>CM055121.1:824993611-826193611 GCA_029206835.1 Rana muscosa
AGTGCTTGTGACTTACCACCTGAAGAAGATCCAAGGGAGTCCCTGTACCTCCCTGCCCCGGAGTCCAGTGCTCCTGAACCAGAAGTAATTCCTGAGTTGGTTCCAGAGGAGGAACCTGTTCTAACAGAAAGCCCAAGAGGACAGAGGAAGCGAAGAGCCATAAAGCCTCCTAGAAGATTAACTTACCCACAGATGGGGAGAAGTGCGGAAGACACTGTGGTTACTGCCAGAAGGAGTATGGAATAGCCTGACCCTCCCACTGTTCATTTGGTGGGGGGCAACCCCAGCTCACTCTCTGGCACAGTTAGGCAGGACACTAATGATAGTGTGACCTGTGGGCAGGGGAGTTCACCGCCTCGGTTTTGGTGGGAATTTCCTCTGCCAACATCATACGAAAGTTTGATTGATGTTGTACGTTCTGTGATTTAAGTTTATGTTATCTTTGGGGACCAAAGAGTTTAAGTGGGGGGAGTGTGTAGCGGGGTCTCCTTTAAGGCCCCGGGACTACGTTACCCAGAACCCTGTTCGGCACCCAGAGTGCAGTTAGCTACCGCAGAGACTCATGGGAGGAGTTATTTAAGGAGGAGGCGAGGCAGAGCTCGGCCTCTTTGGACACCGCGCTGCAAGCAAGGGTTTCTTCCTGTGTGGATCTGCTGCAGTGCAAGTCCTGAAGCCTGGGCCTTGCGCAACTTCCAAAGAGCCTTCCACCCCACTGCGGAGCCTGGGTGGCATCTGACTTGTCGAGTGAGGACATCAGTTGGATCGGGGACCCGATTGTTGCAGACGCTGTGTGCGGATACACAGCAGGGTGGACGTTCCGGACTGGGATCGCGTCCGGAGTGGTGAGCGGGCACCTGCCCAGACCAATAGACTGTGCCGTGTTCAGGCCTATAGACTACATAGGCCCGCAGTTTCGTTTATCTGCTGTTCCCCGGGGGGACCGGTAGCAGGACAGAGTTGAAGTGTCCCCCCAGTATAGTGTTTCAAGTTACTGCCTGGTTGTGGATTACAAATTGCTATTCATCAAGTGCACCACCGAAAGCTGGCATGCGAAGAAATCCATATAGGAGGTGACTGAGATTTACTCCATGTCAGGCCTGACCGGGGTGGGAAGTTAGGATATTGTTTAGTGTGCCATAGGGCGCGCATACCATAATAGCTACACGTGGTGAAGTACCGCGCAGCGCCATTATTGTATGCTGTGTTGAATTCTGCAGGGCTCTGCTAACCAATTGCATATGTTGTGTTCTGCCTATGCTACTTTTGATATAAGAGTAAACTGTTATATTTAATCTCTTGCCTCAGTGTGTTGTCTTACTGCTAAGAGATTATTCCTTGCAGTTGTATTTGAATGTGATATAAATATAACCCCTAGACTAGCCGTGACAGAGTGGGTCGAGCAGATTGCTGGGGGTTGGTGGTGCTGTACACAGGGCCCGAAAACAAATCCAGCGGCTCTCTTAACTGGGGGTAGCACTACACAATATACTGTAAGCTCTGTAGCTAAAGTTTGTATTTAACAGATGTTATCTGCAAGCAATTAACATACCTGTCAGCACTTATAAAACAGATTGTCCGTTTTCTCCTTGTATCAGTCCTCTAAAATATTGTTTGTGTAAACCACAAAGAAATTTAATATTAACAGTGATGCAAAGCTATAAAAACAATGAGCTGCAACCAGCACCTTTTTTTATGGAAGAGAAATCCATAGTCAAATTAAAACAAAATATGTAGCAAAATCAGCAGAGAGAATTCGTTTATTCACTTTCCACTGTGTTTGCTACTAGTGGTTAGTAAATCTGCCTGTGTTTGTTTTGCTGGAGGTTTGTCGAATCCTGTTTGAAATCCACAACATCCAAACTTAGCATCGAACCCCACTGAATTTTGTTGGAAAATCTTGACACCAAATTCTGGCAATTTTCAAGGCCAATAGGCAAGCTGTTGTAGAAAAAAAATGGCGTTGGATCTGGGGAAATTTAACAAATCAAAAAAGAGGATGCTTTTATTTTAGCTTCAAGTGCAATATTGGAAAAAAACACCAATCATTGAAATTATATGACTAGGGGATGCCTTTAAGCTGCATGTGATAGTATGGAACAGTCTGAATTTCACAGACAGTGTAAGTGACACTGTATAAATCTGGAAATGCAAAAAAAAACTATTCCATAACCAACCCCAAGTCAGATGGTGTAAACCTCACTTTGTCCAAGCTCTTTGTAATGCCCATCTCCCTTCAATTCCTATTCACAATATTTTTTTTTATTTTTTTGGTGTTAATGCAGGAGTTGGCCTGCACATACCAGAGGCAGCATCTGCAATTACAAACACAGTAAACATTGTTAGGCACACAGTTAATTCTTTAATAGCCCCTAAATGTTAACCCATTCCCAGCCAGTGTCATTAGTACAGTGACAGAATATATTATTAGCATCACTGATCACTGTATTAGTGTCACTGGTGATGTCAGTGGCAGTTAGTCAGTTCCCCCCCAGCGTTAGTGTCAGATTGGTTGTCACACTATCACAGTCCCACTATAAGGCCTCGTACACACGACCGATTTTCTCGGCAAGAACCAGCAAGAAACTTGCTGGCAGAGAGGTCTTGCCGAGTAAATCAGTCGTGTGTACGCTGCTATCGGGTTTCACGTTGAGAAAACCGACAAGAAACCTCGACGAGAAAATAGAGAACCTGCTCTCTATTTTCTCGTCGAGATTCTCCTCGGCATGTTTCTCGACGAGAAAAGTGAGTGTGTGTACACTTACCTGTCCTCCCTGAAGCCCGCGCATGTTCGAAATGAATTCGACGCATGCGCGGTAGCTTCCTAGGCATACGTAGGGTATACCAAGATGGCGGCGACGGCATCGAATGTGACGAGCGCATGCTCGACGTAGTCGATGACGTCACCGCGTACACTCCTTTCAAAGAACCGCGGGTTCTTTGAAACGAGCGTGTGTACACTCGGCCGGGACAAGTTTCTTGTCCAAGAATCTCGTCGAAAAAAACGACATGTTTTTTTCAACGAGAATCTCGGCCGTGTGTACGAGGCCTATTATAGTCGCTGATCAAGGCCATTAGTAGTAGTACTGTATATACAGTATATACCATCATTTGTAGATGCTATAAATTTATTGAAAACGAATTCATATACACTTATTGGAATTTTCTTTTCCATTACATGTAGCAGTATACATTTTGTGAACAAATGTATGAAGAAATTCATTTTTTTTTTATTTTTTTATTGGATATGTTAAATATATATATATATATATATATATATATATATAATATACACACACACACAGTATACTGTATATCCCAGATCCTTATGCAGGATAAGGAGTAGTATAGATAAAGGAAATCCCCGGCCATGTAAACAAAGGAGCAGGGGATAGTTTAACCACAAGGCTCTGGAAGATTTTACCCCCTTCATGACCAAGCCATTTTTTTTGCTATTTGTTAACTAGCAATTGCACATTCATGCAACGCTGCACCCAAATTAAATTTGTATACTCTTTTGTCACAAAAATAGAGCTTTCTTTTGGTGATATTTGATCACCACTGTGTTTTTTATGTTTTGCACTATAAACTGAAAAATACAAAAAATTTGGGGAAAAAAACAATATTTCTTTCTCGTACATCACGGGACACAGAGCGGCATAGTCATTACTATGTGGGTTATATAGATACCTTCAGGTGCTGGCACTGGCAACTTCCAAAACCGGAAGTACCCTCCCCTATATAAGCCCCTCCCATCCGGGAGCACCTCAGTTTTTTGCCAGTGTCTAAGGTGTTGGCCAAGAAGTAACATGTGTTTTTCACTGAGCTTGCGTACAGGTTCTTTTGGGCCTCAGTAAGCTATTCCGGATCCGACCAAAAAAGCTTCATAGCTAAACGGTCGGTACCCGGGCCTTGCAAAGAGAAGAGCAAGGTTTTGCCTGTAATGCCTCTCTTAGGAGGGCTGGACCCTGGGATCCAGAGCTCTGGTCATACCCACGACCAAGATGTTTTCTGTGCAGGGTGCTATACAGGTCCAGGGGAGTGGAATCCTTGGGAACCCGGTCCCTGAAGGTTTAATTACAATGCCTGCCGTGATAGGTGAAGTTTGGGCTTCTGTGGACCAAACAGAGTCCTGCGGCGAGGAAAAGGTAAGTGGGGGCCCTCAGGAACTTGGTTCCATTGAGGGACCCCCAAGCCTATTTTGTCTTTCTGCCTGTTACCTAAGGTATTCCCGCTAATATTCTGTGTATGCCTGTTACTACTGAGAAAATGTAAAAATTTTAATAGTAGGCAAGACCCTGGCTCCCATCTAGCTCCTTATTTTTCAAAAAAGGCGCCGAAGGCGCACGTGCCCGCGCGCATGCGCGTGCACGCGCCTCTATATATAGAGGCGATCTGGAAAAAGGGGCGGAGCGGGTGGATGACGCTCGGTGTGCGCCACGGCGCTACTGCACATGTGCGGGCGTCCAGCGTGTTTTAAAGCACAATCATAGCTGGCTATTGAAGTGCACAGACAGAGCTAGCAACAGTAAAAAGGCACACAGAGGCGGTTGATGCAGGCATCCCCTAGAAAGGCACTTTAGTAGACACCAACTGTTATATAGCAGCAATTGTGCTAGACTATTCTCAGTAAA
Organism: Rana muscosa; assembly: GCA_029206835.1. Taxonomy (NCBI): domain Eukaryota; kingdom Metazoa; phylum Chordata; class Amphibia; order Anura; family Ranidae; genus Rana; species Rana muscosa. Next base: position 824,998,243 of record CM055121.1, read on the forward strand.
AGTGGTGTATTACGGCTGGAATACCTCAGCTTTAGGCTTAGGAATATGCCGTCCAGAAGCTCCGGAACTGAATCTTCCAGGAAGCGAAGGGGGTCTCATCGGGCTCTGAGGATCTTGGGCATGCTTCTGCTGCACCAGTCTCCCCTGAAGTTCAGAGGTAAGTGACCGTAGAGACCCCGCAGGGGTACTTGGTACTGTGGCTGTCCTCAGTTCACCTGCTCCTGAGTATGTAATAGAGGAGGTTTTTTCCTCAGCTCTGGGAGGATTAGAGAGAGATTATCAACATTGATCGCTGCCTCCCTGTCAGGGAAAGCACGCCCGATCTCCGTCTCCTCCTTCAGAGTACCTGTTAGCGGAGCAACAGTCCCATACAGGGATCGACCTGCCTGAAGGGGATCAGGATGAGGTTGATTCTGTTATAGAGGAATCAACAGTGGAGGAACCTTTTCTCAGCATCTCAAGCTGAAAGATTATGGGTTCAGTCTCTGACTAACATGGTCCGATCAGCATTTAAAAATGCACCTTGCGGAACCATCAACCACTACTGTATCCTCGTTGGGGTCGCTAGAAGCCCCCAGACTGTCTGTTCTTTTCCACTTCACCCTTTACTGAAAGGGCTCATTTACCAGGATTGGGAACATCCTGAGAAAATATTTATTCCCCCCAAGAGATTTCCGGTGGTCTATCCCATGGAGGATAAGTTCATCAAAAAATGGAAGGTCCCTACAGTGGACGCAGCCATCTCTTGTGTGTATAAATCACTGACATGTCCAGTGGATAATGTCCAAATGTTCAAGAACCCAATAGATAAAAGATTGGAGTCTGTAACGAGCCCCTTTGCTCGCTCGGCTCCCCTCTCCCGACACTCCTCTGCTCTATTGGATCATCCGGTGCTCCAGGATTCAAACTACAGCTATGTGCCATTCGAATCCATTTGTGGTCGGTCAGAACAAACACCAGGCAGGCTGTATGTAAGTTCAACCAAGAGAGACTTTATTAGAACCAAAAATCAAGTCTTATATACAGTAATAGAGGGGGTAACCAAAAACATAATTAACATGAGCTAATTAACTAAATCCTTTAGCCAGCCAAGGTGACTCATAGATATGACCGTTCAGGGTAGACCTCCCAGCTCCTACCTGTCTCACCTGCTATACAATATACATTATCCTAAGTGTAAACATCACACATTTAGCAGGGTCAAAATAGCACAGAGGACAGACAGATGGCTGGAGGTGATTGCATTCGCATATCCTTAGAGGGAATGTGTGAACGTCCCAACAGTATGACTTAGTCACTCTAATATGGCATATACAGGGTCCCCAGAGTCTGTGTGTCTTGGGGGGACATGGACCTGAATCCAAAGCAACACCCCCTCAAGGGTCCCCAGGCATACAGCTCACAAAGAGCACCGTTCCCCCAAATGCCAGGGCCCACGGTCGCAAGGCAGGAGGCCCTCACCCAGTCCCCTCCAAAAGCCTCTGTCCCGGCCAGGTCCGTCACACATCTCCCCTTTCGGCAGGAAACTAACATAGGAGGAGACCCCAAACGGGTTGACTCCGAAGTTAGTCCATAGTTCTATTCCCCCAATGCCGGCATCCACACAGTACCCCAAACAAATTGCTCCAAACAGAGCATTGCTTACCCAGCCAACCTCTGCCTCTCTCAGAGAACATACCCGCCGCTGGGGAGAGGCCTGGACTGGCCCTTCTCCCTGGAGTCCTTTCTGCCGCTGGAGAGAAGACAGGGTGACTGGGCTCAGTCCGTCATGCTGTTGGGGATCTGGGTCGACTGTCCGGCATCCCTGGGGTATACAAGTGGAGACTGAAGTCCCATCCACTTGTGGTAGGTGAAAATCCCCCAGTGCTTGCAAAGCAAGGCTGACATCCTCCTGTCTCATTGTCACACCATTTTCTGGGGTTGTGTCAGTGAGGACTGAAGTCCCATCCAATACCACAGGAACTCCCTCTTCTGTTAGTTGGGAGCCGAGGCCCGTGGCGCTCGGCTCTGTTGCCAGCTCTTCTGCTGGGTTGCTGTGAGTGGAGACCGCAGTCCCATTCACCGATATCCGCTCAAGTGGCAGTTGTGTGCAGCGGCCAGTAGCATTCTGCCCTGCTGCCAGTGATTCAGCTGGGAGTAAAAGCTTTACTGCCTCAGCTTGTTGCTGGGGAGAGGGGCCAACTGCCTCGGCTCCCTGAAACTCCACAGTGGTTTCCGGTGCTGGGCAGAGGTGGGTATCACTCTGCCCTGTTGCCAGCACTTCTGCTGGGGACTCCACACCATCTGCTCTGGTTAACTGTTGGGGGGGGAGATGGCCTGCTTCTCCTCCCTGCATCTCTCGCAACCTCCTTCCGAATTCCTCTTCCATGGCGGCTGGTTCTTTAGGCGTTGTCCCCAATTGCCGTATTTGCGCCATTCTCCACTTATGTTGCCGCTCTAGTTCTCTCTTTTGTCGTTCTCGTTCTCTTTCTTGTCGCTCTCGTTCTCTCTCTTGTCGCTCTCGTTCTCTCTCTTGTCGGGCATCCTGCAGCTGGATGTCTTTAATGGCTTCCTGTATGGCGGTCTCTGATGGGTTAGCCCCATATAATGCCAACCGCTGCCACACTCGTTGCTGAAACAAATCTTCAACTGACCGGGGTCCTGCATCACCCTTCTTCTGGTCCATCTCGGCTCTCAAGTAGGTCTTTCAGCGTGACTTTCCTGCAGGCTGCATAGCTGGTCCTTCACTGTGGTGGTTTGGAGTGTCTCAGTAACTGGAGAGCAAATCCCACTGCTGCCAACCAATGTAACGAGCCCCTTTGCTCGCTCGGCTCCCCTCTCCCGACACTCCTCTGCTCTATTGGATCATCCGGTGCTCCAGGATTCAAACTACAGCTATGTGCCATTCGAATCCATTTGTGGTCGGTCAGAACAAACACCAGGCAGGCTGTATGTAAGTTCAACCAAGAGAGACTTTATTAGAACCAAAAATCAAGTCTTATATACAGTAACAGAGGGGGTAACCAAAAACATAATTAACATGAGCTAATTAACTAAATCCTTTAGCCAGCCAAGGTGACTCATAGATATGACCGTTCAGGGTAGACATCCCGGCTCCTACCTGTCTCACCTGCTATACAATATACATTATCCTAAGTGTAAACATCACACATTTAGCAGGGTCAAAATAGCACAGAGGACAGACAGATGGCTGGAGGTGATTGCATTCGCATATCCTTAGAGGGAATGTGTGAACGTCCCAACAGTATGACTTAGTCACTCTAATATGGCATATACAGGGTCCCCAGAGTCTGTGCGTCTTGGGGGGACATGGACCTGAATCCAAAGCAACACCCCCTCAAGGGTCCCCAGGCATACAGCTCACAAAGAGCACTGTTCCCCCAAATGCCAGGGCCCACGGTCGCAAGGCAGGAGGCCCTCACCCAGTCCCCTCCAAAAGCCTCTGTCCCGGCCAGGTCCGTCACAGAGTCCTTATGAAAATCTGCTTCTGTCTACAGCAAGCTTGGTGACACAACCAGCAGTGGGGTCTGCTAAGCAGTGAAGGATCAGTTGAAACAGGTCTTGAGGGACTTGACAGATCAGCAGGCCCTTGCCCTAGCTGATCTACCTAGAGCCTTAGGCTTTGCGGTTGACGCCATAAAGGATTCAATCCATCAGGCCTCCCGCCTTACGCTGTCTGTAGTACATATGCATAGGCTTCTATGGCTCAAAAACTGGTCTGCTGAAGCTCCCTGTAAAGAATGGCTGGTTAGCGTCCCATTTCATGATGAACGCTTATTCAGGGAAGACCTGGACAAATATATCCAGAAAATTTCCAGCGGTAAAAATACACTCTTGCCGGTTAAAAACAGAGTTAGAGGTCCCTCTTTTAAGAGGCCTGCTTCTCCAGTCCCTGGGGCATCGGCTGTGTAACAGTTCCGACGGCCTCCTCGGTCAAATCTCGGGGGTAAAAATCAGGGACAATCGCAGGGTAATGAGAAACCCTGGGTCAGGAGAGGTACAAAACCTCCCCCAAACTTAAATTCATTGAAGGGTTGCCCCCACTCAGTCGGGTGGGGGGAAGACTCCAGTTGTTCGCAGAGACCTGGCGGGACGCGATCAGATCAGATAGGTGCTCTCCGCAGTATGTTTGGGATACAGATTGGAGTTAAAAGACTCTCCTCCTTCCCATTTTTTGAGGTCAAACGTGCCAAGGGATCCCCGGAAGAGAGAGTCCCTCCTGTCGGCACTAGAACAACTATTGCTCCAAGGAGTAATTATGGAGGTTCCCCTGGAATGGGGGTTCGGGTTTTACTCAAACCTCTTTACAGTCCCGAAGCAAACGGGGACGTGAGGCCCATATTAATTCTAAAAGGGCTAAACAAATTCCTGTATATCAGGACTTTTCCGGATGGAGTCGATCCGATCGGTGGCCACTGTCCTACAAGGGGAGGAATGGTTAGCCGGGATGGACATCAAAGATGCTTATTTGCACATTCCCATCTTTCCAGTCCGCCAAAAATTTCTACGCTTTGCAGTAGAAGGGCGCCATTTTCAGTTCAGAGCCTTACCCTTCGGTCTGGCCACAGCACCGCGAGTGTTCACAAAAATTCTGGCCCCATTATTGGCCAACCTAAGAACGCAAGGTGTAACGATAATGGCATATCTAGACGACTTGTTGCTGATAGACCACTCAGTGAAAAAAGTAGAAGTGGTCGTTCACAAGACAATCAAGTATCTGGAATCTCACGGTTGGATTATCAACCGAGACAAGTCAGCCCTAAAAACCAGTCAAAAGTCTGGAATACTTGGGGCTAAGGTTGGATTCAGGCCAGAGAAAAATATTCTTGCCTCGAGGAAAGGTGTTGTCTTTGAAAGATTTGATCCACTTAGTGGGTACAAAAAGACAGCCGTCCATACGCCTGTGCATGAGGCTGCTGGGGAAAAATGGTGGCATCATTCGAAGCAGTACCCTACGGTCAATTCCATTCAAGGAATTTGCAAAGGGCCATACTGTCAGCCTGGAACAAAAAAGTTCAGGCCCTAGACTTACAATGTCCTTGTCCCCTTCCGTTCGCAAGAGCCTCCGTTGGTGGTTGGTTCTCCAGAATCTGGAAAAAGGGAAATCCTTCAGTCCGATTTCTTGGAAGGTGGTCACTACAGATGCCAGCCTTATAGGCTGGGGAGCAGTACTGGAGTAATGGTCTCTCCAGGGCAGATGGTCGGATGCAGAAAAAGCCCTGCCCATCAATCTCTTAGAGATACGAGCAGCCCGGTATGCCCTAGTAGCATGGACATCCAAACTCCAAGGGTCCCCTGTCAGAATTCAATCAGACAATGCCACAGCAGTGGCATATATCAATCATCAGGGGGGCACCAGGAGTCGTGCAGCCCAGAGGGAAGTAAATTACATCCTGAAATGGGCAGAAAGATATGTCCCAGCCATATCTGCGGTATTCATTCCAGGAGTGGAGAATTGGAAGGCGGACTTTCTAAGTCGCCAGCAATTATGCCCAGGGGAAGGGTCCCTTCACCCCGAGGTTTTCTGGACAATATGTCAGTGGTGGGGAACACCGGATGTAGATCTTCTAGCATCCAGATTCAACGCAAAGGTGGACAGGTTTGTCTCTCGGACAAGGGATCCCCTAGCTTGCGGCTCGGATGCCCTAGTGTTCCCTTGGGATCAGTTCAAGCTGATATATGCATTCCCACCGCCACAATGGTTACCTCGATTACTCCGCAGAATCAGGGTAGAAAAGAAACCAGTGATTCTGGTGGCTCCAGCGTGGCCCCGAAGAGCGTGGTACGCGGAGATTGTAAAATGTCAGTGGGGAGTCCTTGGACTCTCCCACGTCGTCCGGACCTGCTTTCGCAAGGACCGATATACCACCCTTCCTTACCAGCCCTAGGTTTGACGGCCTGGCTATTGAAGCCCACATTCTAAAAAAGAGAGGGCTCTCTAATCCTGTGGTATCTACCATGATCAATGCCAGGAAGCCGGTATCCAGGCAGATCTACTATAGAATCTGGAAGGCGTACATCGCGTGGTGTGAGGCCAAGAAATGGCATCCACGTAAGTACGTAATAGGTAGGAGTCTGGACTTCCTACAGTGGGCTGTAGATAGGAAGCTTGCCTTGAGTACTATCAAAGGTCAGATTTCGGCCTTGTCAATATTTTTTCAAAGGGTCTTGGCTTCGCATTCACTAGTCAAAGCCTTTAGACAAGGAGTGATGCGTATTAGTCCTCCGGTTAATATTCCCATATGTCCATGGGATCTAAACCTGGTTCTGTCGGTTCTACAGAAACAACCATTTGAACCATTACAGCATATTTCCTTGGTTCTTCTCACCAGGAAATTGTTTTTTTCTAGTAGCCATTTGTGCGGCTAAAAGAGTGTCGGAATTAGCAGCTATGTCCTGTAAAGAGCCATATCTGGTTATCCATAAGGACAGAGTAGTGTTACGTCCTCATCCAGCCTTTCTTCCTAAGGTGGTATCGAGGTTTCATTTGAACCAAGATGTGGTTCTTCCTTCTTTTTTCCCCAAACCTAGTTCGGTAGACGGAAAGTTATTGCATTCTTTGGATGTAGTAAGAGCAGTTAAAGCTTATCTAAAGCCACTGCTCAGATTCGCAGAACGGATACTTTGTTTATTCTGCCTGAAGGCCCCAGAAAGGGTCAGGCAGCATCAAAATCTACTTTAGCCAAGAAGTCAGGAGGATGTCGCCTTTGGGCGCAGTGTGTTGCAGGCCACAAAAGATCCTCATGTCTGATAGCGCTCAGCTTATGTATGGTGTATCCCCCCCCTCATTGGGCATTGCTTTAGGACATCCCACATAGTAATGACTATGCCGCTCTGTGTCCCGTGATGTACGAGAAAGAAAATAGTTTTTTTACAACAGCTTACCTGTAAAATCCTTTTCTTGGAGTACATCACGGGACACAGAGCTCCCACCCCTCTTTGGGGACACTTATTGCTTTGCTACAAAACTGAGGTGCTCCCGGACGGGAGGGGCTTATATAGGGGAGGGTACTTCCGGTTTTGGAAGTTGCCAGTGCCAGCACCTGAAGGTATCTATATAACCCACATAGTAATGACTATGCCGCTCTGTGTCCCGTGATGTACTCCAAGAAAAGGATTTTACAGGTAAGCTGTTATAAAAATCCTATTATATATATATATATATATATATATATATATTAGAGTTGCATGATTCTGGCCAAAATGAAAAGATATAATAAAATATTTACTAGGATGTGAGGGGTGTACTCACTTTTGTGAGATACTGTAAATATATATATAGCGGTACCCCCAGTTAAGAGGGCTGTTGGTATTAATTTGGGCCCTGTAGTGCACCGCTGTCAACCCCTGGCAATCGGCTCTATCCTCCCGTGGCACAGCTAGTAATGGGGAGATAGGACCGCGTGACCGCAACTCTTGGTGACGCAGTCCTTTGGCAAACACACACAGTGATATACTTTAAACATCTATTAAAGTAATTGAAACTGACACCAATGTACTTGACCCAGATATTTTACTGAGGCTAATGGGCAAGTAATAAACAACAGTATAACAAGTTGCAGATCCCTGCAATAAACAGTATTAAAGATGAACAGAGTGATAGAATAATGAGGTATTGCTATGAAACTCTAGTGATGCCCATTTACAACTACTTCCCCTTGTGGGCAGACTAATGCCCAGCAACGTCTACCTACGCAGTCAGGCCTGACTGAACTAAATGGAAGTTCTGTAAAACAATCTTCACTAGCAATCTTTCTGTGGTGCACTTGATGAACAAACTTTGTAATCCGAACAAGTAGTAAAGATACAGTATTTGTCTATGAGCAAGTGCTCTCTCACCACCCGGACCAGTCCCAGTCCTTTTCCTCTGCCGATTCATCTAGGCACATGGATCCACCGACATCCGAGTCTTCGGTCCTCCTGGTGTAGTACAGCAAGGATGAGAAGATGTCTCTAGGGTTCCGCTAGGCTGGCGGAGGGCTCTTTGGAAGAAAGTGCCCAGGCTTCAGGCCTGGGCTTGCAGCAGTCTCGCACAGAGTTCTTGCTTGATCGGCGGGAGGGTCCCAAAGAGACCGAACAAACTCTGCCTCCCCTTTATAAAGTCCGCCCCAGCAGTCCTTGCTTCGTGGCAATGCACCTTGGGTGCTGAAAGATGCCTTGGGAAATGTAGTCTCTCGGTATTAAAGGGGAATACCCCACTACATATATATATACTGTGTATATATATATATATATATATATATATATATATATATATATTTAGTATGTCAATAGGGGAGCCACCACAAAAAAATGGTATGACTCCCCCATGACTTTTATAAGACCCTTCAGGTCTTCTAATGCAGTGATGGCCACTTCTAAAATGACAGAACGCCATGTGTAATATAAAGGAAGGGGCAGGGATAGTGGTCACATTATTGAACAAATATGGACATCAGCATATGCATTTAGTCAATATTATTTTTTGCACCTGCCATAATAAACTTTGCCAAAAGTCTAGAAAAAGACCCTAGTTGTTGGCCTTTCTTTTGAGGCTCTGGGCCAGGCCAGCAAATCAAGCCACCCCCCCTTTTCCCAGCTGGGACATTGTATGCTGACATCAGGACCCGCTGCTGTCAGAATGAACCAATCACCAGATGCATCCATTACAACTTCAAGACATTATGTACGTATTTTAAAGAGTATATAAGATTCTTTGTTTTAGTTTCAGATAGAGTTTCAAAAAGTTGGAATCTCTGACAGGTTTTTATTGTTGGCTATGTCCCTGCAAGTGATGGGAAAATCAAAATGTTAGGTTGTCATTGCAACTCAAATAAAGATGACATGTTTTTCGGGTGGGGGGTGAATGCTATCTAAAAGAATGTTTCCCAATTTCGAAGAGATTTCCTCTCAGGTACTGTTGTGTCTATATGAAAGAAAGTAAAAAAAATAAAAATTACGGGTTCCTCACTCTAGCCAGAAAAAAAAAAAAGGTTTGGGCTATAAAGCAAAGGGTCATCTCCCTACTAAAATAACAGTTGCAACCCTCAGCTGCAAAGAACTCCTGTTAAATAAATAAACTATTCTGCTGGCTTTCTATAGCAACATTGGTGTGTGTGATCTTTCCTATTGGGAGAAGAATGTGGATGATCTGATGGGTTGCCCAGTATATCTTCATTGGGTTAACAGTAGTTCTGTTTGTTTTTTTGTTTTTTTTACTGAACTTGCTCATGGAACTATTACAATGAGCAGCAAGGGGGGCAATTTTTACCTTAAGGCCCCATGCACACGAGACGCTGTTATTTGCTGTTAAACGCGCGTTCAGAGGCAGTTGGACACTTTTTTCAACTGCTCCTGAACCCATTCAATGTTATCCTATGTGTCCATGCACACAGTCTCGTTTATTGCCGTTTTTAGGCAGTTGCGTTTAACCTCGTTTTTCCAGAAGCAAAAAAATGGGTTCAGACGCAAAAGTTTTCTACGTTTCAGACGCAAAACGCGGCTAAACGCGGCAAAACGCGCTACCGGCGTTTTGCCGCGATTTCGTTTATTAGCGTTTTTAAAGGTGACCTATTTTTTTACATTACAAATCTCAAAAATGATGGCAAATGATGAAAAACCATCAAAAAAATATGAAAAAAAACTGTAATTGCTTGCATTGCACTGTAGACAATTCACAACTTGTGGCAGGTGACGTGGCAAGTGGACAATCCACAACTTGTGGAAGGTGATGTTGCCAGGTGACGTGGCAGGTGGAAATCCACAAATTGTGGCAGGTGACGTGGCCAGGTGACGTGGCAAGTGGACAATCCACAACTTGTGGCAGGTAACGTGGCCAGGTGACGTGGCCAGGTGACGTGGCAGGTGGACAATCCACAAATTGTGGCAGGTGACGTGGCAGGTGACGTGGCAAGTGGACAATCCAAAACTTGTGGCAGGTGACGTGGCCAGGTGACGTGGCAGATGGACAATCCACAAATTGTGGCAGGTGACGTGGCAGGTGACGTGGCAAGTGGACAATCCAAAACTTGTGGCAGGTGACGTGGCCAGGTGACGTGGCAGGTGGACAATCCACAAATTGTGGCAGGTGACGTGGCAAGTGGACAATCCACAACTTGTGGCAGGTGATGTTGCCAGGTGACGTGGCAGGTGGAAATCCACAAATTGTGGCAGGTGACGTGGCAGATGGACAATCCACAAATTGTGGCAGGTGACGTGGCAGGTGACGTGGCAAGTGGACAATCCAAAACTTGTGGCAGGTGACGTGGCCAGGTGACGTGGCAGGTGGACAATCCACAAATTGTGGCAGGTGACGTGGCAAGTGGACAATCCACAACTTGTGGCAGGTGATGTTGCCAGGTGACGTGGCAGGTGGAAATCCACAAATTGTGGCAGGTGACGTGGCTAGGTGACGTGGCAAGTGGACAATCCACAACTTGTGGCAGGTAACGTGGCCAGGTGACGTGGCCAGGTGACATGGCAGGTGACGTGGCAGGTGGACAATCCACAAATTGTGGCAGGTGACGTGGCAGGTGGACAATCCAAAACTTGTGGCAGGTGACGTGGCTAGGTGATGTGGCAGATGGACAATCCACAAATTGTGGCAGGTGACGTGGCAGGTGACGTGGCAAGTGGACAATCCAAAACTTGTGGCAGGTGACGTGGCCAGGTGACGTGGCAGGTGGACAATCCACAAATTGTGGCAGGTGACGTGGCCAGGTGATGTGGCAAGTGGACAATCCACAACTTGTGGCCAGGTGACGTGGCAGGTGACGTGGCAAGTGGACAATTCACAACTTGTGGCAGGTGACGTGGCCAGGTGACGTGGCAGGTGGACAATCCACAAATTGTGGCAGGTGACGTGGCCAGGTGATGTGGCAAGTGGACAATCCACAACTTGTGGCCAGGTGACGTGGCAGGTGACGTGGCAAGTGGACAATTCACAACTTGTGGCAGGTGACGTGGCCAGGTGACGTATCAGGTGACGTGGCAAATGGACAATCCACAGCTGATGTGGCAAGTGATACGCTAAATACAAGTACACTGCTGCTCTCTCAGCTGCTGGTCTCCCAAAATGGCTGAAATGGTTAAATAATAATGTTTTTTGAGCTTAGGGAGGGTCTTATGATGTTTCTTAACTAAACGCCTATAGACGCAAACGCGGTAAAACGCGGTAAAACGCCGCTAAAATCGCGGCAAAACGGGCGTTTTTAAACGCCGGTTTTAGCCTTTAAAAACGTGTGTTCAGCAGAGTTTGCACCGGCGTCTCGTGTGCATGGGGCCTAAGCAGTATTTTTCACAACTGCCAGGAGTGCATCCTCCCTAACCTAAAGATCTGGCAGTCTGGCACTTTTCACAAGCACTTCATAGACTGACAGAACATGCCATCAATTGCAATAAGGGGTCCACCGACATCCGAGTCTTCGGTCCTCCTGGTGTAGTACAGCAAGGATGAGAAGATGTCTCTAGGGTTCCGCTAGGCTGGCAGAGGGCTCTTTGGAAGAAAGTGCCCAGGCTTCAGGCCTGGGCTTGCAGCAGTCTCGCATAGAGTTCTTGCTTGATCGGCGGGAGGGTCCCAAAGAGATCGAACAAACTCCGCCTCCCCTTTATAAAGTCCGCCCCAGCAGTCCTTAATTCGGGCAATGCACCTTGGGTGCTGAAAGATGTCTTGGGAAATATAGTCTCTCGGTATTAAAGGGGAATACCCCGCTACACACTCCCCCCTTTGAATCTTTGGTCCCCAAAGACAGCATCAACAAAAAATACCCACTACATTACTCAAGGCTGTCAGAGATGTTGGCAGGGGAAGTTCCCACCAAAAACAAGGAAGGGAGTTACCCTGCCCACAGGTCACTTCCGCAAGGGTGGCCTGCCTAACTGTGCCAGGGAGTGAGCTGGGGTTGCCCTCCACCAAATGTACAGTGGAGGGACCAGATGTGGGTATGGTCCTTCTTGCGCTTAGGACTGTGTCCTCTGAACTTTCTCCCATCCAGGGGCGGATCCAGAGTCTAGTCTCGGGAGGGGCACTTCCAGAAAATATTTTTTTTTTTGGCAATTTTTCGGAGAAATGGCTGGTGTTGGAGCTTCAATCATCCCGGCACCAAGGTTGTTATGGTGTCAGAATAATTGAAACACATTTTTTCTATTATTACATTGTTATATAAAATGAAATGGTTCAACTCACCATAATGCAGAATCAGTGGGAGCCCCGAGTGTGTTACTTGCCACCGCCGCCTGCCACGCATTGCCATTTGCCACGTCGCCTGACACATTGCGGATTGTCACTTGCCACATCACCTGCCACATGTTTGTCACTTGCCTGTCTGTCACACGTTGCAGATTGTCACTGCTCCAATTGTCCCATGCTATGTCCCAGAGTTAGGCAGCAGAGAGATAATGTAGTCTTTCTGCTGCCCGCGGCTGCCTACACATTGAGGGCAGAAGTGCAGGGTGGGCGGTGAGAGATGATGTCATCTCTCTGCTCCCCCACTTGCTCACACTCACCAAGCCGCCTGGCCCGCATGCTCTCTCTCCCGCCAGCGGAGCTGCCCGCGCTTTTAGTTCCCGAGCTGCACGCTCTCTCACCCGTTTGCTCCCTTACCAGCCTGCCGAGCTGCCCGGCCCACTCGCTCTCATTCTCACCCGCGGAGCTATCGGATCCGCGCTTCAATCCAGGCAGCTGCTGTCACTAGTCACCGTCACATTACAAGAGATGGTCAGAGACTGCGGACATAATACAGGAGATGGTCAGAGACTGCGGACATACTACAGGAGATGTTCAGAGACTGCGGACATACTACAGGAGATGGTCAGAGACTGCGGACATACTACAGGAGATGGTCAGAGACTGCAGACATACTACAGGAGATGGTCAGAGACTGCGGACATACTACAGGAGATGATCAGAGACTGCGGACATACTACAGGAGATGGTCAGAGACTGCGGTCATACTACAAGAGATGATCAGAGACTGCGGACACACTACAGGAGATGATCAGAGACTGCGGACATACTACAAGAGATGATCAGACACTGCGGACATACTACAGGAGATGTTTAGAGACTGCGGACATACTACAAGAGATGATCAGAGACTGCGGACACACTACAGGAGATGGTCAGAGACTGCGGACATACTACAGGAGATGGTCAGAGACTGCGGACATGCTACAGGAGATGGTCAGGTACTGCGGACACGTTTATGGCTGAACCCAGTGTAACAGTATATAGTATTGCAGGGTTGCTCCACTCCATTTAAACCAGCTCTGCAAAGATCAAGTTGGTAATCTTCCTTTGAAAGTACACCCATGTGACAGAAGACAGAAGACAACAGCACATCCCAATTTCCAAAATACAAATTGTTATACAGTGATCTGCTCAGGATTAGTGGAGGGCAGTAAACAGTTAATTGGTCTGTGAAGTTCTAGCCTGAACTAGCAGTTAATCCTTCCAAAAAACATCACACAAACCATGCAGCACACACACAGACAGAGCTCTGAAATAGTTAACAGCCAGCCATGTGTCACAAGGTCACTGGACACAGAATGTGAGCAGGACTTTATCAGTGTGCAGGATAAGCAGCTATAAAAAAAAAAAAAAAAAAGTAGGAGTGAGGGGACTGATCTGCACACTGCCTAGATTTCTGGAAGACACTGCAGCCAGTGTACATGTGAGATCATGATGTGACATGAGTCCTGATGATCTGTGTGCTGCAGATCTAGCTATCCTGTAGCTGTGGTCATTAGTGATGTCCAGTTCATGAACGAATCGTTCTTTTGAATCGGTTCTTTTCAGTGAACTGGATGAATCGATTCATCTGAGTGAACTGATTCGTTTGAAACAGTTCACTTGTATGCACTCAACATAGCAGAGCAGGCCTGGTAATATGATCCTAGTGTGAGAGAGCTCGGCCCCTCCCTGCAACCAATCAGCGTGCTCAAGGCACAGTGACACTCAGGAACTGTATAGAGTGAGGAGTACACACACAGTACACCGAGTTAAAGAATCATACCAGTTACCGAGTTAAAGAATCGAGTTGTTAGAATACAGTACACTGAAAGAACCCTGAGTCACCACCAGTAGAATACACTAAATCAATGATCAGGTAGCAGCAATACACTACAGACTGCTTTAAAGACATAGAGGACAAAGAGTCAGGTTAAGAAGATATCCTCCTCATTCAGATTAATTCTTTAACCCTTTAGTATTTAGTTTGCTTATCCTAAAGGAGATATGCATGTTAAAGGGGACAAACATCCCTTCTGGGACGTGTCTAATTTAGTAGCTGTATAACTGAATGAGAGAGCTGTCTCATTTTTTTAACACAAAAATACATTTATCCTGCTTTATAGTAATATTGTTCTGCGTTTTGGTCCTGAGATTTCTATGCCCCCTGGATCCTTGATTTTTTTTGAAAGTGGTTGTAAACCCTGGAAAACCTAAATAAATAAATCCCACCTGCAAGACAAAGTCATAATGAGCTAGTATGACTAGCATACTAGCTCATTATGCATCACTTACCTTAGATCGGGGCCCCCAAAGCCGTCCTCGTCTCCCTCTTCAGCCATCACTGCGGCGATACCCAGAAGGTTACTTCCGGGTATCGCCGCTCCAGCCAATCACAGTGCTCAGTAACCTGGGTAGCAGGTGTTCTGTCAGATCAAGCAATCTATAGGATCAGCCAATATTGCCACTTACGGTGATGCACAAACAGCTGTGTAAATGAAAAGCGTTTTTTTGTGCATGTGAACTGCATTCTGATGGGCCAACTTCACAGTTAAGATTGCTAGCCATCAGATTTGTCTGTAGTCTTTACAGTGCATAATGAGGCTCCTTTCACACTTGTGCGACTTGGGACTACAAAGTCGCAGGACAAGTGGTAACCCTTGATTTCTAATCAGTACCATTCATATCTGTGCGTCTTCAAGTCGCAGCGACTTCAAAGTAGTCACTGCACTACTTTGGTCCGATTTTGATGCGACTTGAGGCAGAGACCTCAAGATTACATAGGTATTGCTTCAAGTCACATCAAAATCGCATCAAAGTCACGGTAAAAATCGTGGCAAAAATTGCACGACTTTCAAGTCGCACAAGTGTGAAAGGAGCCTAACGATTGGATTTTACTACTGTGGGTACTTCGCCGGCGGTAGTAAAATCCGATAATTTTTGCTGTGCATGCGCTAGGAAAAATATGATGGCTAGCAATGTTAACTGTGAAGTTGGCCCCTCAGAATGAGGTTCACATGCACAAAAACCCGCTTTTCCTTTACACAGCTTTTTGTGCGTCACCAAATTAATGACGCCGCTAATCTGACAAATTTGCTTGTGCTCTGAGCAAGGAACTAAATACAAGTAAAAGTCCCCAGGAGCTGCCAACCTTCTGTGGAGAATCATTCTATTGATTCTAATCATTTAAAAAGGTTGAGTGAGAGCTTTGATTCACTTGCTTGTCAGTATTCAGCAAGTGAACCGAAGAATCGAAGAATCGATTCATTGAATCGGTTCATTTCAGTGAGTGAATTGAAATGAACCGATTCACTTAAAAGATCCGAACTTCCCATCACTAGTGGTCATACCTTCTTGTGTCTGTCTGCATTGTATTTCTCCTTCCTAGCTCCCCCATTCAGCCCCGCTCCAGCACCCGGGCAGTCAAATGTGGCGGGCTGGAGAGGGGGAGGTTTACACTGGCTGCTGACTGGCTGTGGATGTGTGGGAGGAGCAGAGCAAGTCCTCGCTTATACACAGGACTGTCAGCGGAGCGCAGAGACTCAGGGCTCAGGGCTGTCACTGAAAATCAGCCCACTGAGGGATCCATCCCTGACGACGAGTCTCTCTCTCGGCGCCGCTGATCGGCTGATGTGAGAGAGAGACTCAGAGAGGCAGCCGCAGATAATGCAGTTTAAAAAAATCTTAAAAAAAAAAAAAAAAATCTTAAAAAAAAAAAAAAACGAAAAAAAAGCGAATGTGACATGATTGTCTCGGGGGGGGGCAATTGCCCTGTTGCCCCCCCCCCTGGATCCGCCATTGCTCCCATCTGGGCGTAGGTTAATTTCCTGGGGAGGGCGAATGGCTCTCTTCATTCTTTGCTCCCTGGGAGTCACAGTCTCAGCCACTCTAGGTTCTTCTTCTGGTACTGAAGTGTGGACTTCCTCTGTTTCTTGGACATCCAATTCAGATGCAGAGAGGTATATGGAAATCCATTGAATCTTCAGCTTTGTCTTGAACATCTTCCCACTCTTGGAACTGAAGACTGGACGGGACAAATTCAGTGGCTTCTGCATTTAAGGTGTTATCCACAAGACCTTCAGAAGGGGTAAGGTCAACGGACAAGGGCACAGGGGCCTGAGACGGCCACAACCAGCTGAGTTCTGCTTCCTCCTCTTCGCTTTGATCTGAGTCTTTCTCTTCCCTTGACAAAGTTGCTTGTGACCTAGTACTAGGTCGAGGGGTATGAGTGGTAGAAGGTGACTCAGGAGAATCCAAAAGTAGGTGGCAGGCTGACAGCCTCCGACAAAAGGTAACAGATGATTCCGGTGCCAGGTCTTCAGTGGCCCTATTTTCCCTTCTGGCTTTACTTGGTAAACTGGCAGATCCGGTAGTTTCTTGCAGATCACAAAGGGCTCTGATCTCCATCTATCTGCTAGCTTATGTTT
The DNA here is from genome assembly GCA_029206835.1 of Rana muscosa. Taxonomy (NCBI): domain Eukaryota; kingdom Metazoa; phylum Chordata; class Amphibia; order Anura; family Ranidae; genus Rana; species Rana muscosa. The sequence continues at coordinate 825,014,875 of CM055121.1, forward strand.
TCCGGGAACACCTAAATTTCTCAGCAAGACTCGGTCTCCAGGCTGAAGATCTTGAATCCGAACTTTCAAGTCGAAATTCCGCTTGTTTCGGGCTCCTCTCTGATCGGATGATAACTGAGCCTTCTCATAGGCCAACTTCAAGCTTTTCTTTCTCGTACATCATGGGACACAGAGCGGCATAGTCATTACTATGTGGATTATATAGATACCTTCAGGTGCTGGCACTGGCAACTTCCAAAACCGGAAGTACCCTCCCCTATATAAGCCCCTCCCATCCGGGAGTACCTCAGTTTTTTGCCAGTGTCTAAGGTGTTGGCCAAGAAGTAACATGTGTTTTTCACTGAGCTTGCGTACAGGTTCTTTTGGGCCTCAGTAAGCTATTCCGGATCCGACCAAAAAAGCTTCATAGCTAAACGGTCGGTACCCGGGCCTTGCAAGAGAAGAGCAAGGTTTTGCCTGTAATGCCTCTCTTAGGAGGGCTGGACCCTGGGATCCAGAGCTCTGGTCATACCCACGACTAAGATGTTTTCTGTGCAGGGTGCTATACAGGTCCAGGGGAGTGGAATCCTTGGGAACCCGGTCCCTGAAGGTTTAATTACAATGCCTGCCGTGATAGGTGAAGTTTGGGCTTCTGTGGACCAAACAGAGTCCTGCGGCGAGGAAAAGGTAAGTGGGGGCCCTCAGGAACTTGGGTTCTATTGGGGGACCCCCAAGCCTATTTTGTCTTTCTGCCTGTTACCTAAGGTATTCCCGCTAAATATTCTGTGCATGCCTGTTACTACTGAGAAAATGTAAAAATTTTAATAGTAGGCAAGAAAAAAAAAAAATGTAAGACCGCGGTACCTGTGTTAAACACTAGAGGCCGCTATGGTTCTTTTTTCTTGTAATGTGGATTTTTTTCTTCCGAAGTCAAATCCAGGCAGTTGGTAAGTTCTCTTTGGGAAGCTGTCTCCTCTGCCCTGTTGCTGCGCTCATCCATCCCCGGGCCCTGCGGCAGGGACCCTGGCTCCCATCTAGCTCCTTGTTTTTTCAAAAAAGGCGCCGAAGGCGCACGTGCCCGAGCGTGCGTGTGCACGCGCCTCTCTATATAGAGGCGATCTGGAAAAAGGGGCGGAGCGGGTGGATGACGCTCGGTGTGCGCCGCGGCGCCACTGCGCATGTGCGGGCGTCCAGCATGTTTAAAGGCAATCAAGCTGGCTATTGAAGTGCACAGACAGAGCTAGCAATAGTAAAAAGGCACACAGAGGCGGTTGATGCAGGCATCCCCTAGAAAGGCACTTTAGTAGACACCAACTGTTATATAGCAGCAATTGTGCTAGACTATTCTCAGTAAAAGGGGTGTATTACGGCTGGAATACCTCAGCTTTGGGCTAAGGAATATGCCGTCCAGAAGCTCCGGAACTAAATCTTCCAGGAAGCGAAAGGGGTCTCCATCGGGCTCTGAGGATCTTGGGCATGCTTCTGCTGCACCAGTCTCCCCTGAAAATTCAGAGGTTAGTGACCGTAGAGACCCCGCAGGAGTACCTGGTACTGTGCCTGTCCTCAGTTCACCTGCTCCTGTGTATGTAACAGAGGAGGTTTTTTCCTCAGCTCTGGGAGGATTAGAAGAGAGATTGTCAACATTAATCGCTGCCTCCCTGTCACAGGGAAAGCACGCCCGATCTCCGTCTCCTCCTTCAGAGTACCTGTTAGCGGAGCAACAGTCAAATACAGGGATCGACCTGCCTGAAGGGGATCAGGAGGAGGTTGATTCTGTTATAGAGGAATCAACTGTGGAGGAACCTTTCTCAGCATCTCAAGCTGAAAGATTATGGGTTCAGTCTTTGACTAACATGGTCCGATCAGCATTTAAAATGCACCTTGCGGAACCATCAACCACTACTGTCTCCTCGCTGGGGTCGCTAAAAGCTCCCCAGACTGTCTGTTCCTTTCCACTTCACCCTTTATTGGAAGGGCTCATGTACCAGGATTGGGAACATCCTGATAAAATATTTACTCCCCCCAAGAGATTTCCGGTGGTCTATCCCATGGAGGATAAGTTCATCAAAAAATGGAGGGTCCCTACAGTGGACGCAGCCATCTCTTGTGTGAATAAATCACTGACATGTCCAGTGGATAATGTCCAAATGTTCAAGGACCCAATAGATAAAAAATTGGAGTCCTTATTAAAATCTGCTTTTTCTACCGCAGGCTTGGTGACACAACCAGCAGTGGCAGCTATTGGGGTCTGCCAAGCAGTGAAGGATCAGTTGAAACAAGTCTTAAGGGACTTGCCAGATCAGCAGGCCCTTGCCCTAGCTGATCTACCTAGAGCCTTATGCTTTGCGGTTGACGCCATAAAGGATTCAATCCATCAGGCCTCCTGCCTTACTCTGTCTGTAGTACATATGCACAGGCTTCTATGGCTCAAAAACTGGTCTGCTGAAGCTCCCTGTAAAAAATTGCTGGTTAGCTTCCCATTTCATGGTGAATGCTTATTTGGGGAAGACCTGGACAAATATATCCAGAAAATTTCCAACGGTAAAAGTACACTCTTGCCGGTTAAAAACAGAGTTAGAAGTCCCTCTTTTTAGAGGCCTGCTTCTCCAGTCCCTGGGGCATCGGCTGTGAAACAGTTCCGACGGCCTCCTCGGTCAAATCCCGGGGGTAAAAATCAGGGACAATCGCAGGGTAATAAAAAACCCTGGGTCAAGAGAGGTACAAAACCTCCCCCAAAGTCAAATGCATGAAGGGTTGCCCCCACTCAATCGGGTGGGGGGAAGACTCCAGTTGTTCGCAGAGACCTGGCGGGACACGATCAGAGACAGATGGGTGATCTCCGCAGTAAGTCTGGGATACAGATTGGAGTTAAAAGACTCTCCTCCTTCCCATTTTATGAGGTCAAACGTGCCAAGGGATCCCCGGAAGAGAGAGTCCCTCCTGTTGGCACTAGAACAACTATTGCTCCAAGGAGTAATTATGGAGGTTCCCCTGGAAGAATGGGGGTTCGGGTTTTACTCAAACCTCTTTACAGTCCCGAAGCCAAACGGGGACGTGAGGCCCATATTAAATCTAAAAGGGCTAAACAAATTCCTGCATATCAGGACTTTCCGGATGGAGTCGATCCGATCGGTGGCCACTGCCCTACAAGGGGAGGAATGGTTAGCCTCGATCGACATCAAAGATGCTTATTTGCACATTCCCATCTTTCCAGTCCACCAAAAATTTCTACGCTTTGCAGTAGAAGGGCGCCATTTTCAGTTCAGAGCCTTACCCTTCAGTCTGGCCACAGCACCACGAGTGTTCACAAAAATTCTGGCCCCATTATTGGCCAATCTAAGAACGCAAGGTGTAACGATAATGGCATATCTAGACGACTTGTTGCTGATAGACCACTCAGTGAAAAAACTAGAAGTGGTCGTTCACAAGACAATCAAGTATTTGGAATCTCACGGTTGGATTATCAACCGAGACAAGTCGGCCCTAAAACCAGTCAAAAGTCTGGAATACTTGGGGCTAAGGCTAGATTCAGGCCAGAAGAAAATATTCTTGCCTCGAAAAAAGGTGTTGTCTTTGAGAGATTTGATCCACTTAGTGGGTACAAAAAGACAGCCGTCCATACGCCTGTGCATGAGGCTGCTGGGAAAAATGGTGGCATCATTCGAAGCAGTACCCTACGGTCAATTCCATTCAAGGAATTTGCAAAGGGCCATACTGTCAGCCTGGAACAGGAAAGTTCAGGCCCTAGACTTACCAATGTCCTTGTCCCCTTCCGTTCGCAAGAGCCTCCGTTGGTGGTTGGTTCCCCAGAATCTGGAAAAAGGGAAATCCTTCAGTCCGATTTCTTGGAAGGTGGTCACTACAGATGCCAGCCTTATAGGCTGGGGAGCAGTACTGGAGCAATGGTCTCTCCAGGGCAGATGGTCGGATGCGGAAAAGGCCCTGCCCATCAATCTCTTAGAGATACGAGCAGCCCGGTATGCCCTAGTAGCATGGACATCCAAACTCCAAGGGTCCCCTGTCAGAATTCAATCAGACAATGCCACGGCAGTGGCATATATCAATCATCAGGGTGGCACCAGGAGTCGTGCAGCCCAGAGGGATGTAAATTGCATCCTGAAATGGGCAGAAAGATATGTCCCAGCCATATCCGCGGTATTCATTCCAGGAGTGGAGAATTGGAAGGCGGACTTTCTAAGTCGCCAACAATTATGCCCAGGGGAATGGTCCCTTCACCCCGAGGTTTTTCGGACAATATGTCAGCGGTGGGGAACACCGGATGTAGATCTGCTAGCATCCAGATTCAACGCAAAGGTGGACAGATTTGTCTCTTGGACAAGGGATCCCCTAGCTTGCGGCTCGGATGCCCTAGTGTTCCCTTGGGATCAGTTCAAGCTGATATATGCATTCCCACCGCCACAATTGTTACCTCGATTACTCCGCAGAATCAGGGTAGAAAAGAAACCAGTGATTCTGGTGGCTCCAGCGTGGCCCCGAAGAGCATGGTACGCGGAGATTGTAAAAATGTCAGTGGGGAGTCCTTGGACTCTCCCACATCGTCCGGACCTGCTTTCGCAAGGACCGATATACCACCCTTCCTTACCAGCCCTAGGTTTGACGGCCTGGCTATTGAAGCCCACATTCTAAAAAAGAGAGGGCTCTCTAATCCTGTGGTATCTACCATGATCAATGCCAGGAAGCCGGTATCCAGGCAGATCTACTATAGAATCTGGAAGGCGTACATCGCGTGGTGTGAGCCCAAGAAATGGCATCCACGTAAGTACATAATAGGTAGGATTCTGGACTTCCTACAGTGGGCTGTAGATAGGAAGCTTGCCTTGAGTACTATCAAGGGTCAGATTTCGGCCTTGTCAATATTTTTTCAAAGGCCCTTGGCTTCGCATTCACTAGTCAAAGCCTTTATACAAGGAGTGATGCGTATTAGTCCTCCGGTTAATATTCCCATATGTCCATGGGATCTAAACCTGGTTCTGTCGGTTCTACAGAAAAAAACATTTGAACCATTACAGCATATTTCCTTGGTTCTTCTCACCAGGAAATTGATTTTTCTAGTAGCCATTTGTTCGGCTAAAAGAGTGTCGGAATTAGCAGCTATGTCCTGTAAAGAGCCATATCTGGTTATCCATAAGGACAGAGTAGTGTTACGTCCTCATCCAGCCTTTCTTCCTAAGGTGGTATCGAGGTTTCATTTGAACCAAGATGTGGTTCTTCCTTCTTTTTTCCCCAAACCTAGTTCAGTAGAGGAAAAGTTATTGCATTCTTTGGATGTAGTAAGAGCAGTTAAAGCTTATCTAAAAGCCACTGCTCAGATTCGCAGAACGGATACTTTGTTTATTCTGCCGGAAGGCCCCAGAAAGGGTCAGGCAGCATCAAAATCTACTTTAGCCAAGTGGATTAGACAGGTCATAATGCAAGCCTATGGCTTGAGAAGGAGACCGCCTCCGTTCAAAGTTAGGGCGCACTCCACGAGAGCAGTTGGAACTTCATGGGCAGTGCATCACCAGGCCTCCCTGGCTCAAATCTGTAAGGCCGCAACATGGTCTTCAGTACACACGTTTACTAGGTTCTACCAGGTGGACGTTAGAAGTCAGGAGGATGTCGCCTTTGGGCGCAGTGTGTTGCAGGCCGCAAAAGATCCTCATGTCTGATAGCGCTCAGCTTATGTATGGTGTATCCCCCCCCTCATTGGGCATTGCTTTAGGACATCCCACATAGTAATGACTATGCCGCTCTGTGTCCCGTGATGTACGAGAAAGAAAATAGGATTTTTATAACAGCTTACCTGTAAAATCCTTTTCTTGGAGTACATCACGGGACACAGAGCTCCCACCCCTCTTTTGGGGACACTTATTGCTTTGCTACAAAACTGAGGTACTCCCGGATGGGAGGGGCTTATATAGGGGAGGGTACTTCCGGTTTTGGAAGTTGCCAGTGCCAGCACCTGAAGGTATCTATATAACCCACATAGTAATGACTATGCTGCTCTGTGTCCCGTCATGTACTCCAAGAAAAGGATTTTACAGGTAAGCTGTTATAAAAATCCTATTTTCCTCAGCCTGTCCACATATCCCTTGTGTGAGGCAGCAGATGTATGGTTCACAGAAGTACCGAAGGCCAAATCCACTGGCAGTCTTGCCTCTCTCCCGAACATGAGTCTGTAGGGGGAATACCCTGTGACATCACTGGTGGTGCTGTTGTAGGCATGCACAATTGCTGCTATGTGCTTGCCCCAGTGCTGCTTTTCCTCACTAGACAGGGTTCCCAACATGTTTAGCAAAGTCCTATTGAACCTCTCTGGTTGGACATCCCCCTGAGGGTGATAGGGAGTAGTGCAAGTCTTATTTATTCCTAAAGAATCCAGTAACTTTTTGATTAACCGGCTCTCAAAATCTCTCCCTTGATCTGAGTGAAGGCATTGAGGCAATCCATAATGGACAAAGTACTTCTCCACCAAAATTTTTGCAACGGTGGAAGCCTTCTGGTCTTTGGTTGGAAAAGCCTGGGCGTAGCGAGTGAAATGGTCGGTTACCACCAGAACATTTCCATGACCACTCAAGTCAGATTCAAGACAAAGGAAGTCAATGCATACCAAGTCCAGGGGCCCTTGGCTTTCTAGATGGCCCATTGGGGCAGCTTGATGTGGCAGTGTCTTCCTTTGTATGCAGCGGGCACATGAGTGACAGTAGTCCTCCACTTCAGCCCGCATACAGGGCCAGTAAAACCTACTTCTCACTAGTTGGAAGGTTCGTTCAGCCCCTAGGTGGCCATGATTATCATGCAGAGCAGCTAGGACAGTTTTCCTAACCTACTTCTCACTAGTTGGAAGGTTCGTTCAGCCCCTAGGTGGCCATGATTATCATGCAGAGCAGCTAGGACAGCTTTCCTGTGCTTGTCCGGCAAGAACAGCTGCCACTTCTCTTCCAGGTCATCAGAGGGGCCCCTTCGGTAGAACACCCCTTGATGTAGCTGTAACTTGTCCCATTCTTTGTGGATGGATCGGGCCTCCCTTGAGGAGTCGTGTAGAAGCCTACTCAGATCCTGATCTTCCAAAGCTAATCTTCCCCAGGGGTCTTCCAGCTGATCCCTTCTAAGGTCCTTCTTAGATAGCTTCGGCAAGTCGTCTTCACCAATCTGGGTCACATCACAATAGGATTTGGGTACTCCCACCACAGAAACTCCCACTTCTTTGGCCCTGAATCTGCCACTGGCTTGAAGCTGGGCCACTTGACATAAGGCCCTCACTCCATCCGGGGGCACTTGGGTCCAATCTTCAATGCGGCAATTGGGAGCATGTGCCCTTCTAGATAAAGCGTCAGCATCTCGGTTCTCCGCTCCAGGCCTATACTTCAGACTGAAGTTGAAACTGGAAAGGGTTGCCAACCAACGGTGGCCAGTGGCATCCAACTTAGCTGTGGTGAAGAGATAGGTAAGCAGATTATTGTTAGTCTTTACAGTGAATTCAGCCCCATACAGGTAGTCTCTGAGCTTATCCACAACTGCCCACTTTAGGGCCAGGAACTCCAACTTGTGGGTGGGGTAATTCTTCTCTGCTGGTGTTAGGCTTCTACTAACATAGGCGACTGGCCTTAGCTGTCCTTCATATTCCTGGTACAGCGCACCTCCCAGGCCATCATGGCTGGCGTCCACATGAAGTTCATACGGTTTCTTGGGGTCAGCATAGGCCAATACCGGGGCAGTGGTCAGGCTCTTCTTTAACATTTTGAAGGCGTCTTCACATATTTCTGTCCACTGTCCTTCCACAGACTCTCCCGGCTTCCTAGGGCCAGTCTTATCTTCCTCTCCCTCTGTCTTCAACAACTCATTTAGGGGTTTTGCTATTTTTGCAAACCCTTCCACGAATCAACAGTAGTAGGAGCAAAATCCGAGGAAGGATCTGAGTTCAGTCACAGTGGTTGGGGCGAGGCCAGGAGGTAACTGCTTCAAGCTTGTCAGGGTCGGTAGACACTCCCTCTTCGGACACTATGTGTCCTACATAGTGTACTAAGGACTGGTAGAACTGACACTTTTCTGATAAAAGCTTGAGCCCCTCGTCACTGAGTCTCTTCAGGACTTTCTCCAGCCTTTCTTCATGCTCCTCAAGAGTCCTTCCAAAGACAATGATGTTGTCTAAGTACACCAGGACTTCAATAAAGGTGCATGTCCCCCACCGTCTTCTCCATTAGCCTCTGAAAGGTGGCAGGGGCCCCCGACAGGCCTTGGGGCATCCTGTTGAACTCGTAGAACCCTATCGGGGTGATGAAAGCCGTTTTCTCTCGATCTTCAGGATGCATAGGGATTTGATAGTACCCACTCTTCAGGTCCATGACGCTGAACCACTTGGCTCCTGACAGGCTCTGCAGGGCATCCTCAATCCCGGGAGTGATGGTCCTCCTATTGAGAGTCCTGTAGTCTATGCACAGTCTCAATGAACCATTTTTCTCCGGACTACCACAATAGGGGTGGCATACGGGCTTCTGGATAATTGAATCACTCTAGTTCTCTTCAGTTCGGCCAACTGCTCACGCAGGTCTTCCAGATCAGCGAGAGGAACTCGCCGGACCCTTTCCCGAAAGGGTTTGTCTTCCTGCAGACGAATCCTATGGGTAGCACTCTTTGCACACCTACATCAAACTCGTCTTTAGAGAAGATGTTTCTCCATCTGATCAGTTGGGCCTTGGCTCTCTCTTTCCACTTCGGTGGTAAGGTGGTGTCTTCCAGGCACAAACCCTCCAGGGTCTCTCCTTCAGCTTGTTTAAATTCCGACATAGCCACTGGAGTAGCTGGGTTTACTCTGCCCAACAATACCCAGGCTGGAATCTTCATAGGAGAACTGGAGACATTCCTGATGCTCACTGGGATCTGGCCCTTGGACTTCTTCAATGCTCTTAAAGGGACCACTTCGGGAATCACTTCCAACCCTGGTTGAGTATCCAGGGGGTCTGGTTCCAGGACCACGAAGGGGCCAGGTTGCTCCCATGAGAGTTTTACAACGGCCCTAAGGCAGGTTACCTCACCAGGCTGTAATGTTCTCTCTTCTCTTGACAGTCTCCAGACTTTCCTTACCCCTTCTTCTGGGGACTTTTTCTCCAGGACCAAATTCCGGTAGACCTGTTGTAGCATGGGGTGGATCCTGGCGACTGAAGCCCCTTGTTCTTGCACTATGGGGTCCAATAGTCTCCTGACCAGGTCAGTGTTGGTTCCTATAATTAGGGAACTTCTACTGGCTCCTTGTGGGCGAGGACAGACCACTGCAAGAGTGTCGAAAACGTCCTCTTTGCCTGTTACAGAGGGATCAAATGCCAGCCTGATTGAAACGTAGCCATCATAAGGGAAACTCTGTGTGCCAATTCCCCATATCTCGAGGTCGTCGAGTTTCTGTTGAGGCACGTGGCTCAAGTGTTTTTTATAAAAGTCTCTGTACAAGAGTGTCACTTGGGCTCCCGTGTCCAGAAGGGCTCTGGTGTAAACTCCGTCCACTTGGACAGGGACTAGTGGAGAGGGTCCCACCAGCCTATCCGTAAAACTCTCCTGAGGCGGCTTCTTCTTTGGACTCTGGGGTTTTTCCTTAGGATTCTTCTTTTTACACTTGTCTCTGGATCTCAACCCCCTTTGGGCCTGGTATGCATTGATTCCCTGCAGGATGTTAGACTTTAACTCCTGACAGGGGTTGTTGAGTGGTTTTTGAGGGGCTTTGTTCCCCTTTCTCTGTATTCTTTTCTCTTTCTGGATCTTAGTGGAGCTTTCTGTGAATAGCGGGCGCCCGGCTGACTCCTTCACCGGGGCCCTCTGAAGTTTTCCGCCGGCTGTGAATTTCTGTTTCTGTACTTCCTTGGACTGGGGCACATTCTTCCAGGGTGGCCAACTCCTCCACAATTGGAACACACAATCTCCTCTCTCTTCAGTGGTGAGGTTGGTGTTGAATTACTGTGGCGTGACTCATTCCTATTCTCCTCGGGTTCCTTTATTCCTGAGTTTTTTGACAGGAGTGAGGTCAAAAGGTCCAGCACCTGAGTCATTTGAGTCTTTAGGGTCTCCACCTCTGGGTCCCGTTCAGTGGCCATAGCTGATCTGACTCCCACCATTGGGGTGATGGTAGTCTTCTCAGTCCCTTGTTGGTCCTTTAAGAGGGCTTCTTCATCTCTTATAATCCGTACAAGGTCTGGGTAACTCAGAGTCATTACTCCTTCAGAGGTCTTCAAGTGAAGCCAAACTGGATCTGAGCGCAGGGCGCCCCTCAGGATCTGCTTCATTCGGGTTGCATCTATAACCTGCGGCAGTATTCCCTTCTTTAGAACAATTTGGCACAGCATCCGGTTTAACCTCCGCACATATTCGGATAGCTTCTCTCCCGGCTGTTGGAGGGTATGTTCGAAATGGTACATCAGTTCAGTCGCCTTCTCTAGCTGGCCAAACTCCTCCTGCAGCATAGCCAGATAATCGTATGCGGTGCAGGTAGCATTGCTAAGCCTGAGGTTCTTTACAGCTTCAGCAGCAGCGCCCTTTAGACTTTCGCTGATGCGCTGCTTCTTCTGCGCCTCTGGTACCTCCCATCCTTCTACCGCTTGCATGGCCTGTTCAATCCAGGTGTCAAATTCTTCTTCTCCGGCAGGCAATGGTTGCTTCCCTGAGAAGGTGCGGAGCTTCCGGTAACTGGCTTCCACATGCACCGTATTGTTTTTTTGACACTTGACTACAAAGTCTCCTAAAGCAGTCAGTAACTCCGGCCCTATGGCAGTCAGAGGTGATGCCGGACCTGTTGGCTCACTACTGTGTTCCATTTTGGGGCAGAGTAGCGGAGATGATAACGGGGAGGTTCGTGGAAACTCCTTCTTCACGGCCTCTGCATGCACGAAGCAATAAGTTTGGTTATCTATGGCCTTTAAACTCTTCTGGGATTCCTCCTCCCCATTCTACTAGTGCGTATGTGTACGAGGTATCTGACTTTATATCCACCACCCATACGTTCCGGCAGGGGGATATTATCATCACTAGCTGCTTGATCTCTTCTTTTTGCCGGATCTCCCCCGGGAGTACAATGACTACCGCCCGGGTCGGATCAGCGGCCCAGTCTGCACACCACTGTTCCATTGCTAGCGGGTCCATGCTGGTACTTCTGACCGGCTTTATTGCAGCGTGCAACATACAAGGATCCCGGACTTGAGCTCCCACGTATGTGAGGGGTGTACTCACTTTTGTGAGATACTGTAAATATATATATAGCGGTACCCCCAGTTAAGAGGGCTGCTGGTATTAATTTGGGCCCTGTAGTGCACCGCTGTCAACCCCTGGCAATCGGCTCTATCCTCCCACGGCACAGCTAGTAATGGGGAGATAGGACCGCGTGACCGCAACTCTTGGTGACGCAGTCCTATGACAAACACACACAATGATATACTTTAAACTTCTATTAAAGTAATTGAAACTGACACCAATGTACTTGACCCAGATATTTTACTGAGGCTAATGGGCAAGTAATAAACAACAGTTTAACAAGTTGCAGATCCCTGCAATAAACAGTATTAAAGATGAACAGAGTGATAGAATAATGAGGTATTGCTATGAAACTCTAGTGATTCCCTTTTACAACTACTTCCCCTCGTGAGCAGACTAACGCCCAGCAACGTCTACCTATGCAGTCAGGCCTGACTGAACTAAATGGAAGTTCTGTAAAACAATCTTCACTAGCAATCTTTCGGTGGTGCACTTGATGAACAAACTTTGTAATCCGATCGAGTAGTAAAGATACAGTATTTGTCTATGAGCAAGTGCTCTCTCACCACCCGGACCAGTCCCAGTCCTTTTCCTCCGCTGATTCGTCTAGGCACATGGATCCACCGACATCCGAGTCTTCGGTCCTCCTGGTGTAGTACAGCAAGGATGAGAAGATGTCTCTAGGGTTCCGCTAGGCTGGCGGAGGGCTCTTTGGAAGAAAGTGCCCAGGCTTCAGGCCTGGGCTTGCAGCAGTTCTTGCTTGATCGGCGGGAGGGTCCCAAAGAGACCGAACAACTCCGCCTCCCCTTTATAAAGTCCGCCCCAGCAGTCCTTGCTTCGGGGCAATGCACATTGGGTGCTGAAAGATGCCTTGGGAAATGTAGTCTCTCGGTATTAAAGGGGACTACCCCGCTACATATATATATATATATATATATATATATATATACGTGTGTGTATATATTTAGTATGTCAATAGGGGAGCCCCCACAAAAAAATGGTATGACTCCCCTATGACTTTTATCAGACCCTTCATGTCTTCTAATGCAGTGATGGCCACTTCTAAAATGACAGAACGCCATGTGTAATATAAAGGAAGGGGCAGGGATAGTGGTCACATTATTAAACAAATATGGACATCATTTAGTCAATATTATTTTTTGCACCTGCCATAATAAACTTTGCCAAAAGTCTAGAAAAAGACCCTAGTTGTTGGCCTTTCTTTTAAAACTCTGGGCCAGGCCAGCAAATCAAGCCACCCCCCCCTTTTCCCAGCTGGGACATTGTATGCTGACATCAGGATTCGCTGCTGTCAGAATGAACAAATTACCAGATGCATCCATTACAACTTCAAGACATTATGTACGTATTTTAAAGAGTATATAAGATCCTTTGTTTTAGTTTCGGATAGAGTTTCAAAAAGTTAGAATCTCTGACAGGTTTGTATTGTTGGCTATGTCCTTGCAAGTGAAGGGAAAATCAAAATGTTAGGTTGTCATTGCAACTGAAATAAAGATGACATGTTTCTTTATCGTACATTACGGGACACAGAGCGACATAGTAATTACTATGTGGGTTATAGAGCTTACCTTCAGGTGATGGACACTGGCACACCCAAGACAGGAAGTCCCCTCCCTATATAACCCCTCCCATATTGGGAGTACCTCAGTTTTGTTGCCAGTGTCTAAAGGTGTTGGTCACGGTTAAGCATGTATTCAAGTTAGCTCTGCGTATGGTCTTTTTGGCCTACAGGCGAGCTATTCCAGATCTGTCCAAAGTGCTTCAATGCCAAAATGGACTGTACCCGGGCCTCGGGGAAGAAGATGTGGACCATCTACGAGGTTTGGCCTGTAATGCCTCTCTTAGGAGGGCTGGACCCTGGGATCCAGTACTCTGGTCAGACCCAATACCAAGAGGTTTCTGGCAGGGTGCTATACAGGTCCAGGGGAGTGGTGTTCCTTTCAGTAGGACCCCGGTCCCTGAAGGTCAAATGACGTTGCCCGCCAAAGGGGCGAAGTTTGGGCTGTCTGTTCCGAACAGGGTCCTGCGGCGGGGACAGGTAAGTGAGGGTCCCTGATGAACTTGGTCCAGCAGGGACCCTTCAAAACTAATGTGTTTGCCTGTATTTTACCTACATGGTATATTTCCCACTGTACCTGATGCCTAAAATATCTTTGATAAACCTGAAATGTATTTTTTTATGGTTCTATTGGACATTATGTAGTACCCCTGTGTGGCCACAGGAGGGAGATACTTGAGAATGTCTATATAGCTGGGCATACCTTCTAAGTGTAATGCCTAGACAGATGGAGCGGCATTCTTCTATGTACAAGCTCTGCAGTACCCATCTGTAAGAATGTTACCATACCTGCTAGGGGGACCTGGAAACAGCATTCTTAGACATGGCGCTGTGGTCTCCCTCTATAGTGTCAGCTTGGCTCCAATGTAAAACTGCAGCTCCCTCCTACTCCTCTACCCATTCCTTCCAGGGAGCAATCTGTCACGCGCATTGGCACATGCGCGCGCACGCCCGGCGCACTTCTGCGCATGTGCGGGCGTCCTCTGCTTTAAAAAAATAGCCTCTGCGAGACATGCTGTAAGAGGACGGACACATCAGCAGAGCTCCATGGTGACATTTATTTTTGATATTATATTGGTCACACTACAGGTGGTGATACAGGCATCCCCGAGGCACATTAGTTTAGTCACCTGACTAGCTCTCATAGCAAGCTTGTACGCTAGACTATAGCTAGTGGTGGGTGCATTTTTGGCTGTAAGTCCTTAGCTTGAGCTAGGACTATGCCTTCCAAGGGCTCTCGGAGTAAAAATCCTAAGAGGCTAAAGGGTTCGCCATCGGGCTCTGAGGATCTGGGGCTTGCTCCTACTAATATATCCTCCCCTGATAAATCAGAGGTAGTTACCCGAGGGGAGCCATCAGGAATGCTAGATGCTGCGGCTGCCCTCAGTTCACCTTCTCCGGTATATGTGACAGAGGAGGCTTTTACCTCTGCTCTTGGAGGATTAGAACAAAGATTGGCGGCATTAATCGCTTCCTCCCTGCTGGGAAAAAAGCGTGCCAGATCTCCATCTCCACCGTTAGAGTATCTAACAGCAGAGCAATTGTCTCAGGATGAAATTGATTTTCCTGCAGGGGATCAGGAGGATGATGCAGCCTCGGAGGAATCTACTTTAGAGGAACCGTTTTCAGCCTCTCAGGCTGAAAAAATGTTCGTTCAGTCTTTAACAGACATGGTTCGGTCAGCTTTCAAGCTGCCCCTTTCAGAACCAGCAACTACATTGGTTTCTTCATTGGGCTCTTTGAAAGCCCCACAAGCTAATGGTTCCTTTCCAGTGCATCCATTGTTAGAAAATCTCATTTATAAAGATTGGGAACATCCTGATAAATTGTTCCTTCCTCCCAAAAAGTTTTCTGTGGTATATCCTATGGAGGAAAAGTTCACCAAAAAATGGAGCCTTCCTTCTGTGGACGCTGCCATCTCTTCTGTGAACAAATCCCTGACATATCCAGTGGACAATGTACAGATGTTTAAAGATCCAACAGATAAAAAGTTGGAAACCCTATTAAAGACTGCTTTTTCTACAGCTGGTACTGTAACTCAGCCTGCAGTGGCAGCCATTGGCATCTGTCAGGCCTTGAAAGACCAGATGAAGCTGGCTTTAAAAGACATGCCAGTTCAGCAGGCGCAGGATTTAGCAGATCTACCTAGGGCTTTATGTTTTGCGGTTGAGGCCATTAAAAATTCAATTCATCAGGCCTCCCGCCCAACACTGGTGTTGGTACACATACGTAGACTCCTATGGCTGAAAAACTGGTCAGCCGAGACGCCCTATAAAAAGCTCCTGGCTGGATTTCCATTCCATGGGGAGCGGTTATTTGGCGAGGACTTGGATAAATACATCCAGAAAATCTCCAGTGGGAAGAGTACCCTTTTACCTGTTAAAAGGAAATTCAGAGGTCCTGCCTTCAAGCGGCCCACCTCGCCAGTCCCAGGAACTTCAGCCTCCAAGCAGTTCCGACGGCCGCCCCGATCCAATCCTGGAGGGAGATCTCAGGGACAGCCACAGGGTAATAAAAAGCCCTGGAACCAAAGGAATACTAAACCAGCCCCCAAGTCGGCCTTATGAAGGGTCGCCCCCACTCAGACGAGTGGGGGGAAGACTTCTGTTGTTTTCAGGGGCTTGGCGAGAGACGATCCGGGACAGATGGGCTCTCTCCACGGTATCCTTGGGATACAAGTTGGAGTTACAGGAATTTCCTCCTCCTCGGTTTATAACAAACGTCTCAAAAGATCCAATAAGGAGAAGATCTCTCCTTTCGGCGTTAGACCGACTATTATCCCAAGGGGTAATTGTGGAGGTTCCGGTAAAGGCACAGAGGTTGAGATTTTACTCAAACCTCTTTACCGTTCCAAAGCCCAACGGAGATGTAAGACCCATACTAGATCTCAAAGGTCTAAACAAATTCCTAATCGTCAAATCGTTCCGTATGGATTCAATTCGGTCAATAGCCGCCTCCCTACAAGGGGGAGAATGGTTGGCATCCATCGATATCAGGGACGCTAATTTACATGTTCCTATATTCCCCAGTCATCAAAAGCTTCTACGCTTTGCGGTGGAACAGCACCATTATCAGTTTGTGGCGCTACCCTTCGGGTTGGCCACGGCTCCGCGAGTGTTCACAAAGATCTTGGCCCCTCTGTTGGCCGACTTAAGAACTCAGGGAATATCTATAAGGGCCTACCTGGACGACCTATTGATAATAGATCAGTCGGCTTCCAACCTAAGGGTTGCTGTACACAACACGGTACAATACAATACCTGGAATCCTGGGGCTGGGTCCTAAATCTGGACAAATCGGCCTCGCAGCCAGCAAGAAGACTCAAATATTTAGGCTTACTCATAGACACAGACCAAAGAAAGGTTTTTCTGCCTCAGGCAAAAATCTCTTCCTTAAGAGAACTAATTCAAGCGATCTGTGCAAAGAGACAACCATCCATTCGTCTTTGCATGCGGTTGCTGGGAAAGATGGTAGCCTCATTCGAAGCAGTTCCGTATGCTCAATTCCATTCAAGGAAATTGCAGAACGCCATCCTATCCACCTGGAAGAAAAAGGTTCAAGCCCTAGACTTCCCAATGTCCCTGGCGTCGTCAGTACGCAGGAGTCTATGTTGGTGGTTGGTACCCCAAAATTTACAAAAGGGAAAGTCGTTCATTCCAATCTCTTGGAGGGTAGTAACTACGGATGCCAGCCTTCTAGGCTGGGGGGCAGTACTGGAGCGATGTTCACTCCAAAGAAAGTGGTCGAATATCGAGAAGACCTTGCCCATCAACCGGCTGGAAATTCGGGCGGCACAGTTGGCCCTGGAAGCATGGACTTCCAAGCTACAAGGGTCTCCTGTCAGGATCCAATCAGACAATGCCACAGCTGTGGCATACATCAATAACCAAGGGGGCACCAAGAGCGGTGCGGCCCAGAAGGAGGTGAATCATATCCTGATATGGGCAGAAAAACATGTCCCATGCATATCCACTATCTTTATTCCAGGAATAGAGAATTGGAAAGCAGACTTCCTGAGTCGGCAGCAGTTATACCCAGGGGAATGGTCTCTTCACCCCGACATCTTTCAGACAATATGTCAGAGATGGGGGACACCAGATGTAGATCTATTGGCATCCAGGTTCAACACGAAATTGAGCAGCTTTGTGTCCAGAACAAAGGACCCGCTCACCTGTGGATCGGATGCACTGGTGTTCCCGTGGGATCAGTTCACACTAATATATGCGTTCCCTCCGCTGCAGCTACTACCTCGACTCCTCCGCAGAGTCAGGATGGAAAGGAGGCCGGTGATTCTGGTAGCCCCAGCATGGCCTCGGAGATCATGGTACGCAGAAATTGTAAGAATGTCTGTAGGCAAGCCTTGGACCCTTCCGCTTCGGCCAGACGTGCTCACGCAGGGTCCGATATACCACCCTTCTTTACAAACTCTAAATTTAACGGTCTGGCTATTGAATCCCACATTCTAAGAGAGAGAGGTCTCTCTAACACAGTGGTGTCTACGATAATCAATGCTAGAAAGCCAGTATCTAGACATATATATTATAGAGTTTGGAAGGCGTATGTGGCATGGTGTGAAGCCAAGAAATGGCATCCTCGAAAGTACGTCATAGGCAGAATACTTGACTTCCTGCAGTGGGCTGTTGTCAAAGACCTAGCCTTAAGTACTATTAAGGGACAGGTTTCGGCCGTATCGATATTTTTTCAAAGGCCACTAGCTACACATTCGCTAGTAGAGACCTTCTTGCAGGGTGTGACTCGTATCAACCCACCAGTGAGGTCTCCCATATGTCCATGGGACTTAAACTTGGTTCTATCAGTCCTTCAAAGACAACCTTTTGAACCATTACTCCACATTCCTTTAGTGCTGCTCACCAGGAAATTAGTGTTCTTGGTAGCTATGTCCTCAGCCAGTAGGGTATCGGAATTAGCAGCTTTGTCTTGCAAGGAGCCATATTTGATTATTCATAAGGATAGAGTGGTTTTACGTACACATCCAGCCTTTCTTCCGAAGGTCGTGTCAAGTTTTCATTTGAACCAAGATGTGGTTCTCCCTTCCTTTTTTCCCAAACCTAGTTCGGTGGAAGAGAAATTATTACATTCTTTGGATGTAGTAAGAGCAGTTAAAGCCTATCTTGAAGCTACTGCTATGATTCGGAAAATTGATGTTTTATTTATTCTGCCAGAAGGCCCCAGAAGGGGCCAGGCAGTGTCGAAATCTACTATTTCTAAGTGGATTCGGCAGGTTATTATTCAAGCCTATGGTCTGAGAAAGAAGGTGCCTCCATTTAAAATTATAGCACACTCTACTAGAGCGGTTGGTGCTTCTTGGGCAGTGCATCACCAGGCCTCCTTGGCTCAAATCTGTAAGGCCGCAACTTGGTCTTCAGTCCACACATTCACTAAATTTTATAAGGTGGATGAAAGAGGTCATGAGGATATCGCCTTTGGGCGTAGTGTGTGCTGCAGGCTGCAGTATAGATCCTCATACCTGATGGCGCCCAGCTTGTTATGGTGTCTCCCTCCCCTCATTTTGGCATTGCTTTGGGACATCCCACATAGTAATTACTATGCCGCTCTGTGTTCCGTGATGTACGATAAAGAAAATAGGATTTTTATAACAGCTTACCTGTAAAATCCTTTTCTTTGAGTACATCACGGGACACAGAGCTCCCACCCCTCTTTTGGGGACACTTATTGCTTTGCTACAAAACTGAGGTACTCCCGATATGGAAGGGGTTATATAGGGAGGGGATTTCCTGTCTTGAGTGAGCCAGTGTCCATCACCTGAAGGTAAGCTCTATAACCCACATAGTAATTACTATGCCGCTCTGTGTCCCGTGATGTACTCCAAGAAAAGGATTTTACAGGAATGCTATCTAAAAGAACGTTTCCCAATTTCGAAGAGATTTCCTCTCAGATACTGTTGTGTCTATATGAAAGAAAGTAAAAAAAAAAAAAAAAATTACGGGTTCCTCACTCTAGCCAAAAAAAAAAGGTTTGGGCTATAAAGCAAAGGGTCATCT
This sequence comes from Rana muscosa, assembly GCA_029206835.1. NCBI lineage: Eukaryota > Metazoa > Chordata > Amphibia > Anura > Ranidae > Rana > Rana muscosa. Next base: position 825,033,688 of record CM055121.1, read on the forward strand.
CCCTACTAAAATAACAGTTGCAACCCTCAGCTGCAAAGAACTCCTGTTAAATATATAGACTATTCTGCTGGCTTTCTATAGCAACATTGGTGTGTGTGATCTTTCCTATTGGGAGAAGAATGTGGATGATCTGATGGGTGGCCCAGTATATCTTCATTGGGTTAACAGTAGTTCGTTTTTTGTTTTTTTTTTACTGAACTTGCTCATGGAACTATTACAATGAGCAGCAAGGGGGCAATTTTTACCTTAAGCAGTATTTTTCACAACTGCCAGGAGTGCATCCTCCCTAACCTAAAGATCTGGCAGTCTGGCACTTTTCACAAGCACTTCATAGACTGACAGAACGTGCCATCAATTGCAATAAGGGGATTATGCTCTTAGATGTAACCAATCTTTGAAAACAGATGCCTAGTTTTATATGCTTACGGAAACTCAACTTAACTTTACCATGGTAAATGAGAAAAGGTTTATTATCTTAACACCTAATATTACTTGTCCACAGTTAAACTGATCATTGTTCTGGATGTGCAAAGGTAATGAACGATATGGAATAAATGTTGTTGATAATAATTCTAGAAACACATTTCCGCATTATCCTGTCCTTTCATGCATTTGTCTTTCATGGACAACTGGCCCTCTTGGGGAACTTGAATGAGTCGGACGTGGGAAAGATGCAATATTCTAGAAATCGCAGATTTGGAATGACAAACTTCTCTTGCTATGGCTGAAAGGGTCATCCCTTTGGCCTTCATTTGGACAACCTGCTGCCGGAGGGTTTTAGTCACTTTAGAACAGCTCACCATCTTGCAGTGAAAACCGGAGAGTTAGCCTCCCAGTTAAATAGGGTTTGTCAGATAATTAAAGAAATTAGCACAAGGTGCCAGATTAACACCAATAACAGGGAGGTATCTGAAAGTGTTCTCTAATTTTGATCAATGTTCTTTTTCAAATCTCATTGAAGTTTTTTTTATTCTGTGCGTCAAAATATATGTAACTCATGAAATATGCGTAACAAAACTGCTGTTTTACTCCTGTTTAGATAATTTGAAATAGGACTAAGCAGTGACCTTGAAATTTAAGAAATTGTAGGCTGTTCTCTAATTTTGATCTCCAGTGTATATAAAAGTTCTATAAAGTCCTTCTGCCAATTGTGAAGAAAGGAAGAATCCAAAGATAGTGGTTGTGACACCCAGAGGATATTCACACAAGAGGCTTACCAGCTAGCCAGCGACCCCACTTATTCAGGGAGATCAGTGAGCATTTCAGTCAAACAACTCCACTATAGGTAGATAAGACATCAGCTCCATTGGCTCCAGTCAGCTCATTCACAGGTCTAACTCTCCTATGACTCCAGACAGACCATCCACCGGAAATCACGTTCCCACCAGAGGTCACATAAGTATAAAACCAAGGCTCCATATAGTGTGATAATGTAAAATCAATCCTGTTTATTAATAAAATATTGCACTTGCATATGGAGCAGCAATAACTCGTGTGTATAACAATCAAATACGGCGGGCACGTCCTTTTCCAGTATTAAAGATGGCCGAATAGCGATCGCCCATGTGCTGTGGCGTGTGTGCCTGGCTCTGCTCTATGTGTTTCGTCATATGTAACGTCATCAGGGGCACACACACATGCCGGAGCCTTATCTATATATACACAAGTCCAAGCAAGGAGGATCCACCCTGATTGGTCCGAGCTAAAAGAGAGGAGTGTGCTCTACTTGATTCATGTAATAGGCCTAAAGCCATCCCTAAACATCCATCCAGATAAGGAAACACATTCTATACATAACTATATTGGCATCACTGCCATCTTGTGGTCAAAATTAAGAACACAGTCACCATATAATAAAAATTGATGTACTATATAAATAAAACCTATACATTTTTTAAGAGCATTTAATAATCCTCTATGATGATGGTATTAAAGTAGCGTGGATCCCCATCATTCAGACAACATTATATATTTAAAATAAAGATAAAAATTAAGAATTGAGACTAGTCAGACTCTAAACCATAAAAATATGTTAATGTATATGTAGCGCACTCACCCCCTCTGTCACCTGCATTTGGCTCCTCGCAGGAAGAGAGGCACACCACGCTATATGGCCGTACCCTCCTGTGTGAAGAGGTTGAGCGGTGTTATGAAACAGGTCTCCGCAGCGAGGTTCTCCAGAGAATGGTTCCCATCTCCATGCTCAATAAAAGACAAGTCTCTATTCCCCCCCAATGACTCCAAGGTCCACACCAGCTGCAACTCCAACGTAGAGTTTATTTCTCTTAAAGCACAGTCTATAGACAGAAAGGTTGGAGGGAGAACAGGACAGCACAAGGTGTGGGAGAGAGGTCCAGGCACAAACGAAATACACTTCACTGCTTGGCTTCTCAAGCAGGCTCAGCCCATTTGGATACTCCCCCTAGAGAGGGGACTAGCAGCCAGAATGGCACTCTAAATAGATATACAGTCTCTGCACAAACTGATGAACTTGGTCTCTGCCACAGACCTGGTGAACTTGGTCTCTAATCCTGACCTCTTTTAAGGAGAAGACATCCCTCCAGAGAGTTACCAGGCCCCTTCCTTCACCGTGACTTCTCACCAATCCCTCTGAACGGTTTTCCCCCCGGCCTCCTCGTCTAAGATACGGGTCCCCTCGCAAGGCGGCACCCTGGGATTCCTCGATCCTTGGTAGGCCCCAGCCAAGCTCTTCCATTGCAGCCCCATGGCTAAAGGTGCCTGGGACTGATTCACCGACCACCACCCCTGAACTAAAAGGTGCTCAGGGTGGACAGAGAGCGCACACTCCCCCTCTGGGAGTAGGACCCCCGGGAAGCGAACTGGAACCCCAATCCTGGGGTGGAAACCGAACAGGCAGCATCTGCCCCTTTTATATCCTCTCCCGGCATGCACAGCAGGCTAACCACTCCCACAGTACGGTCGCCGAGAGGGGTTGCACAAGGCACAGCACTGTACCAGCGGTTCAACCCTGGCCCACCATGGCAGCACCACCCGCAGGCCACAGGGAACTGTACACTGATACTCCACCTGCGGACAAAAATGGTGGATGAGTCCTAACAATTAAGGTGTTTGAGCATAAGTACCACTCAAACACTACCCCTAAATTTAGGACCTCGCTACACATACAATCCCAATAAGTGCATACACATACATCAGACTAGAGGTTAGTGGCCAATGGAACGTGCCTAATAATAGAGCCTAAAACAAAAATTTTTAATTAAAAAATATTATGAAGAAGGGAACAGGAATGGGCATCATCCGTTGTTAATATAGCAGTTGATGGCCCTTTCCACATTTAACCCCGAGGAGCATGGGTACAAAGTCTATATATCCAGCTATATATCCAGAAGATTTTTAGCATAAGACTATAGGGGAGGGGTCCTGGATAGTATTATTCAGGAGGTTGGTGATAAAGATGGCCAGGAATTGATCAAAGGTAACCAACATCGTAGTGGAAAACCGTGGAATTTTGGTTCTGCCTTCATTGCAACCATCTCTTGCCAACACTGGGCTATTAAGAGGATAATAAAAAAACTTTGGAAAGTTCTTAAAAATTACTATGTTCTGGGGCCACAATTACCAGACCACCCACAGGTCATTTTTAGAGGAGCACCCACTTTGAGGAATGCTATAGCTCCCAATGTCCTAGACCCTCTAAGGAGGGCCACTTTTTTTTTGGGCAATTTAAAAGGCTACTATCTTTGTGGGAAATGTCAGGCCTGTGTAGTTATCCAATTTAGAGACAAAAAAGATCACTGAATTCATGTCAGATAGTACAGATAAAACTTAAAATTTACTCCTTCATTTCATGTACAAAAAAAAAATGTAGTGTACCTCCTTATGCCCCTGCAGTTTGGAATATGTTGGACAAACCACACGTATGTTATACATCAGATAGGGTGAACATATTGCAAACATTAAAAAGGGATTTAGTCAGCATAGTGTGTCAAAACATTATGCCCAAAAACATCGCAGAGACCCTACTGGCACTACACTGGAATATTTCTAGGGCTGAAACCATCTGGATATATAGACTTTGTACCCATGCCCCTTGGGGGTTAAATGTGGAAAGGGAAACCAACTACTATCAGTGGCGGCCGGTGAAATTTTTTTTGAGGGGGGGGGGCGGCAAACAGTATGCCACCCCCCGTCGGTCGGCACTTACCCCATTACCGGCGGTTTATCCGGCTCGGCGGTAGCTTCCCCTGCTCGGCGGCAGCTTCCCCTGCTCGGCACCCTCCTGTTCTCCTGCTGTTCTCCTGTGGCCTCCCATTCTCCGGGTCATCACGGCAGCGGTGGCTTCTGTTTCCTCCCTTCTCCTCGGCGACCAATCGGGAGTCTTCTCTTTTTGGCCAATCGGAAAACGGGTCTCACACCTGCTTCTGATTGGCCAGATTGAGGATCAGTGTTTCAACAGCCAATATTAATTCGTTGTTGTAACACACCTGTGTGGGCTCCGGATGCATCCTCTGAGCCCACCCGATTTTGAAGCCTATAAGAGCCTCTGGCTCTAATTAGGTGCTTAAAAAAAAAAAACTGCCGCTGTAATTCATACAACCTGTGCCCTGAAAGGAGCCAGACGCATGAATAGGGGGTGGCCGCGGCGGCCATTGATAGATTCAGCATCAATCTATCCATTGCATATAGGGGGGGTGGAGTGGAGAGAGGGGGCGGCGCCCGGGCGCCCCTAATGGACGGGCCGCCACCGACTGCTATTTTAACAATGGATGATGTCCCTTCCTGTTCCCTTTTTATAATATTTTTACATTTAAAAAAAAAATAATTAGGCTCTGTTATTGGGCACGTTCTATTGGCCAATAACTTCTAGTCTGATGTATGCGTATGCAGTTATTGGGATTGTATACATTGACAAATTTTTATGGTTCAGACTCTGACTAGTCTCAATACTTCATTTTTATCTTTATTTTAATTATAATGTGTTGTCTGAATGATGGGGATCCACGCTACTTTAATACCATCATCATAGAGGATTATTAAAAGTTCTTAAAAATGTTATAGGTTTTATTTATATAGTATGTAAATGTTTCCTATATGGTGATTGTATTCTTAATTTTGACAACAAGATGGCAGTGATGCCAATATAGCTATGTATAGAATGTGTTTACACATCTGGATAGATGTTTAGTGATGGCTTTAGGCCTATTGCATGAATCAAGTGGCGCACACTCCCCCTCTTTTAGCTCTAACCAATCAGGATGGGTCCTTCTTGCTTGGACTGCATATTTTAAATAAGGCTCCAACGTGTGTGCATCCCTGATGACGTCACATATGACGAAACACGTAGAGTGGCACCACGCACACATGCCACAGTGCAGTGCGCGGTCGCTCGTCGGCCATCTTTACTATGCCTGCCGTATTTGATTTTTAAACAAGCAAATTATTGCTGCTCTATATGTAAGACCCCATACACACTATACAACTTTTGTTGTCAGATTTCCTTTAGATTTACCAAAACCATGTAGTGCAAGGGCCTGCCTGATTGCATACAAATTGACACTCTAAAGGTTTGACCTCATATTATATGGTTTTGGTAAATCTGAATGAAAACATCCACAGAAAATTGTATAGTGTGTATCCAGCTTAAGTGCAATATTTTATTAATAAACAGGATTGGTTTTACATTATCACACTATGTGCAGTTGTTTTATACTTATGTGAGCTCCGCTGGGAGCGTGAATACGGTGGAAGGTCTGTCTGGAGCCATTGGAGCTGATGCCTTATCTACCTATATGTGAGTTGTTTGCTCACTGATCTCCCTGAATAAGGGGGGGTCACTTGCTATCTGGTAAGCCTCCTGTGTGAATATCCTCTGGGTGTCACAACCGCTATCTTTGGATTCCTCCTTTCTTCACACTTAGCACAAGGACTTTATAGGACTTTTATATAAATACATATTTTAGAGTCACTTCATACACTGTTAATTGGTGTTCACAATTTACTTATGAAAAGTATTATTTGCACAATTTATTGATATTTTTTAACTATTGAATCTCTTGTGCACTTGTTATTAGCGCTGCACTTGTATTTGAAATGTTTATGTACACTTAGTATCAAGTGCACAGCGGCTTTTTTGTTTAGATCCGAACACAGATAGTTCTTTACATTTTTCACATTAATCATACGTTGGCTGATCCTAAAATCTATTCAAATAAGCAGAGTATCCTTTCTCAGACCAAATTTCATCAGTTCTTATAGCTAATTACAAATCATCTGAATTTATTGAGTTTATTAAGTTAATATCCTTATTGTAAACATCAAACCACAAAGAGACTCTTTCATGTTTATCGAACTAGTGCCTGCCAAGACTGTTTTTGTAGCTACTGTTGAAATGGGAGCATAACATTTCTGATACTTGTTTATAAAATTTGATCTAGAGAATCTGCTCATCAGAGACTGAAGTATAACAAATTGTTAATCACGTACTTTAAAATAAATATTAAAGTTTGTAAAGTAAAGTGAACCTGTGGGCTTAGTAACAGAACTGAACTGTTAGCACCAGCTGTCAAGTGCCCAGCCTGGATCCCTAGTGTTTGCTGTTAATAGTGTTATTCAAACAGGTCTGTCTTCAATTCATCAGCAGTTCAGCTGAACACGTAAAAAATCGACAAGGAAACTTAAACTCAAATCTGAACACCATTGAAGTCAAGCGTGACGGACTTCAGGTTGGCTGTTTGGTAGTCTGGAAGACTCAACATTGGTACAAGGGCACATTGCAAGGCTTGGAGCCTTGTATGGTACAGTAAGTGGGGGCAACATGTCTGGATACGGGTCTGCTTGGAATATTAAGATGAATCTAATGCCTTTTTTATTATTTGTAACTACTAGTCAGCCCACAAACACAGGGGCTTTCTATGTCATTTTAACAAAAATGCCTTGCTCAACTCCCACTGATTATAATGAGGCATGAACATGTACTATATGTATAAACAATATATGTTGTGTGGCTTTTAGTGCATTTTTGTATCACATTTAGTCTACTCAGACATCATAGATATTTAGTTCTAGCTTTTCAGAATGAAATTTACCATGTCCAGAACGTATATAGTATTTTTCTGAACATGAACATCAAACCTAGCTGCTAACACTAAAATGAATCTATGAACAATTACTTTCTTCCTATTTGCATAAGAAAATACACCTCCTTCCAATGTGACAATGTGCTGGCCTACCAATAAGTTACTTAGAATTTCATGAGTGGAGGCAGTGGGCATGTCAAATCCCCACTATAGGAAGTGGAAAGAATTGAGGGCAGTTACATATGGGGTGACAAAGTCTGAAAGAAAAGGTAACTACTGACTGCTTATAACAGCTATTAAATAGTGATGTCAGTTAACATACAAATCTGATGGTCAAAAAATGTGTTATATCGAAAAGGCATATGAAATGTATGAAATAAAAGCATCAGAATGTCAGAAAAGGGTACTCACCGAGGCCGAGATGCAGAGAGCCGCTCACTCTTGCGACTAAGCGCACTCCACCCCCTGGAGATGGGACAGAGGTAGATGGCACAAAGAGGCACAAGCTACCAGTAAGCTGAGCAGGACTTGCGTGAAGGTCACAGAAGACAGGTACAGGAACTGATGGTGGTCAGAACTCAGCTGGTGTAGTTGTGCAGAAAGTCCATAGCAGGCCGGGGGTCAAACACCCAACAGGAGGGAAGTCCAAAGGCAAGCAGAGGGTCAAGTACTGGAGACTGGAGGTAATCCGGGTCACAGGCAAGATGGTCAGGTGCAGGAGGCTGGCAGCAAAGTCCGGGTCACAAGCAGAGGGTCAAACACCGGAGACAGCAGCGAAGTCCAATAAGCAAGCCAAGGGTTAGGTCAGGAGAGATCAGGGTAGTCAAAAGGCAATCCGGGTCACAGCAGTAGATCAGGCAGGCAGGAAACAGGAACTTGAGACACAGGAAGCTGAAGACAAAACAGCAATTTGCTTGGAGATTTGCTCAGCTTATATAGACAGCCAGGATGTCATGTGACAAGCTGAATCAGATTGAGGCTGTTTACTTCCTGACAGGTAGCCAGGATGCTGTTTATTTCCTTGACAGTGCCCCCCACCCCCGAGGGGCGGCCTCTGGACGCCCAAGCTGGACATCAATTCCAGGTATTCCCGATGGAAGGCCTGAATTAAACGTGGGGCGTGCAAATTTCTTGAAGGTTTCCAGGAATTGTTTTCAGGGGGATACCCCTTCCATTTGATCAAGTACTGTAATTGTCTACCCCTCTTCCTGCAGTTCAATATGGCCTCCACTTCGAACTCATCTTCCCCATCCACTTTGACTGGTGGAGGAGGTGATTCCTCTCTCCCTGAGAAGGGACTGGGAGTTACTGGTTTTAGTAAGGATGCATGGAAGACTGGATGAATCCTGTAAGAAGTGGGTAAGTTCAGTTCAAAAGCTACAGGGTTCACCATCCTCTTAATTTCAAATGGTCCTATAAATTTTGGGCCCAACTTCCGAGAAGGACAAGGCAGCCTAAGGTTTGCTGCCGATTGCCACACCTTTTCACCTGTTTTAAAAGCTGGGTTCTCTTTTCTCCCTTTATTGTAATGTTTTTTGTAACTGTCTTGAGCTTTCTGTAATGTGTCCTGGATTTCTTGAAAGTTCCTTTGAATACCGGCTTACCAGTCTTGTACAGCGGGAACCGATGTTTCAGAAATGGAGTTTGGAAGGAAGGAAGGATGGAATCCAAAATTCGACCAGGAGGGTGTTTGGTTAGTTGCAGTATGGATGGAATTGTTATACGCAAATTCTGCGTACGGAAGTAGAGAGGACCAATCATCCTGGGAGCTGGAACAAAAGCAACAGAGATACTGTTCCAAAGTTTGATTTGTTCTCTCCGTCTGGCCGTTGATTTGGGGATGATACGTTGAAGAGAGGCAAATCTTGATTTCCAGAGCTTTACAGAGTTCCCTCCAGAACTTGGAGGTAAATTGAGTACCCCTATCAGAGGTAATGCTGTCAAGTACTCCATGGAGCGTTATAATCTCTTTAATAAAAATTTTAGTTGTGGTCAGAGCAGAAGGGGTGCCCACCATGGGAAGGAAATGTGCCATCTTGGACTAGCGGTCGACAACGACCAGGACAGTGGTGAACCCTTCTGAGGGAGGTAGGTCAACAATAAAGTCAATGGAGACCTCAGACCAAGGCCGCTCTGGAATGGGTAAGGGCTTTAGTAATCCCCAGGACTTTGGTATTTGTCCCCTTACTGCGTTGGCACAAAATACATGACATGACGTAATTTTTACAGTCCTGTCTCCACCCGGGCCACCAAAAAAAATGCGAGACAAGCGCTGAAGTCTTTCGTGTACCAAAATGACCAGCCAACTTTTGGTCATGGAGCATCTTCAGGGTAGAGGGTCTTGCCTCCAGTGGGACAAAAAAATTTTTTCCTTCCCAAAGCAGGTCATCCTGTTTTCTCAAGGAGGGTACTTCAGGGTCGGTACAGTGACTGGATGCCAGTTTAATGGTAGTCATCAGGTCGGTATGTGCCAGCAAGGAAAAATTCTGTGGGGAAAGAATGGTACTTGGATCTGTAGATTGAGGAGATTCAGGGAACATCCGGGAGAGTGCGTCTGCTTTTCCATTCTTGGAACCAGGCCTGTAGGAAATGTGAAAGTTAAACCTAGAAAAGAAAAGAGCCCACCGAGCCTGCCAGGGCCTTAAGCGTTTAGCAGTCTTGAGGTATTCTAAGTTTTTGTGATCCGTGAAAATCATAATGGCATGAGACGCACTCTCCAGCAGATATCTCCACTCCTCCAGGGCAAACTTGATGGCCAGCAGTTCCCGGTCACCTAATGTCATAGTTTTTTTCCGGAGGGCTTAACTTCCAGGCGGCGAAAGCCACAGGATGGAGGACGGCCTTGGTACACTGTCTCAGAGAGAATGGCTCCGGTGGCGGTTTCCGAGGCATCCACCTCCAAAACGAACGGCAAAGCTGGATCTGGGTGCTTTAGGATTGGTGCAGTAGTGAACAAGTCTTTGAGCTTGACAAAGGCTTCTTGGGCTTCTTGGGACCACTGAAAACGGGTGTGCTGACGGGTGAGTTGGGTAATGGGTGCGACAATGGAAGAGAAACCAACAATGAACCTTCTGTAAAAGTTAGCGAAACCCAATGAACCGTTGCACCCCCTTCTTATCTACTGGAGCCGGCCACTCCTGAATTGCCTTGACCTTTTGGGGGTCCATTGCGACCCCATGAGTGGAGATGATGAACCCAAGAAATTGCACCACAGTTTTTTCAAATTCACATTTTTCTGCTTTGAGATACAACCTGTGTTTCCTAAGGATGGTAAGGACAGTCTTTACATGAACCCGGTGTAATTCGATGGTAGTGGAAAAAATGAGAATGTCGTCCAGGTAAACGACTAAAAAGTTATCTAGGTACTCCCGAAAAATGTCATTTACCAGGTGCTGGAAAGTGGCTGGGTCATTGCATAGTCCAAACTGCATCACCAGGTACTCGTAGTGCCCAAACCTGGATCTGAAGGCGGTCTTTCACTCATCTCCCAGGCGGATTCGTATGAGGTTATAGGCACCTCGCAAATCCAATTTTGAAAAGATCTGAGCGGACCGGAAGTGTTGGAACAGTTCTGGAATGAGTGGCAGGGGGTACTGATTTTTAATGGTTATTTTATTCAGTTCCCTATAATCGATACAGGGCCTAAGGGACCCATCTTTCTTCTCCACAAAGAAGATGCCGGCTCCGGCCGGTGAAGAGGACTGACGAATAAAGCCTTTATCCAAGTTCTCCTCAATGTAGGCCTTGAGGGCCACCAACTCAGCCTCAGACAGGGGAAGAATGCACCCAAAAGGTACTTCAGAGCTAGGCAACAGTTTGATGGGGCAATCATAAGGCCGGTGAGGTGGTAGGCAATCGGCCTTTTGCTTATCAAAAATGTCCTTGAATTCAAAGTATTCTGTAGGGACGTGCTGGAGATTGTCAGGCATTGGGACCACAATGAGGCAAGTGGCCGGAGCCGGAGGAAGGCAGTGCTGGGAGCAAAAAGGGGATGTGAAGAGCACCGGTTTCTTATTCCAACTGATGTCGGGTTCATGTGTCTGTAGCCAAGGGAGTCCCAGGATGATAGAGAACATGGGAGAGGGAATAACATCAAAACGTAGAGACTCCTGGTGACCGGAGTCTGTGGTGACCGGAGTCTGTGGTGACAAGGATGGGGTTAGTTTCATGTGTGACAAGTCCAGAGCGGGGAAGAGAGCCATCAGCCAGGTGAACTTGAAGACTCTGATTCTTGGTCTGCAGTGGAATATGCAACTTTTGAACCAGTGATGCGTCCAGAAACGAGCTGCAAGCTCCAGAATAAATTATTGCTGGGAGATGAATTTCTTCTGGAGTCAATGGAGCACGGATCAATCCTAGCTGCATGGGTTTGACTTCAGGGACAGAGGAAATAGGAGGAACTGGAGAAGGTGACTGTACAGGAGAAGACCTGGGGGGTACCCAGCCAGGACGAGGGGCCTGGAAGCACTCAGAGCGTCTCTCATGCATGCGTTTATCCAGCTTAGTTGCGGCTTGAATTAAGACCTCCAAAGTGCCTGGGGTCTCAATTTGGGCTAACTCATCCTTTAAACCCTCTGAAAGACCCTGGCGGTATTGGTATTTCAAGGCGGGTTCATTCCACCCGGTGTCAGCTGACCATTTACGGAATTCCGCAGTGTAGTCTTCCACTGGCCTTTTCCCCTGAGATAGAGTATGCAGGATGGCTTCGGGTGTCGCAGTGCGTTGGGGGTCATCATAAAGTTGAGCCATACTATCAAAAAATGTATCTACTGAGTTCAGCAGAGGGCTTCTTTGTTCCATTAGACCGTGGGCCCAAGCTTGTGGTTCTTCAGCAAGAAGGGAGATAATAAATCCTACTTTAACCTCCCTGGTGGTATGATTCTGTCTGGAATTATGTACCAAAAGCGGTACAATTATTTTGCATGGAAATTTGGTGTTATGTATTGTAGGCCTGCAATTCTTAGTAATTACTTACTTAAACCTGACCAAACAAGAGTCTAGTAGACATCCCGGGTATGATAAAGTTTGAAACACAAAATCATAAATTATAATATAATAAATAACTATAAATAATTATACCAAATACTAATGTAATTATAATAAAAATTATTCAATAATGTAATCAAATCAAAAAAACACTGAAATTTGCTCAGTTGCAGAATTGTCGCTGTCATTAGATTTAGTGTTTGATGACGAATTTCCCCACAAATTGCTATCGCTCAATTCTGCAAGTGATTCTAATTTATTATCGCTGTTTTCTACCCGGTCTAAAACCACTTTTGACCTAAAGTGACACTTTTTGGTTGCTATGGACAATCTCCAGTTTCCAGGCAGAAAGAACAGTTTTTATAATATAAAACTGCATGCAGGACACTGGACAGACCACTAGGGTCAAAGAGGATGTGTTATTATCTGATACAGTACTGTAATCTGTAAGATTACAGTATACTGTATCTATACTGTGTTTTTCACTTTTTGAATTTGGCGCCGAACTCCGTCCCCGTGCGCCGCAACGTCGCAGGGAACGGAGCTCGGCACGCGGCAGTGTGGATCGAGCGAGGAGACAGCTCGCACACATCGCAGGATCCAGGGAACAAGGTAAGTAACTTCCCTGTATCCTGCAATGCAATCCCGAGTCTGGCTCGGGGTTACCACTCTTAGCATGGAAAACTCACCCCGAGCCAGACTCGGGATTACCGCCAGGGAGGTTAAGAGCTTCGGATTAAAAAGTCCTGGGTTGAAGGGCTAGGTACAAGGAACAAGCATTTTTAAAGGCCCGAAACTTTTTGCGGTCGCCTGAAAATCGCTCCGGCGTGGGGACCCTGGGTTCAGGAGCAGCCATGATCACAGTGGGACTGGATGAGGCTTGCGATGAGGAGGCCCCACTGACCAGTGCCTGAGTTGCGGCTGTCGGTGCAGGTGAGCCGGACAGCTGCTGGAGACGGCCGTCTATCTGAACGTAGCCTTCCTGCAACTTTTGGACTGCATCAGTGAGAGCTGTGACTTGCTGGCACAGGACATGTAAGAGGTGTCGGCCTCTGACATGGCTGTTTTGTACTGTCAGAAAAGGGTACTCACCGAGGCCGAGATGCAGAGAGCGGCTCACTCTTGCGACTAAGCGCACTCCACCCCCTGGAGATGGGACAGAGGGTGGATGGCACAAAGAGGCACAAGCTACCAGTAAGCTGAGCAGGACCTGCATGAAGGTCACAGAAGACAGGTACAGGAACTGATGGTGGTCAGAACTCAGCTGGTGTAGTTGTGCAGAAAGTCCATAGCAGGCCGGGGGTCAAACACCCAACAGGAGGGAAGTCCAAAGGCAAGCAGAGGGTCAAGTACTGGAGACTGGAGGTAATCCGGGTCACAGGCAAGATGGTCAGGTGCAGGAGGCTGGCAGCAAAGTCTGGGTCACAAGCAGAGGGTCAAACACAGGAGACAGCAGCGAAGTCCAATAAGCAAGCCAAGGGTTAGGTCAGGAGAGATCAGGGTAGTCAAAAAGGCAACCTGGGTCACAGCAGTAGATCAGGCAGGCAGGAAAAAGGAACTTGAGACACAGGAAGCTGAAGACAAAACAGCAATTTGCTTGGAGATTTGTTCAGCTTATATAGGCAGCCAGGATGTCATGTGAAACGCTGAATCAGATTGAGGCTGTTTATTTCCTGACAGGCAGCCAGGATGTCATGTGACATGCTGCACGATTGAAGCTGTTTATTTCCCTGACACAGAATGCCTGAAAGTATACATGAATACATTAATTTGAGTAAATCAGATTAGAAGTCAATAATCATCAGCCCTTGGAATTGACATAACATACTATGATTTATTTTGGGGGGATGGTTTTCAATTAACTTAACCGAATATCCCAAATTTTCTGTATATGAGTTCAGGATCAATAATAGGAGCTAGTTAAAGTCTGACTCACTGTTCTTGTTTATATAACATGTGGATTATTTTTTGTGTCGACATTTGGGATTTCTAATCTAATATATTATTTTTATAAAAAGAGAGAGTCTGACTGAAAACCACAACTTTATTAAACCAATTCTGAACACAGTTACTTTTGTTTATCCACATAAACAGCATCCCTCTGAGTGAAGTCAACTGATAGCACAGTTGAATAGCTGGAGAGATCCAAGGCAAAAGGATGAAGGGCTACCCCATTGTAACTGCAGTTCTCTGTTAACAATAGAGGAGGTCTTTTAAAGAATCTGTGCGCTGCTATGGTCTGGCTTGGCTGCCCACATGCCAGACACATTAAAGGATCAAGAATGAATTATAGAAACTAATATTAGTGATAGCCTGCATGGCTTTGAAAAAGAGATGTTGCAAAAGAAATCTATTTTCCTTTTATGAAAAGTGTCCTTTTTCACTAGAGTCCCCAAAAACAGGGAAAACTGTTATGCCCTGTACACACAATCAGTTTTTCCGACAAGAAAACCGTGTTTCTTTTCTTACGGAAAATGGCTCAAACTTGTGTTGCATACACACGGTCACACAAATCTTGTCTGAAATTCCGAACATCAAGAACGCGGTGACGTACAACACGTACGACGAGCCGAGATCAATAAAGTTCAATAGGCAGTTTGGCTATTCTGCTTGATTCTGGGCATGCGTGTTTTTTTGCGCGTCGTAATTGTATACAGACGATCGCGATTCCCGATAGGAATTTTTCCCGTCACGAAAATAGAGAACCTGCTCTTAATCTTTTCTTGGCAGAAATTCCCACAAAAAAAGTGCGATGGAGCATACATACGGTCAGAATTCCTGACAAAAAGCTCACATCGCACTTTTCTTGTCGGAAAAAATGATTGTGTGTACGAGACATAACTGTGTTTTACCTTTTCAACATCCACCAAAAGCTTTCATTGAAGTGACCCTTTCAGATTGTAGTAATTTAATATACTGTATTTATCGGCGTATAACACGCACAGGCGTATAACACGCACCCTAACTTTAAGAGGGAAGTTACAGGAAAAAAAAACTTTCCATAGCTCCTTGCGTATAACACGCAGGCACAGTTTACTCTCTATTTTCAGGGTAAACAAGTGAGTGTTATACGCCAATAAATACAGTAAGTATAATTATATTAATACATTTCATCTATCTTTCAAACTCTAGCTTATATTAGTCGATTTCACCCTTTCTTATAAAAAAGGTAAAACCTGCCTTCAGCTCATTTTTTTAAATAGAAGAAAAGTGTTGGATAGAGTGGGGAAGGGTTGGCTGTTGTTTATATCCCAATTAAGGAAATTTCCCCTAACTTTCTGTTCCAGCAATGCATTTGGAAATGTGCAGATGCAAATGCAGCCTAATTGTTAATGGAACCCCAATTGCGCTTAGCAAATGCGTGTTTTGCCATGTATCAAAATGTGTTACAAATGCATCAAACTGCACACTGAAAAAATGTACAATGTCCCATGACCGCATTTTTTGAATGTAGGGTGACCAATTCAAGTCAATGGGCTACCATTTGCGCAACGTGCTTTTGCGCGTTACAAATAAAACCTTTTTGGGAATGCGTGTTTCTGCTATGCTCAGGTGTGAATGGGAAGTGCTTGGGGGGAGAGTTTTTAGGCAGCATGTTTGACCAGGGAGGAGAGGAAAGTTGCATAGGAATTGCTTCCTTTCACATGCTGGTGCATAATCTTCTGTGAGATAAAATAGAAGTCTATGGGGCTGACATCGCACTGGAGTCACACCAAAGTAGTGCAGGAACCTTTTCCGAAATTGTGTGAATTATGCCATTGGAATCCATGTTAACTACTGTCCATGTGTTTTGGATGCAGATTAACCACTTCCCCCGAGTTGACATCATGGACTTTTAGTGGAGATATCTGGTTGATACCCGCAGCTACAGGCATCATCCAGATATCTTTTTTTCAGCCAGCGATTCCCTGCAACGTCAAAGCCATCATAGCAGCTTTTTAGCTGCTTTATTGCTTTTACAGGCAGTGGGAAGGAACTCCCCACCTCCCCTCCTCCCACCACCCTTCGGTGCTTCTCCGGACTCTCCCGTGTGATCGGGGAGCCGGAGAATGAATCCAGCAGCGGCAGTTTACCATAGAGCTGGCCCCCAGACATCTCTATGATCGTCATGACGTCACTTTCGGCTCTGGCAGATGTAAACACTGCCATTTTTTTAGCTGGAAAGCCTGAGATCAATTTTTTTTATCTCAGCCTTTCCAGCATAGAGGAGAGATGTGGGGACTTATAGACCCCAGATCTCTCTGTAAACAGGACCTATTATGCCCTATTCCTATTACAAGGGATGTTTAAATTCCTTGTAATAGGAATAAAAGTGATCAAAAACTAAAAAACTAAAGGGAAAGTGTAAAAATAACAAAATTAAAATAACATAAACGATAAAAATATTTTTTTAAAGCACCCCCATCCTCGCACGCAGAAGTGAACGCATATGTAGGTCGTGCCCGCATATGTAAACGCCATTCAAACCACTCATGTGAGGTATCACTGCGATCGTTAGAGCGAGAGCAATATTTCCTCTATAACTCTAAACTGGTAACCTGTAAATATTTTTAAAGCGTCGCCTATGGAGATTTTTAAGTACTGTAGTTTGGCTCCATTCCCGGAGTGTGCACAATTTGAAAGCGTTAAATGTTAGCATCTATTTACTCTGCGTAACATCATCTTTTATATTTTATCAATTGGGTTATCTATTGTGTTTTCTTGCATTAAAACCTATTAAAGTGTATAATTTTTTTTAAATTGTGTTTGAAAAATTCCTGCCCAATACTGTGTGACATAAAAAATTGCAATGACCCACCATTTTATTCCCAAGGGTCTTTGACAAAAATGTATAATATATATATATGTATGTATATATATATATATATATATATATATATATATATATTGTTTAGGGGTTCTGAGTAAATTTAAAGAAAAAAAAATGATGATTTTTATATGTAGTAGATAAATGCCAGAATTGGCTTGGGTGGCAAGTGGTTAAAAATGCACTAGACTGAATATGGTGTGAACTGACCCTAAGTATTTACATATTCCTTGGGGGAAATTTGATAAAGATGTATGTCCATTCATCGAGCTATCAAACTCAAGCAATGTTGAAGGGATTTACTAGAGTAAACACAATGCACATGTGTATACATGAACACCTTTCCTTTGGGAGACTATATTTGCACACATTTAGTTAAACAGAACCTGTGGCCGGTCCTTACTGACCTTTGTACCTGCAGGCACCGTAGAGCAATTCATCCTCAAGTTTCACAGCAGAAGCACCAAATTCATCTGAATTTTCTCTCTAATCCCTGCTTTCAGAGACCCAGCTTTGTGTTTATCTTAAATATTAGCAGGCTGCCAAGTCACTGCTGGAAGGGGAAGCAGACAGATAGTGCTCCTGCTGTTTTCTTACAATCTTTTCTTACAATTTTTAAATAACTATATACAGGTTTTCAAGTGTCCATAAAGTGTTACTATTGCCACAATGGTGCATATCTGGTGGGAGTTCCCCAAAATCAGAACATTCTGGAAAAAGATTTTTAATCTTATCTTCAAGGTTACAAACTGCAGGGTCCCCAGGTCCCCAATGGACACCCTACTCAATGCCCATATTCCCCAGGGGGATCCGCTCCTGGCACAGATTGATCCCAACTGGGGTGTCGGGGGTGTGTATCCCCCCCCCCCCCTCATGCCTGCTGCCACTCCCCCTAGTCCCAAGACCAAATCTGAGGAAGCTGTGGAAGTTCCTATACAGATTAGTCCATACCCGATAGAATTGTCCCTAAGGGCTCTTCCAGGTTTCATTGCTACCAACCTACTCCTCCGCATATTCATTATTCTGTTAATTACTATAGAATACGTTATTAATAAGCAATGCGATGATCTCTCTTTGTTATGCAAAATAAAAACTTTTGAAAGAAATGTGTTACTATTGCATGAAATTATCTGATGAGGCTCCAAATTCTCACTCATTTCAGTTACAAAGCACCTGATGCAAAACAAAAAACAGTGCTCTCCTTGACAAACATATCAGACTCAATTATATGATCTATCTATTTACCAATTCCATTATAGCTTTTTCGCGGGGAAGAATATTCACATTCTTCAGGTAGGAAAGCTAATCAATATTATATGTATTTAAAAAAAAACAATAGAAGCAGTTAGAAGAGTTAAAAAAATAGAAAAAAATGATGTACACCCACCATGGGTGGAGTTTTCTGTTTATGTGGGAGAATGAAAGGTGAATTTTTGAGGGATTTTTGTGCCATTTATATTAGTAATGGTGAAAGATATTTACAGATATTGGTTTGACAAGCATTGCAGACAATGATTAACATATTCCATAGCTAAAAAAATGCATTCGCTGTAGTCCTTGTATAATATTAATTTACCATGACTTTCAAGTTTGCAGTTTCTAGAGGCAAGATCTAGAGACTTTTTCTTAAATCCCCAAAAACTTAAAATCATGCCCATGTCTGCATCTCAAAACAAAGTAGTGCAAAAGTAATCTGTACATACTGCAAATGTGATTGTGTATGATAACATAATTAAATTGAGTAATCCCCTATTTGACAAGTAGTGCTTGACAGGACTGGAAATTTGGTTACAGTGTAAACTGTTACTGAGCTTCTGATGACTAACTGGCATTCCATTGTGTGATGATAGCACCCTATCTCCTCTAGATATAATGGTAAAGTTAACTTTTTACTTTCAGGACAAATCAGCTTGACTTAGTTCACTAATACAACATTTGGCACAATTACTGTAAATTGCTGAATATTTTTCATAATCGCAGTTTAAGTTACCTACTGCAAGAATAATTGAAAAAACAAATTCCTAAGAAAGCTCATAACCAACTGCCATTATGAATTTTATTTCAACCACAAAAGTACCTAAACACATAGCAACTCACTAGATAAAATCTCAGCACATTTTTTCCTGTAATAGAGCTCAGTATTTTGAGTGTAGAGTGGATGCAAGCATATTTCCAAGTAATCAGGAACATTTTCTGTATGTTATTTCACCCTTAAAGTGTAACTAAAGGTAAAAAAAATGTTTTTGTTTTGGATAGCGTAGGGAGGAATTTATTGCTGTCTGTTCCCCCATTAAAGCGGAGGTCCACCCTGAAAAAATGTTAACATTAAAAATCCTAAAAAAAAAAAAAAAAAAAAAGTATACTCACCCTAAATGCCTGTTGCTATGCGGAAGTCCCCTATGCTGCCTCTAATGTTCCTCTTCTCGTCCGCGGTGGGTCTCCTTCTGCTTCCTCTTCTTGTGAATGGGGCGTGCTGCCTTCTGGGAACTGTGTGTATCCCAGGAGGCAAGCCGCCCATTCACAAAGCCTTACGGCTTCACTGCCTGTTTCCCTTACTCAGGATGGAGGAGCCGGGACCTGCCAGCAGCGATCGATCGCCATGGCGGGACCGACATCGCGGGCGAGTAGGACAGGTAAGTGTCCTTATTAAAAGTCAGCAGCTACACTGTTAGGAACTGCTGATTTTTTTTTTTTTTGGCTGCACCTTCGCTTTAAGTTTAGCCCTCTCTATTTGTGCTGTTTACCATTATTACCAAGAGAATGTGAAAGAAAACCTTACATTTTCGGTTGTCACCAGAACAGGAATAGAAAGGAAGTCACCCAATGGAGACACTAGTTCAGGTGACCCTGGTGATACCCTTGCATTTCCTTTTGTTTTTTTGGGGGATTTGGGGGATTTGCTTTCACTTCCTGCTTTGGCTATGGAACAGAAAGTGAAGGAAATATTCCAAATGTTAAAATGGGTATACATGGACAAAAAAAAAGTCTGTCAGTGGTACATCTGTGTGTACCTTTGTCTGTTCAACAGGTTTCTGTCAAATCATCATGCTAGAAAATCTGAATTCAATCAACACTGACTGGGGGGGGGGGGGAGTCCCTGCTGTCAGAATACAATAGCTCAACGGAAGAAATCCCTGCATCACACATTGTGTTGATGCAGAGATCTGCCAGTTTTTTTTTTTTTGGGGGGGGGGGGGTTATTTTCTTACACTTCCTATTGTTTCTTTGGGACAGGAAGGGAAAAAATGTACGTATCTTCCCAATGGAACACAAAAAGATTAACAATTTTTAAACATTCCCTACTCTGTCCAAAAATAATAGAAATAATTTTGGTTTAGATACACTTTAAATAAGGAAAGGCTATCGACTTAATAAGCTGTAAATGTTGCCTTCCCTCTCTCTTTACTATATCTGCACGTTTTTAATAACAACCAGTGTAAAAAGCATTTTTTGTCTGTTTCCTAGCAGTAATGTGACGGTACAGCTCTGGGCCTTGGGTGGCTGCTGCAGCTGTTAGAAGTAGTCTCCAACAACACCCAGAGCATTGGGTCCAGTGGGGTGACATCACTGTTTTATGAATTCAACTTCGTTATCAGCTCTCAAAAAAGCTGCTCAGGATGTGGAGCTGTGCAGACAACTTACCGTTAAAAAATATATATAAAAGATGGTGTGGAGCATAATTAAATCCAGAGGGCATGCTTTACTCAGACACAGAGTGTAACTAATTTGGGATGTATACTTTAGACTTGTAAATGCAATTTTAGACAAATTATATTGTGATCACAAACTACTGAGAAGGGGGTTCTCCTCTATTTTATTTTAGCTTATTGCAGGTCTGGGCAGAAGGCAGCAGCTGCCCAGATTTTATTGTTAACAGGTGGTTGATTGGTTGCTAGGACACCCAGGCTGCTGAGTAGGGATGAGCCGAACACCCCCCCCCCCCGGTTCGGTTCGCAACAGAACCTGCGAATGGACCGAAAGTTCCGCAAACTTTAGAACACCGTTAAAGTCTATGGGACTTGAACGTTCGAAATCAAAAGTGCTAATTATAAAGGCTAATATGCAAGTTATTGTCCTAAAAAGGGTTTGGGGACCCGGGTCCTGCCCCAGGGGACATGTATCAATGCAAAAATAAGTTTTAAAAACGGCCGTTTTTCGGGAGCAGTGATTTTAATGATGCTTAACCACTTCAATACCATGCACTTCTACACCTTCCTGCCCAAGCCAATTTTGAGCTTTCAGCGCTGTCGCAATTTGAATGACAATTGCGCGGTCATGCAACACTGTACCCAAACAGTTTTTTTATCATTTTGTTCCCACAAATAGAGCTCTCTTTCGGTGGCATTTGATCGCCTCTGCAATTTTTATTTTTTGCACAACAAATAAAAAAGTGTGAAAATTTTGAAAAAAAATAAGTTTTTCTTTGTTTCTGTTAATTTTTTTTGTAAATAAGTACCTTTTCTACTTCAATGACGGCACTGATAAGGCGACACTGATGGGCACCGATGAGGTGGCACCAATGAGGTGGCACCGATAGGCGGCACTGATATGTGGCACTGGTATGCGGCACTGATGGGCACTCATAGGCGGCACTGATGGGCACTCATAGGCGGCACTGATGGGCACTTATAGGCAGCACTGATGGATACTTATGGGTGGCACTGATAGGTGGCACGGACGGGCACTGATAGGTGGGCACTTATGGGCACAGATGGGCACTGATAGGTGGCACTGATGGACACTGGTAGGTGGCACTGATGACACTGGTGGCTGGCATTGCTGGGCATCATACATTTTGGTCGTGCCATGATGGTGCCAGTCAGTGCCCATTTGTGGGCACTGATTGGCATATGTTGTGTATGTATTTGTGCATGTGGATGGCCATGGACACTGGTAGGTGGCACTGTTGACACTTGTAGGTGGCACTGTTGACACTTGTAGGTGGCATTGCTGGGCATTGCACATTGTGGTGTGCCAGTCAGTGCCCATTTGTGGGCACTGATTGGCATATGTTTTTTGAGAAAATTTACATGTGGATGGCCATGGGGTACTTACCTGGCCATCCACATGCTTTGGGGTTCCCTGGTGGTCCTGGGGGGCTTCCCTGGTGGTCCAGTGTGGGTATCCGAGGGGGGGCTGCGCTGATAAACAATCAGCGCGAACCCCCCCCCTGTCAGGAGAGCCGCCGATCGGCTCTCCTCTACTCGCGTCTGTCAGACGCGAGTGAGGAAGAGCCGATCAACGGCTCTTCCTGTTTACATCCTGATCAGCCGTGATTGGACACGGCTGATCACGTGGTAAAAAGCCTCCGCCGGAGGCTTTTTACCGAGATCAGTGTAGCGGTGTGTCAGACTGACACACCGCTCCACCGATCGCCGCGATGCGCGCCCCCCGGGCGCGCGGCGGCTGTTATCCTGCAGGACGTCAATAGACGTCCAGTGTGGATAACAGAACCACTTCCCGGACGTCAATCTCCTATTGACTGGGCGGGAAGTGGTTGAAGTGAAAAGAAAAAAAGTGAAATATTCCTTTAAATATCATACCTGGGGGGTGTCTAAAGTATGCCTGTGAAGTGGCACATGTTTCCCGTGTTTAGAACTGTCCCTGCAAAAAATGAAATTTCTAAAAAGGAAAAAAAAGTCATTTAAAACTGCTTGCGGCTTTAATGTAATGTCTGGTCCCGGCAATATGGATGAAAATCATTGAGAAAAATGGCATGGGTACCCCCCCCCCCCAGCCCATTACCAGCCCCTTTGGGTCTTGTATGGATATTAAGGGGAACCCCACAACCAAATTAAAAAAAGGCCCTATATATTCTGAACAGCAGTATACAGGCGGTGCAAACAAGACAGGGACTGTAGGTTTGTTCTTAAGTAGAATCTGTTTGTAATTTGGAACAGGTACATTTTTTTAAGTGTAGCTCCAGCCCAAAAATCTAATTTTAAGCTTTTTGGAAAACATAGGGAAGGGTTATCAACCCTGTAACATTTGTTTTGCTGTCTGTGCACCTGTTCAGCTCTCTGCCTGTGGTTTTATTATGAGAACACCACCAATTGTATTCAGGTTCCTTTAAGTGAACGCTATGCAAAGAACAGAAGTATACTACATGAAATGAATGCAGCTCCCTGCCTGTGGTTTTATTATGAGAACACCACTAACTGTATTCAGGTAAGCTTTAGGTGAACGCTGTGCAAAGCACACAGTACACTAACTGCAGCTAGCACAATCACCTGCCTGCCTCTCACAGTATAGAGATTAGAGAATAACAGGAACGGATCTAGCTAAACGGAATACAGTGCATAAATATATACACACACACAACACCTAGGATGCATATATATCCTCTACACACTGTAACTGCAGCTAACTGACTCGCCTGCCTGCTCTATCTAACTCAAATTAAATTACACTGTCTCTGTCTCTTTACTTTAAACAACTCCAGCACACTACACAAGGCCGCCAAGCAGGCGGCCTTATATAGTGTGGGGCGTGTACTAAACCCCCATAGCCATAATTGGCCAAAGCCACCCTGGCTTGGGCTAATTACAGCTTTCTGTTCAGACGGCGCTGTGATTGGCCAAGCATGCGGGTCATAGTGCATGCTTGGCCAATCATCAGCCAGCAATGCACTGCGATGCCGCAGTGAATTATGGGCCGTGACACGAGACTCGAATTTGGTGCAAACGGCCCATAATGTTCGATCTTCGTCGAATGATCGAACAGCCGATGTTCGAGTCGAACATGGGTTCGACTCGAACACGAAGCTCATCCCTACCAGTGATTCATCCTCAAGACCCAGTAACCCAGAGGATTTTCGGTGGGAAAGGTGTCCAAGTCTAATCTTGCCCCTATGTATTCCTGCACCATGTAAAACAGACGGTGGCGATGGTTGCTGGAACCGATCATACCTTGGGGCTGCGGACTAAAAAGTTGTCTGAACACATCGGTCAGACGGCCACCTTCTCCACCGGTCCTTCTTTGACTGACCGAAGCCTCAGCAACACGTTGTCCAGGACCAGGAATTTGTAACCTCCCAGTCTCTGAGAACGCGTTGCACAGACCTTTATGCAAGGCCTCCCGAAGATGTTTCATCCTCTGCTCCCTCTGCGATGCCAAGATAAAGTCTGCAACCTTACTCTTGTAACGTGGATCAAGGAGGGTTGCCAGCCAGTAATGATCCCTCTCCTTGATAGCACGAATACGAGGATCCTTCCGCAGGCTTTGCAGGATCAGGGAGGCCATGCAGCGTAGGTTTGCTGAGGCATTCAGTCCAGAGTCCTCTGGGTCACTCAGGACGACATGATCCGCAGCCACCTCCTCCCAGCCACGTACAAGTCCATGGGTTTCTTGAGACTGTAATTGATCCCTTGAAGACTTCTGCTGATGCTGAGTGCTAGGTTCCACCTCCATGCTGACACAATCCTCCTCCTCCTCGTCCTCTTCCTGTGTGATAGGCGGGCCAGCAGGAACACTGTCTGGATAAAGGGGGCCTTGAGAGGTAAGGAAGTCCTCCTCTTCCTCCCTCTGTTCTGCCTAAAGTGCCCTGTCCATTATTCCACGCAGCGTGTGCTCCAACAGGTGGAGAAGAGGGACAGTGTCACTGATGCATGCACTGTCACTGCTCACCATCCTCGTGGCCTCCTCAAATGGTGACAGGACAGTGCATGCATCCCTGATCATGGCCCACTGGCGTGGAAAAAAAAAAACAAGCTCCCCTGACCCTGTCCTGGTGCCATATTGCAACAGATACTCATTGATGGCCATCTGCTGCGTGTGCAGTCGCCGCATCATGGCCAACATAGAGTTCCACCTGGTGGGCATGTCACAGATTAGGCGGTTCTCGGGCAGGTTATATTCCCTTTGAAAGTCAGCCAGCCGAGCACTGGCATTATATGACCGGCGGAAACGCCCACAGAGTTTCCTGGCCTGCTTCAGGACATCCTGTAAGCCTGGGTACCTGCCCAAGAACCGCTGCACCACCAAGTTAAGGACGAGAGCCAAACAGGGCACATGGGTCAGTTGTCCTTGACAGAGGGCGGAGAGGAGGTTGGTGTCATTGTTTCAAACCACCTTTCCTGGCTTAAGCTGGCATGGCGTCAACCACCTCTGAGCCTGCCCCTGCAGAGCTGACATAATCTCTGCCTCAGTGTGGCTCCTGTCCCCCAAGCACACCAGCTCAAGCACTGCATGGCATCTTTTGATCTGCGTACTTGCGTAGCCCCTTGAACGCCTACGGAGCACCGCTGGTTCCGAGGACAAAGCACAGGAAGAGGCCATGGAGGAAGAAGAAGAGGAGGGGGTGGAGGAGAGAGGCGTGTCAGAATCACCAGTAGTAGTATTTTGGAGGCGTGGTGGCTGAACAACCTGCAACACTACTGCACCTTGTCCTGCATCCTTCCCAGCTGCCAGCAGAGTCACCCAATGCCCCATGAAAGATAGGTAACGTCCCTGTCCATGCCTGCTGGACCATGAGTCAGCGGTAATATGCACCTTACCGCTGACCGCCCTGTCCAGCGAGGCGAAGACATTGCCTTCCACATGCCGGTAGAGAGCCGGAATCGGGGCAGAGAGTCTACCAACTGAAAAGGCAGCAGTTGAAGTGCTAGCAATTTAGCCAAGCTAGCATTCAACCTCTGGGCATGTGGATGGCTGGGAGCGAACTTCTTTCGGCGGTGCAGCAGCTGGGGTAGGGAAATTTGCCTGGTACAATCTGACGTTGGTGTACTGATTAGCAGATTGTCCACAAGTACTTGGCTGTGACACACCTAATTCTACACCTTCATTCCTCTCAGTGCAGGTTTCAGAGAGGACTGAAGGTTTAGTGGGGTTGGAGATCCTAGCTGATGAGGAGCAAGGAGAGGTGCGCTTTGTTCTTTGGTGTGGGTCTTTTAGGTGTACTTGCCAATGAACTGCATGGCAGGTCGACATGTCTGATCAAGCATGTGGTGCCCAAGCGGGTGATGTTTTGGCCACGCGAGATACGCCTGAGACATATGTTGCAAATAGCAGTGCTGCAATCTGATGCACTCGTCTCAAAAAAGGCCCACACCAAAGAACTTTTGGAATAACGTGCAGAGACAGCAGCACCCTGCACATGCAGAGCTCTGTGGTGCGATGCAGTCAGTGTGCTGCCCTTAAGCTGGCCCCTGGAGGGCATCCTGCCTCGTTGGAGATGTGCCTCCTCCTCCTCTCTCCTATCAGGCACCCACGTGGAGTCAGTGACCTCATCATCCCCTCCCTCCTCATCACTGGAGCAAACCTGGCAGTATGCTGCAGCTGGGGGAACATGACTTCCAGATTGCTGTCCTTGTTGGCCACCCCCTCTCTCTGGGCTCATGTTACTACCCCCTCTCTCTGGGCTCATGTTACTGCCTTCCTCTAGCTGGGTTCCATCATCAGAGCCTTCAAAATGCTGGGCATCCTCCTGTGGCATGTACCCAACACTGTGGTCAAACAGTTCGGGGGACTCCTCAGGAGAACATGGTGGGGCTAGGGAAGGAGTGAATGATGCCATTGAGCCGATGGAAGAGGCCGCGTTGGTAGCTGCTTTGCCAGACAAAGTACCCTGAGCCTGGGTGAGAGAGGATGAGGATGGCTTGGTCATCCACTCTACCAAGTCTTCGGCATGTTGCGGCTCAACATGGCCAGCTGCCGAAAAGAAGGACAAGCGTGTCCCACGGCCACGTGCTGATGAGGATGCACCGTGTCCACAATCAGCACTGTTGCCTCTAGACACAGAGCCTGCTTGCCCTCTTTTATTGGCTCGTGACTGTCTGCCTCTCCTTGTTTGCCTTCCAGACATACTAATGGCCTGCAGTGAGATGTAGCTGCACAAAGGTGGGATGTATATATATATATATATATATATATATATATACACACACTGATTATACTGCAGCTAGCAGAATCAACTGCCTGTTGTGGTATTAGTATGAGAACACCAGCAATTATCTTAGTTTTAGGTGCAAACTGTACAGAGGACACAGTACACTAACTGAAAATACTTGTAGCTCCCTGCCTGTGGTATTAGTATGAGAACACCACCAATTGTATTCAGTTACCTTTATGTGCACACTGTGCAAAGGACACAGTACACTAAGTGAAAATAATGCAGCTAGCACAATCACCTGCCTGCCTGTCAGTATAGAGAATAACAGGAATGGATCTAGCTAAACTGAATACAGTGTGTAAATATATATATATACACACACACACAACACCTAGGATGCATATATATCCTCTACACACTGTAACTGCAGCTAACTGACTCGCCTGCCTGCTCTATCTAACTCAAATCAAATTACACTGTCTCTCTCTCTGTCTTCTAAGTTAACCAACGCCGCAACACACTATACAAGGCCGCCACGCTGGCCCATAATGTTCGAAATTCGGTGAACAGCCGAAAAGGCGATGTTCGAGTCGAACATGGGCTCAGTGGCATGTCAGCAGTCTGGTTAAAACTGTCACTCATTTTGGGTTCATGCCATGGTTCACCATTTAGTAATGCCTGTGATAGATCCTCACTATGATGAGTTGGCTGCCTCATTGGTCAATTGGGATGTTCGGTAAGTAGGAAGGGGCGGGCAAGTTTCAGTACTAATAGGGTCTGTGTCATTGGTATAAATCTGACATAAGTTTGAGATGATTCAGAAACTCTTTAGTGACAGGCACACTTAGCCTACAGTTCACCTCTCATGAGACCTCTATTTGGCCTGTTTGAAGTGGGCCTTTTAGACACATTGACTAGTATTGGATTGCAAATCCGACCCAAAGAGAACAACAGCTCACTGACAATGGCCGTAAAAGCATGCCAAAGCTCTGACTGCCAGAACAGCCAAGCATTCAGCAGACAGAAGACATAAGGAGGCAGCGGGAGATCTGTGTATCTCTAGGAGCTTGCACATCATACATGCACAAGCTTTAGGTTCTCTTCACCCAAGACACAATCTTCCCAAGATCCCTGCAGAATGATAGTAGGATACTATTAATGACCATACATGACTCACTCCTGGGGCGCTAAGTGCAATTACAAAAGTGTGGAATTATTCTGGTCCTCTCTTCCTGATGAGATTCTAGGCATTTATTTTCTAAGCATAGAACAGTGTAGATAAATACATGTGTACATTTGAAGGGATGCGTTTTCCATATTGCATTTTTGTATGGAGAAACAGTAATAAATTGGTACTCAATCTTGCTCCCCTCTCTAGGTACTCAATTCACTGAGGTAGGCTGTGTAGGTCAGAGAAGGTAGGGCTTATGATAGAGACCCTTATCACATGACCAAAGAAGACTCTGCACATTGGTGACCAACTTAACTGTGTTTTTTGTAAGAATTTTGACTGAAGATAATTAGAGGGATGAGTAGGAAATCAGGTGTTTGTTATAATGTCCACTTGGTTAAAGCTATTCAGATGAACCACACTCTGACCAGGAAATGTCATAGGGAGTGTGGAGTCTGTTTGAAAATTCATTATGCAAAGACTTTGCAGCAGTTTATATTCCTTGGACTTGGTCGCTGTAGTACTTTTACTCACACTGGTTGGTGGGAATATTGAAATAATGCTGCTGCTCAAAAAAGCATGATTAAACATATTGACACTAGTTGTTTTATACACAGCCCTACAAAATAAAATCTTTTTTCTTGATGCCTTGCTTTTTAGACCTGTTCTTCTGGTTATTTGCGGTGTAGATTCAGAAAATTGCATTGGCTAGACTACATCAGCTCTAGTTTCTTGGATATGGTGAATTTATATAATTTTTCATTCAATTTGCTAAAAGATCTTGCTGAACAACTTGTTCTTCTGTTACCTAGTTTTTGTTTTTGCGTACAAGTAAACAGATATAGTGAGAGTGTGTACGTACTTCCAACTGTAATTTTACATTGGAAACAAAGGATTCTAAAGTGTAATTTATTAAATGTATTATTGCTATGATTGCATAGCAGGTGTGTGCATATTGCCACTCATATCGTTTCATTTTTGCAGACCAAGCACTGAAGAGGTTTTTGGCTACTTCACGATGCTGCTGCCTTAATCATCCAAAGGTAATCAGCTATATTTATATCTTAATTTTTGATGCGCGACCATTGTGAAGAATCACTTTTTTTTTAATCAGTGGGTCAAATATGCCCAGGAACAGGTCTAACATCCGAGTCACCAAAATGTCTGTTGGCCTAATCAGCAAAAAATTGGAGAGCCCATGTCTGTCCTTTGATGCAAATCATTTCCCGTAAGTCTGCAGTTTAGCAATAGTGCAGTGAGTTAGGCAGCAGGAAAAAATCACAAGATAAGGAAGCAGCTGCAGCTCAGTGTGTTTTGAGTTAGATGGAGCCAATTGGAATTCCTTCCAGGTAAAGTGACAGATAAGTGAAATCAAGAACTTCTCCTTTTCACATTAATAGGACATAGTTTTTCACTTGCATAAAGCAGGAGATATTAGAAGTAATTTTGAAAGATGACTAGATACAGTTGAACCTCGGATTACGAGCATAATCCGTTCCAGGAGTATACTCGTAATCCAAAGTACTCGCATATCAAAGCGAGTTTTCTCATTGAAGTCAATGGAAACAAAAATAATTAGTTCCGCATTGACTTCAATGTGATGCAATATCGAATACGGCCAGAGGTGGGGGGCGCCAGAGAGCGCCGAAAACGGCCAAAAACGGCCAAAAAGGCCTGAGGACGCGTCGGCTGACTTCGGCAAACATCGGAAAGGCACGGAAACGGAGTATTTCCGAGCATTGCCGAACGGCGGCAATCGTCGCCGTCCGTCTCTGCTCAGCTCCTGCACCCCCGTACCTCAGGCCAAATGCGGTGCTGCAGGCCTATTTAGCTTGAATTCTGCTTGTTTTGCGAGTCACTCACAAACCGAGTAAGAATTTTTTTTTTTAAATTGCTCGCAAATCAAATTTCTCTCAAACCAAGTAACTCTTAAACCAAGGTTCCACTGTACAGTGAAATGCTAATTAAAAACATTTTAAAAGTACCAATAACTTAAAGTATGTGTAAACCTTCATAGTGAAAGTTTGACATCTTTGTCCATACTACTCTTCATACATATTTCTCTTATTTGACATAATTTGCACAATCAACAGCGAATATTTGTTGATCCTGCCAATCCCTGTGTCTTTCTATAGACTTCTGACCAAACTAAGCATGTGTAGGACTACCCTCTAAGGGTAAAAAAGAGAAAGAGTGAAGGGGCGTTGAGGGATGGCCTACCGATATTTACATATAAATTTTATATGCTTGGAACTTGATTATTTACTGCTCTTTGTTCTTTGCTGCTTGGAACTTGATAAATATTCAGGTTGGTCATTTGAATCTTCTGGAAGCTTCCTCCAGAGGCAGGGGGAGCAATCTAACGCACAGCGTGCTAACCCAGACCAAACAATCACTGCTCACTTATATACAGAAGGAGCCAAAAACAAAATTTACCTAGCATCCTACACTAGAAGAGTGCTACACATGAAAGCAGATCCATACTGAAGTGGTCAATTTACATCCCTCTGCTCCTGATTGGAGCAACAGGGTGCATGCTGTATTTCTGTATTCAGCCTGATTGACACCCCCTGTCCTGCCCTGCTTGGTTTGATTCACAGCAGCTCCTAGCAGAAGAATTGCTGTCTCATAAGCACATTGTTATTGTGCATTATGGAAGGCAGCATAGCAGGGGAACTATAACCATGTCCCCCCGCTTTTGGGAAGAGGGATGAAAAGAGAGCCCACTTGGTCACGTGACTACTGAATAAATGTTATGGTAAATAGCAGCTTTTGTTTTTCATTTTCATTCACTACTGTTTGACACATAGAAAATCTTTATAAAATGGTAGTATGAGTTCTATATTGTGCAGTCGCAAGAGGATTTGTACTTTGCAAATACATTTTCCCTTAGCTTAGTGAATGAGGTGAAGTTCTGCTGACTTCCATCATCCAATCAAGTGCAAGCAACAATACTTGCAAAGTGAAGAGCTTATTTGTGTTTAGTAAATCAACCCCCATAGGTTCACATCAATTTTAATCATTAAGGCAAATAGAAAGTGCCCCTTTAAAGCTCAGAATCACCTTTCTATTTTTTGACAAATGTGATCCTGTAAGACAAAGTAATGATATAATCAACCCTAAAATTGTATTTATATCCACTGTGCTTTTAACTTTTACTAGTAAAGAAAAGGAAAAAAAAAATAGGGATATGGGCCCTACTCGGACTTTCAGCGGCACAGTAAACAATAGAGATGTATAAAAAAATATATAAATGTTTAATAGAAAAAGAGAACCACATAAATGAAATTGAATACAAGGACAATATAAGAATTAAAAATCATACATATAAGTACATATAAATGATGAGAACCCGAATGCATCAATGCGTTTCGCCTTCGGGCTTCTTCAGGATGCAAATTTAGCCCTTTCTTTGTGCTCTCCCCTGGGGATTACTTTGAACCTACCCAGTCTAATAAGAGTTACTACTCGGGGATCTGTATTATATATCCCTCTTGAGTTAAGGATTCCAGCATACTGATACTTTGAATTATCACTGTGACTTCCTCTATTTGGATTTGTCGGCTGAAAAGGAAGACTTTCTTCTTATATCCACTTTCTCTATATGTGACTTTTGAAGTCATACGTACCGTTTACTCGGAAATTTCAGCTGGTTTCCCCGTTTTTGCTTCGCCAGCATTGCACATTCTTTGCATGGCTCGTTTCTTTCCTCTATTGGATGTCGATGTTGGCTACACGCTAACCAAGAATCGTAATTTTAAGAGTGAGATCCCTTTCTTGCTTCTACGACTACTGTTTTCCTGAATTTGCGTCCTGTAGAAGCCCCAAGGCGAAACACGTTGATGCATTCGGGTTCTCATCATTTATATGTCCTCATATGTATGATTTTTAATTCTTATATTGTCCTTGTATTCAATTTCATTTATGTGGTTCTCTTTTTCTATTAAACATTTATATATTTTTTATACATCTCTATTGTTTACCGTGCCGCTGAAAGTCAGAGTAGGGCCCATATCCCTATTTTTTTCATTTTCTTTACTACATTATTTACGGATGTTGGCAATGTGAGTGCTATTTTTCTATATTTAACTTTTACTCGCCAACATTTATCATACCCAATTCAATTTTTTAACATTTCCCTTGACAGCGCAGATGTTTTTAGAGCTTGCTGCAACTATACAGACATAGAATGATTAAGAACAATTAAGAAAGCATAATGTGAACACAGCAGCTCCCATTGACAATAAATAATTGAAACATTTCTAATTCAGCATACAACATGTTAAAATGGCTCTTTGAAAAGAAAATGCTGAGACAAAGCTGATTTTCTTAAGAAACTAGCCAGGCATAACCAGTTTTCTAACACCTTGGTTAAGCTGAGATGTTATTTTCTGTTACAATTCAATTTGCTTCTTTTTTTTGTCATGTTGCTATTTTTACATTTTAATTCTATTGCTACATTGCTCTATTTGTTTTATTGCTTTTTGAAATGTGCATTTTATTAAACCAAATATATAAAACCAGATGAAAAAATGCAAACAGAAAGTTTTAGGATAAAATAAAAAGATAATGGAGGGCCACCCACTTGACAGTAATACACTGGTACTTTGGAAAGGAATTGAGGAAAGCCCTTACATTTTAATATACCTTTGCCAAGATAGGTGAAACCTCTTAAAGTCATGTACATGCCATATCTACGGTCATCTACACAACAGAGCTGTATCTCAAAGAAGAAGTCTTGTAGATCGACCTTTATCAGTGTTCAGCCTTGTAAAGGAAGTTAATCTTCATGGCCCAGCATCATCACTGTTAATAATAGTGCAGTCTTACTGATAAGTTATGTTTGTTGTAAGTCTCTTCTACAAATGTCATGCTAGTTCTTCTAAAAACACAACAGTAGTTTAGTAGGCATTTCACACTAGACTTGTGCACAACGGAAAAATTCGTTCCGTTTCGGTTCGTTTCTTTCCGGTCCTGTTGATTCGTAATCATTCGTAATTTTGCTAGACGGGATTTTTCGTGTTCGGACTCATTCGTATTTTTGCAAGCGACATTTTTCGTTGAATTTTTTGTTGCTTTATAATTCGTACTTTCGGTAGAGTACGTTGTTTTTCGTTGATTCTGGACACAACTCCTACTTTCGTAACTTTTTTTGGGTTCGTTGATTCGTAATTTTCCGTGTCTCTCTCACAACGACGCTGCCTATTATGCCTAATGTGCTTCGAATGGATTTGTACTTTTCTAAATACATAGCGGTTATTTGTAACGATTCGAAATCTCGTATTTTACTTTCGTTTTTTACATGCGGCTATAGGCTCCGCCCCTGTACACCATTTTGAGAGGGTTCAGCACGGTGAGGGAGAAGCAGAGAGCAGAGCAGAGTGAGTGTTATTGTGCTTCGAATGGATTCGAAATCTCGTATTTTACTTTCGTTTTTTCATGCGGCTATAGCCTCCGCCCCCTGTACACCATTTTGAGAGGGAGTTCAGCATGGTGAGGGAGAAGCAGAGAGCAGAGTGAGTGTTATTGTGCTTCGAATGGATTCGTACATTCGTAACTTTTTTCATAACGAATTATGCCGAAGACCTTCGGGCATTCGCTATTTTGCGGTATAATTTATTTCGGATTCGGTTTTATTCGTAATTGCTCTGTTCGGAAATTCGAATGCTTCCGAATGTCCGAAAGTTGCTAAATTCGGACGAATTTCGATTCGTTACGAAACGAATTGCACAAGCCTATTTCACACCCTATTCTATCTAATAATCTAAAAATGAAGTACTACTGCTAGCCTTTAGGGATGAGCTTCGAGTTCGAGTCGAACTCATGTTCGACTCGAACATTGCCTGTTCGCCCGTTCGCCGAACAAATTGGGGTGTTCACGGCAAATTCGAAAAGTCTATGGGAGAAATCTAAAGTGCTAATTATAAAGGCTTATATGTAGGGATGGGCCCGGTGCTCGATTCGAACCCATGTTCGAATCGAGCATCGGGCGTTCGCTCACTCGTCGAGCCCAGAACTATTTGGGCCGTTCGCATCACATTCGTGTGATGCGAGCGGCCCCGCAATGCATTGCGGCCGGCGCGGCCGGCGCAGTGCATTGCTGGCTGATGATTGGCCAAGCATGCACTGTGACCCCGCATGCTTGGCCAATCACAGCGCCCGAAACTCGGAGAGCAATAATTGGCTACAGGCAGGATGCCTGTAGCCAATTACAGCTCAGGGGCTTTAGTACACGCCCCACCATTTAAAAGGCCGCCACGCCATCGGCCCCGGTCACATGAGTTCCGGCTTTAGGAGAGATTAGTCTGCTGATTCTGTCTTTGCTTGATACTGAAAGATTTGCTCTTCTTTGCTAAACCATTGGCTATTTCTTTGCTAAACCATTGCTACCTAAGTCATTGATCGTTCATTGCTGCTGATTGCACAGTTAGTGTGTTATTAGCTGCTGCTGGGGATTAGTCTGGTGCGTGCTTACTGTTAGTACAGTATTGCAGTAGTACCAACCGCAGTGCTGTTAGCACAGCATTGCACCCCAACAGCACCCATAGGACTTCTAGTGTGTTAGTGGCAGCAAACAGAGCTCCTATATTTTCTTCTCAGCAGCACCCATAGGACTTCTAGTGTGTTAGTGGCAGCAAACAGAGCTCCTATATTTTCTTCTCAGCACCACCCATAGGACTTCTAGTGTGTTAGTGGCATCACACAGAGCTCCTATATTTTCTTCTCAGCAGCACCCATAGGACTTCTAGTGTGTTAGTGGCAGCAAACAGAGCTCCTATATTTTCTTCTCAGCAGCACCCATAGGACTTCTAGTGTGTTAGTGGCAGCAAACAGAGCTCCTATATTTTCTTCTCAGCAGCACCCATAGGACTTCTAGTGTGTTAGTGGCATCACACAGAGCTCCTATATTTTCTTCTCAGCAGCACCCATAGGACTTCTAGTGTGTTAGTGGCAGCAAACAGAGCTCCTATATTTTCTTCTCAGCAGCACCCATAGGACTTCTAGTGTGTTAGTGGCAGCAAACAGAGCTCCTATATTTTCTTCTCAGCAGCACCCATAGGACTTCTAGTGTGTTAGTGGCAGCAAACAGAGCTCCTATATTTTCTTCTCAGCAGCACCCATAGGACTTCTAGTGTGTTAGTGGCATCACACAGAGCTCCTATATTTTCTTCTCAGCAGCACCCATAGGACTTCTAGTGTGTTAGTGGCATCACACAGAGTTCCTATATTTTCTTCTCAGCAGCACCCATAGGACTTCTAGTGTGTTAGTGGCATCACACAGAGCTCCTATATTTTCTTCTCAGCAGCACCCATAGGACTTCTAGTGTGTTAGTGGCAGCAAACAGAGCTCCTATATTTTCTTCTCAGCAGCACCCATAGGACTTCTAGTGTGTTAGTGGCATCACACAGAGCTCCTATATTTTCTTCTCAGCAGCACCCATAGGACTTCTAGTGTGTTAGTGGCAGCAAACAGAGCTCCTATATTTTCTTCTCAGCAGCACCCATAGGACTTCTAGTGTGTTAGTGGCAGCAAACAGAGCTCCTATATTTTCTTCTCAGCAGCACCCATAGGACTTCTAGTGTGTTAGTGGCAGCAAACAGAGCTCCTATATTTTCTTCTCAGCAGCACCCATAGGACTTCTAGTGTGTTAGTGGCAGCAAACAGAGCTCCTATATTTTCTTCTCAGCAGCACCCATAGGACTTCTAGTGTGTTAGTGGCATCACACAGAGCTCCTATATTTTCTTCTCAGCAGCACCCATAGGACTTCTAGTGTGTTAGTGGCAGCAAACAGAGCTCCTATATTTTCTTCTCAGCAGCACCCATAGGACTTCTAATGTGTTAGTGGCATCACACAGAGTTCCTATATTTTCATCTCAGCAGCACCCATAGGACTTCTAGTGTGTTAGTGGCATCACACAGAGCTCCTATATTTTCTTCTCAGCAGCACCCATAGGACTTCTAGTGTGTTAGTGGCAGCAAACAGAGCTCCTATATTTTCTTCTCAGCAGCACCCATAGGACTTCTAGTGTGTTAGTGGCAGCAAACAGAGCTCCTATATTTTCTTCTCAGCAGCACCCATAGGACTTCTAGTGTGTTAGTGGCATCACACAGAGCTCCTATATTTTCTTCTCAGCAGCACCCATAGGACTTCTAGTGTGTTAGTGGCAGCAAACAGAGCTCCTATATTTTCTTCTCAGCAGCACCCATAGGACTTCTAGTGTGTTAGTGGCAGCAAACAGAGCTCCTATATTTTCTTCTCAGCAGCACCCATAGGACTTCTAGTGTGTTAGTGGCATCACACAGAGCTCCTATATTTTCTTCTCAGCAGCACCCATAGGACTTCTAGTGTGTTGGTGGCAGCAAACAGAGCTCCTATATTTTCTTCTCAGCAGCACCCATAGGACTTCTAGTGTGTTAGTGGCAGCAAACAGAGCTCCTATATTTTCTTCTCAGCAGCACCCATAGGACTTCTAGTGTGTTAGTGGCAGCAAACAGAGCTCCTATATTTTCTTCTCAGCAGCACCCATAGGACTTCTAGTGTGTTAGTGGCAGCAAACAGAGCTCCTATATTTTCTTCTCAGCAGCACCCATAGGACTTCTAGTGTGTTAGTGGCAGCAAACAGAGCTCCTATATTTTCTTCTCAGCAGCACCCATAGGACTTCTAGTGTGTTAGTGGCAGCAAACAGAGCTCCTATATTTTCTTCTCAGCAGCACCCATAGGACTTCTAGTTTGTTAGTGGCATCACACAGAGCTCCTATATTTTCTTCTCAGCAGCACCCATAGGACTTCTAGTGTGTTAGTGGCAGCAAACAGAGCTCCTATATTTTCTTCTCAGCAGCACCCATAGGACTTCTAGTGTGTTAGTGGCATCACACAGAGCTCCTATATTTTCTTCTCAGCAGCACCCATAGGACTTCTAGTGTGTTAGTGGCAGCAAACAGAGCTCCTATATTTTCTTCTCAGCAGCACCCATAGGACTTCTAATGTGTTAGTGGCATCACACAGAGTTCCTATATTTTCATCTCAGCAGCACCCATAGGACTTCTAGTGTGTTAGTGGCATCACACAGAGCTCCTATATTTTCTTCTCAGCAGCACCCATAGGACTTCTAGTGTGTTAGTGGCAGCAAACAGAGCTCCTATATTTTCTTCTCAGCAGCACCCATAGGACTTCTAGTGTGTTAGTGGCAGCAAACAGAGCTCCTATATTTTCTTGTCAGCAGCACACATAGTACCTATAGTGTGTTAGTGTCAGCACCCATAGGACCTACAGTGTGTTGTGAGCACACATAGGAGTTCTATTTTTTATACTATATACACTACCGACTACAATGGCTGGAAGACCGCCAAGGAGAGGCAGAGCGTGCCGAGGCAAGAACACAGGGCAGGCAGGCTCTGTTTCTAGAGACAACAGTGCTGGCCGTGGACGTGGTCGTGCATCGTCATCAGCACGTGGCCATGGGACACGCTTGTCTTTGTTTTCGGCAGCTGGACATGTGGAGCCGCATCATGCCGAAGGCTTGGTAGAATGGATGACCAAGCCCTCCTCATCCTCCTCATCCTCTCTCACCCAGGCTCAGGGTACTGGCAGAGCAGCTGCCAACGCGTACTCAATGGCATCATCAGCCACCCCTTCCCTAGACCCACCATGTCCTCCTGAGGAGTCCCCCGAACTGTTTGAGCACAGTGTTGGGTACATGCTCCAGGAGGATGCCCAACGATTCGAAGGCTCGGATGATGATACCCAGCTTGAGGAAGTCAGTAGTGTGCGCGCAGAGAGAGGGGATGCTGAAGGACAGCAATCTGGCAGTAGTGTTCCACCAGCTGCAGCTTACTGCCAGGTTTGCTCTAGTGGTGAAGAGGGAGGGGATGATGAGGTCACTGACTCCACGTGGGTGCCTGAAGGGAGAGAGGAGGAGGAGGAGGAGGATGCAGCGTCACATGTCCAACGAGGCAGGATGCCCCCTGGAGGCCAGCTAGAGGCCAGCACAGCAACTGTACCACACCGCAGAGCTCCGCCTGTGCAGGGCGCTGCCTCTGCACGTTATCACAAAAGTTCTTTGGTGTGGGCCTTTTTTGAGACGAGTGCATCAGATCGCACCACTGCTATTTGCAATATTTGTCTCAAGCGTATCTCGCGTGGCCAAAACATCAGCCGCTTGGGCACCACAAGCATGAGCAGACATATGTCGACCTGCCATGCAGCTCGTTGGCAAGCACACATAAAAGACCCACACCAAAGAACAAAGCGGACCTCTCCTTGCTCCTCATCAGCTGGGATCTCCATCCCCACTATATCTTCAGTCCTCTCTGAAAGCTGCTCTGAGAGGACTGAAGGTTTAGAATTAGGTGTGTCACAACCAAGTACTTGCAGTACACCGACGTCCGATTGTAGCAGGCAAATTTCCCTGCCCCAGCTGCTGGACCGTCGAAAGAAGTATACTCCCAGCCATCCACATGCCCAGCGGTTGAATGCTAGCTTGGCTAAATTGCTAGCACTTCAACTGCTGCCTTTTCAGTTGATAGACTCGGCCCCCTTCCGTGAGTTTGTTCAATGTGCGGTTCCTCAGTGGCAGGTTCCCAAACGCCACTTTTTCTCACGGAAGGCGATTCCGTCTCTCTACTGGCATGTGGAAGGCAATGTCCATGCCTCGCTGGACAGGGCGGTCAGCGGTAAGGTGCATATTACCGCTGACTCATGGTCCAGCAGGCATGGACAGGGACGTTATCTTTCTTTCACGACCCATTGGGTCACTCTATTGGCAGCTGGGAGGGATGCAGGACAAGGTGCAGTAGTGTTGGAGGTTGTTCCGCCACCACGCCTCCAAAATGCTACTACTGGTTGTGACACACCTCTCTCCTCCACCCCCTCCTCTTCTTCTTCCTCCATGTCCTCTTCGAGTGCTCTGTCCTCGGAACCAGCGGTGCTCCGTAGGCGTACAAGGGGCTACGCGAGTACGCAGGCAAAAAGATGCCATGCCGTGCTTGCGCTGGTGTGTTTGGGGGACAGGAGCCACACTGGGCCAGAGGTTCTGGCAGCTCTGCAGGGGCAGGCCGAGAGGTGGTTGACGCCACGCCAGCTTAAGCCAGGAATGGTCGTTTCTGATAATGGCACCAACCTCCTCTCCGCCCTGCGACAGGGGCAGCTCACCCATGTGCCCTGTATGGCTCACGTCCTCAACCTGGTGGTGCAGCGGTTCTTGGGCAGGTTCCCAGGCTTACAGGATGTCCTGAGGCAGGCCAGGAAAGTCTGTGTGCATTTCCGCCGATCTTATAATGCCAGTGCTCGGCTGACTGAGCTGCAAAAGGAGCTGAACCTGCCCAAGAACCGCCTAATATGTGACATGCCCACCAGGTGGAACTCAACGTTGGCCATGCTGCAGCGACTGCACACGCAGCAGAGGGCCATCAATGAGTACCTTTGCGACTACGGCACCAGGACAGGGTCAGGGGAGCTTGGCTTTTTTTCCCCACGCCAGTGGAGCATGATCAGGGATGCATGCACTGTCCTCTCACCATTTGAGGAGGCCACGAGGATGGTGAGCAGTGACAGTGCATGCATCAGTGACACTGTACCTCTTGTCCACCTGTTGGAGCATACGCTGCGTGGGATAATGGACAGGGCACTTGAGGCAGAACAGAGGCAGGAAGAGGAGGACTTCCTTGTCTCTCAAGGCCCCCTTTATCCAGACAATGTTCCTTCTGTCCCACCCATCACACAGGAAGAGGAGGAGGAGGAGGAGGAGGAGGAGGATTGTGTGAGCATGGAGGTGGAGCCTGGCACTCAGCATCAGCAGCAGCAGTCTTTTAGGGATGATGTACAGTCCCAACAAACCAGTGGACTTGTACGTGGCTGGGAGGAGGTGGCTGGCGATCATGTCATCCTCAGTGACCCAGAAGACTCCGGACCGAATGCCTCAGCTAACCTACGCTGCATGGCCTCCCTGATCCTGCAAAGCCTGCGGAAGGATCCTCGTGTTCTTCGGATCAAGGAGAGTGACCATTACTGGCTGGCCACTCTCCTTGATCCACGGTACAAGGGTAAGGTTGCGGACCTTATCTTGCCGTCGCAGAGGGAGCAGAGGATGAGACATCTCAGGGAGGCCTTGCAGAAAGGTCTGTGCAACGCGTTCCCAGAAACTGGGAGGTTACAAACTCCTGGTCCTGGACGACGAGTTGCTGAGGCTTCGGTCAGTAGCAGAAGGAGCGGTGGGGAAGGTGGACATCTGACCGATGCGTTCAGACAATTTTTTAGTCCGCAGCCCCAAGGTATGATCGGTTCCAGCAACCATCGCCAGCGTCTGATATACATGGTGCAGGAATACCTAGGGGCAAGGTCAGACTTGGACACCTTTCCCACCGAAAATCCTCTGGCTTACTGGGTCCTGAGGATGGATCACTGGCCAGAGCTTGCACAGTATGCAATTGAGCTACTGGCCTGTCCTGCATCCAGCGTTCTTTCCGAACGCACATTCAGTGCTGCTGGAGGATTTGTCACCGATCATAGGGTGCACCTGTCCACCGACTCGGTTGATCGACTGACCTTCATAAAAATGAATCAGTCTTGGATCACCACCAGCTACCAGACACCTGAAGCGGATATAACGGAATAATTTATAATGTCACATCCCTTCAAGACTGCCTATGCTGATGCTGAGTGACTGTCCTGTTATGTTCACTGACTATCCTCTTCCTCCTCCTCAATGATCCATGCCACCACACCAGTGCCTAAGGCACAATTTTTCAGCCCCTGTATAACAGGGGCGTGTAATTACAATTTTTTAAAAAGATGCTTCGCAACAGGTGTGACTGCTGTGCTCAGAGTACAGTATCTGTGAGGGGTTGCAGTGTTGTGGCACCAGCACCAGTGCCTAAGGCACAATTTTTCAGCCCCTGTATAACAGGGGCGTGTAATTACAATTTTTTAAAAAGATGCTTCGCAACAGGTGTGACTGCTGTGCTCCAAGTACAGTATCTGTGAGGGGATGCAGTGTTGTGGCACCAGCACCAATGCCTAAGGCACAATTTTTCAGCCCCTGTTTAACAGGGGCGTGTAATTACAAATCTTGATCTAATAGTTCACAGCAGGGCCCATTCCTGCGCCCACCAAGAGTAACTATGAGGGCCTACAGTCTTGTGGCAACACCGTCCACCACCACCACCACCACCAAAGGCCCAATTTTTCTGCCCTGTTCAACAGGTGCATGCAATTACAAATCTTGATCTAATAACTCACAGCAGGGCCCATTCCTGCACCCACCAAGAGTAACTGTGAGGGCTTACAGTCTTGTGGCAACACCGTCCACCACCACCACCACCACCACCAAAGGCCCAATTTTTCTGCCCGGTTCAACAGGTGCATGCAAGTACAAATCTTGATCTATTAACTCACAGCAGGGCCCATTCCTGTGCCCACCAGTCTTGTGGCTACACCAACATCTAATAGGGCAAATTTCTGCAGAGTATATACGGCAGGCCCCTACTTTCAAACATCCAACTTACAAACGACTCCTACTTGCAAACGGCAAGAGAAAACAGGAAGTGAGAGGAAATCTACCCCTAGGAAGGAAAATTCTATCCTGTTAGATTTAATTTGGGAAAAAGGTATCTCCTCTCTACTGATGCTTTATCACCAATCCTTGTTTCAATTAAAACCCCACTTTTCCAAAAACATTTGTCATTGGGACGGAAAGTGAGGTGACATGTTCTGAACAGATGTGCAAAGACAGCAAATGTTACAGGGGTGATAACCCCTCCCTATGTTCTCCAAAAAGCTTTTTGGAGAACATAGGGAGGGGTTATCACCCCTGTAACATTTGCTGTCTTTGCACATCTGTTCAGAACATGTCACCTCACTTTCCGTCCCAATGACAAATGTTTTTGGAAAAGTGGGGTTTTAATTGAAACAAGGATTGGTGATAAAGCATCAGTAGAGAGGAGATACCTTTTTCCCAAATTAAATCTAACAGGATAGAATTTTCCTTCCTAGGGGTAGATTTCCTCTCACTTCCTGTTTTCTCTTGCCGTTTGCAAGTAGGAGTCGTTTGTAAGTTGGATGTTTGAAAGTAGGGGCCTGCCGTATATACTCTGCAGAAATTTGCCCTATTAGATGTTGGTGTAGCCACAAGACTGGTGGGCACAGGAATGGGCCCTGCTGTGAGTTAATAGATCAAGATTTGTACTTGCATGCACCTGTTGAACCGGGCAGAAAAATTGGGCTTTTTTTGGGATGTAGCTACACTTCATAATGTACCTGTTCAGATTCTACTTAAGAACAAACCTACAGTCCATGTCTTGTTTGCACCACCTATATACTGCTGTTCAGAGTATATAGGGTTGTAGGTATAGGGTTTTATTTTGGGTGCGGGGTCCCCCTTAGTATCCATACAAGACCCAAAGGGGCTGGGGTGGGGGGGGGGGGGGTGATGGGGTAGCCATGCCATTTTTCTCAAGGATTTTCAGCCATATGGCGGCCAGGACAAGACATGACATTAAAGCCGCAAGTGGTTTTAAATGGCTTCTTTTTTTCCTTTACAAATGTCATTTTGTGCAAGGACAGTTCTAAACACGGGAAACACATGCCACTTCACAGGCATACTTTAGACACCCCCCAGGTACCATATTTAAAGGAAAATTTCACTTTTTTTTTTTTCACTTTATGCATCATTAAAATGACTGCTCCCGAAAAAACTTTAGTTTTTAAAATTTCTTTTTGCATTGATATATGTCCCCTGGGGCAGGACCCGGGTCCCCAAACCTGTTTTATGACATTAACATGCATATTGGCCGTTGTAATTAGCAATTTTGATTTCGAACGTTCGCGTCCATTATAACGAATAGGGTTCGAAAATTCGCGCGAACTTTCGGTCCGTTCGAAGGTTCTGGTGCGAACCGAACCCGGGGGTGTTCGGCTCATCCCTACTTATATGCAAGTTATTGTCATAAAAAGTGTTTGGGGACCTGGGTCCTGCCCCAGAGGACATGTATCAATGCAAAAAAAAAGTTTTAAAACGTCCGTTTTTTCGGTAGCAGTGATTTTAATAATGCTTACAGTGAAACAATAAAAATTAAATATAATATGCATGCAAGGTCGCGCATGTTTCCCGTGCTTAGAACTGTCCCTACACAAAGTGTCATTTCTGAAGGAAAAAAAATAATTAAAAACTCACTGGCGGCTATTAACCACTTAAGCCCCGGACCAATACGGGCCATTATGACCAGGCCCCTTTTTGCGATTCGGCACTGCGTCGCTTTAACTGACAATTGCGCGGTCGTGCGACGTGGCTCCCAAACAAAATTGGCGTCCTTTTTTCCCACAAATAGAGCTTTCTTTTGGTGGTATTTGATCACCTCTGCGGTTTTTATTTTTTGCGCTATAAACAAAAATAGAGCAAATATTTTGAAAAAATACATATTTTTTACTTTTTGCTATAATAAATATCCCCAAAAACTATATAAAAAAAACATTTATTTTCCTCAGTTTCGGCCGATACGTATTCTTCTGCATATTTTTGGTTAAAAAAAAAATCGCAATTTGCGTTTATTGATTGGTTTGCGCAAAAATTATATTGTTTACAAAATAGGGGATAGTTTTAAGGCATTTTTATTATTTTTTTTTTTTACTAGTTATGGCGGCGATCAGCGATTTTTTTCATGACTGCGACATTATGGCGGACACATCGGACACTTTTGACACATTTTTGGGACCATTGTCATTTTCACAGCGATCAGTGCAATAAAAATGCACTGGTTACTATGAAAATGACACTGGCAGTGAAGGGGTTAACCACTAGGGGCGCTGGAGGGGTTAAGTGTGCCTAGGGGCGTGTTACTAACTGAGGGGGGGCGTGGCTACGACTGACACGTCACCGATCTCCGCTCTGATTACACAGAGCCGAGATCGCTGACATTGTCAGTAGAGGAGCGGGGAGATGTTGTGTTTACACACACATCTCCCTGCTCCGAGCCTCCGTGAGACGATCGCGGGGATCCCCGCGGCGATCGAGTCCGCGGGACCCACGGTCCCACACCCCAACGTCGGCAGTTAAAGGGCCACGTACATGTACGTGATTGTGCCTGTACGTGCCATTCTGCCGACGTATATCTCCGTGAAGGGGTCGGCAAGTGGTTAATGAATTGTCGGCTCCCGGCAATACATAGAAAAGTCATTAATAAAAAAAGTAAAAAAAAAAAAATGCGTGCGGTTCCCCCCAAATATCCATACCAGGCCCTTCAGATATGGCATGGATTTTAAGGGGAACTCCACCGCAAATTTAAAAAAAAATGGCGTGGAGTCCCCCCAAAAATCCATACCAGACCCTTATCCGAGCACGCAACCTGGCAGGCCGCAGGAAAAGAGGGGGGACGAGAGAGCGGCCCCCCCTCCCTCCTGAACCGTACCAGGCCACATGCCCTCAACATGGGGAGGATGTCACCATGTTGATGTGGACAAGGGCCTCATCCCCACAACCCTTGCTCAGTGGTTGTGGGGGTCTGCGGACGGGGGGCTTATCGGAATCTGGAAGACCCCTTTAACAAAGGGGACCCCCAGATCCTGCCCCCCTATGTGAATTGGTAAGGGGTACATTGTACCCCTACCATTTCACGAAGAAAGTGTAAAAAAAAAAAAAAAAAAACACCTTGTAAAAGTCCTTTATTAAAAAAAAAAAAAAAAAAAACATTCCAGCGATGAAATCCAGTGTCCCGCGGCGATCCGATGTCCAGCGCTGTCCATCATTGGCTGAGCCTGAGCGGACCTGATGGGGAACTTCCTCCGCAGTCTATTAAATGTATAGACCCGCCCCGTTCCCCATCAGGTCCGCTCAGCCAATGAATAGGTGTAAGGCTAAGCGGACCAGATGCGGAACGTGAGAAGGGGTGGGTCTATTCATGTATTACACAGTGAAGGAAGTTCGGGGTCTGACATACTGAGGGGGCGGACCTGATGGGGAACTTCCTTCACTGTGTAATTTATGAATAGACCCGCCCCTTCTCATGTTCCGCATCTGGTCCGCTTAGCCTTACACCTATTCATTGGCTGAGCGGACCTGATGGGGAACTTTAGAAGGGGCGGGTCTATTCATGTATTA
The DNA here is from genome assembly GCA_029206835.1 of Rana muscosa. Classification (NCBI taxonomy): domain Eukaryota; kingdom Metazoa; phylum Chordata; class Amphibia; order Anura; family Ranidae; genus Rana; species Rana muscosa. The sequence continues at coordinate 825,078,632 of CM055121.1, forward strand.
CACAGTGAAGGAAGGTCCCATCAGGTCCGCCCCCTCGGTATGTCAGACCCCGCCTACGTCATTGGCCTGAGCGGACCTGATGGGGAACTTCCTTCACTGTGTAATACATGAATAGACCCGCCCCTTCTCAGGTTCCGCATCTGGTCCGCTTAGCCTTACACCTATTCATTGGCTGAGCGGACCTGATGGGGAACTTTTGAAGGGGCGGGTCTATACATGTAATAGACTGCGGAGGAAGTTCCCCATCAGGTCCGCTCAGGCTCAGCCATTGACAGACAGCGCTGGACATCGGATCGCCGCGGGACACTGGATTTCATCGCTGGAATGTTTTTTGTTTTTTTTTAATAAAGGACTTTTCCAAGGTGTTTGTGTGTTTTTTTTTACACATTCTTCTTTACAATGTACCCCTTACCAATTCACATAGGGGGGGCCGGGATCTGGGGGTCCCCTTTGTTAAAGGGGTCTTCCAGATTCCAATAAGCCCCCCGCCCGCAGACCCCCACAACCACCGGGCAAGTGTTGTGGGGATGAGGCCCTTGTCATATCTGAAGGGCCTGGTATGGATATTTGGGGGGAACCGCACGCATTTTTTAAAATATTTTTCATCAATGACTTTTCTATGTATTGCCGGGAGCCGACAATTCATTATAGCCGCGAGTGAGTTTTAAATGACTTTTTTTCCTTCAAAAATGACACTTTGTGCAGGGACAGTTCTAAGCACGGGAAACATGCGCGACTTTACATGCATATTATACACACCCCCCAGACACGAAATTTAAAGGAAAATTTCACTTTTATTTTTTCATTTTAAGCATTATTAAAATCACTGCTCCCGTAAAAACGTCAATTTTTAAAACTTTTTTTTGCATTGATACATGTCCCCTGGGGCAGAACCCGGGTCCCCAAACACTTTTTAGGACAATAACATGCATATAAGCCTTTATAATTAGCACTTTAGATTTCGAACGTTCGAGTCCATTGTATTTAATAGGGTTCTAAAGTTCACGCAAACATTCTGTCTGTTTGCAGGTTCTGGTGCGAACTGAACAGGGGGGTGTTCGGCTCATCCCTGCTAGCCTATACTTAATTTAATAGTTCTAATCTGTAAGTTTAGTGTTACCCTCAGAAAAAGTAGGTAGATGAAAGAGACCCTGGCACCTTGCCCATTAAGGACAAAACGACAAGGTCTCTTGTAGAACACACTCCAATACAGTTATACTTACCATAAAAGTGCTCCCCTGACACCCCCATTTCCCTTGGAGTGCATCGAGGTATGGTTAACCATGTGACCTCCTTCCATAATGCAGTGCATTGTCACATGATAGAGGGATGTCATCACTCCCTGCAACCTCCAACACTAGCAAATTCCTGGGGAAGCTGTGACTGAGGAAAGAACAATGAAGGAGGCTGTGAATGTTAGCATAACTGGGTCAAGGGTTGGTTCTTTAAAGGCATCCTATCGCTTTGTCCTAAATGGCCAAGGTGATAGGATCCCTTAAAGTGAATGTAAACCCATTTCATGAAATTTGAGCTGGGCACATATATCTGCAGTGTTTTGTTATCTCTCTCCAAAGCACTATGTCCCTTAGCTTTCTCCTGCTCAGTTCCTCTGTCATCAGCCTGATAACTTTTGACAAGCTCTCCGAGACAGGAGATAGAAGTGTGTGTGTCGGGGGAGGATGCTATAAATAGATTTGCTGTCCAAGAACAGGGCTTTGCACATTCCTGCCATCCTTTGTCAATGAGGAGGGTGGGTGGGTGCCTTTCCCTCAATCAGCTGTCTTGGCTATATGCCCAGGCTTCACTACAGTGCTGAACAGGAAGAGAACAGTGGCGGCTGGTGCTCAAAATTTTTGGGGGGGCGCAAACAAACAAACAAAAAATCAATTGCAGCCTCACTGTGCCCAAACACAGCCACTGTGCCCATCAATTGTCGCCACTGTGCCCAGCAATTGTCGCCACTGTGCCAGCAATTGTCGCCACTGTGCCATGCCATCAATTTTCGCCACTGTGCCATCAAATGCAGCCACTGTGCCATGCCATCAATTGTCACGACTGTGCCATCAATTGTCACCACTGTGCCATCAATTGTCGCCACTGTGCCCATCAATTGTCGCCACTGTGCCATCAAACACAGCCACTGTGACCAGCAATTGTCGCCACTGTGCCAGCAATTGTCGCCACTGTGCCATGCCATCAAATGCAGCCACTGTGCCATGCCATCAAACACAGCCACTGTGCCATGCCATCAAATGCAGCCACTGTGCCATGCCATCAAACGCAGCCACTGTGCCATGCCATCAAACGCAGCCACTGTGCCATCAATTGTCGCCACTGTGCCCATCAATTGTCGCCACTGTGCCCATCAATTGTCTCCACTGTGCCATGCCATCAAACGCAGCCACTGTGCCATGCCATCAAATGCAGCCACTGTGCCCATCAATTGTCACCACTGTGCCAGCAATTGTCACCACTGTGCCCATCAATTGCCGCCAGTTTGCCCCCTCAATAACCGCCAGATTGCTTCCCCCCATCCCCCAGCACTTACCTTTCTCGGGTCAGCCATCCTCCCTCTATGTCTCCTCCCAAGTCCCGCCCTCGATGTTGCTATAGCCAATCTGGTTACCGGTAACCAGACCCGGTCAACCTGATTGGCTGAGACGAGTGTCAGTGTTAACCAGGGAACACACACCCTCTGTGTCCCCTGGTTAACTATTTGGAAGCCGATTAGAGCCCACAGGCTGTAATCGGAAAGCCTATCAGAGCCACTGGCTCTGATAGGGACTTCCAAACACAAACAAACTGCTGTTATTCAGATGGCCGCCACTCTCCAAGGTTGCCAGCCATCTGAATAGTGGGCGGCAGTGGCGACAATACATAGAGATTCATGCAATGCATGAATCTCTATGTATTGTACACTTGAGTGACGGCGCAGGGGAGAGAGGGGGCGGGACTCCTGCGCCCACTATGGACGCACCGCCACTGCAGATGAAGACAGCAGATATGCATGTAAAAGTTATATGGGGAGATTTTTTCCATTCCTGTATATCTGAGGCTGTTAACTTCACTGGGTATATGTGAGGGTTTACATCCACTTTAAGGTAAAAATCAAATATATTTTATTATTAACCACTTCCATACTGGGCACTTATACAGCTTCCTGCCCAGACCAATTTTCAGCTTTCGGCGCTGTTGCACTTTGAATGACAATTGCGCCGTTGTGCTACACTGTACCCAAACTAAATTTTTTATCATTTTGTTTCTACACAGAGATTTCTTTTGGTGGTATTTGATCACCTCTGCAATTTTTATTTTCTGCTAAAATAATTTAAAAAAGACCAAAATGTAAAAAAAAAAAAAAAAACACATATTTTTTTTGTTTCAGTTACAAAACTTTGTAAATAAGTAAGTTTTCTCCTTCACTGATGGGCACTGATGGGGCTGCACTGACGGGCACTGATAAGGCGGCACTGATGGGCACCGATGAGGCGGCGCGGATGGGCACCGATAGGCGGTGCGGATGGGCACCGATAGGCAGCGCGGATGGGCACCGATAGGCAGCGTGGATGGGCACGATAGGCGGCACGGATGGGCACAGATAGGCGGCACAGATGGGCACAGATAGGCGACACGGATGGGCACCGATAGGCGACACGGATGGGCACTGATAGATGGCATGGATGGGCATGGATGGGCACTAATAGGTGGCATGGATGGGCACTAATAGGTGGCACTGTAATGTGTTAATGGATGCCAATCAGTGCCAAACAATGCCTGCCAATCAGTGATGCCCATTGTGGGCACTGATTGGCATCCATTAGGGGCACTGATTGGCATCCATTAGGGGCACTGATTGGCATCCCTGGTGGTCTAGGGAGGCATACCTGGTAATGGACATCCCTGGTGGTCCAGTGGCATCCCTGGTGGTCCAGTGAGGGCATCCTCGGGGGGGCTGTGCTGATAATCGATCAGCACAAACCCCCCCTGTCAGAGGAGCAGCCGATCGGCTCTCCTCTACTCGCGTCTGACAGACGCGAGTGAGGAAAAGCCGATTACCGGCTTTTCCTGTTTACATGTGATCAGCCGTGATTGGACACGGCTGATCACGTGGTAATAAGTCTCCGTCTGAGACTCTTTACCTAGATCGGTGTTGTGGGGTGTCAGACTGACACCCTGCAACAACGATCACCGCGATGTGCGCCCCCGTCATATGACGTCCAGTCAGGATTTTAAAACCACTTTGCCGACGTCAATCTGCTATAGGGTGGGCGGCAAGTGGTTAATTTTATTATTCGTGTTTTATTTATTTGTGTTGCACCCCCTCTTTGATGTGTAAATGGTCATAGAAAAGATTGTAAGCCATTTCCAGACACCCTTGGCCAACAGATCTTGAGAAAATAATAATCAGCTATGTTTAATAATTTTAGCTGACTACTATCATTTTACTAATAGGAAACAACTTGGTTTCTTAAGTATGAGAGAGAGCAAATCCAACCTTTCTCTGTGGAGATATTGCATTCTTGGATGACCTATTTAAGAAAAAAATCTTTGAGGAGTTGGATGGTGCCTGCTTCCTGTAATGTCAGAAGAACCTGTTGGATTCACCAAAATGTAAAACTAACATTACTTTGCTGTGCCCTTAACCACTTCAGCCCCAGACAATTTGGCTGCCCAAAGACCAGAGCACTTTTTAAGATTCGGCACTGCGTCGCTTTAACTGACAATTGCGCGGTCGTGCGACGTGGCTCCCAAACAAAATTTACGTCCTATTTTTCCCACAAATAGAGATTTCTTTTGGTGATATTTGATCACCTCTGCGATTTTTATTTTTTGCGCTATAAACAAAAAAAGACCGACAATTTTGAAAAAAAAGCTATATTTTTTACTTTTTGCTATAATAAATATCCCTTAAAAAATATATTAAAAAAAAAAAAAAATTTCCTCAGTTTAGGCCGCTATGTATTCTTCTACATATTTTTGGTATAAAAAAATAATCACAATAACCGTTTGATTGGTTTGCACAAAAGTTATAGCGTCTACAAAATAGGGGATAGTTTTATGGCATTTTTATTAATAATTTTTTTTTTTACTAGTAATGGCGGCTATCAGCGATTTTTATCATGACTGCAACATTATGGCGGACACATCGCACACTTTTGACGCCATTTTGGGACCATTGTCATTTATACAGCAATCAGAGCTATAAAAATGCATTGATTACTGTGTAAATTACACTGGCAGTGAAGGGGTTAACCAGTAGGGGGCGCTGAAGGGGTTAAGTGTATCCTAGGGATGTCTTCTAACTGTAGGGGAGATGGGCTACGTGTGACACGACACTGATCACTGCTCCCAATTACAGGGAGCTGTGATCAGTGTCCTGTCACTAGGCAGAACAGGGAAATGCTTGTTTACATCAGCATTTCCCCGTTCTTCTTCTCCGTGAGACGATCGCGGGACTCCCGGCGACATCGGGACCCGCGGTCACACTCACGGAGCTTGCGGCACGCGTGCCCACTATGCCGCGTCTTAAAGGGGACATACCTGTACGCCCATATGCCCAGCAAAGCCATTGTGTCTACGTATATCGTCGTGCGCTGATTGGCAAGTGGTTAAAGGGTTAGCTCACTTTTACCAAAAACTTCCTATGGAGATAAGGAATGTCTATGGATGAAAACAAGAGATTTGCAGTTTTGACCAAAACTGAATAATGCCCTTGCTATAGGAGTGGGCCATTTATGTACCTCATGAAGCCTGACTGGAAAACTCCCAGGATGTTGCTAGGATGCTGCTAAGTGATGCCCAGCTATTGCTGTTCACCTTGACAATCACATGAGTGAACTTTCTTTTATCCAAACCCTCTCAAATTTGCATTCTCTCCTCTGATTCAGTAGGTCTGAGCTCAGCGTTTGAGAGCTTACTGATGTTATAGTGAAAGTGAACAGTAAAATCTGGGTCTGTCTTAGCAAGTAAGCTAGTAACATCCTGTGAGTTTTCCAGTCAGGCTTTCTGAGGTACACCTATAGCAAGGGCATTATTCAACTTTAGTCAAGGTTCCACTGTTTGTTTTTATCTACAATTACCCTTTATCTGCATAGGCAGTGTTTTGGTAAAGGTGAACCACTTGCTTTAATTTACTTTGGTTTGAATTAGGGAGGACCATGAATGGTTGTATACAGTACAGTATCAAACATCCGCAATAAACACCACCTTTATTGAGCCTAATCTATATACCGATATTCAGCATTCAATTGCCAAATTCTTTATTGGCCAATGAGATGCTAGCACCTGATAGTACTAGGAGGGGCAAAGTTCAATGTCTACTTGAAGAGAATTTAGGGCCCTCTGTATAACTGAATTGAAGGCATATGTACAGGCAATAACAAGGAAGTTTCCTTTCCTACACTGAGAAAATAAATTAAATGTGATTGAGAAACACTTTTTCTATGTTAGTAGGGAACATTTCAACTTGTACTGTATGTGCTAAAATTAATTCCCAATGTTTAGTTCAGTAATAACTAATAAAAAACTGTTATGTGGTGAAGCATATTTTCCTGAAACAATGTTTTACTGCCGTTTGGTGCTGTTATAAGATACGCTGCAGAGAACGTTATGCATGTGCCTCATGCCGGTAGTTAACATCAATGCCATTCAACAATTCCACAGAAAATACACAATGTCCATGTATAAATATTCTCAAAGCAATGCCAAAATTCTTTTTTTTTTTTTGCGTGATCTTTGCAGACTCAATCCTTGTACAGTAGGAAAGTGCACTAACATAAGCAATGGAATAACAAAGGTAAATGAAATAAGTAGATTACAATATCAAGAAATGCTTTCACACGGCTATGGTTTAAACCAAACATTGGACTTCTCACATATGAGAAGAAAAGCCTTGATTTCACATTTGACAGCACAGTCACCACCAAGCTGCTTACATTCAGAAGAATGCATTGTTATAGCCATAATATTTCAAGTAGGCAAGATAATCCAGCTCAGCATTAAGTCATCAAGTCATCTGCCTTGCTCCAAAACCGAGCTTTAAAATTAAATAGCTAGGTCACGTTTAGTCAACTGCAATCAGTGAAATGAAATTTCTATACACAAAGGAACAGTATGCTGTGCCTCAGGTAATTCCTATGTTCTGTATTTTAAAATGACCCCTTAGGTTAGAGGATTAAATGGCAGCAACTTTTTCCCACATCATTGATCAACAGCAATCAATCATGATCAGTCATTTGGAAAAGATGTCAAATTTGGTTTGTTGTTCAGGCTTTGTATAAGTAAGTGTTTGGACAGGCCAAAGAGGTGTTAGACAGAAAAGGCAGCAGCCTCTAATCTTGTAGTGTCACCCATTAGATCTGGAAATATCACATTCAAAAGGGTGTAAATAGGATGTTCTTTAATCCACTGATTGATTTGTTTTAACTTTTTCTTTGTTATAAGTGGTTAATGACTTGTAAAGAAGTACACAAGGAGATTAACATTCTACTGCTTTAACTGCTTTTTTTGTGCCTTATACTTCTAGCAAAAAAAAAAAAAAGGGGTTTTGTTATGTTCCATTATCAGTGTTTGCAAAGACAACTATTTACTCTCATATGCTGTATTTATTCATTGCTTCAAGTGACAAACACTATGTAGGACATTCTGTAAAAGATATTTTATCTTGATTGATTCTTAGCTTTCCGGAACATGGGAGCTTTGTTAAAATATATGCATAGTCACAATATCTTTTTTTGTAGTATTTGAAAAAGTAAAGAAGGGTTAAAACTAGGGCTGTTACTGATTTAAAAAAATCCATTAATCGAACACGAAAATTTTAAATCGATTAATCAACTCATTTCTATTAATTATAACGCACATACAGATCCAACTACTTTTAGCTGATCTCCTTGCAGGCTGATTCCCAGTGCAGCTACCAACCACTGGAAAAATGGATAGCAGGATACAAAAAACACAAAGGCAGCGCTCGATGGGAATAGCATTAAAACTTTTATAGTCTTCAAGTAGGTAACAAAATAAATATTGCACTGGGAGAGAAAATCGATGTAGCTACATAAACTGTAAAAATGGTGCGAGTATTACCAAACGGTAGCAAAAGCAGTCATAAAAACATGTAGCTAAGTATGATACTGGTATAAAAATGTGTACAACGATACCACTGCTGAATCCAGATGAGGAGGTGTTAACATCAGTCCGCTGGCATGTAGATGTCCTGTGAAGGGAACTATCACAACTCCCAGTGGATGGCTGTAGAATCCCAGGTTGATAGAGGGAAGTGTAACAGCTATTGCATGTGGCAGATAGTAAGGTCCCGCCGGCGTGCAGATATGAAGGCACAGCAAAGGAGCCCTTCAGATGGACACGGCAAGCCCCGCGGGTGTCCGTGACGTCACCGGATCTCAGACGGAACTCCCTGAAGACCAGGAAGCCGGCGGAGAGGCGAGTACCGATCAAAAGAATTTTGATCGATCAAAAAGTTTAATCGATTAATCGAGGAATTAATAGTTCATTTCCACAGCCCTAGTTAAAACCCCTGTTTATTTATTTTGGGGAGATTTTCCTTCACTGCTTGTTCAACGGATGCAATAGGAAGTGAAAAGAAATACTACAAAAAGAAGGAAATTCCCATCTTTTTAATCTGTTACAGATACAGGTGTTCTCATTGCAAGATTTACCTCCAGTTCTGGTTACAACTGTTATGCCGCGTACACACGATCGGAAATTCCGACAACAAAACTGTGGATTTTTTTCCGACGGAATGTTGGCTCAAACTTGTGTTGCATACACACGGTCACACAAATCTTGTCGGAAATTCCAAATGCCAAGAACGCGGTGACGTATGAGGAGCCGAGATCAATTAAGTTCAGTAGACAGTTCGGCTCTTCTGCTTGATTCTGAGAATGCGTGTTTTTTTGTGCGTCCGAATTGCATACAGACGATCAGAATTTCCGATAAGAACTTTTTCCGTCAGAAAAATAGAGAACCTGCTCTCAATCTTTTGTTGGTGGAAATTCTGACCGTAAATGTCCAATGGAGCCTACACACGGCCAGAATTTCCGACCAAAAGCTCACATCGGACATTTGTTGTCGGAATTTCCGATCGTGTGTATACGACGTTATAGATTGAATTACCCAAATCTTGTTTCATGTTAAATGCGAAAACAATATCATTAGCCAATTTCATTCAAAATAATCACTTCCATGAACCATTAGCCTATTCTCCTGTAAATACAGAGCTATGGTATTGGCATCCCTGTTCTCTTTGTGATGCTTAATGAAAAAGATCTGAAGGAAATGTGAGACATATAGATGACCCTCATATTGCAGCCATTAATTACAACCAACACTGTAGCACCTGGGTAACAGGAGAGATCCTGAGCCTCAACAAAAGGGAATTTCATTATTTGTGTCTTTGTGGTGCTATAGTGTATCCACCTACAGGGGTCATGCTTTACAAATGGGACTCCCCTTTAGAAAATTCCTAGTTCCTGAGATAAATCACATTTACTTGTCCAATGAAGGAAAGAATGGCCACACATGTAGATATGGTTTTCAATGCTTTACTTTAAACTTTGAAGGAAAGATGGACAAATGAGGTAGAATACCTAAAACCCACACAACGGCTCCTACAATCTCCTGATCAGCAGTACAGGAGCATCCAACAGCTATCTCTAAAGTGCAGCAGCCACAAGATTGGAGGTTATATGGTTTACCTGTTTCAGTGATCAGGTAATTAGTAATTAGGCAGATCTCTTAGGCTCACATGGCCAGCCTGCTGACATACAGGTGAAATAGCCTCTAGGCCTTGTATCCAGCCCCGGGGCCTCCCAGGCACACAGTCTTCTTCTCCCATTGGGAAGGACTTATCATCAAGAACACTTTTGTTAAAAAAAAAGAACACTTTTGTTTCTTAAGGGAACAAAAGACACCCCTCTCTCTAAAGGGAGAGAAGGGCCATTCATACTATTGCTTCCCTGTTTTGTAAAAGCTAGGTCCAAACCACTGATTACAAGTTCACAAGAGGTTGGTCAACTGAAAGAGCAGACAGGACTCTATGTACCCACCCGCACCAAAGGACTTCTGGATCTTCTCAAGGGAGTGACTGGCAGATGATGAGATACAGATAATCCGGAGTTTTTAGCAAGAAAATTAAAGCAAACCACAGATAAAATACAATGCAGCTAGACTCCAAGTAGATATAAAATACAAAAAGGAATGCAGCTTTATATTCAATAATGCATCATTACATTGTTTTGAATGCAAACAGTGTAAGGACCTGAATTTGACTGGTATCAAACTTTTGTCTTCAGAACGGCCCCCCGCCAGAACACTCTATTCAGCCATTGGCTAAAAAGTGCTGAATGGGAGCTGGTCAGCAGACCTTTTTCGATCATGCCCCTTTTATAGAAGCCTGCCAAGCTGCTGACTTCTGTTGGACCGACTCAGCACACACGGGCCGCCCGACATTCGGTCCGTGTGTACTAGGCTTTGAATGAGTTGTGGTGAGAAAGCTGAACTTACAGTCTCAGAAGCTTGGCAGAGAGTGATTTGATCCAAATGATATCTAGAAAGCTTTAATCCAAAACTTGTGCAAATCATAACAGATAAACATCAGATATGTCAAAAAGCAGAATACAGTACAAGTGGTGAATGGAGGCTAAAGCATGAAGAAGAAGGGTGGGACTAACTACATAGAGAATCCCCTAGCTATGGAGTAGGCGAGGGACAAAATTATTAAAGGCAAAAAAATGGCAATGCATGTGTGACATGATATTCCCCATTGAAATCTATGATTTCAATTATTAAACATTTGAGAATTAAGTCTCATTGCATGTGAAAACTCCAGCAATACCAGAAAGAGAAGAAAAGCAAGAACGAGAATAATAATGAACACAATAACATACTTTAAAACTTGTAAAGTCATCATTACTGGTGTTGGTAAGAAGGCACAGAAGACAGTCTATAAGTCTATCTTCAGAGGGGAAGGCAGCAATGCGCACCAGTCCTTTTCCTACCTTTGAATCAAGTTCTTCAAAGGGGAAGGCAGCAGCACACATTAGTACTTCTTAACTCCCTTTAAATCAAGTTCTTCAGAGGGGAAGGCATCTTCTACTGTATACAGCTGTATACTGTAATTAGCTTATAGGAATGTAAAGGCCTGTATGACAATGGCTTCACTGTCCTAATCTGCTATATATAGAGTCCATATTACACATCTCAGTATATTCCAGAGCTATTACTGATATTGTACTTGAAGCAAAATAGTTTTTCTGGAGCTAAACTATTTTTTGACTGGTGCTAAAAGATTTGTTCACTGGAGATGAAGAATTTCTTGCAGATCGTAGAAAGCTTTAATCCAAAACTTGTGCAGATCATTCATAACAGAAGATCATCAGATAGGCCAAAAAAAATTATAGTTTGTCTAGCTCCAGAAGAATACAGTACAAGTAGTGAATATGAAGTGTGGGATTAACTAGATAGAGCATCCCCTAGCTATGGAGTGAGGTAGGGACAACATTTTCAAAGGCAAACAAACAACAGTGCATGTATAACATGATAGTAATTCAAAGCATACAGTATAAAACAAGAGTAATTAAAAACGTATAGATGACCATGTTATAAGGATTAAAAATTATAAATTGCTTTATAAAACCTATGGAAAATTAGCTCCAATGTTTTTCCATGATTGCCAATGACTCTGTCCTAGGACCAATTCTATTAAACTTGTTCATAAACGATATAGGTGAAATAAATAGTTTGATTGTGTTCAATACTGTTTGTTGATGATACAATAAGTTAAGCAGGACAATAACTTCACAACAGAATATAGAAACTTTACAAGAACACCTACCGTATATACTTGAGTATAAGCCGACCCAAATATAAGCCGAGGCACCTAATTTTACCTAAAAAAATTGGAAAACGTATTGACTCGAGTATAAGCCTAGGGTAGGAAATGCAGCAGCTACTGTAAGTGGATAAGAGGGTCAACAATGCCCATTTGCAGCTTCACTGTGCCCATCGCATGCCTCACTGTGTTCATTACAAACATCACTGTGCCCATTACAAACATGACTGTGCCCATTACAAACATGACTGTGCCCATTACAAACATGACTGCGCCCATCTGCATACCTGATCAGCCCGTGTCATGCATGCGGTCAGGCGGCCGCCATCCATCCAGTGTACAAAAGCCACGCCTCCGTGGGACGAGGATGAGAGGATGTCCGCGATAGGCGGAACACTGACTCATTGCTGGGAAACTGAGTGTTCCCCTACAATGGACAAGAACGAGAAGGAGGCGCAACTTTTGTACACTGGATGGCCGCCATCTGAAGGCAATGCATGACACGGCTCTCATCAGGTATGCAGACACAGTATAAGCCAAGGGGGGTATTTTCAGCACAAACAAAAAAAATGGGCTGAAAAACTCGGCTTATATGGTAATTAAAATAGAGGGGTAGACAGTTATATGGCAGGTGATGTTTTATATTGAAAAATGTCAAGTTGCAGCAAGTAAGGCCCGCAGACTATTAGTAAGCATTAAAATAAGATGAAAGTATAATTCTACCACTTTACAAAACTCTGGTTTGGTGATACCTTGAGTCATCCACATTTGGCCACTTGGGAAAGATGTCCTTGAACAGGAGGAATTCCAGAGAGGGGACACAATGCTAATAAGGGTCTTGGAGGATCGTTAAATGTATTCTCCCTGGAGAAGAGACATACAGTGCCTTGAAAAAGTATTCATATTTAATTGGGATTTTATGTGATAGACCAACAAAGTGGCACATAATTGTGAACTGGAAGGAAAATGATGAATGGTTTTCAACTTTTTTTTTACAAATAAATATCTGAAAAGTGTGGTGTGCATTTTAATTCAGCCCTTCTGAGTCAATACTTTGTAGAACCACCTTTCGCTGCAATTACAGTTGCACCATGTTTCACAGTGAGGATGGTGTGTTCAGGGCAATGTGCAGTTTTAGTTTTCCACCACACATAGCGTTTTGCTTTTAGGCCAAAATGTTCAATTTTGGTCTCATCTAACCAGAGCACCTTCTTCCACATGTTTGCTGTGTCCCCCACATGGCTTTTCGCAAACTGCAAACAGGACTTCTTATGGCTTTCTTTAAAACAATGGCTTTCTTCTTGCCACTCTTCCATAAAGATCAGATTTGTGGAGTGCACGACTAATAGTTGTCCTGTGGACAGATTTTCCCACCCAAGCTGCAGTTCTCTGCAGCTCCTTCAGAGTTACCATGGGCCAATTGACCACCTCTGATTAATTCTCTTCTTGCCCAGCCTGTCAAGTTTAGGTGGTCAGCCATGTCTTGGTAGGTTTGCAGTTGTGCCATACTCTTTCCATTTTCAGATGATGGATTGAACATTGCTGCATGAGTGTTCAAAGCTTGGGATATTTTTTTATTTTTTTTTATAACCTTACTCTGCCTTAAACTTCTCCACAACTTTATCCCTGACCTGTCTGGCATGTTCCTTGGCCTTCATGATGCTGTTTGTTCACTAAGGTTCTCTGACAAACCTCAGAGGGCTTCACAGAACAGCTGTATTTACACTGAGATTAACCATTTGCCGACCAGCCTCTTTCATTATTCTGTGGCAGGTTGGCACGACCCCGCGAACCGTCATAGCTGTACTTTGGTCCCTTTAAGTGGGATAGCAGGCGCGTGTGCTGCATGGCAGGGGTGCCGATGCTCGTGACCGGCGGTCGCGATGACTGCCGGCCACGAGCGATCGCGGGCACGAGAGGCAGAACAGGGACGTGTGTGTGTGTGTGTGTGTGTGTGTGTGTGTGTGTGTTTGTAAACACACAAATCCCTGTTCTGTGAGCTGAGGAGAGAGAGATTGTGAGTTCTTAATAGCTAGGAACCACGATCTCTCATCTCCTATATAGTCAGTCCCTGCCCCCTACAGTTAGAACACAGTCAGGGAACACAATTAACCCCTTAATCGCCCCTAGTGTTAACCCCTTCCCTGCCAGTGACATTTACACAGTAATCAGTGCATTTTTATAGCACTAAATCGCTGTATAAATGCCAATGGTCTCAAAAATGTGCCAAGTGTCCGATGTGTCCGCCATAATGTTGCAGTCCCGATAAAAATCACAGATTGCCACCATTACTAGAAAAAAAATAAAAAAAAATAAAAATGCCATAAATCTATCCCCTATTTTGTAGACAGTATAACTTTTGCACAAACCAATAAATATACGCTTATTGCGATTGCAATTTTTACCAAAAATATGTAGAATACATATCGGCCTAAATTGAGGAAAAAATTTGCTTTTTAAAAAATAAAAAATTGGGGATATTTATTAAAGCAAAAAGTACAAAATATTGTGTTTTTTCCAAAATTTACGCTCTTTTTTTGTTTATAGCATAAAAAATAAAAACCGCAGAGATGATCAAATATCACCAAAAAATAGCTCTATTTGTGGGAAGAAAAAAAAAGGATGTCAATTTTGTTTGGGTACAACGTCGCAGGACCGCGCAATTGTCAGTTAAAAGGACGCAGCAGCAGGTTAGCATTGTATACCTCAACTTGCCTTACTGATGTAGTCACAAGGTAATCATTTGTACACACACCCGCTTACATATTGTATGTATAAGCTTTATGTACTGCGGACCAGATAGCCCTTTGTCAGGCATCTGATCCTGTTCCTTTATCTTTCTGTTTGAAATCTGGTTAAAACAATAAAAATGTATTGAACCTAAAAGGACGCAGCGCCGTATAGAAAAAATGGGCCGGTCATTGAGCAGCCAAATCTTCTGGGGCTGAAGTGGTTAAATTACACACAGGTGATAAAGGACGGTTTTCCCCAATAGGGCTTTGGACAGCAATATAAATGTTTGTCGAATAAAAGTATAAAACATATTTATTTGAAAGTTGTCAAAAGTCAGTTAGGTTACAATGAATAAAACATTTAAAACGGTTTGGCCAGATAAATTCCTGCATATTCCAATGTAGCACACAGATCCTTTTGCCCCCGCTTAACTTCACATGCGGGGGCAAGACAAACCATGCCACAAGCCCGTGTCCTCCTTATCAGAGGTCAGGCGGTGTTCACAGATTTGGGTCCTGTAGCAAGTTACCTCTTTCCAATAGTTCTCGTCCCTAGAATTGTAGGGAAAGGTCTATATTCTTCCCCAAGAAGGCCAATGTCCACACAACTTCAACTCCAACAAAGAGTTTATTTTCTTTTGCTTCAGTTAACGGGGAAATTGAAGAGAGAAAGAAGTTAGCGAAGATAGGAGGTAGATTCAGGCACACAACACTTGACTCGCTCGTCGCCACTCGATCCCGAGTGGGTTTAGCTCACCCGGAAAGATCCCTCTCACAGTTCTAGCAGCCGGAGTGGAGCTCGAACAATACTGTAACTTTGTCCCCTCCAGGGACGGGTTCAGGAGATCCTCTAATAGTAGCAGAATCCTGTTAGTCCTGAATCCAGAACATTCCTTAAACCTCTGTAGAACTTAGAGAACCGATGATGCCAATGGGCACTTTACAGGGTTATATTGTACTGAGTCCTCCCTCTGATAGGCAACCAGGCCTCTCTTTCACCGTGACATCTCTCACCGGTCCATCAGACAGGTCCTCCCCTGGTTTCCTCTCCTTCAGAGTGTGCCGCCCCTCACACAGGCTCCCTGGAACTCCAGTATATTGGTCTCAGACCCAGTTAAAGGGTACTGGGCCTGCCTGGAATGTTGCAGCCTCGGGCTAAAGGTGCCCGAGACTCTTCGGCCAGTTCATGCACCCCCCCAGCCAACAGGGCCAAAGGGCGCGACTTCGCCATCAGGGGTCCTTGGACTCCCCCTGACACACCACCCCAGCGGGGCGCACTCTTCTGGGTACTCCTATCCCCGGCACTCCTCCTACAATCATGGCGTCTGCCCCTTATATATCCTCTCCCGGCATGCACAGCAGGCAGAGCCCCGCCCACTGCATGGCAACCGAGAGAAGACACCCAATCACGCTATCGTGTCACCTGAGGTTCGACCCTAGGCCTGGGCAACAGCATCATCTACAGGCCAAAGGGGAACTGCACACCAGACAACATTTACAGCAGAGCAGAGTCCAATACCTAACAAATTAGAGAACCTGAGCCAACTATGGCTCATACTACCCCTAAATTTAGACCATAGCAAAACCCCATTTTGGGGTACCCGCTACACCAATATTACTATACATGCAAAATGTGAAACAAGATTGCATAACAAATGTATGTGGGTGTAAATCCGACTCGTTGACTCTAAGAGACATATAAAATAACTTCAAATATTCAAAAAATATATAATCATACATCACAGTACAAGTATGGCATGGCGATATAGTTACCACTTAAAAACGGAGTAGACAGTTGCATGGCCAGGAATGTCAGGAAACCGTGGAGCAACCCGGAGGGTCATGTAGTCACCCGCCACCCCCCCCACACACAGGAGGAAGGACCCCGATCCTTTGGGCTTACAAGAAGCCACACTGGTGACACCTGCCAGAAGGCAGGAGAGAACAGGAGAAACAACACCTGCAACAAGTTCCCAAATTAATGACCACATATTGAATAAAGAGATAGGGTAAGTTAGCTCTTGGCTGTATTGCAAGAGTGCTAAATGGGAATTATATATTAAGTATATGGACTAGCTGCGATCCTATCTATAAATGTATAAGCATCAAGGTGTCCTAGGGTTACAATAATATGGTAGGTCAATGTAAATTAAGTGATAATGATACTTGAATCATGTGTGAAAGAATTGGGGGTGGATGGACTAAAAGTAAAAAATTATTATGTGAGCATCAGTGAAGTGATAAAAAAAAAAACAACGCACAAACTGCATGGTGGTAGGTCAAGCTGCCCATAAAGGGCTGTAAGATAGTAGAAAGTGTTGGTAATGCGAATATATGCTGTGAATGAATGAAATGCATGGGCTAGCACAAAGGGACTAATAAAGAGACATAACAACTGTAGAAAAGGTGCAAAAATTGATTTATTAATAATATTTTTTGGCATTTTAAATGGCCACGGTGGTCCAAGGGGTAACCTGATAATTACTATAATTAAATTAAATATGTAAGCCATCCTGGCTAATAACTAAAAAACAAGATTACACGGGGTCCATCCAGACATTCTGGACAACTACACCCCACCGGCTAAGGCCAGTAAAGAAACTACTGGTTGAAGAAGCCCCCCCCCCCCAACCACCGTGGCCGACTCAAATAAACTTTGCAAACCCATACAAAAAATATGTCCAAACCTATAGGGGATAAATGGATTGAATCCTTCCGGAACAACCCCGGAATGAAACCCTCCAGCTCCGAGTGCCGATAAGAGACACCACCCGACGCTAGAAGAAAACTATGGATTGTTTTATTAAGATGCCTCCTGATCCTATCCACGTAGAAATGGTTACCGGCAGGAGACCACACTAATCTCGGGATCATTTCAGAAAACGCCAAAATAGCAGAAGGGAACATCAACTTTATGGAACCTAAGTCTCTTTTTATTTCACATAGGAGATCCCAAGTCCTAACTTTACCTAAGTCATTCGCCCCTGCGTGAACCACTAAAACTTGAGGAGAAGGCCAAATGCTGGATAAATAAATCAAATGTCCCCTTAAGCCCCTCAATCTCAAACCCCTTACCCCTGACCATAAGACTAAATAAGACTTGACATCCAGACCTAAGGTGGTGGAGTAGTTCCTGTTTCCGGCATGTTGAGCAGCCCAGAAAACGAAGGAATGACCCACTATCCAGATAACTTTTTTGGTAACATCTGAAAGAGAAGAACACAAAATTAGCAGATCAGGACGGACATAAATTTTATATCTATTACTCTCCCAGCGACCAACTTTTTTTTAACATGTCAGAAGAAAAACCCAATCGGCTGTAGTGGCTGCCCCAATTCGAAAGAAATGAGATGAAAAGCAAAAACCAGACAGATTTAAGCGTTTCAAAGAGGCAGCCAGTACAGATGAAAACTGATATCTAGTAAGGGAAGACAGGTCCCGGTGAACAAAGAATGAATCACTAGAGGGAGGTCTGACTGCCAAATACCTAGAAAAATGCTGTACTGGACAGACCACATGACTCGAGGATCTAGCCAAAGAGAAAAGTTGGCCCTTACCTCTAGGCTGAGATTTAGACCTAGCCAGGAAGACGTGAAGAAATCCGCTGTCTACAAGAACATGGTGAAAACGCAGAAAGGCCAAAGACCTCCTTTTAGCTGCTGTGAATTCACCCAGCCTCATAGCCCCAAAGAAGGCCAATGAAAAAGAGGCCCGAAAAAGGATAAGCTCAAATTCTGAGAAACAAACTTCCTCCAAAACCTTTAACAAATCAATCAGCAAAGAAATCGAAATGGGACGCCGGTTATCCAAAGAAGGACTGGACCTCCGAAGACCCTTTAAAACTTGACTAACCTGGAAAAAGGAGTTAACGCCGGTAAACCTGCAAACTTCAGAAAGAAAGATGCTCCTGCTAAAATCCGGCTTATGGAAGCAGGCCTTAGATTTTCCTGAATCAAAGCGGACAAGAAAGATAGAGGTGTACGAGGTCACAACTAACAAATCCAAACCTGAATCCCGACAAAAAGAGCACCATCTGTACCAATAAAGGAGATAATCCGACCATGTTTACATTTCTAAAACCATTAAGGAAGATCTGAAAGTTTGGGATGCTTTTTTGTGTAATTTCAATGGTACGACCATTTGGCAACATGAGTTTGTCTCTAGTGATCAGCTGAGTTTCTTCACTGACGCGGCTGGTTCGTTGGGTTTTGGAGCATTTCTCGACGACCACTGGTGTGCTGAGTTGTGGCACCGGGATTGGTTGCACCGGGATGTTCTCCAAAACCTCGTCCTTTTAGAACTATTTCCTGTGATAGTTTCAGTAGTGATTTGGAAGGAGGTTTTTGCGAACCGCAGAGTTTTGGTTCACACTGATAATAAGGGTGTTTTCTTTGCAGTTAATTCCTTGTCCTCCAAGTCTGAACCAGTAATTTATCTACTATGTTTTTTAGTATTGCATTGTATTCGTTATAATATTTGGTTGAAGGCAACACATATAGCGGGTATAAAAAATAACATTGCCGACGCTTTTTCTCGTTTTGAAGTTCGAAAGATTTCGGGACTTGGCGCCGGAGGCGGACCTGCATGGAACTCCTTGCCCAGATTTCCTCTGGGGCTTAATCTGGAGCTGATGCTTCCAAATCTCAAAAATTCGGTTTTGGAGAAAACTTGGGAGTATGGGCTCTTAAGACCTCTAGTAGTTAAAGAAAACCGGCGAGAAAATACCTTGGCCATAGGGATTACCCTGGCTGTGAAAGCAAAGAGACCCAACAAAGACTGAGCCTCTTTAAGCAAAACCTTCCGCTTGGACAGAAAGACTGAGATCATAGATCTCATCCTTTGTAACTTGTGTAAGGGAAGCCTAAACTCCATTGCTGAGGAATCGATCACGATCCCCAGGAATTCAATAGACGTAGTTGGAAGAACTGTCTTCTCCAAAGCCAGAGGAACTCCGAAATTATCACAAATGGAGAAGAATGTTTGCAAATATTCCAGACAGACAATCAGGAGAACCAGAAGGGCCAACAAATAAGAAATCGTCTAAATAATGCAAAAAAAAAACCTCCAGGACACCTCTGAGCCAATACCCAGTGCAAAAAGGTAGAAAACGATTGAAAATAAAAACATGACAAGGAGAAACCGATCAGCATACATTTGTCAAAGAAAAATCGATCCTGAAAATGAAAACCTAATGAATTAAAACCTTGAGGATGAACTGGGAGCAAACGAAAAGCAGACTTGATGTCTGCCTTAGATAATAAAGCACCACGGCCGTGCTGCCGCAAAATATCCAAAGCACTATCAAAGGAAGAGTAGCAGACCGGAGCCTCCACATCCGATACCTCATCGTTCAAAGAAAAATTCACAGGATAATAGAGGTGATGAATTAAACGATAACAACCAGCTTCTCTCTTAGGGACTATCCCCAAAGGAGAAAGCCTGAAGTTGGAAAATGGAGGGGATGAGAAAGGGCCTGCTACTCTGCCTTCCGACAATTCCTTGGAAATTTTTTCCTGAACCACGGAATAATGTGAGGCAACTGATTTCAAATTGTTGACCAAAGAACAGCCAGGACCTTTGAAAGTAGGGACCAAAAAACCATCCTGAAAGCCTTCAATGAGCAGAGTTGCCATCTTGAGATCGGGGTAGCGATCTAACCAAGGGAGCATGTTTGGCAAGCTCACTGGTGTCTGAGCTTTTTGGCCCAACATCTCTGGCATGTGATTGAAAAGAAGATGCCGCGGTCTTGCAAAAACACCTGTTAGCTGAATGACTACCATTACAGTGAGAACACTCATGCCGATAGCGGCAATTAGTAAGGAACTTACACTGCCCTTCATTAAAGGCGAAACAAAAACCCTTGCGGAAAGGGGACTGCTGATTGGACGCCAGCCGAGGAGTGAACTGAGGCTTTGGAGGTAACATTAAATTTAACCACAAGCCGACGTCCTTAGACCCCCAGTTTAGAGAGGGATGTACCGGCAACTGTTGGCGAAAATTTTCATCATAAGAGTACCAAGCCGAACCGCCAAAATGGCGGAAGGCTTCAGCAATAATATCTACATGTTGGAACAAACCCGAACACTTATTTGGAAAGCGTTCACCCAAAACAGCTGCAAAAATACAAAAGGCCTGAAGCCAGTTTTGAAAAGTTTTGGGAATTGCTCTTCTTCTATCCTCCTCAGACCTATTACCTGACAGCTTATCATTCTTTGCCAGAAATTCTTTTAAGCTGGCAACAACGATAATAGGTCAATGAAATCACCTCTCCATATCTTTTCCTTCACTGACTTTGACAAGTGAAAGCCCAAGGGTGATAATACACAAGGTAGGGGTTCCTTAAATGAGGATTCACCCACCAAAGTATCAGATGGTCTGAGAGGCAAGGCGGGGTTAATATATTGTGAAGGGTTAAAATTTGTAATATTAGGCACTGAAGCAGCATCATCATTCATTGCACGCTGCGCACTCAAACCATGCCATACAGAACCAGCGTCTGCATAATTCACTTCATCTATAGCACCATATAAACGTGCACCCTCACTCAATTCATTAGAATCAGGCATATAACTATAGCCAGCACCAGAGACCTGTGCACTCTTATTTTCCTTAATAACCTTAAAATTAGGATGAAAAATTTCACTTTCACTAGGGACTTTGCCCATTAATGTAGAAACCTCCTCTAACAAGGACACAGCACCAGAGACCTGTGCTCCCTGACCCATAATAGCACCATATGATTGTGCCCCTTTCATTTTACTGAACACATTAGATAGTGAGGTAAATAAAGCTGACATGTCAGCCATAGATACAGAACACTGCTCACCATCCTCTGTTGAATGCCCACTGCTTGCAGCCACTGGGAGCAGCGGAGTAGCGCCTCTTTTCTTCACAGACTGGAGGCTCGTCTCAACGGCTCTCTCCCTGTCAGCTACCTGAGGAGAAGCAGAAATCCTCCATTTCTTCTTGGCTCTACCCGGCTGCTTGCGCGACCCGCTATCCACCCGCGCTGTCACTGGGGATGCGAGAGCCGCCTCCACAGATGGAGCCGAACCGTGACCCTCGTCCATGCAATGCAGCAGCCATTCCTCACCGCCCTGTCCCTCCGCCTTCTCTAACAAGCGGCGTAAGAGGGACTCGCGATTCGCAGGGGAGCTGCGCTTCATGCTGACGTTGTGGTCTGGTTCAAACGGTCTGAGGTGCCCCGCTCACAACTCCTTATATAAATTCTCCCCGCGCGGGCTTTTCGTCTGCTGTAGCCGACCAATCATCTTCATTCATAGGTAACCAATCCCATGGCTGTTGCTGCCCAGGGAGACTGTTAACATATGAGACCTGAAAAATAAAGCGCAATATCTGCGGCCCCCTTTGAGCTCCCCCATGGTGGTCCAGCATATTGCTAGGACCTTTCATGTCAACAGCTAATGAAGCATGTGAGAGAAAAGTAAAAATCGCACGAACTGCATGGTGATAGGTCAAGCTGCCCATAAAGGGCTGTAAGATAATAAAAGTGTTGGTAATGTGGATATATACAGTGAATGAATGAAATGCATGTCAACAGCTAATGAAGCATGTGAAAGAAGGGTGAAAATTATGTATGAATGTGAAAGGAGATCAGCAGTGTACTGAGCCTGGTGAAAAAGGTGTGAGATGAGGATGATACAAGAATGATTATGAATGGCAGATCTAATGTTATGGTTTACCTTATACAGCCTATAGTGGCTTGTATGGATGGAAGATTGAATATAGTTGGAGCCTGACTATAAAGAAGTAAAAGCTCAGGAGCCCAGACAAGATGTGTGCAGTGTCGTCCGTCTTTGCCAGCGTGGAATCATAGTATGATCCACAAACAGGCAGTCATTAATATATGCCTCAGGGCAATTAGGGTATGTGTGCAGGTGTGATCTCCCTCCCCCTCCCTCCAGAGCTGTCTTTTATCACATATACCGGGGTTTGCAGCGCTTACATCTCTCCCATGTGTGTTTCTTTTTTCCTATATAATACTGGGTGGCTAAACACCTGCTTCCCCCCACCACACTAGAGAGATAAGACAGGAGTTTTGTGTTGTGTTCTATAGTCCCTATGATCCCCGCATATCATGAAATAAGTTTGACCTTAATAATATAATTGAATCTGTGATTTATGTTAGCCTCAATAGGCCACACACCATTCAATTTGGGAATCAGATTGCATGCATATCTTTTCCCTTCCCTATGCATTAGGACTAGTGTTGAGCGAACCCGAACTGTAAAGTTCGGGTCCGTACCGAACTTTAGCTTTTTCCCAAACCCGAACCCGGACTTTGCGCAAAAGTCCGGGTTCGGGTTCGGCAATCTCATTACGCATTTAGAAATGCTTCAGGGGCCAGCCAATCACCTTTTGATTAGCTGGTGTGCCCTTAGAAGCCATCATAGCCATGCCTACTAATGGCATGGCTGTGATTGGTCAGTGCAACATGTGACCCAGCTTCTATATAAGCTAGAGGCACACAGCACACACGTCACTCTGCTTCAGAATAGATAGGGAGAGGATCTAGTCTGCTGCTGCTGCTTTTAGGGAGAGATAGAAAAATACATGAGTTAGTCCTGATTCTGGAATCTGAGGGAAAAGATAGAGAGACAGTGTAGTGTAGGGCCAGGTTCCTGTTGGTGCTTTCAGGGAGAGAGATATATTATATAGGAATAGGAGTCCAGATTCAGAGATATAACTCAGCGATCTGCATAGGTTTACCTGTTTGTGTTGCAGTGCAGTCTTTTTACACTGCTATGAGCCCAGTGTCAGAGAAAATCTACCTTTTATCTGCAAGCTCAGTGCACCAGCACTGCATATATTACGTTGAGAGATACACCGTTTCCATACTGTGGGTGTATTCTGCTCTTGGAAAAAGATCCATTTAGGACAAAAAAAAAAGGCACTTTATTGTGCTCTTTTCCAAAAGACCCATTGGGCAAAAAAATAAATAAAAAAATTCCATTTTATTTTGCTCGTGCAAAAAAAGACCCGTTTAGGGCAAAAAATAAAAAAATAAAAATTTGCACTTTAATGTACACTTGCAAAAAGAGCCATTTAGGGCCACAAAAAATATTTTGCAGTGTGTTATACATATGTGGAGGTGTGTGAAATAAACAATTTATATATAGTTTTCTTCTACTGTGCTATACTAAAAAAAAAACATTTTTTTTGAATAGCATTTTCTTCAGTTCTGTAGCTGTGCGATTCAGCGGTTACCTACTGTGGGTGTATTGTGGTCTTCCAAAAAACGCCATTTAGGGCCACAAAAAATATTTTGCAGTGTGTTATACATATGTGGAGGTGTGTGAAATAAACAATTTCTAAATAGTTTTCTTCTACTGTGCTATACTAAAAAAACAACATTTTTTTTAATAGCATTTTCTGCAGTTCTGTAGCTGTGCGATTCAGCGGTTACGTACTGTGAGTGTATTGTGGTCTTCCAAAAAACGCCATTTAGGGCCACAAAAAATATTTAGCAGTGTGTTATACATATGTGGAGGTGTGTGAAATAAACAATTTCTAAATAGTTTTCTTCTACTGTGCTATACAAAAAAAACAACATTTTTTTTGAATAGCATTTTCTGCAGTTCTGTAGCTGTGCGATTCAGCGGTTACGTACTGTGGGTGTATTGTGGTCTTCCAAAAAACGCCATTTAGGGCCACAAAAAATATTTTGCAGTGTGTTATACATATGTGGAGGTGTGTGAAATAAACAATTTCTAAATAGTTTTCTTCTACTGTGCTATACTAAAAAAACAACATTTTTTTTGAATAGCATTTTCTGCAGTTCTGTAGCTGTGCGATTCAGCGGTTACGTACTGTGGGTGTATTGTGGTCTTCCAAAAAACGCCATTTAGGGCCACAAAAAATATTTTGCAGTGTGTTATACATATGTGGAGGTGTGTGAAATAAACAATTTCTAAATAGTTTTCTTCTACTGTGCTATACAAAAAAAACAACATTTTTTTTGAATAGCATTTTCTGCAGTTCTGTAGCTGTGCGATTCAGCGGTTACGTACTGTGGGTGTATTGTGGTCTTCCAAAAAACGCCATTTAGGGCCACAAAAAATATTTTGCAGTGTGTTATACATATGTGGAGGTGTGTGAAATAAACAATTTATATATAGTTTTCTTCTACTGTGCTATACTAAAAAAACAACATTTTTTTTGAATAGCATTTTCTGCAGTTCTGTAGCTGTGCGATTCAGCGGTTACGTACTGTGGGTGTATTGTGGTCTTCCAAAAAACGCCATTTAGGGCCACAAAAAATATTTTGCAGTGTGTTATACATATGTGGAGGTGTGTGAAATAAACAATTTCTAAATAGTTTTCTTCTACTGTGCTATACTAAAAAAACAAAAAAAAATTTGAATAGCATTTTCTGCAGTTCTGTAGCTGTGCGATTCAGCGGTTACGTACTGTGAGTGTATTGTGGTCTTCCAAAAAACGCCATTTAGGGCCACAAAAATATTTTGCAGTGTGTTATACATATGTGGAGGTGTGTGAAATAAACAATTTCTAAATAGTTTTCTTCTACTGTGCTATACTAAAAAAACAACATTTTTTTTGAATAGCATTTTCTGCAGTTCTGTAGCTGTGCGATTCAGCGGTTACGTACTGTGGGTGTATTGTGGTCTTCCAAAAAACGCCATTTAGGGCCACAAAAAATATTTTGCAGTGTGTTATACATATGTGGAGGTGTGTGAAATAAACAATTTCTAAATAGTTTTCTTCTACTGTGCTATACAAAAAAAACAACATTTTTTTTGAATAGCATTTTCTGCAGTTCTGTAGCTGTGCGATTCAGCGGTTACGTACTGTGGGTGTATTGTGGTCTTCCAAAAAACGCCATTTAGGGCCACAAAATATATTTTGCAGTGTGTTATACATATGTGGAGGTGTGTGAAATAAACAATTTATATATAGTTTTCTTCTACTGTGCTATACTAAAAAAAACACATTTTTTTTTAATAGCATTTTCTGCAGTTCTGTAGCTGTGCGATTCAGCGGTTACGTACTGTGGGTGTATTGTGGTCTTCCAAAAAACACCATTTAGGGCCACAAAAAATATTTTGCAGTGTGTTATACATATGTGGAGGTGTGTGAAATAAACAATTTCTAAATAGTTTTCTTCTACTGTGCTATACTAAAAAAAAACACATTTTTTTTGAATAGCATTTTCTGCAGTTCTGTAGCTGTGCGATTCAGCGGTTACGTACTGTGGGTGTATTGTGGTCTTCCAAAAAACGCCATTTAGGGCCACAAAAAATATTTTGCAGTGTGTTATACATATGTGGAGGTGTGTGAAATAAACAATTTCTAAATAGTTTTCTTCTACTGTGCTATACTGGGTGTGTTCTGCTCTTCCAAAAACACCCATTTAGGGCAACATCCTAAATTTGGAAAATATGAGGAGAAGGTCAAAGGGACGTGGTGGCCCCGGTCGTGGTGCTGCTGGTGGAGCTCCTGTTGCAGGGAGAGGACGTGGTGGATCTGTGCCAGATACACGCACAAGTGAAACACCTTCCTCAGGTGCGAGTAGGCGACCGAGCCTGCGGCGGTATTTTGTCGCGCCTAATGAGGCTGTACGAATATTTAGGCCAGGACAAGTACAGGCGATAGTAGATTGGGTTGCTGACAGTGCCTCGGGTTCCTTCACATTGTCTCCCACCCACTCTTCTGATGAAAGATCAGAGTTGGCACCTGAAACCCATGTCCATCAGTCTTTCACCTCACCCCCTTGCAAATCAGCCAAGCAGTCTGAGCCCCAAATCATGCAGCAGTCTCTTCTGCTTTTCGATGACTCTGTTAGCAGGGTTTCCCAGGGCCATCCACCTAGCCCTGCCCCAGAAGTGGAAGAGATTGAGTGCACCGATGCCCAACCAATTATGTTTCATGATGAGTACATGGGAGGACCATCGCAGTACGTCTCGGATGATGACGAAACACAGGTGCCAACTGCTGCTGCTTTCGCAATTGTGCAGACAGACAAGGAGGGCAGGGGTGAAGACTGGGTGGAAGATGATGTGGAGGACGATGAGGTCCTCGACCCCACATGGAATCAACGTTATGCAGGTGACCAGTGTAGTTTGGAGGAAGAGGCGGTGGTCACACAGAGCCACCAGCACAGCAGAAGAGGGAGCAGGGTGCAAAAGCGGAGTGTCTGTCCCCTAGACAGTATGTCTGCTACTGTCCAACACAGCAAGGGACCGAGCACACCAAAGCCAGGTCCAAGGAGTTCCCTAGCGTGGCAGTTCTTCACACAATGTGCTGATGACAAGACACGAGTGGTTTGCACGCTGTGCAATCAGAGCCTGAAGCGAGGCATAAACGTTCTCAACCTGAGCACAACCTGCATGACCAGGCATCTAAGTGCAAAGCACGAGCTGCAGTGGAGTAGACACCTCAAAAACCAAGAAAGGTCTCTGGCTCCTCCTGCTTCCTCTTCTGCTGCAGTCTCGGCCTCTTCATCCACCTCTGTAGTGACAGTGGCACCTGCCCCCCCGCAAACAGAGGATCTGCCAGCAACACTACTACCTGGGTCACCAACCATCTCCACAATGTCCCATGGAAGCGTTCAGCTCTCTATCTCCCAAACATTGGAGCGGAAGAGGAAGTACCCCCCTAGCCACCCGCGATCCCTGGCCCTGAATGCCAGCATTTCAAAACTCCTGGCCTTTGAAATGCTGTCATTCCGTCTGGTGGAGACGCAGAGTTTTAAAAGCCTGATGGCATTGGCTGTCCCACAGTACGTCGTGCCCAGCCGCCACTACTTTTCCAGGCGAGCCATCCCTTCCCTGCACAACCAAGTGGGGGACAAAATCAGGTGTGCACTGCGCAACGCCATCTGTGGCAAGGTCCACCTAACTACGGATGCGTGGACTAGTAAGCACGGTCAGGGACGTTATATCTCCCTAACAGCACACTGGGTAAATGCAGTGGCAGCTGGGCCTGAGGCAGATAGCAGTTTGGCGCATGTCCTTCCACCACCGAGGATTGCAGGGCGCTTCAGTTTGCCTCCTGTTGCTAACTCCTCCTACTCCGCTTCCTCATCCTCTACCGCCTCCTCATCTGGTCAGCGTAACACCTTCACCACCAACTTCAGCACAGCCAGGGGTAAACGACAGCAGGCAGTTTTAAAACTTTCCTGTTTGGGGGAAAAACCCCACACCGCGCAGGAGTTGTGGAGGGACATGGAACAACAGACCAATGAGTGGTTGCTGTCAGTGAGCCTCAAGCCCGGCCTGGTGGTGTGCGATAATGGGCGAAATCTCGTAGCAGCTCTGGGCCTAGCCGGTTTGACGCACATCCCTTGCCTGGTGCATGTGCTGAACTTGGTGGTCCAGAGGTTCCTTAAAAATTACCCCAATATGCCAGAGCTGTTGCAGAAAGTGCGGGCTGTGTGTGCGCACTTTCGGCGTTCTCACCCTGCTGCTGCTCGCCTGTCAGCGCTGCAGCGTAACTTCGGCCTTCCCGCTCACCGCCTCATATGTGACGTGCCCACAAGGTGGAACTCCACCTTGCACATGCTGGCCAGACTGTGCGAGCAGCAGCAGGCGATAGTGGAGTTTCAGCTGCAGCAATCACGCGTGAGTCGCTCTGCGGAACAGCACCACTTCACCACCAATAACTGGGCCTCCATGCGAGACCTGTGTGCCTTGTTGCGCTGTTTCGAGTACTCCACCAACATGTCCAGTGCCAATGACGCCGTTCTCAGCGTTACTATCCCAGTTCTATGCCTCCTTGAAAAAACGCTTCGGGCGATGATGGAAGAGGATGTGGCACAGGAGGATGAGGAGGAGGAGGAGGAAGTGGGATCATTTCAAAGGCTTTCAGGGCAGTCTTTCACAAGTGGCTACGAGGGTGGGTTCCTGCACCAACAAACGCCAGGTACACAATTGTCCGGCAGAAAGGGCACAGTTCTGGAGGATGACGAGGTGGAGGAGGAGATGGAGGAGGAGGAGGAGGAGCCATTTTCACAGCAGGGTGGCACCCAGACCAGCTCGTGGCCATCACTGGTGCGTGGCTGGGGGGATACAGAGGACACAGACGATACACCTCCCACAGAGGACAGCTTTTCTTTGCCTCTGGGCAGCCTGGCACACATGAGCGATTACATGCTGCAGTGTTTCCGCAATGACCGCCGAGTGGCCCACATTTTAACTGGTGCTGATTACTGGGTGGCCACCCTGCTGGATCCCCGTTACAAGGACAACGTACCATCCTTAATTCCCTCACTGGAGCGGGATCGTAAGATGCGCGAGTACAAGCGCACGCTGGTAGACGCGCTGCTGGTGGCATTCCCACCTGACAGCGGGCGTACGGTGGAAGCACAAGGCGAAGGTAGAGGAGGAGGAAGAGGTCGCCAACGCAGCCGGGGCACCGGCAGCACCTCAGAAGGCAGGGTTAGCATGGCTGAAATGTGGAAAAGCTTTGTCAGCACGCCACAACAACCAGCACCACCAGCTGAGATGGAACGTCTTAGCAGGAGGCAGCATTTCACCAACATGGTTGAGCAGTATGTGTCCACAGGCCTACACGTACTGGATGACGGGTCTGCCCCCTTTAACTTCTGGGTCTCCAAATTGGGCACATGGCCTGAGCTTGCCCTTTATGCCTTGGAGGTGCTGGCCTGCCCTGCAGCCAGTGTATTATCTGAACGTGTATTTAGCACGGCAGGGGGCGTTATCACAGACAAGCGCAGCTGCCTGTCCAGAGCCAATGTGGACAAGCTCACGTTCATTAAAATGAACCAGGCATGGATCCCACAGGACTTGTCCGTACCTTGTGCAGAATAGACATGTATACCGGTGTTGTGACAAAAACTGTCCGGCCATCGGATTGTGTCCGGCCCATACTGCGAAGGCGCAGCGCTTGCGCAGTACAGAGGACAAGGAGATTCACAAAATCTCCGAAGATGAACGGCACCTGCGCAGTGAGTGCAGGTTCAAGCCCCACCATCCAAGTGGACATACGGTAGCACATAGTAACAGGGCCCCTCACGGGCTCGGTTCGATCGCCACGCTTCAGGCACGGCCTCACTTGGCTCGGCTTGAACCACGGATGGTGTGGCCTTCACCTGAACTCACCACGCAGGCGCCGTTCGTCTTGGGAGATTTTCGAAATCCCCTTGTCCTACATACTGAGCAAGAGCAGTACAGGGTGGACACTATTTGACGGGGGACAGAATTCGACACATCACCGGCCTTACCCAGCCATTGTTGTATTTTTGAACCAGTGTTGGCTACCTCGTCCTCCTGCACCGCCGCTTCCACCTACACAGCCACATCCACCGCCACCTCAACCTCCTACTCCATATGGACCTCGTCCTCCTAGGTCAAGATTATAATTTTTATTTTATTTTTTTGTAGCGCACAGATCCTTTCCCCCTTACCTGCCTTTATGTTGTTGGCTCCTCGCAGGAGGGAGAAAGGCACACCGCACTACCAGCCCGTACCCTCCTATATAAAGAGGTTGAGCGGTGTACTTGATGGGCCGTGTCCACAGCCGCAGTCAAAACTCCTCCAGAGGATGATTCTCACCTCTACTGTAGGTAGAGGCAAGTCCTTTAATTCCCAGTAAAATCAATGTCCACACCAGCTGAAATTACAACTCTTATTCTCTCATGGCAAAATAAACTCTACTCGGATAGAAAAGGTTAGAGCAAAGAAACAGGACAGCTTAAGGTGTGGAGGAGGTCCAGGCACAAACGTAGCACATTCACTTCACTGCTTAGGTTTCTCAAACAGTTTTAGGTGCACGGTCTCTGCCACAGACCTTGAGGTTGGTCTCTGCCACAGACCGGGTGTACAAGGCCCCTGCCACGGACCTGGAGAACTTTGGTCTCTGCCACAGACCAGGGTGTATAAGGCCCCTGCCACGGGCCGGGTGAATAAGGCCTCTGATACAGTCAAGATGACCTTGAGCTTCTCCTTCTACGAACCTAGCCCATATCAAGGGGAAGATATCTCTCCAGGGAGTCAACAGACCCTTCCTTCACCGTGACTCCAGCATCGGTCCATCAGAATGATCCTCCCTTCCCTGGAACATGGTCCCCTACACGAGGCGGCACCCTAAGACTCCTCGACCCTTAGCGGACTCCAGACGAAGGCTCTGGACTTCAGGCTTTACTCCCGCACCTAGGCCTCCATACCCAGGGCAGCAGGAACTCCAGGATAGTACCTCACCCCGGGCTAAAGGTACCCGAGATGGAACAGGAACACATGCACCCAGGCTGAAGGCACCTGGGCGTGGACCCCACTGGACATCAGCCCCCAGGCCAAAGGTCTTCCCCTTTTATATGCTCTCCCGGCATGCACAGCAGGTTCACCGCCCTGCTGTACTACTGCCAAGAGGGGACACAAAAGGCACAGCACTGTATCGGCGGTTCAACCCTAGCCTACCATGGCAGCGCCACCTGTAGGCCGCAGGGAACTGCACACCAATACTGTCCCCCGAGGACAAAATGGTCCATGAATCCTACAGAATTAGGGTGTTTGAGCCTATTTACCACTCAAACATTTCCCTTAAATTTAGCACCCCACTACATTTTTATTTCAAAGTATTTTATTTTCCCACTAGCTTATCCATTAAATTGAATAATTTATTCCAGAAAGGGCGTATTCTGGGGCATTCCCACCATATGTGTGGCATCGTGCCGTTGAGTTTCTGAGGTTCTTAATGACTTCCCGTACCTCTTCTGCTGAAAAGGGGGCCTCCAGCATATTTTTTTATTTTTTAATTTTTTTTATGTTATTTTAAGTTATTTCCCTATCCACATTTGTTTGCAGAGCACTTGCCATGCTCTTAACAACATTTTGCTGCCATTTGCAGCCCTCTAGCCCTTTCCATTACTTTTTTAGAGCCTTTTTAGTCCTTAGAAGTCCGGGTCCCCATTGACTTCAATGGGGTTCGGGTTCGGGTCCGGGTTCGGGTTAAAGTTCGGTCCCGAACCCGAACATCCAGGTGTCCGCTCAACTCTAATTAGGACCAATTTAATCAATTGGATTCCTTTTCTGCAGTATCCTCCACGTTAATACTTGTTGGGGATCTTTTATATGCAGAGATTGGGGATTTCTAAATCAACGCATGGCCCCTGCATAAATTTAAGATTACACCATTTGTTATCATTTGACCCGCTAAGATTTTTGGTATTAATCAGTATTTACCACTATCATGGTTCATGCTACTACCTCATGCCTTTATTACAGTCTAATAACCGTTAAATCACGGCGCGTCTGTGCTGCCCCTGTCCCCCCCTGGGGGGTCAGACCCTGGTCCTTTTGTGCTTCACGGCAGGGTAGGGGATGTGGAATTTTCCACTTCCCCGCCATGCTCTGGTCGGCGGAGGGGCGCTACCCGCCGACCTGAGCTTTACCCTGCCGTTGGCATCCTGCGACCATCTCCGGGTCGCTCGCTGTGCGGTGCGCATGTGCGAGGAATCTCGACATGCGCACTGTCCTGTGACGCCTTGCATTTTGCATTGGAGATGATGGCAGTAGCCGAGGCAATAATATAAATTTTATTTTATTTTATTTGGGCTTTTGGTGGTGGCGGAGGTGCTGGTGCCACAAGACTGTAAGTCCTCACAGTTACTCTTGGTGGGCGCGGGAATGGGCCCATCTGTGAAATATTAGATCAAGAATTGTTATTACATGCCCCTGTTGAACAGGGGCAGAAAAATTGGGCCTTAGGCACTGGTGCTGGTGCCACAACACTTCAACCCATCACAGATACTGTATTTGGAGCGCAGCAATGTGCCCTGTTGCAAAGCATTGCATCAAAAATTGTAATTAAACAGGGGCTGAAAAATTGGGCCTTAGCCACTTGTGCCACAACACTTCAACCCATCACAGATACTGTATTTGGAGCGCAGCAATGAGCCCTGTTGCAATGCATTGCATCAAAAATTGTAATTACACGCCCCTGTTAAACAGGGGCTGAAAAATTGGGCCTTAGCCACTGGTACCACAACACTTCAACCCATCACAGATACTGTATTTGGAGCGCAGCAATGAGCCCTGTTGCAAAGCATTGCATCAAAAATTTTAATTACACGCCCCTGTTAAACAGGGGCTGAAAAATTGGGCCTTAGCCACTGGTGCCACAACACTTCAACCCATCACAGATACTGTAATTGGGCCTTAGCCACTGGTGGCGGCACCCAGACCACAAATGTTCATCCAAGCTATCGGCAGGATCATTGAGGAGGAAGAGGATAGTCAGTCAACATAACAGGACAGTCACTCAGCATCATCATAAGCAGTCTTGAAGGGATGTGACATTTTAAAAAAAAAAAATTCGGTTACATCAGCTTCAGGTGCTTGGTAGCTGGTGGTGATCCAAGACTGGTTCATCTTTATGAAGGTCAGTCGATCAATCGAGTCGGTGGACAGGCGCACCCTGTGATCGGTTACAAAGCCACCAGCAGCACTGAATGTGCATTCCGAAAGAACGCTAGATGCAGGACAGGCCAGTAGCTCAATTGCATACTGTGCAAGCTCTGGCCAGTGATCCATCCTCAAGACCCAGTAAGCCAGAGGATTTTCGGTGGGAAAGGTGTCCAAGTCTGACCTTGCCCCTAGGTATTCCTGGACCATGTAAATCAGACGCTGGCGATGGTTGTTGGAACCGATCATACCTTGGGGCTGCGGACTAAAAAATTGTCTGAACGCATCGGTCAGATGGCCACCTTCCCCACCGCTCCTTCTTTGACTGACCGAAGCCTCAGCAACTCGTTGTCCAGGACCAGGAGTTTGTAACCTCCCAGTCTCTGGGAACGCGTTGCACAGACCTTTCTGCAAGGCCTCCCGGAAATGTCTCATCCTCTGCTCCCTCTGCGACGGCAAGATAAGGTCCGCAACCTTACCCTTGTACCGTGGATCAAGGAGAGTGGCCAGCCAGTAATGGTCCCTCTCCTTGATCCGAAGAATACGAGGATCCTTCCGCAGGCTTTGCAGGATCAGGGAGGCCATGCAGCGTAGGTTAGCTGAGGCATTCGGTCCGGAGTCCTCTGGGTCACTAAGGACGACATGATCCGCAGCCACCTCCTCCCAGCCACATACAAGTCCACGGGTTTCTTGGGACTGTAAATCATCTCTAAAAGACTGCTGCTGTTGATGCTGAGTGCCAGGTTCTACCTCCATGCTGACAAAATCCTCCTCCTCCTCCTCCTCCTCGTCCTCTTCCTGTGCAATGGGTGGGACAGAAGGAACACTGTCTGGGTAAAGGGGGCCTTGAGAGGCAAGGAAGTCCTCCTCTTCCTGCCTCTGTTCTGCCTCAAGTGCCCTGTCCATTATTCCACCCAGCGTATGCTCCAACAGGTGGACAAGAGATACAGTGTCACTGATGCATGCACTGTCACTGCTCACCATCCTCGTGGCCTCCTCAAATGGTGCCAGGACAGTGCATGCATCCCTGACCATGCCCCACTGGCGTGGTGAAAAAAACTTGAGCTCCCCTGACCCTGTCCTGGTGCCGTAGTCGCACAGGTACTCATTGATGGCCCTCTGCTGTGTGTGCAGCCACTGCAGCATGGCCAACGTTGAGTTCCACCTGGTGGGCATGTCACATATAAGGCGGTTCTTGGGCAGGTTCAACTCCCTTTGCAGTTCAGCCAGCCGAGCACTGGCATTATATGATCTGCGGAAATGCACACAGACTTTCCTGGCCTGCCTGAGGACATCCTGTAAGCCCGGGTACCTGCCCAAGAACCACTGCACCACCAGGTTAAGGATGTGAGCCACACAGGGCACATGGGTCAGTTGTCCCTGTCGGAGGGCGGAGAGGAGGTTGGTGCCATTGTCGCAAACCACCATTCCTGGCTTAAGCTGGCGTGGCGTCAACCACCTCTCGGCCTGCCCCTGCAGAGCTGACAGAACCTCTGCCCCAGTGTGGCTCCTGTCCCCCAAACACACCAGCGCAAGCACGGCATGGCATCTTTTTGCCTGTGTACTTGCGTAGCCCCTTGAACGCCTACGGAGCACCGCTGGTTCCGAGGACAAAGCACAGGAAGAGGCCATGGAGGAAGAAGAAGAGGAGGGGGTGGAGGAGAGAGGTGTGTCACAACCAGTAGTAGCATTTTGGAGGCGTGGCGGCGGAACAACCTCCAACACTACTGCACCTTGTCCTGCATCCTTCCCAGCTGCCAAAAGAGTGACCCAATGGGCCGTGAAAGAAAGGTAACATCCCTGTCCATGCCTGCTGGACCATGAGTCAGCGGTAATATGCAACTTACCGCTGACCGCCCTGTCCAGCGAGGCATGGACATTGCCTTCCACATGCTGGTAGAGAGCCGGAATCGCCTTCCATGAGAAAAAGTGGCGCTGGGAACCTGCCACTGAGGAACCGCACATTGCACAAACTCACGG
Source organism: Rana muscosa (assembly GCA_029206835.1). Classification (NCBI taxonomy): domain Eukaryota; kingdom Metazoa; phylum Chordata; class Amphibia; order Anura; family Ranidae; genus Rana; species Rana muscosa. The sequence continues at coordinate 825,113,593 of CM055121.1, forward strand.
AAGGGGGCCGAGTCTACCAACTGAAAAGGCAGCAGTTGAAGTGCTAGCAATTTAGCCAAGCTAGCATTCAACTGCTGGGCATGTGGATGGCTGGGAGTGAACTTCTTTCGACGGTCCAGCAGCTGGGGCAGGGAAATTTGCCTGCTACAATCGGACGTCAGTGTACTGCTAGCTGAGTGCCCGCAAGTACTTGGCTGTGACACACCTAATTCTACACCTTCATTCCTCTCAGTGCAGGTTTCAGAGAGGACTGAAGGTATAGTGGGGTTGGAGATCCCAGCTGATGAGGAGCAAGGAGAGGTCTGCTTTGTTCTTTGGTGTGGGTCTTTAAGGTACGCTTGCCAACGAGCTGCATGGCAGGTCAACATATGTCTGGTCAAGCATGTGGTGCCCAAGCGGCTGATGTTTTGGCCATGCGAGATACGCTTGAGACATATGTTGCAAATAGCAGCGGTGCGATCTGATGCACTCGACTCAAAAAAGGCCCACACCAAAGAACTTTTGGAATAACGGGCAGAGGCAGCGCCCTGCACAGGCGGAGCTCTGCGGTGTGATTCAGTCGGTGTGCTGCCCTTACGCTGGCCCCCGGAGGGCATCCTGCCTTGTTGGAGATGTGCCTCCTCCTCATCCTCCTCCTCCTCCTCCTCTCTCCTATCAGGCACCCATGTGGAGTCAGTGACCTCATTATCCCCTCCCTCTTGATCACTGGAGCAAACCTGGCAGTATGCTGCAGCTGCTGGAACATGACTGCCAGATTGCTGTCCTTCTTGAGCATCCCCTCTCTCTGCGCTCACGCTACTGCCTTCCTCTAACTGTGTATCATCATCAGACCCTTCAAAATGCTGAGCATCCTCCTGGAGCATGTACCCAACACTGTGCTCAAACCGTTCGGGGGACTCCTCAGGAGGACATGGTGGGTCTAGGGAAGGAGTGACTGATGACATTGATACAAGGGAAGAGGACGTGTTGGCAGCTGCTTTGCCAGTACCATGAGCCTGGGTGAGAGAGGATAAGGAGGATGAGGAGGGCTTGGTCATCCACTCTACCAAGTCTTCGGCATGATGCGGCTCAACGCGTCCAGCTGCCGAAAATAAGGACAAGCATGTCCCATGGCCACGTGCTGATGACAATGCACCGCGTCCACGACCAGCACTGTTGCCCCAGACACAGAGCCTGCTTGCCCTCTTTTTTTGGCTCGTGACTGTCTGCCTCTCCTTGTTGGCCTTCCAGACATTCTAATGGCCTGCAGGGAGATGGGAAAACCAGCAATAAGGGATAGCTTCAGGTGTATACTGTGCAGGAGGCACACTACACCCACTGTAACTGCTTTAGATGCCTGCCTGTGTTACACAACAGGAAAACACAGCAATAAGGGGTAGCTTCAGGTGTATACTGTGCAGGAGGCACACTACACCCATTGTAAGTGCTGCAGATGCCTGTTAGTCTAACACAAAAGAAAAAAAACATGAGCAATAAGGGGTAGCTTCAGGTGTATACTGTGCAGGAGGCACACTAAGCCCATTGTAAGGGCTGCAGATGCCTGTTAGTCTAACACAAAAGAAAAAAAACACAAGCAATAAGGGGTAGCTTCAGGTGTATACTGTGCAGGAGGCACACTACGCCCACTGTAAGTGCTGCAGATGCCTGCCTGTGTTACACAACAGGAAAACACAGCAATAAGGGGTAGCTTCAGGTGTATACTGTGCAGGAGGCCTACTACGCCCACTGTAAGTGCTGCAGATGCCTGTCTGTGTTACACAACAGGAAAACACAGCAATAAGGGGTAGCTTCAGGTGTATGCTGTGCAGGAGGCACACTACGCCCACTGTAAGTGCTGCAGATGCCTGCCTGTGTTACACAACAGGAAAACACAGCAATAAGGGGTAGCTTCAGGTGTATACTGTGCAGGAGGCACACCACGCCCACTGTAAGTGCTGCAGATGCCTGTTAGTGTAACACAAAAGGAAAAAACCACGAGCAATAAGGGGTAGCTTCAGGTATATACTGTGCAGGAGGCACACTACACCCACTGTAACTACTGCAGATGCCTGCCTGTGTTACACAACAGGAAAACACAGCAATCAGGGGTAGCTTCAGGTGTAAACTGTGCAGGAGGCACACTACGCCCACTGTAAGTGCTGCAGATGCCTGCCTGTGTTACACAACAGGAAAACACAGCAATAAGGGGTAGCTTCAGGTGTATACTGTGCAGGAGGCTTAGCAAAAATGACACTGACACTGTCCCCTGCCTATCCTTCTCTGTCCCAGTATACCAACACACTGTAAATGCACAAGGTTAATGAAAGAATATCACTGACACTGTCCCTGCCTATCCTTCTCTGTCCCTGTATACCAACACACTGTAAATGCACAAGGTTAATGAAAGAATATCACTGAGACTGTCCCTGCCTATTCTTCTCTGTCTCTGTATACCAACACACTGTAAATGCACAAGGTTAATGAAAGAATATCGAAGACATTGTCCCTGCCTATCCTTCTCTTTCCCTGCACGCCAACACACTACACAAGGCCGCCGCGCTGGCGGCCTTTTATAGTGTGGGGCGTGTACTAAACCCCCCTGAGCTATAATTATGGCTCTCCTCGCTGCCGGCGCTGTGATTGGCCAAGCATGCAGGGTCACAGTGCATGCTTGGCCAATCACAGCGCCGGCAATGCACTGCGATGGCGCAGTGTATTGTGGGCCGTTCACGTCATACGAATTTGGCGCAAACGGCCCACAAAGTTCTGGTTTCGCCGAACAGGCGAACAGACGATGTTCGAGTCGAACATGCGTTCGACTCGAACACCGAGCTCAGCCCTACTGTTGACATGCATTTCATTCATTCACTGTATATATCCACATTACCAACACTTTCTATTATCTTACAGCCCTTTATGGGCAGCTTGACCTATCACCATGCAGTTTGTGCGATCTTTTACTTTTCTCTCACATGCTTCATTAGCTGTTGACATGCATTTCATTCATTCACAGCATATATTCACATTACCAACACTTTCTACTATCTTACAGCCCTTTATGGGCAGCTTGACCTACCACCATGCAGTTTGTGCGTTTTTTTTTTTTTTTATCACTTCAATGATGCTCACATAATAATTTTTTACTTTTAGTCCATCCACTCCCCATTCTTTCACACATGATTCAAGTATCATTATCACTTAATTTACATTGACCTCCCATATTATTGTAACCCTAGGACACCTTGATGCTTATACATTTATAGATAAGATCGCAGCTAGTCCATATACTTAATATATATAATTCCCATTTAGCACATTTGCAATACAGCCAAGAGCTAACTTACCCTATCTCTTTTATTCAATATACGGTCATTAATTTGGGAACTTGTTGCAGCTGTTGTTTCTCCTGTCCTCTCCTGCCTTCTGGCAGGCGTCACCAGTGTGGCTTCTTGTAAGCCCAAAGGATCAGGCTCCTTCCCCCTGTGTGTGGGGGGGGGGGGTGGCGGGCGACTACATGACCCTCCGGATTGCTCCATGGTTTCCTGACATTCCTGGCCATGCAACTGTCTACTCCATTTTTAAGCGGTAACTATATCGCCATGCCATACTTGTACTGTGATGTATGATTATATATTTTTTGAATATTTAAAGTTATTTTATATGTCTCTTAGAGTCAACGATCCCCCTGAAGATGACCACCGAATGGTCGAAATGCGTCGGGGATTTACACCCACATGCATTTGTTATGCAATCTTGTTTCGCATTTTGCATGTATGGTAATATTGGAATATGCAGGAATTTATCTGGCCAGACCGTTTTACATGTTTTATTCATTGTAACCTAACTGACTTTTGACAACTTTCAAATAAATATGTTTTATACTTTTATTCGACAAACAATTCTTCGATCACATTTTATATTGCTGTCCAAAGCCCCATTGGGAAAACCGTCCTTTACCACATATACCGGGTTTGCAGCGCTTGCATCTCTCCCATGTGTGTTTCTTTTTTTCCTAATTACACACAGGTGGACTCTATTTACTAATTAGGTTGAGTTGAGAGGTATCTTGATATAGCGCGGTCTTACCCCGAAGGGTCCCGACGTGCTTAGCGGAGTCCCTGGAGAAAAGAAACCCAGGGACTAGGAGCTGCAAGAAAGCAGCATGAAAGATGAAATCAGAGAGGCTACGCAGGAAAGGCTTGTGTGAAAAGCCAAGTCTTCAATTTCCTGCGAAAGACCAACATAGTAGGGGCCTCCTGGAGCTCAGCAGGTGACTTCTGAAGGCAATTGGTTCCACTAGATTTTAGTTAGGGGTATCAGAATAAAGGGGGCTGAATAAAAATGCATGCCACACTTTTCAGATATTCATTTGTAAAAAAAAAAAACGAAAAATTTCAATGGGGATGAATACTTTTTCAAGGCACTGTATATGACGGGACATGTTCTCAATATACAAATCTTTAACCACTTAAGGACCAGCCACTGTATATATACGTCAGCAGAAGGGCACCTGGAGGCACAATCACGTACCTGTACGTGGCCCTTTAACTGCTGACGTCGGGGTCGCGCATGCGGCGCCGGCGGCGGCGCGCTCGCGACCCCCCTGCCTTCCCCGTGAGTCGGGTCGCGGGTCCCGCGGACTCGATCGCCGCGGGGATCCCCGCGATCGTCTCACAGAGGCATGGAGCGGAGAGATGTGTGTGTAAACACATCTCCCCGCTCCGCTACTGACACTGTCAGCGATCTCCGCTCTGTGTAATCAGAGCGGAGATCGTGATGTGTCACTCGTAGCCACGCCCCCACACAGTAGTAATCACTTTCCTAGGCACACTTAACCCCTCCAGTGCCCCTAGTGGTTAACCCCTTCACTGCCAGTGTCATTTTCACAGTAAACAGTGCATTTTTATTGCACTGATCGCTGTGAAAATGACAATGGTCCCAAAAATGTGTCAAAAGTGTCCGATGTGTCCGCCATAATGTCGCAGTCACAAAAAAAATCACTGATCACCGCCATTACTAGTAAAAAAAAATAATAATGATAAAAATGCCATAAAACTACCCCCTATTTTGTAAACGCTATAACTTTTGAGCAAACCAATCAATAAACGCCGATTTCAATTTTTTTTTAACCAAAAATATGAAGAAGAATACGTATCGGCCTAAACTGAGGAAAATTTTTTTTTTTATATATTTTTTGGGGATATTTATTATAGCAAAATGTAAAAAATATTGAATTTTTTTCAAAATTGTCGCTCTATTTTTGTTTATAGCGCAAAAAATTAAAACCACAGAGGTGATCAGATACCACCAAAAATAAGCTCTATTTGTGGGAAAAAAAAGGACGTCAATTTTGTTTGGGAGCCACGTCGCACGACTGCGCAATTGTCAGTTAAAGTGACGCAGTGTCAAATTGTGAAAACACCTCTGGTCATTATGGTCCGTATTGGTCTGGTCCTTAAGTGGTTAAATGAGGACTTTAGCATTGGGAGGAAACTATTTATCCTAAGGTCTCTAAAGAAGATGCATGCTCACACAATGAAGTTGGAGGAGAAGCGGTTCAATCTGTGTAAGGGGTTCTTTACTATTAGAGTGGTAAGGATGTGGAACTCCCTTCCATAGGTGGTGGTGTCATCGGGAGAGCAGATAAATTCAAAAAGGTCTTACGGTAGTTGTGTTTCTCAGTGAACACAATGTAAAGAGATGTTGAAAATGGCAGTGACATAAACACACACACACTCATATTGAACTGAATGGACTGGTGTCCTTATACTACCTTACTGGCCATGTATGTTGCTATGTAATAGTCTATGATTGGCATTAATCTAAGTCAGTCAGCGCTTTGCATTCAGATAATAAGAAGCTCACAGCGTTATTCAAATTATTGGCGAGAAAAGAAGCCTTTAAATTTCAGTGGTCTAATAAAGTTATTTGAGGCTTGTAATACCAAGAAAGGGGGAGGCTCATAAAAAAATAAGAAATATTAGTTTGGTATCTATACAGATTGTATTTTTTACTGCTTCTATTGTGAACATGTTTTCCTTATTTTCCAGAACTTATTGAGAAAAGGAGGATTTCAGAGGACATAAAATTGAGAATTCAAGGTGTTCTGCCAAAACAGATTGCATTCATTAGTAATATGGAGTTTGTTGCAGTGCTTATTAAAATGTGGTACAAAAAAAATTCCGCAAAAAGTGCTTGTGTCCAGATTCAATAAATTCTCACCAAATGGCATGGGAAGACTTCTGTTTCAGAATACTGGATTCAGTAATGAGTCTTAGGTACCCCGTTGTGCACCCTGTTACGAACATGAACATTATAATAATTTGCGAATGTTACTTGCATTAAAGTTAGTCATAAAGATGAGATGGCTGTAGAAGTTCCAGCATCCCAGAAATCTTATGAAAGATCTTTCTTAAAAAGAGTAGAAAAAATAGGAACTGAGCTTATCTCAGGGAAACAACAGAAATCATGCAAGAAAATCACTTTTCATTTTCTTGTGCTGAACCCAGAATATTCAGGTGCACTCAAATGTTTCTTCCTCATGATTTGCTGAGTCCCAGGGTCCACTAGTGCCTTTCAAGCCCAACTACAGCCAAACCCTTTATTTTAATTTTGTATAGAGTGAAGAAATACTAGAGCGTCTGTCTGATTTTTAGTACGGTCTGTTTCCCTATTACCCACAGGAAAAAAAAGCCACAGACAAAAACACATTTTAGTAGAGTAAGGAATGGTTTAATATTCTCAAAATATTTTTTATTTCTGCCTTTGCTCCCCAATTTCTTGTATGGGTGCCATTGAGACGTGGCAGTGGATGTAAAACAAAATTTCCCAAAGGGGTCAAAGAAAGAAAGGAGGAACCAAACACAAATTTTAGCTCTTCCCCACTCTACCCAAAATAGATATAAAAATAAATGGATGCAGATATTCATTAATACATCATTAAATGTGTATTTTAAATGCTCAGTCATCCCCATCCATACTCAGCCATCCTGATTCATGCTCAGTCATCCCCATCCATACTCAGCCATACTCATTCATGCTCAGTCATCCCCAGCCATACTCAGCCATGCTCAGCCATCCCCATTCATGCTCAGCCATCCCCATTCATGCTCGGCCATCCCCATTCATGCTCGGCCATCCCCATTCATGCTCGGTCATCCCCATTCATGCTCGGTCATCCCCATTCATGCTCGGTCATGCCCATTCATGCTCAGTCATCCCCATTCATGCTCAGTCATCCCCATTCATGCTCAGTCATCCCCAGCCATGCTCAGTCATCCCCATCCATACTCAGCCATCCTCATTCATACTCAGTCATCCCCATCCATGCTCAGTCATCCCCATCCATAGTTAGCCATACTCATTCATACTCAGTCATCCCCAGCCATACTCAGCCATCCTGATTAATGCTCAATCATCCCCATCAATACTCAGCCATCCTTATCCATCCCCATCCATGGCTCATCCATCCCCATCCACATTCATGGCTCAGCCATCCCCATCCACGGCTCATCCATCCCCCTCATTTATGTCTCAATCATGCTCATCCATGCCACATTAGTTCTCATCTATGCCACATCCATGCCACTACAGTGCCAATCACTGCCACTACAGTGCCTCACAAAAGTGTAATAGATAGTCAAATTAGATTTGAAATCTATGCCCCTAGAACACCTGATGTTGGACCTCTGTATGTGACCAGACTGTGGAAAAGTCTCACACATGCGGTATCGCCATACCCAGGAGGAGTGGGAGAATCTATTTTGGTGTGTAATTTTTGGTATGTACATGCTATGTGTTAGAAATATTGTATTGAAAAAAATTACATGTTCAAAAGACGTTGGGGGGTTTTCTTTCCAAAATGGGGTAATTTTTTGTGCGTTTCCAAAACTGAAGGGAAAATGCCCCAAGAACAAGCAGGAACTGAAGACAGTTTTGTCTTCAGCAAGTGAAATGCATGCTCAATCAAGTTCAGGTCAGGTGATTGACTTGGCCATTGCATAACATTTCACTTCTTTCCCTTAAAAAACTCTTTGCTTGCTTTCGCAGTATGCTTCGGGTCATTGTCCATCTGCACTGTGAAGCGCCGTCCAATGAGTTCTGAAGCATTTGGCTGAATATGAGCAGATAATATTGCCCGAAACACTTCAGAATTCATCCTGCTGCTTTTGTCAGCAGTCACATCATCAATAAATACAAGAGAACCAGTTCCATTGGCAGCCATACATGCCCACGCCATGACACTACCACCACCATGCTTCACTGATGAGGTGGTATGCTTTGGATCATGAGCAGTTCCTTTCCTTCTCCATACTCTTCTCTTCCCATCACTCTGGTACAAGTTGATCTTGGTCTCACCTGTCCATAGGATGTTGTTCCAGAACTGTGAAGGCTTTTTTAGATGTTGTTTGGCAAACTCTAATCTGGCCTTCCTGTTTTTGAGGCTCACCAATGGTTTACATCTTGTGGTGAACCCTCTGTATTCACTCTGGTGAAGTCTTCTCTTGATTGTTGACTTTGAAACACATACACCTACCTCCTGGAGAGTGTTCTTGATCTGGCCAACTGTTGTGAAGGGTGTTTTCTTCACCAGGGAAAGAATTCTTTGGTCATCCACCACAGTTGTTTTCCATGGTCTTCCGGGTCTTTTGGTGTTGCTGAGCTCACCGGTGCGTTCTTTCTTTTTAAGGATGTTCCAAACAGTTGATTTGGCCACACCTAATGTTTTTGCTATCTCTCTGATGGGTTTGTTTTGTTTTTTCAGCCTAATGATGGCTTGCTTCACTGATAGTGACAGCTCTTTGGATCTCATATTGAGAGTTGACAGCAACAGATTCCAAATGCAAATAGCACACTTGAAATTAACTCTGGACCTTTTATCTGCTTCTTGTAAATAGGATAATGAGGGAATAACACACACCTGGCCATGGAACAGCTGAGCAGCCAATTGTCCCATTACTTTTGGTCCCTTAAAAAGTGGGAGGCACATATACAAACTGTTGTAATTCCTACACCGTTCACCTGATTTCAAATTAAAGCTGAAAGTCTGCAGTTAAAGCACATCTTGTTTGTTTCATTTCAAATCCATTGTGGTGGTGTATAGAGCCAAAAAGATTAGAATTGTGTCGATGTCCCAATATTTATGGGACCTGACTGTATGTAGATTATATGTAATGTGTTTCTTGGCCTTGCTATAGTCCTTGCTAATGCATACTGATGCTGGTATGTATTGTATTTGCATAACCACATGTGCATGAAGCTAGAGAGGACCCTATAAATACCCCTGCTTTTAAAAGTTTAGCTGTACCAGATTGGTTAATCTTCAGTGGCTCCTACAGTATACTGACTGCTGGTTTTGTGTTACCTGACACTCTGAAACATAGACCTGGCATCAGGCAGATGTATCTGCTTGTAGGCAGGTTGCCTAATGTAAGATTGGGGTTGTTAGCTCTCGTAGTAGATGCGTTTTTCAGTGATGCAAGCCAGTCAGCAACTCGGTTTAAGGGCATGGTAGCCCATTTTTATTTAAAAGCACGAAAGTTCACAAACACATCTGTAGTATTCACAGGGGGGTTCCACCATTCCTGTATCTTTCATACTAACAGTTGCCTCGTAGCTTTACCTTCTAGCGATCCAGGCCTTTAGCCTAGGCCTGACGGTCTGTTCCTCAGACCCACACAGTGTCCCAGAGTTTCAGCTTTCTCCTAGCTTCTCCTGGTCAGCTGTATCACTAACGGTGTCTGCCTCCTGCAGACATGCACCGCCTTTGACTCCACTTCAGAGGAAGAGAGCCCACCTGGCTCTCATGCACACAGACTTCCTCTCTGTTGGGTGGAGCCCTGATCCATAGTCACCTCTGACTCCACTTCAGGAGGATGAGAGCCCACTCGACTCTCATGCACACAGACGTCCTCTCTGTTGGGTGGAGCCCTGTTCCATAATTACCTCTGAACTAAATAGCCCAAGACACAGCTGTTCCATCAGCGTGTCTTTCTTTATCAAATGTGGTAATAACCAACCCTCTTGAAGGTCGCACAAAGTCGCACCCTCACATAACCTCCCCCCTTGTTTCGAACCGGAGGGAGGAACACATGATCCCGTCACCATAAACGGGACACCTCTGTGCCAGCCATTGGCTGCGTAGGCCCATTTCTTTTTCGGGGTATGTGTCCACCAACACTTCACCTTGGCGCCTCTGTGCCAACTATCCCTAGCAGTAGTCCTAATCTGCCCAACCTTTTCTCTAAAGGGGCACTCCACACACATCTTCTTCCGGGGTGTACTTCCACCAGCCCTTCTTCCTGAACCATGGGCTCCCACTAATCTCTCTATCCCTTCTACCTTTTGGCCTCAGGACCCTTCCTATTCCTCCCACAGACCTACTCTCCCGGGACTGTTGGGGACCCACTTTCATGAAATCTGTCAGGGACTGGCCACTCTCACTACCTGACGCAACATTAACCAACAACATTTGTTTCTCAGGTTCACTAACCCCTGTGTGGTCACTCTTGGCCACCAAACCATCTGTGATTAATACCATATCCTCAATAGCAATGTTCCACAAGGGGTTATTCAACACAATATGGTCCTTCGGACCTCTTGTACTGTTTGCTAGGACAGTGTCTATGGAGGGACCATCTACAGGCAAGCAGTTACTCCCTATGGGACAGTCCCGTAGTTTCACATCGCCCCCTGTTGTCCAACACTCCAATAACAATTGTCCTACCAACGCACATGTTCCACCACATTTTCCCACACCAATCTCTTTAACCATTTCTGTGTCCATTGGTACCTCAACCAATAGCTCGGAGTTGTCTGACAGTGCTCCACAGTGCTTCTCATACATATTTTCATTACAGTTACCATCACTGTTATTTCCTGTCAAAGTGTCTCCGGGGTACCTCAAACTGCACCTCTCTGCGTGTGATGGACTGAATTCCCACTACCGCCACGTCCGTTCCGGGCCCTTCCTTTACATGAGGTGTAGCGGGTGAGACAGTACGTGCGCCACGTAGTAACCACTGCTCAGCCGCACCTCGGACCGCACCAGCAGGAATACACCCCATCACACCCGCATACTGAGAGACTTCCAATATGTCTAATATCTCTAATTTCTCAAACATTTCCCCTGAGCGCCTTCCGCACATAACCGCCGCTGGAAGCACTCTCGCGGAGACCTGCGAGACAACTTTCCACAAAAGCAACCAACAGTGTAGCAACCAATTCTCATCAACATTGCTTAACAACGCATGTATCACCTGCGTCCACCGATTGGTATTATGCAGTACCATGTCGCCCTTCTGCTGTGGATACACGCAGGTGTATATTGGAAAGATTTTCACCAATTCCCACAACATCTCAGAAATTTCTAGACATGCCGTATCTAAACACAGAACTCTAGGAACTTTACCTTTACCAATGATGTGGAGGGACTCATTTGCTAAGGCGTGAGAGGCCAAGACACTTAAAGTGACCTCCACCTCAGAGGCAACTGACAAGATTTGCGGCTCCCGCTGAGCACTGCCAATCGCATGTGTCACACTCATCCTCTCACCTTCAGCAACACTGAGCCCTTCCAAATCGCTATCCACTACCTCATCAATCTGACATTCAACATTCCTCATCTCTTTTGCTGTGGACGAAACCTCTGCTATGTATGCGCCCTTTTCAGATCCTTCCAACTGGAGAGGGTTAATTTCTGCAAAAGCCAACGCACCTGTGTCTACCGGCCCTGAAGCCTCTCTATTTAGCATAGCAGAAATTGTGTCCACTGCACTGTTACCCACTAAGCCTTCCTTGTTTAAATGCACTTGTGGCAAAACATTTTCAAACACAACAGGCTGTAATAACATAACTTCACCACTTTGCTCGGGTGGCGCTTCACTAAACCCATGAGGACTGTCAGCAGTGACAGACCGTAACAACTCATTATCAGTACAAGAAATTTTAAACATTTGAGTTTTACCATTTTTCTCATCACCAAGGTCAAGTACCCTCTTATCTATCAGAGCGGCACCACAGTTGTCCCAGGCAACCTCTGGCTCCAGCACACAGAGCTCCCTGGAGGTTTCTAAGGACACCTCTGCAGCCTTATAAACTGTTGCCAAGGGGAATCGCATATCCTGCTTAGCGATCACCCCTACCTCATTAAGCATCACATTACCATCAGCACATGTGTCATCAGCATTCATAAACATAGCAGTTTTATAAACTCTATCAAATTGTCCTTTGTCAAAACGCATGGCACCCTGCGTGCCACTCAGCACACCACCCTTCTTCTCCACTAGGGCGTCTTCACAGTTGTCCTGGGAAACCACTTGCCTCACCACTGCAGGTTCCTTGGTGGTTTCCCTTGGCAACTGCACAGCACCTGTCACTAGGGAACATGGCATACCAACTGCTTTTGTCACCCCTAGCACCTCCTTTCCAGCACTCCACTGGATTACCTTAGCTGTACCCAGAGTCCATATGTCCCTTTCAATTTTTGACCTCGCTGCAAGCAGGGTTTTAACCTGTGTCTCCCCACTGATCTGGGTAGCACACTGCAGCAAGTTCATTTTTTCACCTTCATTGTGAGGAACCACACAGTCAGCCTTTCCCATGATTTTAACAGGAACAGTCTTACCATTCTCTTTAGCATGGGTTGAAGATTTCAATTGAGGGCGTTGTCCCTTCTTTGCCATGCTCTCCCAAGATGACGCCCCTTCCTGAAAACAGGGTAACATTACATCCATCTTGGATTTTCCATCATCGCCTGCAGGCAAAGCATTAAGCCCAACAACACGATCAGTAGCTGTATTCCACAAGCTTGGACAAGAAAAGATCCCGTGGCCCAGCTGACCACATTCCAGGCATGGCACTTGGCAACTTTCTCCTGTTGCTATGGGAGACCACCTTCTCCCCGCTGATCTCTTGTAGCGCTCTCTAAACTGGACTGCTCCTAGAAAATTATCGTAGTCATCTCGGTTACTATACATCCCACGGTACACCTCCTGGTACTCCTCCATCAGAAAAGGTTGCACCAACTCAACCCAGCGATTTCTGGGCCATCTTCTGTAAGCAATCATCGCAAACTCATCCAAAAAGTCCTCAACACATTCTGAAGGCAACATAAGCCGTATGAAGTCAGCTGTACGGATTTCTGCTTTGTTGCCATGGGCAACCACACCCATCTGCTCACTCTTTACACTCAGAGCAGGCTTCTCATACCTTTGCTTTGGTGAAGCCTGGGACAAAGGGCATTTAGAAACTTCATGCCCCCACTCACTGCACCGCCAACAGCGCACTTGGTTCTTAACCCTTTGCACATTGATAGCTGGCCATCTTGCACCAGCGTTGCCAGGGGCAAAATGTCCTTCCCCTTTAACTTGGTTCAGTGCAGCCAAGTGTCGCCTGCACCAATCCACTGCAGACTCAGACTCTGGCGAACTCTCCATACTTGCAGTCACCTGTGCACTCCTTGCACCAGTGTTGCTAGGACCAACACAAGCTCTGTCTCTCATTTCAGCAAACCTTGCTTCCTTTTCACACAGGAAAATTTTAAAGTACTGTCTCCAAGACTTTACAAACAGCACACTTTCACATGCAGACTTCACTCTCTGCTTGAGCTCACTTCCACAGGCACATCACCTGTATACAACACAGTCCATTAATTGAACTCCTGTGCAATGCAGTTCGCCTGGCTGCCACACACAGCTAGCAGCAGTTCACCGCAGAAAACCTTAACTTTTCCTTCAGATAGGCTGTTCATCACAGTATTGCTGTTAAACACACAGTTTCTTTTTACTCACTGTTTTTGGTATGCAAGGGTCTGGAACTCTTCCAAAAACTGCCCGCATTCTCCACCACTTGTAAGATTGGGTTTGTTAGCTCTCATAGTAGATGCGTTTTTCAGTGATGCAAGCCAGTCAGCAACTCGGTTTAAGGGCATGGTAGCCCATTTTTATTTAAAAGCACAAAAGTTCACAAACACATCTGTAGTATTCACAGGGGGTTCCACCATTCCTGTATCTTTCACACTAACAGTAGCCTCGTAGCTTTACCTTCTAGCGATCCAGGTCTTTAGCCTAGGCCTGACGGTCTGTTCCTCAGACCCACACAGTGTCCCAGAGTTTCAGCTTTCTCCTAGCTTCTCCTGGTCAGCACCTTTGTTGCTGTATCACTAACGGTGTCTGCCTCCTGCAGACATGCACCGCCTTTGACTCCACTTCAGAGGAAGAGAGCCCACCTGGCTCTCATGCACACAGACTTCCTCTCTGTTGGGTGGAGCCCTGATCCATAGTCACCTCTGACTCCACTTCAGGAGGATGAGAGCCCACTTGACTCTCATGCACACAGACGTCCTCTCTGTTGGGTGGAGCCCTTTTCCATAATTACCTCTGAACTAAATAGCCCAAGACACAGCTGTTCCATCAGCGTGTCTTTCTTTATCAAATGTGGCATTAACCAACCCTCTTGAAGGTCGCACAAAGTCACACCCTCACACTAACTTGTGGGTTTTTGCATTAGCAAGTTAGCCTGCGCAGGCTGGGATGGAGTTAACTGGGTTTGGAGTCTTTTCCTGGGCTTTTTGGGCCCTGCCTTCCTACCTTGAGGTATAAAAAGGAGAGGGACATCTGAGTCTCGAGCTCCTGACTGAAAACACATATGAGATAGTAGGAAGGGGCTGCTGCACCATGTAGTCCCATGGAACACTGCAACAACAGAGGAATCTACCAAGTGTCTGGAGAACGCCAATTATGAACTGTCACCTCATCAAGATATGCCTGGGCAGGCTCAGTTTAGGTAGCTATGGGTGAAAATGTATCATACTGTTATGGACTTTTCCATGAGAGTTCTCAGTAAAAGTTTTAAAATGTTCTAAGGTTGGTTTGAAGTTATTTAAGGGGTGCATGTCATATCAGAAGAACAGGGCCTGTAAAGCACACACACACAGGGTATGATGTAAGGCCACTACAAAACGTTAACTCGGCAGGAGAAATTTGGAGTTGGAGAGCAGTTGTTACCAGTAACCATGAGCTGGTGGGAAGTGTATAGTAGCTGGTCATAAGGCATAGTATCTTTCAAAGGTGACAGGTCCTCTGATAGTGAGGGGATTGGTGTTCTCACTCCATCCCTGGCAATCGGTCCTCCTATACAGAGGGGATTGGTGTTCTCAATCGGTTCCTCTAAAATACTGGGACTAAACCTGTAGCACAGAGACCCCGTATACCTAGCCATGGTTAAGTTAAGCAATCATAACTACATGTTTGGGTATGATTGCATTATAATAAATACAAACACTACTACTGCTGCCAATTTATATCAAGCAGACTAAGACTAGGTTTTTCCAAGTCAGAGATTTAAGATAATTTTCCTTGTTATTAAACTGGAAATTACATTGGAAAGCTAGATCATTAAGGTTTTATAGCTGTAATGGTATGCTATATTTGCTGGAGTATAATATTATATGATTTGAAATGAAAATCCAATTTTGTTGTGACATTTATGCCTACAGACAAAAATAATATTATTCCCTATTATTTAATAAGTTGGTGAGTTATAAAAGCCCAACTCCTGCAACTTTTTTTTTTTTGAGTGTGGAATGGATAGTACCCCTGTCAGAATTTTATTGGTTTCTTTGCCCCCGTTGGCAGTTTTCCATTGGCTTTTAGTCCAACGATTACGCAGTAAATAAGAGGAATCACCTCAGCAAAAGCAAAGGCAGCAATAGAAAGCTTACAGAAGGTCTCACTCTTCACTAGGGATGAGCCAAACACCCCCCGGTTCGCACCAGAACATGCGAACAGGCAAAAAATTTGTTCGAACACACGAACACCGTTAAAGTCTATGGGACACGAACATGAAAAACCAAAAGTGCTCATTTTAAAGGTTAATATGCAAGTTATTGTCATAAAAAGTGTTTGGGGACCTGGGTCCTGCCCCAGGCGACATGTATCAATGCAAACAAAAGGTTTTAAAAACGGCCGTTTTTTCGGGAGCAGTGATTTTAATAATGCTTAAAGTCAAACAATAAAAGTGAAATATTCCTTTAAATTTTGTACCTGGGGGGGTGTGTATAGTATGCCTGTAAAGTAGCGCATGTTTCCCGTGCTTAGAACAGTCCCTGCACAAAATGTAATTTCTAAAGGAAAAAAAGTCATTTAAAACTACTCGCGGCTATTCATGAATTGTCGGGTCCCGGCAATACAGATCAAAGTCATTGAAAAAAACGGCAGGGGTCCCCTTCCAGTCTATTACTAGGCCCTTTGGTTCTGGTATGAATATTAAGGGGAACCCTGAACCCCAAAAAAAAAGCGTGGGAGTCCCCCCAACTTCCATATCAGGCCCTTCAGGTCTGGTATGGATATTAAGGGGAACCCGCACCAAAAAAAAAAAAATGGCGTGGGGTCCCCCCAAAAATCCATACCAGACCCTTATCCGAGCATGCAACCTGGCAGGCTGCAGGAAAAGAGGGGGGACGAGAGAGGGCCCCCCCTCCTGAACCATACCAGGCCACGATGTACCCCATACTCATTCACATAGGGTGGGGGGGCCGGGATCTGGGGGCCCCCTTATTAAGACCGCAGACCCCGACAACCAACGGCCAGGGTTGTCAGGAAGAGGCCCTGTCCTCATCAACATGGGGGCAGGGTGCTTTGGGGTGGGGGGGCCGCAGGGCGCCCCCCTGCACCAAAGCACCCACCCCCCCATGTTGAGGGCATGCGGCCTGGTATGGTTCAGGAAGGGGGGCGCTCGCTCTTCCCCACCCCCTTTCCTGACCGGCCGGGCTGCGTGCTCGGATAAGGGTCTGGTATGGATTTTGGGGGGACCCCCACACCGTTTTTTTCCATACCAGACCTAAGGGCCTGGTATGCTCTTGGAGGGGAACCCATGCCAGTTTTTTTGTTAAAATTTGGCATGGAGTTCCCCCTCATTATTCATACCAAATACCAGCTCCGTGGGAGGGGTTTGCCTTAGAGCCAGTTCACAGAGGGGCGACTTCCTGTAAAGTTGCCTCTCTATGAACGGGGATCTGACTTGGAGGCGACTTCCATTGAAATCAATGGGTACAAGTCTCCTACAAGTCGGATTGAAGTCGTACAGGAACCTTTTTTGAAGTCGGAGCGACTGCAGTAGTGTACATTAAGACGACTCCATTCACTTCCATTAGTTTTAAAAACAGCGCGACTTGGGGCGACTTGAAGTCGGATCCTGAGTCGCCCCTGTGTGAACCGGCTCTTAGTATATTTGTTTTCAGTTATATTCCAATTTGATTTACTTTTGTATAGTTTTGATTAATCGGGTATGTTTTAGATTTTAAGTAATATGTGACAAACCAGTGAAATAGTGTCTTTACTCTCAGACATAGCCAATATGGTGGAACCTTCTCTGGCTGCTTTCCTCTGATTGTCACTGATTCCCTGTGAGATATTTCTGTAATGCCGCATACACACGACCGTTTTTCATGACGTTAAAAATGCAATTTTTTAAATTGGTCATTAAAAACGATCGTGTGTAGGCTCCAGAGCATTTTTAACGATGTGAAAAATGGGCTAAAAAAAATTAGAACCTGCTCATTTTTTGCGTCGTTTTTCACGTCGTGAAAAACGGTAGTGTGTATGCTTTTACGAGGGGAAAAAAAACGCGCATGCTCAGAATTAAGTATGAGACGGGAGCGCTCGTTCTGGTAACACTAGCGTTCGTAATGGAGATAGCACATTCGTCACACTGTAACGGACTGAAGAGCACGAGGC
Organism: Rana muscosa; assembly: GCA_029206835.1. Classification (NCBI taxonomy): domain Eukaryota; kingdom Metazoa; phylum Chordata; class Amphibia; order Anura; family Ranidae; genus Rana; species Rana muscosa. The sequence continues at coordinate 825,131,307 of CM055121.1, forward strand.
TGAAAAGCGCGAATCGTCTCTCACCAAACTTTACTAACACAAGGATCAGCAAAAGCAGGCCAAAGGGTGGCGCCATCCGAATGGAACTTCCCCTTTATAGTGCCGTCGTACATTTCGTACGTCACCGCGCTTTGCTCTAGCATTTTTTTTCATGATCGTGTGTAGGCAAGGCAGGCTTGAGAGGAAACAAGAAAAATCACGTTGAGAAAAACTTTGTTTTTTTCAATGACATTAAAAACGGCCGTGTGTACGCGGCATATGTCTAAAATGTTTATATAAATTTTACACAGACATTGTTATCATGTGTAATTTGGTGAAGTCAACATAAATTCTGATGTGTGCTTTTTTCTTTCCTCTCCTTCATATATTTAGGATTGCTTCCACCCTCTTAGTCCCTGAACAAAACTATGCATAGTTGAAACGCATTGGGTAAGCTTGGTGGATATGCAATTTTTTTAAATGGATTGTGAGAATCTTGCGAGCTACCTAGTGCAAATATAAAAAATAAAAGTTAATTAAATAAAAAGGTGATCAACAAATGAAATTAACAGTGACAGCTGCTAGCACTAATCACGTCTCATATAACGTGTGAAGCCAATTAAATTAAATTAATGTGCTGCGCTATCTTACCCAAAATTTTCCCAAATGAAAATAAATGAAATATATTTTATCTGTAAATTATACTGTGATATATGTCACACACCGCTGTAAATATATATTAATGTAAATTATTATACTATATGAAAACATGCAAATAAATCAAATATATAAATATAGTGCCACACAGTAGGATAAATAGATAATTCATAAAATTATATTGCCACAAACGTGAATCATAAAGTGCTGTAGTGCATAAAACAGTGATATTCTAATTCAAGATGGAAAATCCGTCCAATGTATTTGATATAAAGTTCTTTTGATATATATTTAGTAACTTCAAAAAAAATTGACAAACAGCTTGCTGCGGTGTTCACACTCTGGTGCTCCCTACCCTCAGGTAATGGCTGCTTACCTCTGAGCGTGTGACCTTACAGTTTGGTCAAACACGCTTCGACCACAGTTAATATTTGTAATAAACAGATTCAGCAATGCATTCATTCTAGTCGGGGCATCCACCAATTGGGACATGAAGTTGTCCTGTAAGACATTTAAGAAAAAATGGGCCTTTAATAAGTGAAATGTTCCTTCTGCCCAGTCAATATCTGGATAGTTGATTATAATGACATTTGCCTGCCTCATTGCCATTTCTGACTATGATATAAGGTCCATCTCCTCCTCTTCCTTCAGGTTAGGGGGCCTGTAACATACCCCCAATATTAATTTCCCACTTTCTTCTTCACTTTGAAGTTCCACCCACATGGATTCCACCTCCCCCTTGCCCCATTTATCGTCCCTCTCTTCCATCTGTAAATTATTCTTGATATGAGATTGTTATGTCCATGGTCACCTTAAAAGAAGCATGAAAGTGGGTGGAAATTAGGGATGAGCTCGGTGTTCGAGTCGAATGTATGTATCGAATGCTGTTCGATCGTTCGACGAAGATCGAATGATTTGGGCCGTTCGCGCCTAATTCGAGTGACGCGAACGGCCCACAATGCACTACGCCATCGCAGTGTCATCCAGGCGCTGTGATTGGCCAAGCATGCACTGTGACCCCGCATGCTTGGCCAATCACAGCGCCGGCAGCGAGGAGAGCAATGATTGGCCACAGGCAGGATGCCTGTGGCCAATTATTGCTGAGGGTGTTTAGTACACGCCCCACACTATAAAAGGCCGCCAGCACGGCGGCCTAGTGTAGTGTGTTCCGGAGCAGGGAAAGAGAAGCATAGGCAGGGACAGTGACATTTTTTTTTCTTGCTTAACCTGGATTCCTTTAGTTTAGGGAAAGAGAAGGATAGGTAGGGAGAGTGTCAGTGTGTTTTACTGTGCGAATCCTTGTTTCTAGGGACAGGGAAGGACAGTGAGGGAAATTCTGCTTGTGCTATAGTGTGCTAAAGCATTGATCATCAACCATCTTTAAAAAATCATTTTTTCTAGGGACAGAAAACTATAGGTAGGGAGAGTGTCAGTGTGTTTTACTGTGATAATCCTTGTTTCTAGGGACAGGGAAGGACAGTGAGGGAAATTCTCCTTGTGCTATAGTGTGCTAAAGCATTGATCATCAACCATCTTTAAAAAAACATTTTTTCTAGGGACAGAAAACTATAGGTAGGGAGAGTGTCAGTGTGTTTTACTGTGCTAATCCTTGTTTCTAGGGACAGGGAAGGACAGTGAGGGAAATTCTCCTTGTGCTATACTGTGCTAAAGCATTGATCATCAACCATCTTTAAAAAAACATTTTTTCTAGGGACAGAAAACTATAGGTAGGAAGAGTGTTAGTTTCTTTCACTGTGATAATCCTTGTTTCTAGGGACAGGGAAGGACAGTGAGGGAAATTCTCCTTGTGCTATAGTGTGCTAAAGCATTGATCATCAACCATCTTTAAAAAAACATTTTTTCTAGGGACAGAAAACTATAGGTAGGAAGAGTGTCAGTTTCTTTCACTGTGATAATCCTTGTTTCTAGGGACAGGGAAGGACAGTGAGGGAAATTCTCCTTGTGCTATAGTGTGCTAAAGCATTGATCATCAACCGTCTTTAAAAAATCATTTTTTCTAGGGACAGAAAACTATAGGTAGGGAGAGTGTCAGTGTGTTTTACTGTGCGAATCCTTGTTTCTAGGGACAGGGAAGGACAGTGAGGGAAATTCTCCTTGTGCTATAGTGTGCTAAAGCATTGATCATCAACCATCTTTAAAAAATCATTTTTTCTAGGGACAGAAAACTATAGGTAGGGAGAGTGTCAGTGTGTTTTACTGTGATAATCCTTGTTTCTAGGGACAGGGAAGGACAGTGAGGGAAATTCTCCTTGTGCTATAGTGTGCTAAAGCATTGATCATCAACCATCTTTAAAAAAACATTTTTTCTAGGGACAGAAAACTATAGGTAGGAAGAGTGTCAGTATCTTTCACTGTGATAATCCTTGTTTCTAGGGACAAGGAAGGACAGTGAGGGAAATTCTCCTTGTGCTATAGTGTGCTAAAGCATTGATCATCAACCATCTTTAAAAAAACTTTTTTTCTAGGGACAGAAAACTATAGGTAGGAAGAGTGTCAGTTTCTTTCACTGTGATAATCCTTGTTTCTAGGGACAGGGAAGGACAGTGAGGGAAATTCTCCTTGTGCTATAGTGTGCTAAAGCATTGATCATCAACCGTCTTTAAAAAAACATTTTTTCTAGGGACAGAAAACTATAGGTAGGAAGAGTGTCAGTTTCTTTCACTGTGATAATCCTTGTTTCTAGGGACAGAGAAGGACAGTGGGGGGAATTCTCCTTGTGCTATAGTGTGCTAAAGCATTGATCATCAACCGTCTTTAAAAAAACATTTTTTCTAGGGACAGAAAACTATAGGTAGGAAGAGTGTCAGTTTCTTTCACTGTGATAATCCTTGTTTCTAGGGACAGGGAAGGACAGTGAGGGAAATTCTCCTTGTGCTATAGTGTGCTAAAGCATTGATCATCAACCATCTTTAAAAAAACATTTTTTCTAGGGACAGAAAACTATAGGTAGGAAGAGTGTCAGTTTCTTTCACTGTGATAATCCTTGTTTCTAGGGACAGGGAAGGACAGTGAGGGAAATTCTCCTTGTGCTATAGTGTGCTAAAGCATTGATCATCAACCATCTTTAAAAAAACATTTTTTCTAGGGACAGAAAACTATAGGTAGGAAGAGTGTCAGTTTCTTTCACTGTGATAATCCTTGTTTCTAGGGACAGGGAAGGAAAGTGAGGGAAATTCTCCTTGTGCTATAGTGTGCTAAAGCATTGATCATCAACCGTCTTTAAAAAAACATTTTTTCTAGGGACAGAAAACTATAGGTAGGAAGAGTGTCAGTTTCTTTCACTGTGATAATCCTTGTTTCTAGGGACAGGGAAGGACAGTGAGGGAAATTCTCCTTGTGCTATAGTGTGCTAAAGCATTGATCATCAACCATCTTTAAAAAATCATTTTTTCTAGGGACAGAAAACTATAGGTAGGGAGAGTGTCAGTGTGTTTTACTGTGATAATCCTTGTTTCTAGGGACAGGGAAGGACAGTGAGGGAAATTCTCCTTGTGCTATAGTGTGCTAAAGCATTGATCATCAACCATCTTTAAAAAAACATTTTTTCTAGGGACAGAAAACTATAGGTAGGAAGAGTGTCAGTTTCTTTCACTGTGATAATCCTTGTTTCTAGGGACAGGGAAGGACAGTGAGGGAAATTCTCCTTGTGCTATAGTGTGCTAAAGCTTTGATCATCAACCATCTTTAAAAAAACATTTTTTCTAGGGACAGAAAACTATAGGTAGGAAGAGTGTCAGTTTCTTTCACTGTGATAATCCTTGTTTCTAGGGACAGGGAAGGACAGTGAGGGAAATTCTCCTTGTGCTATAGTGTGCTAAAGCATTGATCATCAACCATCTTTAAAAAAATCATTTTTTCTAGGGACAGAAAACTATAGGTAGGGAGAGTGTCAGTGTGTTTTACTGTGATAATCCTTGTTTCTATTGACAGGGAAGGACAGTGAGGGAAATTCTCCTTGTGCTATAGTGTGCTAAAGCATTGATCATCAACCATCTTTAAAAAAACATTTTTTCTAGGGACAGAAAACTATAGGTAGGAAGAGTGTCAGTTTCTTTCACTGTGATAATCCTTGTTTCTAGGGACAGGGAAGGACAGTGAGGGAAATTCTCCTTGTGCTATAGTGTGCTAAAGCATTGATCATCAACCGTCTTTAAAAAAACATTTTTTCTAGGGACAGAAAACTATAGGTAGGAAGAGTGTCAGTTTCTTTCACTGTGATAATCCTTGTTTCTAGGGACAGGGAAGGACAGTGAGGGAAATTCTCCTTGTGCTATAGTGTGCTAAAGCATTGATCATCAACCGTCTTTAAAAAATCATTTTTTCTAGGGACAGAAAACTATAGGTAGGGAGAGTGTCAGTGTGTTTTACTGTGCGAATCCTTGTTTCTAGGGACAGGGAAGGACAGTGAGGGAAATTCTCCTTGTGCTATAGTGTGCTAAAGCATTGATCATCAACCATCTTTAAAAAAACATTTTTTCTAGGGACAGAAAACTATAGGTAGGAAGAGTGTCAGTATCTTTCACTGTGATAATCCTTGTTTCTAGGGACAGGGAAGGACAGTGAGGGAAATTCTCCTTGTGCTATAGTGTGCTAAAGCATTGATCATCAACCATCTTTAAAAAAAACATTTTTTCTAGGGACAGAAAACTATAGGTAGGAAGAGTGTCAGTTTCTTTCACTGTGATAATCCTTGTTTCTAGGGACAGGGAAGGACAGTGAGGGAAATTCTCCTTGTGCTATAGTGTGCTAAAGCATTGATCATCAACCATCTTTAAAAAAACATTTTTTCTAGGGACAGAAAACTATAGGTAGGAAGAGTGTCAGTTTCTTTCACTGTGATAATCCTTGTTTCTAGGGACAGGGAAGGACAGTGAGGGAAATTCTCCTTGTGCTATAGTGTGCTAAAGCATTGATCATCAACCGTCTTTAAAAAAACATTTTTTCTAGGGACAGAAAACTATAGGTAGGAAGAGTGTCAGTTTCTTTCACTGTGATAATCCTTGTTTCTAGGGACAGAGAAGGACAGTGGGGGGAATTCTCCTTGTGCTATAGTGTGCTAAAGCATTGATCATCAACCGTCTTTAAAAAAACATTTTTTCTAGGGACAGAAAACTATAGGTAGGAAGAGTGTCAGTTTCTTTCACTGTGATAATCCTTGTTTCTAGGGACAGGGAAGGACAGTGAGGGAAATTCTCCTTGTGCTATAGTGTGCTAAAGCATTGATCATCAACCGTCTTTAAAAAAACATTTTTTCTAGGGACAGAAAACTATAGGTAGGAAGAGTGTCAGTTTCTTTCACTGTGATAATCCTTGTTTCTAGGGACAGGGAAGGACAGTGAGGGAAATTCTCCTTGTGCTATAGTGTGCTAAAGCATTGATCATCAACCGTCTTTAAAAAAACATTTTTTCTAGGGACAGAAAACTATAGGTAGGAAGAGTGTCAGTTTCTTTCACTGTGATAATCCTTGTTTCTAGGGACAGGGAAGGACAGTGAGGGAAATTCTCCTTGTGCTATAGTGTGCTAAAGCATTGATCATCAACCATCTTTAAAAAAACATTTTTTCTAGGGACAGAAAACTATAGGTAGGGAGAGTGTCAGTGTGTTTTACTGTGATAATCCTTGTTTCTATTGACAGGGAAGGACAGTGAGGGAAATTCTCCTTGTGCTATAGTGTGCTAAAGCATTGATCATCAACCATCTTTAAAAAAACATTTTTTCTAGGGACAGAAAACTATAGGTAGGAAGAGTGTCAGTTTCTTTCACTGTGATAATCCTTGTTTCTAGGGACAGGGAAGGACAGTGAGGGAAATTCTCCTTGTGCTATAGTGTGCTAAAGCATTGATCATCAACCGTCTTTAAAAAAACATTTTTTCTAGGGACAGAAAACTATAGGTAGGAAGAGTGTCAGTTTCTTTCACTGTGATAATCCTTGTTTCTAGGGACAGGGAAGGACAGTGAGGGAAATTCTCCTTGTGCTATAGTGTGCTAAAGCATTGAACATCAACCGTCTTTAAAAAAACATTTTTTCTAGGGACAGAAAACTATAGGTAGGAAGAGTGTCAGTTTCTTTCACTGTGATAATCCTTGTTTCTAGGGACAGGGAAGGACAGTGAGGGAAATTCTCCTTGTGCTATAGTGTGCTAAAGCATTGATCATCAACCATCTTTAAAAAAACATTTTTTCTAGGGACAGAAAACTATAGGTAGGAAGAGTGTCAGTTTCTTTCACTGTGATAATCCTTGTTTCTAGGGACAGGGAAGGACAGTGAGGGAAATTCTCCTTGTGCTATAGTGTGCTAAAGCATTGATCATCAACCGTCTTTAAAAAAACATTTTTTCTAGGGACAGAAAACTATAGGTAGGAAGAGTGTCAGTTTCTTTCACTGTGATAATCCTTGTTTCTAGGGACAGGGAAGGACAGTGAGGGAAATTCTCCTTGTGCTATAGTGTGCTAAAGCATTGATCATCAACCATCTTTAAAAAATAATTTTTTCTAGGGACAGAAAACTATAGGTAGGGAGAGTGTCAGTGTGTTTTACTGTGATAATCCTTGTTTCTAGGGACAGGGAAGGACAGTGAGGGAAATTCTCCTTGTGCTATAGTGTGCTAAAGCATTGATCATCAACCATCTTTAAAAAAACATTTTTTCTAGGGACAGAAAACTATAGGTAGGAAGAGTGTCAGTTTCTTTCACTGTGATAATCCTTGTTTCTAGGAACAGGGAAGGACAGTGAGGGAAATTCTCCTTGTGCTATAGTGTGCTAAAGCATTGATCATCAACCATCTTTAAAAAAACATTTTTTCTAGGGACAGAAAACTATAGGTAGGAAGAGTGTCAGTTTCTTTCACTGTGATAATCCTTGTTTCTAGGGACAGGGAAGGACAGTGAGGGAAATTCTCCTTGTGCTATAGTGTGCTAAAGCATTGATCATCAACCATCTTTAAAAAATCATTTTTTCTAGGGACAGAAAACTATAGGTAGGGAGAGTGTCAGTGTGTTTTACTGTGATAATCCTTGTTTCTAGGGACAGGGAAGGACAGTGAGGGAAATTCTCCTTGTGCTATAGTGTGCTAAAGCATTGATCATCAACCATCTTTAAAAAAACATTTTTTCTAGGGACAGAAAACTATAGGTAGGAAGAGTGTCAGTTTCTTTCACTGTGATAATCCTTGTTTCTAGGGACAGGGAAGGACAGTGAGGGAAATTCTCCTTGTGCTATAGTGTGCTAAAGCATTGATCATCAACCGTCTTTAAAAAAACATTTTTTCTAGGGACAGAAAACTATAGGTAGGAAGAGTGTCAGTTTCTTTCACTGTGATAATCCTTGTTTCTAGGGACAGGGAAGGACAGTGAGGGAAATTCTCCTTGTGCTATAGTGTGCTAAAGCATTGATCATCAACCGTCTTTAAAAAATCATTTTTTCTAGGGACAGAAAACTATAGGTAGGGAGAGTGTCAGTGTGTTTTACTGTGCGAATCCTTGTTTCTAGGGACAGGGAAGGACAGTGAGGGAAATTCTCCTTGTGCTATAGTGTGCTAAAGCATTGATCATCAACCATCTTTAAAAAAACATTTTTTCTAGGGACAGAAAACTATAGGTAGGAAGAGTGTCAGTTTCTTTCACTTTGATAATCCTTGTTTCTAGGGACAGGGAAGGACAGTGAGGGAAATTCTCCTTGTGCTATAGTGTGCTAAAGCATTGATCATCAACCATCTTTAAAAAAACATTTTTTCTAGGGACAGAAAACTATAGGTAGGAAGAGTGTCAGTTTCTTTCATTGTGATAATCCTTGTTTCTAGGGACAGGGAAGGACAGTGAGGGAAATTCTCCTTGTGCTATAGTGTGCTAAAGCATTGATCATCAACCGTCTTTAAAAAAACATTTTTTCTAGGGACAGAAAACTATAGGTAGGAAGAGTGTCAGTTTCTTTCACTGTGATAATCCTTGTTTCTAGGGACAGGGAAGGACAGTGAGGGAAATTCTCCTTGTGCTATAGTGTGCTAAAGCATTGATCATCAACCGTCTTTAAAAAATCATTTTTTCTAGGGACAGAAAACTATAGGTAGGGAGAGTGTCAGTGTGTTTTACTGTGCGAATCCTTGTTTCTAGGGACAGGGAAGGACAGTGAGGGAAATTCTCCTTGTGCTATAGTGTGCTAAAGCATTGATCATCAACCATCTTTAAAAAAAACATTTTTTCTAGGGACAGAAAACTATAGGTAGGAAGAGTGTCAGTTTCTTTCACTTTGATAATCCTTGTTTCTAGGGACAGGGAAGGACAGTGAGGGAAATTCTCCTTGTGCTATAGTGTGCTAAAGCATTGATCATCAACCATCTTTAAAAAAACATTTTTTCTAGGGACAGAAAACTATAGGTGGGAAGAGTGTCAGTTTCTTTCATTGTGATAATCCTTGTTTCTAGGGACAGGGAAGGACAGTGAGGGAAATTCTCCTTGTGCTATAGTGTGCTAAAGCATTGATCATCAACCGTCTTTAAAAAAACATTTTTTCTAGGGACAGAAAACTATAGGTAGGAAGAGTGTCAGTTTCTTTCACTGTGATAATCCTTGTTTCTAGGGACAGGGAAGGACAGTGAGGGAAATTCTCCTTGTGCTATAGTGTGCTAAAGCATTGATCATCAACCATCTTTAAAAAAACATTTTTTCTAGGGACAGAAAACTATAGGTAGGAAGAGTGTCAGTTTCTTTCACTGTGATAATCCTTGTTTCTAGGGACAGGGAAGGACAGTGAGGGAAATTCTCCTTGTGCTATAGTGTGCTAAAGCATTGATCATCAACCATCTTTAAAAAAACATTTTTTCTAGGGACAGAAAACTATAGGTAGGAAGAGTGTCAGTTTCTTTCACTGTGATAATCCTTGTTTCTAGGGACAGGGAAGGACAGTGAGGGAAATTCTCCTTGTGCTATAGTGTGCTAAAGCATTGATCATCAACCATCTTTAAAAAAATCATTTTTTCTAGGGACAGAAAACTATAGGTAGGGAGAGTGTCAGTGTGTTTTACTGTGATAATCCTTGTTTCTAGGGACAGGGAAGGACAGTGAGGGGAATTCTCCTTGTGCTATAGTGTGCTAAAGCATTGATCATCAACCATCTTTAAAAAAACATTTTTTCTAGGGACAGAAAAATATAGGTAGGAAGAGTGTCAGTTTCTTTCACTGTGATAATCCTTGTTTCTAGGGACAGGGAAGGACAGTGAGGGAAATTCTCCTTGTGCTATAGTGTGCTAAAGCATTGATCATCAACCATCTTTAAAAAAACATTTTTTCTAGGGACAGAAAACTATAGGTAGGAAGAGTGTCAGTTTCTTTCACTGTGATAATCCTTGTTTCTAGGGACAGGGAAGGACAGTGAGGGAAATTCTCCTTGTGCTATAGTGTGCTAAAGCATTGATCATCAACCATCTTTAAAAAAACATTTTTTCTAGGGACAGAAAACTATAGGTAGGAAGAGTGTCAGTTTCTTTCACTGTGATAATCCTTGTTTCTAGGGACAGGGAAGGACAGTGAGGGAAATTCTCCTTGTGCTATAGTGTGCTAAAGCATTGATCATCAACCGTCTTTAAAAAAACATTTTTTCTAGGGTCAGAAAACTATAGGTAGGAAGAGTGTCAGTTTCTTTCACTGTGATAATCCTTGTTTCTAGGGACAGGGAAGGACAGTGAGGGAAATTCTCCTTGTGCTATAGTGTGCTAAAGCATTGATCATCAACCGTCTTTAAAAAATCATTTTTTCTAGGGACAGAAAACTATAGGTAGGGAGAGTGTCAGTGTGTTTTACTGTGCGAATCCTTGTTTCTAGGGACAGGGAAGGACAGTGAGGGAAATTCTCCTTGTGCTATAGTGTGCTAAAGCATTGATTATCAAGCATCTTTAAAAAAACATTTTTTCTAGGGACAGAAAACTATAGGTAGGAAGAGTGTCAGTTTCTTTCACTGTGATAATCCTTGTTTCTAGGGACAGGGAAGGACAGTGAGGGAAATTCTCCTTGTGCTATAGTGTGCTAAAGCATTGATCATCAACCGTCTTTAAAAAAACATTTTTTCTAGGGACAGAAAACTATAGGTAGGAAGAGTGTCAGTTTCTTTCACTGTGATAATCCTTGTTTCTAGGGACAGGGAAGGACAGTGAGGGAAATTCTCCTTGTGCTATAGTGTGCAAAGCATTGATCATCAACCGTCTTTAAAAAAACATTTTTTCTAGGGACAGAAAACTATAGGTAGGAAGAGTGTCAGTTTCTTTCACTGTGATAATCCTTGTTTCTAGGGACAGGGAAGGACAGTGAGGGAAATTCTCCTTGTGCCATAGTGTGCTAAAGCATTGATCATCAACCGTCTTTAAAAAAACATTTTTTCTAGGGACAGAAAACTATAGGTAGGAAGAGTGTCAGTTTCTTTCACTGTGATAATCCTTGTTTCTAGGGACAGGGAAGGACAGTGAGGGAAATTCTCCTTGTGCTATAGTGTGCTAAAGCATTGATCATCAACCATCTTTAAAAAAACATTTTTTCTAGGGACAGAAAACTATAGGTAGGAAGAGTGTCAGTTTCTTTCACTGTGATAATCCTTGTTTCTAGGGACAGGGAAGGACAGTGAGGGAAATTCTCCTTGTGCTATAGTGTGCTAAAGCATTGATCATCAACCATCTTAAAAAAAACATTTTTTCTAGGGACAGAAAACTATAGGTAGGAAAAGTGTCAGTTTCTTTCACTGTGATAATCCTTGTTTCTAGGGACAGGGAAGGACAGTGAGGGGAATTCTCCTTGTGCTATAGTGTGCTAAAGCATTGATCATCAACCATCTTTAAAAAAACATTTTTTCTAGGGACAGAAAACTATAGGTAGGAAGAGTGTCAGTTTCTTTCACTGTGATAATCCTTGTTTCTAGGGACAGGGAAGGACAGTGAGGGAAATTCTCCTTGTGCTATAGTGTGCTAAAGCATTGATCATCAACCATCTTTAAAAAAACATTTTTTCTAGGGACAGAAAACTATAGGTAGGAAGAGTGTCAGTTTCTTTCACTGTGATAATCCTTGTTTCTAGGGACAGGGAAGGACAGTGAGGGAAATTCTCCTTGTGCTATAGTGTGCTAAAGCATTGATCATCAACCATCTTTAAAAAAACATTTTTTCTAGGGACAGAAAACTATAGGTAGGAAGAGTGTCAGTTTCTTTCACTGTGATAATCCTTGTTTCTAGGGACAGGGAAGGACAGTGAGGGAAATTCTCCTTGTGCTATAGTGTGCTAAAGCATTGATCATCAACCATCTTTAAAAAAATCATTTTTTCTAGGGACAGAAAACTATAGGTAGGGAGAGTGTCAGTGTGTTTTACTGTGATAATCCTTGTTTCTAGGGACAGGGAAGGACAGTGAGGGGAATTCTCCTTGTGCTATAGTGTGCTAAAGCATTGATCATCAACCATCTTTAAAAAAACATTTTTTCTAGGGACAGAAAACTATAGGTAGGAAGAGTGTCAGTTTCTTTCACTGTGATAATCCTTGTTTCTAGGGACAGGGAAGGACAGTGAGGGAAATTCTCCTTGTGCTATAGTGTGCTAAAGCATTGATCATCAACCATCTTTAAAAAAACATTTTTTCTAGGGACAGAAAACTATAGGTAGGAAGAGTGTCAGTTTCTTTCACTGTGATAATCCTTGTTTCTAGGGACAGGGAAGGACAGTGAGGGAAATTCTCCTTGTGCTATAGTGTGCTAAAGCATTGATCATCAACCATCTTTAAAAAAACATTTTTTCTAGGGACAGAAAACTATAGGTAGGAAGAGTGTCAGTTTCTTTCACTGTGATAATCCTTGTTTCTAGGGACAGGGAAGGACAGTGAGGGGAATTCTCCTTGTGCTATAGTGTGCTAAAGCATTGATCATCAACCATCTTTAAAAAAACATTTTTTCTAGGGACAGAAAACTATAGGTAGGAAGAGTGTCAGTTTCTTTCACTGTGATAATCCTTGTTTCTAGGGACAGGGAAGGACAGTGAGGGAAATTCTCCTTGTGCTATAGTGTGCTAAAGCATTGATCATCAACCATCTTTAAAAAAACATTTTTTCTAGGGACAGAAAACTATAGGTAGGAAGAGTGTCAGTTTCTTTCACTGTGATAATCCTTGTTTCTAGGGACAGGGAAGGACAGTGAGGGAAATTCTCCTTGTGCTATAGTGTGCTAAAGCATTGATCATCAACCATCTTTAAAAAAACATTTTTTCTAGGGACAGAAAACTATAGGTAGGAAGAGTGTCAGTTTCTTTCACTGTGATAATCCTTGTTTCTAGGGACAGGGAAGGACAGTGAGGGAAATTCTCCTTGTGCTATAGTGTGCTAAAGCATTGATCATCAACCATCTTTAAAAAAATCATTTTTTCTAGGGACAGAAAACTATAGGTAGGGAGAGTGTCAGTGTGTTTTACTGTGATAATCCTTGTTTCTAGGGACAGGGAAGGACAGTGAGGGGAATTCTCCTTGTGCTATAGTGTGCTAAAGCATTGATCATCAACCATCTTTAAAAAAACATTTTTTCTAGGGACAGAAAACTATAGGTAGGAAGAGTGTCAGTTTCTTTCACTGTGATAATCCTTGTTTCTAGGGACAGGGAAGGACAGTGAGGGAAATTCTCCTTGTGCTATAGTGTGCTAAAGCATTGATCATCAACCATCTTTAAAAAAACATTTTTTCTAGGGACAGAAAACTATAGGTAGGAAGAGTGTCAGTTTCTTTCACTGTGATAATCCTTGTTTCTAGGGACAGGGAAGGACAGTGAGGGAAATTCTCCTTGTGCTATAGTGTGCTAAAGCATTGATCATCAACCATCTTTAAAAAAACATTTTTTCTAGGGACAGAAAACTATAGGTAGGAAGAGTGTCAGTTTCTTTCACTGTGATAATCCTTGTTTCTAGGGACAGGGAAGGACAGTGAGGGAAATTCTCCTTGTGCTATAGTGTGCTAAAGCATTGATCATCAACCGTCTTTAAAAAAACATTTTTTCTAGGGTCAGAAAACTATAGGTAGGAAGAGTGTCAGTTTCTTTCACTGTGATAATCCTTGTTTCTAGGGACAGGGAAGGACAGTGAGGGAAATGCTCCTTGTGCTATAGTGTGCTAAAGCATTGATCATCAACCGTCTTTAAAAAATCATTTTTTCTAGGGACAGAAAACTATAGGTAGGGAGAGTGTCAGTGTGTTTTACTGTGCGAATCCTTGTTTCTAGGGACAGGGAAGGACAGTGAGGGAAATTCTCCTTGTGCTATAGTGTGCTAAAGCATTGATTATCAAGCATCTTTAAAAAAACATTTTTTCTAGGGACAGAAAACTATAGGTAGGAAGAGTGTCAGTTTCTTTCACTGTGATAATCCTTGTTTCTAGGGACAGGGAAGGACAGTGAGGGAAATTCTCCTTGTGCTATAGTGTGCTAAAGCATTGATCATCAACCGTCTTTAAAAAAACATTTTTTCTAGGGACAGAAAACTATAGGTAGGAAGAGTGTCAGTTTCTTTCACTGTGATAATCCTTGTTTCTAGGGACAGGGAAGGACAGTGAGGGAAATTCTCCTTGTGCTATAGTGTGCAAAGCATTGATCATCAACCGTCTTTAAAAAAACATTTTTTCTAGGGACAGAAAACTATAGGTAGGAAGAGTGTCAGTTTCTTTCACTGTGATAATCCTTGTTTCTAGGGACAGGGAAGGACAGTGAGGGAAATTCTCCTTGTGCCATAGTGTGCTAAAGCATTGATCATCAACCGTCTTTAAAAAAACATTTTTTCTAGGGACAGAAAACTATAGGTAGGAAGAGTGTCAGTTTCTTTCACTGTGATAATCCTTGTTTCTAGGGACAGGGAAGGACAGTGAGGGAAATTCTCCTTGTGCTATAGTGTGCTAAAGCATTGATCATCAACCATCTTTAAAAAAACATTTTTTCTAGGGACAGAAAACTATAGGTAGGAAGAGTGTCAGTTTCTTTCACTGTGATAATCCTTGTTTCTAGGGACAGGGAAGGACAGTGAGGGAAATTCTCCTTGTGCTATAGTGTGCTAAAGCATTGATCATCAACCATCTTTAAAAAAACATTTTTTCTAGGGACAGAAAACTATAGGTAGGAAAAGTGTCAGTTTCTTTCACTGTGATAATCCTTGTTTCTAGGGACAGGGAAGGACAGTGAGGGGAATTCTCCTTGTGCTATAGTGTGCTAAAGCATTGATCATCAACCATCTTTAAAAAAACATTTTTTCTAGGGACAGAAAACTATAGGTAGGAAGAGTGTCAGTTTCTTTCACTGTGATAATCCTTGTTTCTAGGGACAGAGAAGGACAGTGAGGGAAATTCTCCTTGTGCTATAGTGTGCTAAAGCATTGATCATCAACCGTCTTTAAAAAAACATTTTTTCTAGGGACAGAAAACTATAGGTAGGAAGAGTGTCAGTTTCTTTCACTGTGATAATCCTTGTTTCTAGGGACAGGGAAGGACAGTGAGGGAAATTCTCCTTGTGCTATAGTGTGCTAAAGCATTGATCATCAACCATCTTTAAAAAAACATTTTTTCTAGGGACAGAAAACTATAGGTAGGAAGAGTGTCAGTTTCTTTCACTGTGATAATCCTTGTTTCTAGGGACAGGGAAGGACAGTGAGGGAAATTCTCCTTGTGCTATAGTGTGCTAAAGCATTGATCATCAACCGTCTTTAAAAAATCATTTTTTCTAGGGACAGAAAACTATAGGTAGGGAGAGTGTCAGTGTGTTTTACTGTGCGAATCCTTGTTTCTAGGGACAGGGAAGGACAGTGAGGGAAATTCTCCTTGTGCTATAGTGTGCTAAAGCATTGATCATCAACCATCTTTAAAAAATCATTTTTTCTAGGGACAGAAAACTATAGGTAGGGAGAGTGTCAGTGTGTTTTACTGTGATAATCCTTGTTTCTAGGGACAGGGAAGGACAGTGAGGGAAATTCTCCTTGTGCTATAGTGTGCTAAAGCATTGATCATCAACCATCTTTAAAAAAAAAAAATTTCTAGGGACAGAAAACTATAGGTAGGAAGAGTGTCAGTTTCTTTCACTGTGATAATCCTTGTTTCTAGGGACAGGGAAGGACAGTGAGGGAAATTCTCCTTGTGCTATAGTGTGCTAAAGCATTGATCATCAACCATCTTTAAAAAAACATTTTTTCTAGGGACAGAAAACTATAGGTAGGAAGAGTGTCAGTTTCTTTCACTGTGATAATCCTTGTTTCTAGGGACAGGGAAGGACAGTGAGGGAAATTCTCCTTGTGCTATAGTGTGCTAAAGCATTGATCATCAACCGTCTTTAAAAAAACATTTTTTCTAGGGACAGAAAACTATAGGTAGGAAGAGTGTCAGTTTCTTTCACTGTGATAATCCTTGTTTCTAGGGACAGGGAAGGACAGTGAGGGAAATTCTCCTTGTGCTATAGTGTGCTAAAGCATTGATCATCAACCATCTTTAAAAAAACATTTTTTCTAGGGACAGAAAACTATAGGTAGGAAGAGTGTCAGTTTCTTTCACTGTGATAATCCTTGTTTCTAGGGACAGGGAAGGACAGTGAGGGAAATTCTCCTTGTGCTATAGTGTGCTAAAGCATTGATCATCAACTGTCTTTAAAAAAACATTTTTTCTAGGGACAGAAAACTATAGGTAGGAAGAGTGTCAGTTTCTTTCACTGTGATAATCCTTGTTTCTAGGGACAGGGAAGGACAGTGAGGGAAATTCTCCTTGTGCTATAGTGTGCTAAAGCATTGATCATCAACCGTCTTTAAAAAAACATTTTTTCTAGGGTCAGAAAACTATAGGTAGGAAGAGTGTCAGTTTCTTTCACTGTGATAATCCTTGTTTCTAGGGACAGGGAAGGACAGTGAGGGAAATTCTCCTTGTGCTATAGTGTGCTAAAGCATTGATCATCAACCGTCTTTAAAAAATCATTTTTTCTAGGGACAGAAAACTATAGGTAGGGAGAGTGTCAGTGTGTTTTACTGTGCGAATCCTTGTTTCTAGGGACAGGGAAGGACAGTGAGGGAAATTCTCCTTGTGCTATAGTGTGCTAAAGCATTGATTATCAACCATCTTTAAAAAAACATTTTTTCTAGGGACAGAAAACTATAGGTAGGAAGAGTGTCAGTTTCTTTCACTGTGATAATCCTTGTTTCTAGGGACAGGGAAGGACAGTGAGGGAAATTCTCCTTGTGCTATAGTGTGCTAAAGCATTGATCATCAACCGTCTTTAAAAAAACATTTTTTCTAGGGACAGAAAACTATAGGTAGGAAGAGTGTCAGTTTCTTTCACTGTGATAATCCTTGTTTCTAGGGACAGGGAAGGACAGTGAGGGAAATTCTCCTTGTGCTATAGTGTGCAAAGCATTGATCATCAACCGTCTTTAAAAAAACATTTTTTCTAGGGACAGAAAACTATAGGTAGGAAGAGTGTCAGTTTCTTTCACTGTGATAATCCTTGTTTCTAGGGACAGGGAAGGACAGTGAGGGAAATTCTCCTTGTGCCATAGTGTGCTAAAACATTGATCATCAACCGTCTTTAAAAAAACATTTTTTCTAGGGACAGAAAACTATAGGTAGGAAGAGTGTCAGTTTCTTTCACTGTGATAATCCTTGTTTCTAGGGACAGGGAAGGACAGTGAGGGAAATTATCCTTGTGCTATAGTGTGCTAAAGCATTGATCATCAACCATCTTTAAAAAAACATTTTTTCTAGGGACAGAAAACTATAGGTAGGAAGAGTGTCAGTTTCTTTCACTGTGATAATCCTTGTTTCTAGGGACAGGGAAGGACAGTGAGGGAAATTCTCCTTGTGCTATAGTGTGCTAAAGCATTGATCATCAACCATCTTTAAAAAAACATTTTTTCTAGGGACAGAAAACTATAGGTAGGAAAAGTGTCAGTTTCTTTCACTGTGATAATCCTTGTTTCTAGGGACAGGGAAGGACAGTGAGGGGAATTCTCCTTGTGCTATAGTGTGCTAAAGCATTGATCATCAACCATCTTTAAAAAAACATTTTTTCTAGGGACAGAAAACTATAGGTAGGAAGAGTGTCAGTTTCTTTCACTGTGATAATCCTTGTTTCTAGGGACAGAGAAGGACAGTGAGGGAAATTCTCCTTGTGCTATAGTGTGCTAAAGCATTGATCATCAACCGTCTTTAAAAAAACATTTTTTCTAGGGACAGAAAACTATAGGTAGGAAGAGTGTCAGTTTCTTTCACTGTGATAATCCTTGTTTCTAGGGACAGGGAAGGACAGTGAGGGAAATTCTCCTTGTGCTATAGTGTGCTAAAGCATTGATCATCAACCATCTTTAAAAAAACATTTTTTCTAGGGACAGAAAACTATAGGTAGGAAGAGTGTCAGTTTCTTTCACTGTGATAATCCTTGTTTCTAGGGACAGGGAAGGACAGTGAGGGAAATTCTCCTTGTGCTATAGTGTGCTAAAGCATTGATCATCAACCGTCTTTAAAAAAACATTTTTTCTAGGGACAGAAAACTATAGGTAGGAAGAGTGTCAGTTTCTTTCACTGTGATAATCCTTGTTTCTAGGGACAGGGAAGGACAGTGAGGGAAATTCTCCTTGTGCTATAGTGTGCTAAAGCATTGATCATCAACCGTCTTTAAAAAATCATTTTTTCTAGGGACAGAAAACTATAGGTAGGGAGAGTGTCAGTGTGTTTTACTGTGCGAATCCTTGTTTCTAGGGACAGGGAAGGACAGTGAGGGAAATTCTCCTTGTGCTATAGTGTGCTAAAGCATTGATCATCAACCATCTTTAAAAAAACATTTTTTCTAGGGACAGAAAACTATAGGTAGGAAGAGTGTCCGTTTCTTTCACTGTGATAATCCTTGTTTCTAGGGACAGGGAAGGACAGTGAGGGAAATTCTCCTTGTGCTATAGTGTGCTAAAGCATTGATCATCAACCGTCTTTAAAAAATCATTTTTTCTAGGGACAGAAAACTATAGGTAGGGAGAGTGTCAGTGTGTTTTACTGTGCGAATCCTTGTTTCTAGGGACAGGGAAGGACAGTGAGGGAAATTCTCCTTGTGCTATAGTGTGCTAAAGCATTGATCATCAACCATCTTTAAAAAATCATTTTTTCTAGGGACAGAAAACTATAGGTAGGGAGAGTGTCAGTGTGTTTTACTGTGATAATCCTTGTTTCTAGGGACAGGGAAGGACAGTGAGGGAAATTCTCCTTGTGCTATAGTGTGCTAAAGCATTGATCATCAACCATCTTTAAAAAACATTTTTTCTAGGGACAGAAAACTATAGGTAGGAAGAGTGTCAGTTTCTTTCACTGTGATAATCCTTGTTTCTAGGGACAGGGAAGGACAGTGAGGGAAATTCTCCTTGTGCTATAGTGTGCTAAAGCATTGATCATCAACCATCTTTAAAAAACATTTTTTCTAGGGACAGAAAACTATAGGTAGGAAGAGTGTCAGTTTCTTTCACTGTGATAATCCTTGTTTCTAGGGACAGGGAAGGACAGTGAGGGAAATTCTCCTTGTGCTATAGTGTGCTAAAGCATTGATCATCAACCGTCTTTAAAAAAACATTTTTTCTAGGGACAGAAAACTATAGGTAGGAAGAGTGTCAGTTTCTTTCACTGTGATAATCCTTGTTTCTAGGGACAGGGAAGGACAGTGAGGGAAATTCTCCTTGTGCTATAGTGTGCTAAAGCATTGATCATCAACTGTCTTTAAAAAAACATTTTTTCTAGGGACAGAAAACTATAGGTAGGAAGAGTGTCAGTTTCTTTCACTGTGATAATCCTTGTTTCTAGGGACAGGGAAGGACAGTGAGGGAAATTCTCCTTGTGCTATAGTGTGCTAAAGCATTGATCATCAACCATCTTTAAAAAAACATTTTTTCTAGGGACAGAAAACTATAGGTAGGAAGAGTGTCAGTTTCTTTCACTGTGATAATCCTTGTTTCTAGGGACAGGGAAGGACAGTGAGGGAAATTCTCCTTGTGCTATAGTGTGCTAAAGCATTGATCATCAACTGTCTTTAAAAAAACATTTTTTCTAGGGACAGAAAACTATAGGTAGGAAGAGTGTCAGTTTCTTTCACTGTGATAATCCTTGTTTCTAGGGACAGGGAAGGACAGTGAGGGAAATTCTCCTTGTGCTATAGTGTGCTAAAGCATTGATCATCAACCGTCTTTAAAAAATCATTTTTTCTAGGGACAGAAAACTATAGGTAGGGAGAGTGTCAGTGTGTTTTACTGTGCGAATCCTTGTTTCTAGGGACAGGGAAGGACAATGAGGGAAATTCTCCTTGTGCTATAGTGTGCTAAAGCATTGATCATCATCCATCTTTAAAAAAACATTTTTTCTAGGGACAGAAAACTATAGGTAGGAAGAGTGTCAGTTTCTTTCACTGTGATAATCCTTGTTTCTAGGGACAGGGAAGTACAGTGAGGGAAATTCTCCTTGTGCTATAGTGTGCTAAAGCATTCCTCATCAACCATCTTTGAAATCCTTGTTTTTGGACAGTCAGGGAAATTGTCATTGTGCTATTCTGTGCGAAAGCAATCATCCTCAACCATATTTAGAAATCCTTAAGTAAAGGGACAGAGAAGGACACCTGAAGGTAGCCCTTATTGCTTTTTTCCCATCTCCCTGCAGGCCATCTATTAGAATGTCTGGAAGGCAAACAAGGAGAGGCAGACAGTCAGGAGGCAATAAAAGAGGGCAAGCAGGCTCTGTGTCTGGGGGCAACAGTGCTGGTCGTGGACTTTTCCTTCTTTTCGGCAGCTGGACATGTTGAGCCACATCATGCCGAAGACTTGGTAGAGTGGATGACCAAGCCCTCCTCCTCCTCCTCATCCTCTCTCACCCAGGCTCAGGGTACTGGCAAAGCAGCTGCCAAAGCGTCCTCTTCCCTGGTATCAATGTCAGACTCATCATCAGTCACTCCTTCCCTAGACCCACCATGTCCTCCTCCTGAGGAGTCCCCCGAACTGTTTGAGCACAGTGTTGGGTACATGCTCCAGGAGGATGCCCAGCGTTTCGAAGGGTCTGATGATGAAACCCAGCTACAGGAAGGCAGTAGCGTGAGAGCAGACAGAGGGGATGCTCAAGAAGGACACCAATCTGGCAGTCATGTTCCAGCAGCTGCAGCATACTGCCAGATTGGCTCCAGTGATGAGGAGGGACGGGATGATGAGGTCACTGACTCCACGTGGGTGCCTAATAGGAGAGAGGAGGAGGAGGAGGATGAGGAGGAGGCACATCTCCAACGAGGCAGGATGCCCTTTGGTGGCCAGCGTAAGGGCAGTACACCGACGGAATCACACCGCAGAGCTCCGCCTGTGCAGGGCGCTGCCTCTGCCCGTCATTCAAAAAGTTCTTTGGTGTGGGCCTTTTTTGAGGCTAGTGCATCAGATCGCACAGCTGCTGTTTGCAACATATGTCTCAAGCGTATATCGCGTGGCCAAAACATCAGCCGCTTGGGTACCACATGCCTGACCAGACATATGTTGACCTGCCATGCAGCTCGTTGGCAAGCCTACCTCAAAGACCCACACCAAAGAACAAAGCGGACCTCTCCTTGCACCGCATCAGCTGGGATCTCCAACCCCACTATAACTTCAGTCCTCTCTGAAACATGCACTGAGAGGAATGAAGGTGTAGAATTAGGTGTGTCACAGCCAAGTAGTTGCGGCCACTCTGCTAGCAGTACACCGACGTCCGATTCTAGCAGGCAAATTTCCCTGCCCCAGCTGCTGGACCGTCGAAAGAAGTTCACTCCCAGCCATCCACATGCCCAGCGGTTGAATGCTAGCTTGGCTAAATTGCTAGCGCTTCAACTGCTGCCTTTTCAGTTGGTAGACTCGGCCCCCTTCCGTGAGTTTGTGCAATGTGCGGTTCCTCAGTGGCAGGTTCCCAAACGCCACTTTTTCTCACGGAAGGCTATTCCGGCTCTCTACCGGCATGTGGAAGGCAATGTCTTGGCCTCGCTGGACAGGGCGGTCAGCGGTAAGGTGCATATTACCGCTGACTCATGGTCCAGCAGGCATGGACAGGGACGTTACCTTTCTTTCACGGCCCATTGGGTCACTCTTTTGGCAGCTTGGAAGGATGCAGGACAAGGTGCACTATTGTTGGAGGTTGTTCCACCGCCACGCCTCCAAAATGCTACTACTGGTTGTGACACACCTCTCTCCTCCACCCCTCCTCTTCTTCTTCCTCCATGGCCTCTTCCTGTGGTTTGTCCTCTGAACCAGCGGTGCTCCGTAGCCGTTCAAGGGGCTACGCAAGTACGCAGGCAAAAAGATGCCATGCCGTGCTTGCGCTGGTGTGTTTGGGGGACAGAAGCCACACTGGGGCAGAGGTCCTGTCTGCTCTGCAGGGCCAGGCCGAGAGGTGGTTGACGCCACGCCAGCTTAAGCAAGGAATGGTGGTTTGCGACAATGGCACCAACCTCCTCTCCGCCCTCCGACAGGGACAAGTGACCCATGTGCCCTGTGTGGCTCACGTCCTTAACCTGGTGGTGCAGCGGTTCTTGGGCAGGTACCCGGGCTTACAGGATGTCCTGAGGCAGGCCAGGAAAGTCTGTGTGCATTTCCGCAGATCTTATAATGCCAGTGCTCGCCTGGCTGAGCTGCAAAAGGAGTTGAACCTGCCCAAGAACCGCCTTATATGTAACATGCCCACCAGGTGGAACTCAACGTTGGCCATGCTGCAGCGGCTGCATACGCAGCAGAGGGCCATCAATGAGTACCTGTGCGACTACGGCACCAGGACAGGGTCAGGGGAGCTTGGTTTTTTTTCTCCACGCCAGTGGGGCATGATCAGGGATGCATGCACTGTCCTGGCACCATTTGAGGAGGCCACGAGGATGGTGAGCAGTGACAGTGCATGCATCAGTGACACTGTACCTCTTGTCCACCTGTTGGAGCACACGCTGCGTGGAATAATGGACAGGGCACTTGAGGCAGAACAGAGGCAGGAAGAGGAGGACTTCCTTGCCTCTCAAGGCCCCCTTTACCCAGACAGTGTTCCTTCTGTCCCACCCATCGCACAGGAAGAGGAGGAGGAGGAGGAGGAGGATTGTGTCAGCATGGAGGTGGAGGCTGGCACTCAGCATCATCAGCAGCAGTCTTTTAGGGATGATTTACAGTCCCAAGAAACCAGTGGACTTGTACGTGGCTGGGAGGAGGTGGCTGCGGATCATGTCGTCCTTAGTGACCCAGAGGACTCCGGACCGAATGCCTCAGCAAACCTACGCTGCATGGCCTCCCTGATCCTGCAAAGTCTGCGGAAGGATCCTCGTATTCTTCGGATCAAGGAGAGGGACCATTACTGGCTGGCCACTCTCCTTGATCCACGGTACAAGGGTAAGGTTGCGGACCTTATGTTACCGTCGCAGAGGGAGCAGAGGATGAGACAACTCCGGGAGGCCTTGCAGAAAGGTCTGTGCAACCCGTTCCCAGAGACTGGGAGGTTACAAACTCCTGGTCCTGGACAACGAGTTGCTGAGGCTTCGGCCAGTCAAAGAAGGAGCGGTGGGGAAGGTGGCCGTCTGACCGATGCGTTCAGACAATTCTTTAGTCCGCAGCCCCAAAGTATGATCGGTTCCAGCAACCATCGCCAGCGTCTGATAAACATGGTGCAGGAATATCTAGGGGCAAGGTCAGACTTGGACACCTTCCCCACCGAAAATCCTCTGGCTTACTGGGTCTTGAGGATGGATCACTGGCCAGAGCTTGCACAGTATGCAATTGAGCTACTGGCCTGTCCTGCATCCAGCGTTCTTTCGGAACGCACATTCAGTGCTGCTGGAGGATTTGTCACGGATCACAGGGTGCGCCTGTCCACCGACTCGGTTGATCGACTGACTTTCATCAAGATGAACCAGTCTTGGATCACCACCAGCTACCACACACCTGATGCTGATATAACAGACTAATTGATTTTAACATGTCACATCCCTTCAAGACTGATGCTGATGCTGAGTGCCTGTGCTGTTATGTTGACTGGCTATCCTCCTCCTCCGAGTCCTCAATGATACGATTGATGATGATAGCTTGGAAGATCATTTTTGTTTATGGGTGCCGCCACCAGTGGCTAAGGCCCAATTTTTCAGCCCCTGTTTTACAGGGGCGTGTAATTACAATTTTTTTAGCAATAATTTGCCATAGGGCTCATTGCTGTGCTCCAAGTACAGTATCTGTGAGGGGTTGGAGTGTTGTGCCACCAGTGCCTAAGGCCCAATTTTTCAGCCCCTGTTTAACAGGGGCGTGTCATTACAATTTTTGAAGCAATACTTTGCAACAGGGCTCATTGCTGTGCTCCAAGTACAGTATCTGTGAGGGGTTGTAGTGTTGTGCCACCAGTGCCTAAGGCCCAATTTTTCAGCCCCTGTTCAACAGGGGCATGTAATTACAATTCTTGATCTAATAATTCACAGCAGGGCCCATTGCTGCACCCACCAAGAGTAACTCTGAGGGCTTACAGTGTTGTGGCAACGCCACCACCACCACCACCACGAAAGGCCCAATTTTTCAGCCCCTGTTCAAAAGGGGCATGTAATTACAATTCTTGATCTAATAATTCACAGCAGGGCCCATTCCTGCACCCACCAAGAGTAACTCTGAGGGCTTACAGTGTTGTGGCAACACCACCACCACCACCACCACCACGAAAGGCCCAATTTTTCAGCCCCTGTTCAACAGGGGCATGCAATTACAATTCTTGATCTAATAATTCACAGCAGGGCCCATTGCTGCACCCACCAAGAGTAACTGTCAGGGCTTACAGTGTTGTGGCACCAGCACCACCATCAAAGGCCCAATTTTTACTACCACTGTTCAACAATTATATGTAATTAAAATTCCTGATATAATAGTTGACAGCAGGGCGTTCCAGCACCAACCAAGAGTAACTGTGAGTGCTTACAATGTTGTGCCAACACCAACAACTAAGGGGCCTATTTCTGCAGAGTATATACGGCAGGTCCCTACTTTCAAACATCCAACTTACAAACGACTCCTACTTGCAAACGCAAGAAGACAACAGGAAGTGAGAGGAAATCTACCCCTTGGAAGGAAAATTCTCTCCTGTAAGAATTAATATGGGAGAAAGGTGTCTCCTCTGTACTGATGCTTTATCAGCAATCCTTGTTTCAAGAAAAACACCACATTTCAAAAACAGTTGTCATTGGGACGGAAATTGAGGTGAAATGTTCTGAACAGGGGCACAGACAGCAAAACAAATGTTACAGGGGTGATAACCCTTACCTATGTTTTCCAAAAAGTTTAAAAATAGATTTTTGGGCTGGAGCTACACTTAAACAATGTACCTGTTCAAAATTACAAACAGATTCTACATAAGAACAAACCTACAGTCCCTGTCTTGTATGCACCGCCTGTATACGGCTGTTCAGAGTATATAGGGCCTTTTTTATTTTATGTGCGGGGTTCCCCTTAATATCCATACAAGACCCAAAGGGGCTGGTAATGGGCTGGGGTAGGGGGGGGGTCATGGGGTAGCTATGCCATTTTTCTTAAAGATTTTCATCCATATTACCGGGACCAGACATTACATTAAAGCCGCAAGCAGTTTTAAATGGCTTTTTTTTCCTTTAGAAGTGTCATTTTGTGCAGGGACAGTTCTAAACACGGGAAACACGTGGCACTTCACAGGCATACTTTAGACACCCCCCAGGTACGATATTTAAAGGAATATTTGACTTTTTTTTTTCACTTTATGCATCATTAAAATGACTGCTCCCGAAAAACGACCGTTTTTAAAACTTCTTTTTGCATTGATACATGTCCCCTGGTGCAGAACCCGGGTTCCCAAACCCTTTTTAGGACAATAACATGCATAATAGTCGTTATAATTAGCACTTTAGAATTCGAACGTTCGCATCCATTGTATTTAATAGGGTTCTAATGTTCGTACGAACTTTCGGTCCGTTCGCGGGTTCTGGTGCGAACCGAACCCGGGGGTGTTCGGCTCATCACTAGTGGAAATAAAACAAGAGGTGGTATAGCAATGACAGAGGTGTGATTCAGAGTGGTAATACATGCCCTATAATGTGATGCAGTAAGGCAGTGCATGATGGGATATGAAGTTTCCTGGAATGTCACATGACCTACAGGAAGTGATGGAAGCAGAAAGCCTTTTTTAACCACTTAAGCTCTGATAGATTTTACCCCCTTAATGACCAGAGCATTTTTGCTATTCGGCACTGTTCTACTTTAACTGGTGAAGAGTTACACTGGTGATTTGCAGGGAGAAAAAAACAACCACATTGCTGCTCCATGTACAGAGCTCTGTGTTGTTAGTAAAGCCAATCAGCAGGCCACACATCATTGGCCAGGACCTGCTGTACCAAATCACATTACAGATGGAGCAGTGGACACGCACGCCCTCTACCCAGAAATGCCTGGTGATGTTTCAAACAGAGAGGTAAAAATTCAAAGCTATTATGGACTAGGTGAGAGATAAGCACATTGGGATGGCTTGGGCAGAAAAGACACTAGAAAAGGCTTTTTATTATGAAAAGTGAAATCCTGCCTGAAAAGGTGAACATCAAATTAATTTGAACACTTAGTTATAAGGCTCTGTAGAATACTTTCCCTAGGGAAGACTGTTGTACATATGTAACAAAAATATATACCGTATATACTCGAGTATAAGCGAGTTTTTCAGCACATTTATACTCGAGTCACCTTTTTGCGCCTGATCTCCCAGAATTTGGGGACCCGGTACCGACCGGCTGTAGGTGCCCTGGACCTCAAACTTGGCACACATGTAGCCTCACTCTTCCTCTACAATTGTGCAAAGTTTTTTGTCCGGTGGACCTACGGCCGGGAAACAAACACAAATATTCCTGCACTGCTACTATAAAGAGAAAAAGCAGCTACAAAGCCTGTGGACAAAAAGGTGCATGTAACAAAAAAAAAACAAATAATTGTAGCGCTAAAGGGTGTAGGTCAACAAATAAATAAATAAATTACCCTTATGAACAAAAGGAATAAATTGAAAAAATCCCCTTGTGAAAAACAATGTAGAGTTCAAAACAAGCAAAATGTCTCTGGTGAATGATATCAAAGTACATTCGTATTGGTGTGAAATAAAAAGTCCAATAGTGTTCCACAATGGTCCAAAATGTATTCATGATAATTAAACCACAACAAACAATCCTGAATCACTTGTGTGAAAGAAAAAAACACCACCACCAAAATGACATAGTATATTTAATGTAGGTAGTTACACTTACAGTCAGATGGTCATAAAAAGCGCTTCATAAAATATCAGTGGCAACAGTGGGACTCTCCACTGTTGCCACTGATATTTTATGAAGCGCTTTTTATGACCATCTGAATGTAAGTGTAACTACCTACATTAAATATACTCTTTTAGCAGTATTACACTATGTGCCCTTCTTTTTTACTTTACATTTGGCTGTCATTTTGGTGTAACATCATTGGGCCACCATCTTTCAAGTTGGTATTCACCCTTCCATTGTGAATTGCTATGAGAGACGCTCCTTGGATGAACCACGAGCTGCTGATCCTTCAGGGACATACATCCAAAGCTTTGTTGACCCTCTAGACATATGTTTAGTAGGGTCCACTGAGTCCGGTAAGCCTCCTTTATATTGGTGGTGGTTTTTTCTTTCACACAAGTGATTCAGGATTGTTTGGTGTGGTTTAATTATCACAAATACATTTTGGACCATTGTGGAACACTATTGGACTTTTTATTTCACACCAATACGAATGTACTTTGATATCATTCACCAGAGACATTTTGGTTGTTTTGAACTCTACATTGTTTTTCACAAGGGGATTTTTTCAATTTATTCCTTTTGTTCATAAGGGTCATTTATTTATTTATTTGTTGACCTACACCCTTTAGCGCTACAATTATTTGTTTTTTGTGACCTACGGCCGGGAAACACCAATTTTTCAATCCCGGGAACCCCTTCCATAGACTCCCATGTTAAACGGTAATTTCCCCGGTGAATTTGGGGACCCATTACCGGCCGGTCGTAGGTCCCCTGGACCCGAAACTTGGCACACGTGTAGCCCCATTTCTCTTCTACAAGTGTGCAAAGTTTGTTGTCTGTGGGACCTACGGACGTGGAGCACTGATTTTTTAAAAAGCCTGGCACCCCTTCCATAGACTCCCATGTTAAACGTCAGTCTAGTCATGGGCACAGTGAGGCATGGGCACAGTGAGGCAAGGTCACAGTGAGGCAAGGGCACAGTGAGGCATGGGCACAGTGAGGCATGCACATGGACACATTGAGGCACAGTGAGGCATGCAGACACCCTAGGCTTATACTCGAGTCAATACGTTTTCCCAGTTTTTTGTGGTAAAATTAGGTGCCTTGGCTTATATTCGGGTCGGCTTATACTCGAGTATATATGGTACTTCCAGTGTTTTCACAGCTATAGGGCTGAAATTTTAACCAGCTGAATGTACATTGTTCTTTAGAAAAGACTCCTCATCAATACTTAAGTAATACCACTAGCTCTGATCAGAACAGTTAAGTGTTTTATTACAGCTGGTACAGTTACTTGTCTGTATACTGAGATTCAGAGATCCCTGTAAAGAACATTCTGTTAATATTCATATAACCACACTGTTATATAAGAGTGAAGCAATCCTTCTAGAGCTGCCAAAAGGAAAAACATTGATAGCAGAATGACTAGACTACTTATAACAACGTGTCCAAGTTACTAAATAAAAAACGTTATATTTTTACTATGAAAGAAAAATCAGATCATTTGTTAATATCTTTTAAAGGAAAATGTATTATCAATCTACATTGTGCACTCTTGTGATCACCAAACAGATCTCTTTGATTTCTGAGACCCCTTTACAATCATTGCTGTATCATTGCCTAACCACCCCTGCTACCTTAGTTACACCAATAGTTTAATCGTAGTAAGAAAAGATTAACGTTTTTATATTTTTTACATTCAGTCCTGAACAGTGTACTACATATAACATTGTGGGCAAAGAACCCAATGATATAGATGTACTGTAAACATGTAAATCTACATTTTAGCAATCACTGAATTCATGTAGATAAGCACATTAGAAGAGGAAGAAAAATCATTGAAGTGTCTGGCTGTTTGAAGAGATTTATCATTTGGCAATAAGGTAAAATACTCCATAAACATAAAACATATGCTTTTTGTAGCTTATTAGTTTTTCATAAATAACAGCAAAAAGAGCATAGTAGTATACCCCACCTAGTAAAAAAAAGGAAAAGAAAAAACTAAGTAAGTACTCTTTGAGTGCCTGTGTCTTGAGAAAAATGTTATTTTGGCCTTTAGGCCTCATGCACACTGGATGTTTTTAACATTGTTTAACATTTGTTTTTAACAAAATTCCGCGCTGCCTACAAAGGTGAGCAGCTACAAAAACCAATAGACAAAAGGTGAAAACAAAAATACATACATAAATTGTAGCGCTAAAATAGTACAATTGAATAAATATTGAATGGACACCAAGTGAATAAACACCGTGCTCAGTGCTGGATCAGAAGACAATACTCCATACAAAAAAAAACATATAAAAAGTCTCTGGTAGGTGAAAACAATGAAAAAGTTCAATGCAAATATAAATGGTGCTCCCACAATCTTGGAATAAACAAGTGAAGTGAAGATGGCCACCACCGATATAGAAGAGGCTTACCGGAATCAGTGGACCCCAAAAAACATACGTTTAAAGGGTCAACTAAGCATGGTATGTACCACTATAAGGCTGAATCCTCTGCTGTAGTTCCCAAACGGTATCTCACTACAGACATGTGCAGGAGGGTGAGCTGCTGCTAAGTGCTTGGGGGATGGTTGCCCAATGATGCCAGGAAAGGAACCAAAAGTGATATAAAAGGAAAAAGAAGGGCACATAGCGTAATACTGTATTTAAATAGAGTTTAATGTAGGTAGAAACACTTACATTTGGAAGATGTAACAAGCGCTTGTCAAAATGTAAAAAACGACAACAGTAGAGTCTCCCGACGTGTTTCGCAACATAGTGCATCTTCACGTCACTTGTTTATTCCAAGATTGTGGGAGCACCATTTATATTTGCATTGAACTTTTTCATTGTTTTCACCTACCAGAGACTTTTTTTTATATGTTTTTTTTGTATGGACTATTGTCTTCTGTTCCAGCACTGAGCACGGTGTTTATTTACTTGGTGTCCATTCACTATTTATTCAATTGTACTATTTTAGCACTACAATTCATGTATGTATTTCTGTTAGGGGCATTTGAATTTTTTTTTTCTCCTTCTAAATGCCTCTCCATGTTAGCCTATGTGTCCTTGCACACATAGGCATTTAAAGGAGTTTAGAGGCAGAGGTGTTTAGAGGCAGAGAAAAAACCCACAGCCAGTGTGTCCAGGAAGAATGGTGTTTTGGCAGAAAAAATGCTTGGTGCATGCAAACACATATAAACACATGTTAACATTATGCTCATTTAGCTCTTGAGTGTTTATTCATTTTAAAGGCCAGAGTAAATTCTTATTCTGGCCAATTAAATTAATTAACATCCAAGCGCTTGACGTGTCTAAACGCATTTACAACCATCAAGCATTTTTTTCTGCTGCCAGGAGGATAGGCGTCTAGGAGAGATAGCAAAATGTCCAGTGTGCATAAGGTCTAAAAAGGATCTGCAGTCAAAACATTTTCTTTCCATTTTTGATACACAGGAAAGCCCAAGCACATTTCTCCAAAGTAAGGAGAAATCCCTCCTTTGATAGCTGTCAATGGAAATGGTGTCTCAGTGACAAGACATCATCTTCTGTTCTTTGTGTGACCATAACATTTAAAAATCTACCACAGTTTGTTCTGGTGATAAACGGTTGTAAGGACAAATAGTGAAAATCAGCAATTACATCAAAAAGTCAAAAGTTCTTACCTGTTCCTACTCAACTCAAAACTAAATGAACTGGAGGTTTACTTTTATTGTCAAGTTAATCTATGAGAGTAAATGCGCAAGTACTTCAGAGGGACTTAATACATTCAATACATTGTTAATGGCAATTGTCTCTAGGCTATATAGAAGGGGATCATTTATTCTTAAAAAAGGCAGACCTTAAATAGTAATAACTAATATCTAAAGATTTCTAAGAGGCCACTATGGTCCAAAAAATATTATTTGTTATGTAATATGTGGGAAACTTTACTTAAAAACATATAGTATACTTCAGGAGGGAGGACCAATGGGCATAATTATTTGCACCCTAAAGCCCAAATCCAGACACATTTTTTCTTTTTTTTTGGAAACAGTGTTAAGGGGCTATGTCTGTGTCAAGTATTTATTCCTGCCTGTGTTCCAGTTTCATAGATTTCTCTTCACATACTGTCTATATGATGGGTGTCATACAGAACAGGAGATAAGGGAAATCTCTTTCTCTTATAGGCAGCTATAAAAACAATCGGAAGAATGGGATGTTCCCCCAGTGGGGTTTTTGGGCAGCTGAATTCAAAAATTGATAACAATGTATGTATAAAAGGTTTGTTTATTAAAATTCAAGGAAAAGGGATGGTGGTACAAGTTAAGATAAGAGCTCTATAAAAACAATCTTCCTATAGAGTAGGGAAGGGGAAAAACTAGTGATGAGCAAAATGACCATTTGGTTCTCAAGAGGATCTGCAAACCCAATCGAAAATCTGTGATCTCCTTACGTCGCGTCCAAGACCTATTTGAAGGGACCTGAATTGTATTTATTTTTGGCCTTTCAAGGACAATTTGTGAGCTTTTGATAGGAAAGGGACATTAGTAGCTGGGTACTGCCATGATGGACTTGTATCAAAGCAAAAATTGTTTTAAAAAATACTGTTCAGCTGGGAGCAGGTTTTTTAAAAGGGCTCAAAGAGCAACAATAAAAATACTTCATTTTTAGCATCGAGAATAAATGAAAAAAAAAACAGCAATTCATTTCTATTCTATGTAGAGCCTTATATCAAACAAACTGCAGACCAATAATTTTGACATCTACTATACTACTCCACACATTACAACTTCCTCTTCAAAAGAAAGCATTCAATTATAATGTACATATATATTTACATCTTAAACACTATACTCTCAGCACCTTCCTCAGTCCCCAGTCAAATACAAAAGCATCAACCCAAACAAACTCAACACAAAAAAATAATACAAATTCCAGGAGAAAACATGGTAACTGGGTGCACTTTATTTATACGTCCAAGTCTCACTATATAGTTTAAAAAGAGATATCTTGGCGGACACAGGGACCCCACACCCATTCAAAAGTCACTAAGGTATTATTTATTACAGTAAGAGCTTCCATAAATGTAACCTCTCGTATACACGAGTACAAATCAGGAAATATTGGTTCACCTGTCTGCTTCCCACAGAATGCAATTAGGCATTTGGCTGTGGTAAGCACGTGGAAAATAAAACTTCTAGGCACCTTAGACACCCCCAATTCCCTTAAATACAATGCATTGTGATGTCCTAAAGGGTACACTTTAGTGGGAATAAAATTAGCAAATAAAAAAAAATATATATAGCATATACAATTGCAATACAAGTCATATTGTAATTAAATGTTATTAAAAATTACCTTTTCTTTTTAATCTGAAGCATTGTAATTTTCTGTAAAATGCAATGCAATATGGCTACCTGGTGGCGTTCTGTACACATAATGTGTACAGAAATCCCCCAGAAATGTAATTTCTTGCTTGTGTGATTGATTTACTTTTCCCAGAAGTCTGCACAAATCCAATTTTAAGCATCCCCTGCAACAAAAATTTAATTCAAAGTGAAATCACAAGTAGCCAGAAGCTGCCATTTAGTGGCAGTAGAAATATCTGGTAATACAGAGTGAAGCTCCACTTTAAGGTCCAGATCTCTTCTTCTTTTTCAGTTTCATGTCGTGAGCTGGAGTGAATTGATTTGGTCAGGCACACGATACGCACCTTCATTGGGGCCCTCTGAAGTTTCCTGGGGCTGATTGGCCTGGGCCTGGAGAGCTGCTATCAGCTGTGGCCAAGTATGGCTTCTGATCCTTGGGCATACGAGCTACAACACAGAATGACAGTGCTTAGCCTGGGACCTTGCATATGCTCTGAGGTGCATAGGTGAGGGAAGAAGGAGGCAGCTTAAGGTTCAGAGAAGTTAAAAGGATGAGATCCATGGAGAGGAGAGGGCACAGGTGAATATCATCTCCAGCCCTGTGCCCGATCCTGCATCTTTACCAGCTGCAAAAGGAATGTGGGGGAGAGTGAGGGAGATTTACTAAAACTTGCGCACACTGAATCTGGTGCAGCAGTGCATAGCAACCAATCAGCTTCTAACTTTAGCTTGTTAAATTAAGCTCTGACAATGAAACCTAGAAGCTAATTGGTTAGTTTGTACAGCTGCACCAGATTCTGTGAGCACCAGTTTTTGTAAATCACCCCCAGTGTAGCATGAAGGATATGTAGCATCCATATCCATGCATACTGGACCTGCCCATTTGTATATGTACCATGCCACTGGGAATATTGTTCAGACACATTACCAGACATCCCAACCTGCAAAACCTAATTTCAGGGAGGTGGCAAACACATTTCAGGGAGGTGGCACTTTTCAATATTTATTCACAGTGCTTCTGGCTGCAGGGGGGGGGGACGGAGGAGGAACACAGGAGGGGCAGAGGAGAACACGGGGCTGGAGGAGAACGGGGGGGAAGAGAAGGACATGGAGGGGGATGGGGGAGGAGCACACAGGAAACAGCGGGGGGATGATTGGTGCGGCGGGCAACAGCTGTGATGACCGACCTCCCTGTATAGCTTTTTAGCTGACATCCGCAGGAGGGAGAGAAGGAGAAGCGGCTGTCAGCTAAAAATCTATACAAAGGAGATCGGTGTTCACAGCTATTCCCCGCCGCACCAAGCATTCCCGGGAGATCGCGAGGCGCTTGCGGGTGTGCGGGAGCCGCCGCAGAAATGCGGGAGACTCCCGCACCTCGCGGGAGACTTGAGATGTCTGCATTACAATAAATATGCTGGTAGAGGGCAGCATTCTCTTCCTGTCACTAGGGGCAACAAACGTTGCAGAGGGTGCACCAGAGGAATGTCATGGAGAGTGAGAGCCAAAAGAAAGAGGACTGAAGAGAAGGAGTGCAAACCTTTTGCTGCTGACATGTCTCACTGATGTGCTGTGTGTTTATTCATTTATGTGGTACCCCAATGGCTGGGACTTTTATCACAGTTGATACACTTTGGCTAAAACTGCAGACCACCATGGTGCTGTCAGAAGCAGCTAGGTTAAAAAATATCCACACTGCAGAGCTCTTGTTGACCAGCCCTGGCTATAGCAGCAGCCTGTACCTGTGGGTAGGGATGAGTTTCGTGTTCAAGTCGAACTCATGTTCGACTCGAACATCGACTGTTCGGCCATTTTCCAAATTTCGACCAATATGGGCCGTTCGCGCCAAATTCAAGTGGCGAGTCAAGGTCCATAATTCACTGCGTCATCACAGTGCATTGCTGGCTGATGATTGGCCAAGCATGCACTATGACCCGCATGCTTGGCCAATCACAGCGCCGTCAGTACAGAGAGCCGTAATTGGCCAAAGGAAGGGTGCCTTTGGCCAATCATGGCTCAAGGGAGTAGGTACACGCCCCACACTATATAAGGCTGCCTGCGTGTCGGTCTTTGTAGTGTGTTGCGGCGTGTGAGAGAGATAGATAGAGAGTCAGAGGGGGTTATTTACTAAAAGCAAATCCATTTTGCACTACAAGTGCACTTGGAAGTGCAGTTGCTGTAGATCCGAGGGGGACATGCAAGAAAAAAAAAAAAAAAACAGCATTTTTGCTTGCACATGATTGGATGATAAAATCAGCAGAGCTCCCCCTCATTTCAGAGCTTCCCCCTCAGATCTACAGCGACTGCACTTTCAAGTGCACTTGTAGTGCAAAGTGGATTTGCCTTTAGTAAATAACCCTCAGAGTGTCATTTCATTTCAGTTAGATAGAGCAGGCAGGCGATTGAGTTAGCTTTAGTCAGTGTATTTAGTATATATATGCATCCTAGGAGTTGTGTGTGTGTGTGTATATATATATAGATATATATATATATATATCTATATATATATATATATATATATATATATATTAGGGCTGTTACTGATTAAAATTTTCATGTTCGATTAATCGTTTTTTTTTTAAATCGATTAATTGACTAATTTCGATTAATTATAACGCACATACAGATCCAACTACTTTTAGCTGATCTCCTTGCAGGCTGATTCCCAGTGCAGCTACCAACCACTGGAAAAATGGATAGCAGGATACAAAAAACACACAAAGGCAGCGCTCGATGGGAATAGCATTAAAACTTTTATAGTCTTCAAGTAGGTAACAAAATAAATATTGCACTGGAGATAAAATCAATGTAGCTACATAAACTGTAAAAATGGTGCGAGTAATACCAAACGGTAGCAAAAGCAGTCATAAAAACATGTAGCCAAGTACTGGTATAAAAATGTGTACAACGATACCACTGCTGAATCCAGATAAGGAGGGGTTAACATCAGTCCGTCGGCATGTAGATGTCCCGTGAAGGGAACTATCGCAACTCCCAGTGGATGGCTGTAGAATCCCAGGTTGATAGAGGGAAGTGTAACAGCCCTTGCATGTGGCAGATAGTAAGGTCCCGCTGGCATGCAGATATGAAGGCACAGCAAAGGAGCCCTTCAGATGGACACGGCAAGCTCCGCCGGTGTCTGTGGCGTCACCGGATCTCCGACGGAACTCCCTGAAGACCCGGAAGCCGGAAGAGAGGCGAGTACGGATCAAAAGAATTTTGATCGATGAAAAGAATTTTGATCGATCAACAAACTTAATCGATTAATCGAGGAATTAATAGTTAATTTCCACAGCCCTAAGATATATATATATATATATATATATATATGTAGCGTTACCTTCAATTAAGAAGGCCGCAGATTTAGTTTGGGCCCTAAAGACAGCTCCGCCAACCCCGGGCAATTTACTCGACCCCCTTCTGGCACAGTTAGTCTAGGGTAATATGTGTATATCTTATGCTCTATGGTTAAATGCAGACACCAATGCAGTGATAGAAGAATAACGAATTTACTTTCTACTGGCAATAAAATCAACAGTTGTAACAGATCACATAAATCTATCTGCAGAGCCCTGCAGCAGTAGTCACACTATAACTATTAAGATGTGGCGCACACGCGCCACGTGTAACAGTACTTCACTATGCGCCCTATGGCGCAGCAACTAAATAAACTATCTAGATGGCCAGGCCTGACCATATAACTCAGTCTCTAGGGGGTAAAATTCTTCGCATGCAAGTCTTTAAACGGTGGTGCACATTTCAGGAACACATTTGTAATCCAGGGGGGGGGGGGGGGGGTAAAAATACCAACACAGTACACTCCACTAGAGATCCGTTTGACTCAGTTCTGCTATGGATCTCCAGTGGGGAGAAAGAACTGAATTAGGAACTGGTGGGCCACGGCAGTCTGTAGGCCTAACAATGGTATACAGTATTTGTGGATTGAGCATGTGCTCGCTCACCCCTCCGGACGCGATCCCAGTCCGGGAACTTCCACCCGCTGTGTCTCCACACACACAGCGTCCGCAGCGGTCGGGTCTCTGGCTCAGCAGCAGTTGAAGAAACCGAGTCAGATGCCACCCAGGCTCGAGATGAGGTGGAAGGCTCTTTTGGGTAGCAGCGCAAGGCCCCAGGCTTCAGGCCTTGCACCACAGCGGATCCGCACAGGAAGATCTCTCCACTGAAGTCTCGTGTCCCAAAGAGGCCGAGCTCCGCCTCGCCTCTCCCTTATATAACCCCTCCCATGAGTCTCTGGGGTGAAACATTGCCGAAAGGGGTTCTGGGTAAGATAGTCCTGGGAGTCTTAAAGGGGACCCCGCTACACACTCCCCCCACTTAAACTCTTTGGTCCCCAAAGATAATTCTAGTATACATTGTGTACAACCCTAGACAACATTGCGTATGATGTCGGCATAGGGAATTCCCACCAAAACAAAGGGGTTGAATTCCCTTGCCCACAGGTCACACTATCATGGGTTGCCTGCCTAACTGTGCCAGAGAGTGAGTGGGGGTTGCCCTCCACCAAATGAACAGTGGAGGGATCCGGATTCTCTGCACTCCTCCTGGCAGTGACCACAGAATCTTCTGAGCTCTCCCCCATTTGTGGGTAAGTCAACTTTTTGGGAGGCCTTATGACTCTTTGAGCCCTTTGCTCTCTTGGGGTTTCTGGCTCTGGTGCCACAGGCTTTTCTTCCGTAGCAGGTTCGGGCAACACAGCGGGCTCTGGAACATCTGCTTCAGGAGCCGAGGGATACATAGAGTCTCTAGGGTCCTTTTCAGAGTAAGTATCACAGGCATCTTCCCAGTAATCTGATGAAGGACTAGATGGGATGAACTCAGTGGCTTCTGCATTCAGTTGTCTATCTATAGTGTCTTCAGTGGTTGGAAGATCTATAGCAGAAGTTCCTGGAGTTGGGGAAGGCCACAACCAGTCAAGTTCTCTTCCTTCATCTCCACTAAGTTCAGAGGCCTCTCCATCTTCAGCCCGAGAGGTCTGGGACCGAGTGTTTGGCCTGGGGGTATCCAGAATAGAGACTGGTTCAGGGGAGTCCCTCACTGGAGGTATCTTGACCGCTTCAGCAAGTGGGAGCAGGTGGTTTCGATGCCACGTCTTCAGTGGTCCTACCTTTCCTTCTGGCTTCAACTTGTAGACAGGTAGGCCCGGCAGCTTCCTACAGATGACATAGGGTTCAGATCTCCATCTGTCTGCAAGTTTGTGTTTTCTCAGGGACCCCCAGATTGCGTAGCAGTACTCGGTCCCCGGGCTGCAGGTCTTGCACCCGGACCTTCAAGTCAAAGTTTCTTTTGTTTCGAGCTCCCCTTTGATCTGAGGCCGCTTGAGCTTGTTCATAGGCTACTTTCAGGCTGTGTCTGAGCCTGTCCACATATCCTTTGTGGGATGTGGCTGAGGAATGGTCTAAAGAGGTGCCAAAGGCCAGGTCCACAGGTAACCTTGCTTCTCTCCCAAACATGAGTCGATACGGGGAGTAGCCTGTAGCATCACTGGTGGTGCAGTTGTAAGCGTGTACTATAGCTGCTATGTGTTTGCTCCAATGTTGTTTCTTCTCACTATCCAGAGTTCCCAACATGTTGAGCAGAGTTCGGTTAAACCTCTCCGGCTGAGCATCTCCCTGTGGGTGATAAGGCGTGGTTCGGGTTTTCTTGATTCCTAACGAATCCAGGAGTTTCCAGATCAACCGACTCTCAAAGTCCCTTCCTTGATCTGAATGGAGTCGCTGTGGCAGCCCATAATGGACAAAATACTTCTCCATAAGTACCTTGGCTACTGTGGAAGCCTTCTTGTCTTTGGTTGGGAAAACTTGGGCATACCGGGTGAAATGATCGGTTATCACCAGAACATTATCTAGTCCACTCAGGTCGGGTTCGAGGCAGAGGAAATCAATGCATACCAGATCCATTGGGCCTTGACTTTGTAGATGGCCCATTGGGGCAGCTTGATGGGGTAAAGTCTTCCTCTGGATGCAGCGTGCACATGAATGGCAGTACTCTTCCACTTCTGCCCTCATGCAGGGCCAATAGAACCGACTTCTGACGAGTTGAAAGGTCCTTTCCGCCCCTAGGTGGCCGTGATTGTCATGTAGGGCAATCAGAACAGTCTCTCGATGTTTTTCCGGAAGAAACAATTGCCATTTATCTTCCAGGTCATCAGAGGGGCCCCTTCGGTAGACCACTCCCTGATGCACCTGTAACCTGTCCCACTCTTTCCTCAACAGGCGAGCTTCCTTTGAGGAGTGGCGCAGGAGTCTGTTTGGATCCTGATTCTCCAGGGCTTCCAGAACCAATTTCCCCATGGGGTCTTCTAATTGGTCGCATCTCAGTTCCTTCTTGGACAGTTTCGGCAGATGGTCTTCCTCCAGTTGGGTTACTCCACAGTATTGTTTGGGGACTCCTATCTCTTCCGCCCTTGAGCCTCCTCTGGCTTGTAATTCAGCCCCTTGACAAAGGGCCCGCACCCCGTCAGGTGCCACTTGAGTCCAGTCTTCCGTGTCACTGGTGGGGCCATGAGATCTCCTGGACAGAGCGTCTGCATCTCGATCTCCAGCCCCTGGCCTGTACTTTAGGCTGAAATTGAATCCAGACAATGCGGCCAGCCACCTGTGTCCAGTGGCGTCCAGCTTTGCTGTAGTGAAAAGGTAGGTAAGGGGGTTGTTGTCGGTCTTCACAGTGAACTCCGCCCCATACAGGTAGTCTTTGAGCTTGTCTACTACCGCCCACTTAAGGGCCAGGAACTCCAGCTTGTGAGTGGGGTAGTTCTTCTCAGAGGGGGTCAGGCTCCTGCTCACGTAGGCAACAGGCCGCAGTTGTCCTTCATGTTCTTGGTAAAGTACTCCTCCCAGACCGTCATGACTAGCATCTACATGTAGTTCATAGGGTTTGGTTGGGTCTGCGTAGGCCAAGACTGGGGCAGTGGTTAGGCTCTTCTTCAATGCCTGGAAGGCTTCTTCACACTTTTGGTTCCACTGATCTCTGACTGATTCTCCCGGCTTCCTGGGCCCTGAGTCGTCCTCTTCCCCCTCGGTCTTGAGTAGTTCATTCAATGGTCTGGCAATTCGGGCAAATCCTTCCACAAACCTCCTGTAATAGGAGCAGAACCCCAAGAAGGATCTGAGCTCTGTTACTGTTGTGGGTCGTGGCCAGGAGGTAACTGCCTCCAATTTTTCAGGGTCTGTGGTCACCCCTTCTTCAGACACTATGTGCCCCAGATAGTTCACAGAAGACTGGTAGAACCGACACTTCTCAGGCGAAAGCTTGAGTCCCTCCTCACTGAGTCTTCTCAACACTTTTTCCAGCCTCCCTTCGTGTTCTTCCAGGGTTCTCCCAAAGACAATGACATCGTCCAGGTATACAAGGACTTCAATAAGGTTCATGTCTCCTACAGTCTTCTCCATGAGACGTTGGAAGGTAGCAGGAGCTCCAGACAGTCCCTAAGGCATTCGATCAAACTCGAAGAACCCCTCTGGATGCATAGGGATCTGATAGTATCCACTCTTGAGATCAATAACGCTGAACCACTTGGCTCCAGACAAACTCTGTAAAGCGTCCTCTATCCTCGGAGTGGTGTACTGGTCGGGTATGGTTCTCCTGTTGAGAGTCCTGTAGTCTATACAGAGCCTCAATGACCCATTCTTCTTCCTGACCACCACTATCGGGGAGGCATAGGGGCTTCTAGACTCCCGGATCACACCAGTCCTCTTGAGTTCTGCGAGTTGCTCCCTTAGATCCTCCAGATCTGCTAGTGGGACCCGCCTGACCCTCTCTCTAAAGGGCTTGTCTTCCTGAAGGCGGATCCGATGGGTGGCACTCCTTGCACACCCCACATCGAACTCATCTTTGGAGAAGATCTTCTCCCATCTGGTCAACTGGGCCTTGGCTCTCTCTTTCCAAGCCCTGGGCAGATTCGGGTTTTCTATGGACAGCTTCTCCCAAACATCTCCTCCTTCACCCGTCCCCTTGACTTCTAAAGGGTAACCGGGACAGCAGGGCTCACCTGGCCCAGCAGCATCCTGGCTGGGATTTCCATGGGGCCACCTGTAGTGTTCCTAACACTCACCGGAACTCTACAATGGGCCTTCTTCAGGGCCTTCAGCGGAATCACTTCTGGTATCACTTCCAGACCGGTGGACTCTTCCCTTGGGTCGGACTCCAGCATGACAAAGGGTCCAGGCTGCTCCCAAGTAAGCTTCACAGTGGCTCTGAGACAGGTTACTTCGCCGGGCTGCAACACTACCCCTTCTCTTCCAAGTCTCCACACCTTCCCTATCCCCTCTCCAGGGGTCTTCTGCTCTAGGACCAGCCGTTGGTAGGCCGTCTTCAGCATGGGGTGGATCTTGGTGGCCGCTGACCCCTTCTCTTTCACTATAAGGGGTCAGGAGTCTTCGGACCAGGTCCGTGTTTGTCCCTATTATAAGGGAACTCTTGTTGACTCCTGGTGGCCGAGGGCACACGATTGCCAGGGTGTCAAACACTTCGGCCTTCCCAGCCACAGACGGGTCATAGGTCATCTTGATGGGCAGATAGCCATCGTAGGGGAAGCTCTGGGTTCCAATCCCCCATATTTCCAGTTCCTCTATCTTCTGGATGGGCAGATGACTCAAGTGCTTATTGTAGAAATCCCAGTATAATAGGGTCACTTGTGCCCCAGTATCCAAGATGGCTCTGGTGTAGACTCCCTCCACTTGAATGGGCACTATAGGAGATGGGCCTACCAGCTTCTCCGGATATGGTCTGGCAGGGGTCGCCTTCTTCTGGTCCTTTCCCTTTGGACTCTCTCTCGTTGAACTCCCTTTGGACTTTAGTCTTTCTTGAGCCTGGTATGCATTGATTTCCCTCCTTTCAATGGGTGTACAGACTCGCTGAGGGATATTATTGTTTTTCTTAGGTGTGCATCCCCTCTGGGGAGTGCTGTGCCTCTTCTGAGGGGTCTTGCCCCCTTTCTCTGGGGTGTATCTCTGTTGAGGAATGTTGTGTTTCCTCTGAGGTGTTTTATCTCCTCTTTTCTTCTGCTTCGCATTCAGCTTGGAGCTCACTGAAGATGATGGGCACCCGGTTGACTCCTTCACCGGGGCCCTCTGGAGTTTCCCGCCGGCTTGCGGTTATCTGTTTTCTTCTTCTTGGGACTGGAACATGTAGCTGCAATATGGCCAATTCCTCCACAGTTAAAGCAGACTATATCTCCCCATTCTTGTAAATTGGGAATAGTTCCTTCCTTGGTACTTCTCTCCTGGTGCCCTCTGGGTCTTTTGCTATCAGAGAGGCCAACATCTCTAACACCTTGGACATTTGTGATTTTAAAGTCTCTACCTCTGAGTCTCTCTCAGGGGTCATTACTGGGTTGACTAACACCTGTGCGGGGACAACATTTGTCTTAATCATTTGCTGGTCCTGTTGTAGTGCCTCCTCATCTCTGATGATTTTTATCAAATCAGGCCTCGTACACACGACCGATTTTCTCGTCCAAAACCGACAAAAAAAGTGCCGCGAGAGCTTTTTTGACGAGAAAAACGTTTGTGTGTATGGTTTTA
Source organism: Rana muscosa (assembly GCA_029206835.1). Taxonomy (NCBI): domain Eukaryota; kingdom Metazoa; phylum Chordata; class Amphibia; order Anura; family Ranidae; genus Rana; species Rana muscosa. Next base: position 825,173,107 of record CM055121.1, read on the forward strand.
CGACGAGAAAATTCCCGAGAATCTCGACGAGAAAATAGAGAACCTGCTCTCTATTTTCTCGTCAGGATTCCAGATTTCCTTGTCGTGTTTCTCGTCGGGCTGTTTTGTGACGAGAAAATGGTTTGTGTGTATGCTTTTACGACTCTTCCAAAAGCGCGCATGCTCACAAGCAACTATGAGACGGGAGCGCATCTTCTGGTAAAACAAGCATTCGTAATGGAGAGAGCACATTCGTCACGCTCAAAAATATTGCATCGTTTAAATGTTCTGCATTGAAATCTTCGTTAGAATGTTACATTAATCAAAACGAGTGACCTTCTTTTGCTGCTGATATTAACACAGAGTTATGCCTTTTTTTTAACCTTTTTCATGCTGCTCTTAAGAAGATTTATGTGTATTATATCGTGCAAGTTTTTAGGAATAATTTAAATGGTTATATTTTTCAAAATGATGTTAATTATAATTTCGCAATGTTTTGATAGTGATCTCCCATTTAATTTTGGAATCTATATTAGTTAAATTTCCCACCATGTTTTTTTGCTAATCAGATTTAGTTATTCTTTTGGGGGGGTGATATCTGTCCCTTTTATTGTCAGTCAAATGTATCTGCTTACTCCAAAGCTAGATTTTTAATTTTTACAAATACACATAGTCAAGTATGAACTTAAACAAAAATCACATTTATTCATGTTTAGAAATAAAATAAAGAGAAGGCAGCGCTGGAGAACCTGCTGCCATTTGTGCATCCCAGGGACCCCAGAGCACACAGCAACCCTGTGTGGACACTAAAATTGGGAGCTTGAGAAGGCCAACATTTCTGAACACAATCTGATGCTGGCCTCCCAGAGGTCAGGAACAGCAGCAGGTGATATATATGTCCCAAGTGTGTGGTACTACAACAGGCTGCCTTCTGTCCGACCACAATGAAGCAAGGCCATCACTTCCTCTTCTTCCTGGCAACCTTCCCTGCAACCTTCCCTGAAGCCTTCCCTGCAGCCTTCCTTCTTCGTTTGGCTGGAGGCTGGGCCACTGGAGGGGTACTCCTGTCAGGAGGAGGAGGAGGAGATGTAGCAGAAGGGGGTGGGGCATAAGAAGAAGGTGGAGGTGTAGCAGAAGGGGGTGGGGCAGAAGAAGAAGGTGGAGGTGTAGCAGAAGGGGGTGGGGCAGAAGAAGAAGGTGGAGGTGTAGCAGAAGGGGGTGGGGCAGAAGAAGAAGGTGGAGGTGTAGCAGAAGGGGGTGGGGCAGAAGAAGAAGGTGGAGGTGGAGGTTGAGGTTGGGTCAGTTGTGCCACCTCACATATGGCGGTATTGGGGGTAATTTTCTCCATCACCCCCTTGTTGAGCAAGGTGATGAGCAGGGGCTCGCATAGGAGGCGTTGCTCCATGCTCATCACCTTGAACTTAGCCTCCACTAGGCCGGCAATGGCCTCTTCAGGGGATGTGGGCTCCTGGAGGGTGGCATGGGCCTCACGAATAAGGGCCATTGCTGCCTCACTCGTGCTCCTGTCCCTCCTGCCTCTTTTGTGAAGCTGGATGGGAGGCACCTGGGATCTGGTGCTTCTCCTTTGCCCTGCCACCTCCTGTCTGCCACTGGGCCCTGCCACCTCCTGTCTGCCACTGGGCCCTGCCACCTCCTGGCTGGCACTGGGCCCTGCCACCTCCTGGCTGCCACTGGGCCCTTCCTCCTCCTGCCTGACAGTTTCCAGACCCTCCTCCTGGCTGATTTCATCCTGTGTATGAAAAAGGGACATAGTTTAATATGTTGGTTTAATCTTTGCATCAAACTTTGTAATCCTGATTGAAGCAATTAGAATGTAAATCCATAAATCCTTGCTTTAAATTTACCACTACATCAGATTGACTATTTAGCACCCAATTAAGTGCAGAATAATGTCTACAGATCTTGATTTCACTTGTGGAATCCAAAATATTTTATGTTTGTCATCTTGACATATTTGTCAAACATTAAGTTTATCCCAATACATTTTCATTTAATACTCTACCTAGCTCCAGATGGCCAAATCAGGATCATCCAGGATGGCTGCCTCCTCTTGCTCCAGAGAAGGCTCAGGTTGGCTGCAGGGAAGTCTGGGGGGAAGAGTGGAGAGTGATGGCCTTGTCTCAATGTGGTCATCCAGGAAGGACATCCTGTTGTAGTACCACAAAATCGGGACATACACATCACCTGCTGCTGCTCCTGACCTCTGAGAAGCCAGCACCTTAGAGCGTTCAGTCCTGTAGGTACCTCTCAAGCTCCCAATTTTAGTGTCCACTTGTTTTGCTGTGGCTGTGGGCACCTTGGTATGCACAAATGGGAGCAGCTTCTCCAGCGCTGCTTTTCTCACCCCTCTTTTTTTGTGGATGGGGTTTTTCGTCTCCCACAGAGCCGGCAGCTCCCTTACCCGGTCAATAAATTCCGCCAGGAACTCTTTGTCGCTAATAAAGACATTCATATTGTATCTGCAAGTTAAATAAATTATATATAACTAATGTGAGGCAAACAGTCTAACCTCCTTAACATCCTAGTCACCATATATATCCTCCAACATTCTCAAGACAGTATAGGCCAACAATTTGTACAAGTCACAAAATCACATACCTTCGTTCGCACGTCCGTCACTTGAACTCCTCTCTCCGCACACCGAACGTACTATAGTCACATGTGTGTTTGCTATATACACACCACGCATGCGTCAAAATACAAACACGTCGCTCCGCACACGTCGCCCGCCCATGACGTTCTAACTAACATCTTTTCCCCGCCCCTTCTCTTTCAGCGCGCAGACAGATATGGCGGAGTTACAGCAGGTGTCTGATAATTCCGCAACTAACGAGGAGGAGACAAGCCCGGAGACCGAGGAAACGTCACGATCAAGGAGGAGATTCAAGGCATCGAATATGTCTTTGGCGGAGATGGCGGAGATGGTGGACATCTTGCTCAAGGCTGATTATGACGCCAAGCATGGGCCGTATAGCAAACCAAATAGAAGGAAGGCCAAAATCCTCACTAAAGTCGTGAAGAGTCTGAAGGCGAATTTCGGGGTGAAACGCTCAAATGAGCAGCTCAGAAAGAGGTGGTCAGACCTCAAACTGAGGGAGCCAGACCAGTTGAGGAGCATAAAGAGAATGCTCGCTAAAAGTAAGTAAAAAGTAGACTTTTCTGCTATTAATCTTTTTCTAAACTGACATGTTGCTCTTTATTTTGGTTTCTCATATTGGACTCCCTTCCAAAATGTAATATTTTGAACTTGGTTGGGCACAGTAATCGTTCGTTACGTTACCGACACTTCGTTCGGCCACTATCCGCGGTTTTGGCTTATTTTAGAGCCACAAAAGTAATTAGACATCTGCCATTTTTGCTCAAATATTGTGGCAAATTTTTTAGTCTAGATGATGTGTTTGTAAAGAGAATGAAATGCAAACTTTTATCAGTGTAAAGGAGAGGACACTCAGCAGCTGCTTCCACATCTGTACTTTGGAGCACTATAGTGTGGGCCACCAGACCCGCCTTTTTTGGGTGTCCCACACAGGTGCATCAGTGAATTTTTGTGGTGCCTCCATGTCAAATAAATTACATCCAAAGGTGAATACTAAACATATTTTGGGTCATAAATAATGCATTCTTCTTTAAATTCCGCCCAAACACACACTTGTACCACACTTCCAAGCAATTTAGCCTGTTTTTATTTTAACATTGAGATTTACAGTGTGATAAATAGACCTTTTGTTTGATTCTCATAGGGGAGAGAAGACTGGGAGGAGGACACTCCAGGGAGCACATGCACCCCACAACTTCCAAGCAACCCCAAACTCCCAAAGACCCACAACCTAAAGATGTGCAGGAAGTTGAGGTGGAGGAAGGAGAAGTGCAGGAAGCAGAGGTGGATGACGTTGTGGATCTGGTCACCACAACAGGTCAGTATCTGTCACCACAGCTTCAGGTAAGAGATGTAGGCCTGCAGAGTTATAATACCTTTTGTTTTTTGTTTTTAGGGGATATAAATGTTGTGAAGGATAGTACACGGTTCTCTGCTGACAGTGCCCTCCGCCTCATCCAGCAAGTGATGGAATGTAGCACGGAACTGGACCTTATTAAACAAAGAATCCATGTGATGGAACAAACATTTAAAGACATTCTCGATGTTTTGGGGAGAATTCAATAAGCCATCCAAACACATTTGTTTTTACATGTTTGTTTTTGCAACTTTTCGAATTTTTTTGACAATCAAACCAGCCAAAAATTGAATCTGCACACAGTGTGTCAACATGTGCTATCTGCCATCAGGGGATATCCATGTACGTCTTTTGTGGGTGCAACCCCTTCCTCGTATCTAAAGTCGGTGAACTGAGGAAGGGGTTGCACCCCCAAAACACGTCCATTGATCACCCCTGATGGCAGATAGCACATGTTGACAATAGGGATCAGGATTGTAAACTTCCTAGATGAAAAAAATCCCAAATGTGTGCATATTCAATTTTTGGCTGGGCAAGGGGTGGCAGGACCCCATATTAGGACGGGCACATAGAGACATAGTTTGTGTAAGTGAATGTCTCAGATAGCTCAGAGGTATCCAATGTTGTAATTTTTGGAATGCAACTGTTATTTTTGTATTTTCATAAGCAAAATATTGCCGGGTTGGGGCCAGGCCAACCCAAAAAACCAGAAAAAAATAAAAATGGTGAGAATGTGCACAGAGTAAAATATTTGACCACAAACAACGTGTAGCTTCTTTTTATAATACCCTCTAAGCTTATTTGGTTATTTTGTAAGGTTACATAGTGAAATGGTTGTTATTTACTAAAGTAAAATACACTTGGCACTACAAATGCACAAAGACAAACTAGGAGACAGGAAAGAACAAATAATTAAAGGTTTAAACAAGCTTTTTATTGGGATCCTTAGACATAGGCTGGCATAGGAATTGCCCCCCTACCCGTGAAATACTCCATGTATTTGTCCCGAACCTCACGGGCATTTTGGGAGGGCAAGCCAGGACGGGCAGATTCCAGGCCCGGCAGGGGATTTGCAGGGGAAAGTCCAGCCTCTGGCAAAACTGAGGCCATATAGGAATTTGATTTTTGGCTCAGAAAGTTGTGTAGCACACAGCAGCATAATACGACATCGTTTATTTTGTAGTCCGCCAAGTGTATTGAAGTCATAAAAAGGCGGAACCGGCTGGCCATTATGCCAAAGGCATTTTCGACAACTCTTCGGCCCCTGGCCAGCCGGTAATTGAACACCCTCTTCTCTGGGGTCAGGGTCCTCTGTGGAAATGGCCTCATAAGATGCCGTCCGAGTCCGAAGGCTTCATCAGCCAAGAAAACAAAGGGGAGTCCTTCAATATTCCCTGCATCCGGTGGCAATGCAAGGTCGTCACTCTGGAGACGGAGGGCAAACCCCCGTCTGGATGAAGGATCCCCCATCGGACATCCGGCCATTCTTCCCTACATCAACATAGAGGAATTCATACCGTGCTGACACCACCGCCATCAGCACAATGCTATGAAACCCCTTGTAATTGTAGTAGTAGGACCCAGAACGGGGTGGCGGCACGATGCGGACGTGCTTCCCGTCTATGGCACCACCGCAGTTGGGGAAGTCCCACCGCGTGGCAAACTCCGATGCCACAGTCTGCCATTCCTGTGGCGTGGAAGGAAGCTGTGGAGTGAAACAAGATGAAATAATATTAGAATACCAAAGTCATACATTACAAGGAAATTCTATTAAAAAACATTAGAGGCCAACATCAATCAAATTCTACGTTTATTAAGGTGTTTAAAATAAGTATAATGGAAGGCTCATTTATCATATTCATCACCCCCTCTGATGGGCCATTACTAAATTATTTTGGGGGGGGGGTGTGTTTGGCCACAGGATAGCATTGCAGTGGCGGTGCGTCCAGAGTGGGCGCTGGAGCACTGCCCCCTCTCTCCTGTGCCCATCACTCAGAACAATACATAGGTTCATGCGTTGCATTAACCTATGTATTGTCTATGCCGCCCACTATTCAGGTGGATGGCCTCTTGTAAAGCGACCGACATATGAATAATTGCGGCATTTAGGGGGTTCAAATTGCATAGCAGAAACAGGTAGTAAAATAGTCTTGCACATTACAACCTGAGGGATGTAATTGGCTTCCTAAAAGTAAAATAGGGGACGCGGGGGGGGGAATTCCTTGGGGAAACACTGGCAGGCTGCTCTGCCAATCATGTTCACCAAGTCTCTTTAATGGTAACATAATTGGCTGATGCAACATCAAGGGAAGGAGAAGACATCAAGGACAGAAGAAGGATGGCGCTGACCACAAGAAGGTAAGTGCAGGGCTGGGGGGAAACTGGCTGCATTAGAGGGGACTAAATGGCTGCATTGGAGTGAACAAAATGGCTGCATTAGAGGGGACAACTGGGGGCGTAAAATAGGCACCAGAGCAAAAAAGGAGGAAGTTTATTTCCTAAATTGGTGTTTGAACCCCCAAACATTTGGAGCAACAGGCGCCCCTGCTGGAAAAGTTAGTGAAGGGAAATATTTATGGAGGAGAAAAAAGGGGCAATCTAAAGCTTCCAGCATGCATGGGGACAAAGGGGATCATTCTCAGCATATTACAATCATGGTAATTAGGGAAGGATGAAAGAAATACAATACATTAGCATACATGTAATACATAAAATGTGATGTTAAGGGAGAAAACTTACCCTAATATAGTCCTCCTGCAGGACTTGTATAATGGCAGAACAGGTGTCTGGGATTATGAGGCCCAGAGCCTGGGGGGAGATGCCTGTGGTGAACTTCAAGTCCTGAAGACTTCTCCCTGTCGCCAGGTACCGTAAGGTGGCGATGAGCCTCTGCTCAGCACTGATGGCTTCCCGCATAACGGTGTCCTTCCTGGTAATATAGGGGGACACCAAAGCCAACAGTTCCTGAAAAACGGGGTCAGACATCCGCAGAAAATTCCTGTAGTCCTCAGGATTATTCTCGACGATCTCCCGCAGCAGAGGCATATGGCAGAATTGGTCCCGCTGGAGCAACCAATTCTTGGTCCATGAACTCCTCCTCACACCATTCATGGACTGGTCTTGGTCCAAAACAAGCAGACCAACACCAAGCGCACGCACAGCACGAACTCGACAACGAGAACGTCCAGGCGACATGGCTAAGAAACGGTCGTCTTATCAGAACGTACAGAACAGAACGCACTTTAGAACAGCAAGGCCTATGAATAACGAACTGAAAATCAGAAACGAACAGGCAAGAACGCACTGTAAAACAGATACGACCTGCCTAGACGCCCTGAAAGTCAAGATACGAACCCACAAGCACAAACTGAACCGCAGAAAACGATCTGAAAAGTACGAAGACTGAAAAGCGCGAATCGTCTCTTCCCAAACTTTTACTTCACACGCGGTAACACGAGATCAGCAAAAGCAGCCCAAGGGGTGGCGCCAAGAAAAAAGATCTTCCCCTTTATAGTGCCGTCGTACGTGCTGGACGTGAGCGCGGAGAACAACGAGGAAATTGGGAAATGTCAGTGTGTACGCATAGAAAGCTTGACGAGAAAATCGACAAGCTTAGCAAAAATCTCGTCGAAAAAAGCGACGTGTTTTTTACGACGAGGAAATCGGTCGTGTGTACGAGGCTTCAGAGTAAGTCAGTGACGTTCCTCCTCCCGAGGTTTTCAGGTGCAGCCAGACTGGATCCGAGCGTAACGCTCCCTTTAAGACTTGCTTCATTCTTGCCGCATCTGTATCTTGGGGCTTCATTCCCTTCTTCAACACAATCTTGCACAGCAACCTGTTCAGTCTCCTAACATACTCTGAAAGTTTCTCCTTCGGCTGTTGGAAAGTATGTTCAAATTGGTAGACCATCTCTGTCACCTTTTCCAATTGACCAAATTCTTCCTCTAGCATGGCTAGACAGTCTTGAGCCGTGCAGTCTGCATTCCCAAACTGAAAACTTTTCACTGCTTCTGCGCCTTTGAGGCTTTCTATCACTCGTTGCCTCTTCTGCGCTTCAGGCACCTCCCATGCCTCTACTGCTTGTAATGCCTGCTCCACCCAGGTATCAAAATCTTCTTCCCCTGCAGGGACAGGGAGCTTCCCTGAGAATGTCTTCAGTCTCCGGTAGCTAGTCTCTACATGCGTCGTGTTTGTCTTCTGACATTTGGTTAGCAGATCCCCTATTGCCTTTATCAATTCTGGTGATATAGCAGTGGCAGGTGCGGGTGCCACCGGGGGCGTCACCCCGTCTCCTCTTTCTGGTGAGGTACGGGCCGCAGCCCACGGTGATCCCGCCGGTGATGGTTCCCTCTTTACCGTTACTGCGTGCGCCAACCTATAGGTTCTGTTATCTGGCGTCCGCACACACTTGCGCTTGCAAGCCTCTGGCATCCCGTCCCCGTACTCCACTAGTGCATACTGATATGAAGTGTCTGGGTCTGACTTTATATCCATCACCCACGGTGTGTGTTCTGGGGACACTAACTTCATTAACTCCTCTACCATCTCAGTCGACCATTCCTCCCCAGGGAGGCTGATGACTATCGAGTTGTTTGGCTCTGCCCTAGAGGCTTTGCACCACTCTTCTATTGCTTGTGGGTCCATGCCGGCACTTCTGACGTTCACCTGCTGTATCAGGATCCCGGACGAGAACCCCCACGTGTAGCGTTACCTTCAATTAAGAAGGCCGCAGATTTAGTTTGGGCCCTGAAGACAGCTCCGCCAACCCCCGGCAATTTACTTGACCCCCTTCTGGCACAGTTAGTCTAGGGTAATATGTGTATATCTTATGCTCTATGGTTAAATTCAGACACCAATGCAGTGATAGAAGAATAACGAATTTACTTTCTACTGGCAATAAAATCAACAGTTGTAACAGATCACATAAATCTATCTGCAGAGCCCTGCAGCAGTAGTCACACTATAACTATTAAGATGTGGCGCACACGCGCCACGTGTAACAGTACTTCACTATGCGCCCTATGGTGCAGCAACTAAATAAACTATCTAGATGGCCAGGCCTGACTATATAACTCAGTCTCTAGGGGGTAAAATTCTTCGCATGCAAGTCTTTAAACGGTGGTGCACATTTCAGGAACACATTTGTAATCCAGGGGGGGGGGTAAAAATACCAACACAGTACACTCCACTAGAGATCCTTTTGACTCAGTTCTGCTATGGATCTCCAGTGGGGAGAAATAACTGAATTAGGAACTGGTGGGCCACGGCAGTCTGTAGGCCTAACAATGGTATACAGTATTTGTGGATTGAGCATGTGCTCACTCACCCCTCTGGACGCGATCCCAGTCCGGGAACTTCCACCTGCTGTGTCTCCACACACAGCGTCCGCAGCAGTCGGGTCAGCAGCAGTTGAAGAAACCGAGTCAGATGCCACCCAGGCTCGAGATGGGGTGGAAGGCTCTTTTGGGTAGCAGCGCAAGGCCCCAGGCTTCAGGCCTTGCACCACAGCGGATCCGCACAGGAAGATCTCTCCACTGAAGTCTCGTGTCCCAAAGAGGCCAAGCTCCGCCTCGCCTCTCCCTTATATAACCCCTCCCATGAGTCTCTGGGGTGAAACATTGCCGAAAGGGGTTCTGGGTAAGGTAGTCCTGGGAGTCTTAAAGGGGACCCCGCTACACATATATATATATATATATATATATATATATATATATTGTGAGGGGGTTAGCTCGGCAGCGGGTGTGTGTGACCCCCGGGATGGGCTCCCCACCCAAAAACAGGCCCAGCAGACGGAGGTTGTGGTTTTCAAAATCAAAAAGGTGCGGTTTATTTTCTATTTACAGTGACAAAAACACAGCAAGGCAAAAAAAAACATAAACAAAATAAATCCTGGTCAACTTGACCTCTGACTAAACATACAGGTTTCCTAACTAACAACTGGGATCAGCCTAGTGCTGTCCTAGTCCCTAAGTCCCTGGTTTTAAATGTCCAAGCAAATATATAGCCACACAGGCTTTCTCTCACCGCACAGGGGTTCACTCTCCCTAGACAGTCCACACAGGTCTGGTTCCAGGCATGAGCTAACACCTAATGAATCTGGGAGTTTTTTTATAGAGGCCTAAATGAGCTGACAAGCTTCAGCTGGCCTCATCAACTCCCTGTCTGCACGACGCCCAGCCCTCTCCCTAGAGGTATGAGTCATCAATGAGCCCACTAGTCTCAGCTGGGCTTATACAACTCTCCACCTAGCTGTATAAGTCGGCGTAAAGCCTGAATCTGGGCGAAATATATCTACCCCCCTGGATGCAACCAGGTGACTTTACCTTCCTGCTGTCACATACCCCCCCCTCTTGTTTTAACCTCGGGGTTGGAACACCAGCAATCAGGCATTCATGTACTCGAGACAAAGCATCCACATTCCCCATTTGAACGCCAGGGCGATGCTTTACTGTGAAGTTGAATTCCTGGAGGGCCAGGAACCACCTATTCACTCTTCTATTTGTTTCCTTGTTTTGAGCCATCCACTTTAACGGAGCGTGATCCGTAACCATGTCAAAGTGCCTACCTAGCAGGTAGTACCGAAGGGAATCTAGAGCCCACTTCACCGCTAAACACTCCTTTTCAACGGTGGCGTAATTTACCTCATGGGACTTCAACTTCCTGCTGAGGTAAATGACTGGGTGCTCTTCCCCGTTCCAGACCTGGGACAATACTGCTCCTAACCCCACATCTGACGCATCACTTTGTACGACAAAGTCTCTAGAGAAGTCGGGTGAGTACAACACTGGCTGGCTACATAAGGCTTGTTTCAAGAATTGGAATGCTGCCTCAGCCTCGGGGGTCCATTTAATCATGACCGACCCTTTCCCCTTCGTCAGGTTGGTTAGGGGCACAGCCTTAGAAGCAAAGTGGGGAATGAATCGCCGATAATACCCAGCGATTCCCAGAAAGGCTCGTACCTGCTTCTTGCTGTTGGGACGTGGCCAACTCTGGATGGCCTCGACTTTGTTGAGTTGGGGTTTTATTACTCCCCTCCCAATGGTGTACCCAAGATATTTGGCCTCCTCCTGCCCAATGGTACACTTCTTGGGGTTAGCCGTAAACCCTGCTTCCCGAACAGAGTCCAGGACTGCTTGCACTTTTGGCAGATGTGAGGCCCAATCTGTGCTATGGACAATTATGTCATCCAGGTAAGCCGCAGCATACTTCCGATGGGGCCTCAGCATCTGGTCCATTTTCCGCTGGAATGTGGCCGGCGCATTCTGTAACCCGAACGGCATTCTTTTATATTGGAACGCCCCGTCTGGGGTTACAAATGCGGTTTTCTCTTTGGCCGACTTGGCCAGGGGGATTTGCCAATACCCTTTTGTGAGGTCAAGAGTCGTCATGTATCGGGCTGTTCCCAGCCGGTCGATCAACTCATCTATACGTGGCATGGGGTAGGTGTCAAATTTTGTAACTTTGTTCAACTGACGAAAATCGTTACAAAATCGCCAGCTCCCATCCGGTTTAGGCACCAACACAATGGGACTAGACCAATCACTTTGGGACTCCTCTATCACCCCTAAGTTCAGCATTTTCTGTACTTCCTCCCGTATTGCCTCCCGTCGGGCCTCTGGGATCCGATAGGGTTTTAACTTCACCCTTTCACCGGGCGGGGTAATAATGTCATGCTCTACCCCAGATGTTTGTCCCGGCAGCTCAGAGAATACCTCCTTGTTGCGAAGCACAAACTCCTTAACCTCCTGTTGTTGGGGTTGTGACAAGGTGGCTGCGATTCCAACCTCAGGAATCACGCAACCAGTTTGAGCTGGTGACCAAGTGTCTGCGACTAGGGACTCTCTATCCCTCCAGGCTTTCAACAGATTAACGTGATAGATCTGTTCGGGCTTTCGCCTTCCTGGTTGTCTGACCTTGTAATTCACTTCGCTCACTTTTTCCATTATCTCGTAGGGGCCTTGCCATTTGGCAAGGAATTTACTTTCAACCGTAGGGACAAGTACCAATATCCTATCCCCCGGGGAAAAGGTACGGGTCTTGGCTCCACGGTTGTACACTCTCTGCTGTGCCAACTGCGCTTGGGCCAAATGTTCCTTCACGATGGGCATTACCTGTGCAATTCGATCTTGCATCAGGGCGACATGCTCAATCACACTCCTGTGGGGAGAACTCTCACTTTCCCAAGTTTCCTTGGCAATATCCAACAGCCCTCTTGGGTGTCTCCCATACAGTAACTCAAAGGGGGAGAATCCCGTAGAGGATTGGGGCACCTCCCTAATAGCAAACATCAAATAAGGAAGTAGACAGTCCCAATCCCTTCCATCTCTATCCACCACTTTCTTCAACATTTGTTTTAGGGTTTTGTTGAATCTTTCAACCAGCCCATCGGTTTGGGGGTGATACACAGATGTACGCAATTGCGTCACTTTGAACAATTTACACAGCTCTTTCATAACCCGGGACATAAAGGGTGTACCTTGGTCCGTAAGCAGTTCTTTACAAATACCCACCCGGCTAAAAACAAGAGATAGCTCTTTGGCTATGGTTTTGGCCGAGGTATTTCTGAGAGGGATCGCTTCTGGATAACGGGTGGCATAGTCCATTATAACCAATATGTACTGGTGCCCCCTAGCGGACTTGATTATAGGACCTACCAAATCCATTGCGATTCTCTCAAACGGGACCTCAATGATGGGTAGAGGGACCAGCGGGCTACGGAAATGTGGCATCGGGGCCGACCTCTGACACACAGGGCAGGAGGAACAATAATTTTCTATGTCCTTCATCACCCCAGGCCAATAGAATCTCTGTAATACCCTCTCTCGGGTTTTCTCTGTCCCCAGATGACCTCCAAGAATGTGCCCATGGGCCAACTCCAACACCAACTTCCTGTAAGGTTTGGGCACCACAAGCTGCTCAACGGTTTCTTCTGCCCTTTTTGCCACCCGATACAGTAGGTCCTTCTCTACGCTGAAGTATGGGTAAGTGCCGGTATTATCTGGGTTCACTAACTCGCCATCTATTTTCACTACGTTTTCCCGTGCCTTTATTAGGGCGGGGTCTTTCAACTGTTCTGTGGCAAAGTTTTCCCTGTGAACCTCAAGATCAGAAAACTCCACAGACGGTAGGTTTTCGTCTGAGGAGGTGGGCTCCTCTCCAGTTTCTTGAGTCTCCCCTGCCAATACTGACAAGGGAAATTCCGGAGAGTCCTCACCACTCTCAGGGGAGTTCTGGCTATCACATTCCTGGTACATAGGGGCACCCGTGGGGGGCTCAGGATCATCCCACAGTTCCCAGAACTTCGGAAAATCCCTTCCCACAATGGCGTCATGCGGTAACTGAGATACTAAGCCCACTGGATGAGAGAGGGTACCTTTGGGGGTCTCGAAACACACTGTAGTCACTGGATACTCTCGGGTGTCCCCATGCACACAAATAACGGCTACCTTGCTATTCCCAGAGACCTCTGTTTTAACTAACTCAGCCTTTATCAGGGTCACAAGGCTACCTGAATCCAGCAATACCACAACATTTCTACCATTAATACACATTTTGCATAAATGTTTCTCAGTTCCCCGAATGGCAGTGCATGCGACTGTCGCACACAGCGACTGACGTCTGCCCGTCAGAAAGTCACACTGCATGGGTTCCTCCACAACCGGGCAATTTGCTGCAATATGTCCCGCTTGGCGGCAGCGGTAGCAAACGATCCTTCTTGCCGCCTCTTGAGCTGCTGATTTCCCAGGCTGTTCTCGCCAAACTTGGGGTAGAGCTCCCACCCTCTCACTCTCTCCACCCTTACCCCTTGGAATCATCTTATCCGCCCCTGGGGATGGTCTGGTCTTAGGGTGGAAAGTCCGAGTGTCTCTGGAAGAGGCCGTCAGGTTCTCTGTAGCCAAGTATTTCTCCACACGATCCACAAGACCATCGGCCGTCTCTGGGTCTCCATGGCTTACCCACTTTTGGATGGCAGTAGGAAGAGCTCTCAAAAACCGATCCATTACAACACGTTCCACAATCTTTGGTGCGGACAAAGTCTCTGGCTGTAGCCACTTTCTGCTCAGGTGAATGAGATCATACATTTGAGACCTGGGGGGTTTTCCAAGCTGGAAAGTCCAGTTATGCACACGCTGAGCCCGGACAGCCAGGGTGACACCCAGCCTTGCCAATATTTCAGCTTTTAGCATCACATAGTCTTTTGCTTGGTTAGGCTCTAGGTCATAGTAAGCTTTCTGCGATTCACCAGTTAACAGAGGAGCCACTAGTCCAGCCCACTGCTCCTCAGGCCACTTTTCTCTTTCAGCGGTCCTTTCAAATGTGGTCAAAAATACCTCTGGATCATCCTCTCCAGTCATTTTTGTCAATAAACGACTCACCCCAAAGGACGCGGTATTAGTGGGACGGCTTTCCTCACTGGTCTGCGGACGTTGCTGCATTACTGCTTCCATCTGTTGTTGTAGTCTCTGCTCTTGCTTCTGCAACAGGTCTATGAAGCGGGCCTCAGATTGCTGTTGGGCTTGTTGCTGAGCCTCCAGACTCTGTTGTAAAGTTGCAAGGCTCTGTTGATGAGCTTGCTGCTGGGCTGCAAGGCTCCTTTGTAAACCTGCATTTGTCTGCTGTTGATTGGCATTTGCTAGAGCCAGCTGTTTCAGTATCTCCTCCATGCTGGCTTAAAAAAAAACTGCCACTGGTTCTCCACCAACTGTGAGGGGGTTAGCTCGGCAGCGGGTGTGTGTGACCCCCGGGATGGGCTCCCCACCCAAAAACAGGCCCAGCAGACGGAGGTTGTGGTTTTCAAAATCAAAAAGGTGCGGTTTATTTTCTATTTACAGTGACAAAAACACAGCAAGGCAAAAAAAAACATAAACAAAATAAATCCTGGTCAACTTGACCTCTGACTAAACATACAGGTTTCCTAACTAACAACTGGGATCAGCCTAGTGCTGTCCTAGTCCCTAAGTCCCTGGTTTTAAATGTCCAAGCAAATATATAGCCACACAGGCTTTCTCTCACCGCACAGGGGTTCACTCTCCCTAGACAGTCCACACAGGTCTGGTTCCAGGCATGAGCTAACACCTAATGAATCTGGGAGTTTTTTTATAGAGGCCTAAATGAGCTGACAAGCTTCAGCTGGCCTCATCAACTCCCTGTCTGCACGACGCCCAGCCCTCTCCCTAGAGGTATGAGTCATCAATGAGCCCACTAGTCTCAGCTGGGCTTATACAACTCTCCACCTAGCTGTATAAGTCGGCGTAAAGCCTGAATCTGGGCGAAATATATCTACCCCCCTGGATGCAACCAGGTGACTTTACCTTCCTGCTGTCACAATATATATATATACACTGTATTCAGTTTAGCTAGATTTCACTTCAGAGTGTTCCTGTGTTATTCTCGCTGCAGTATATTAAAGCGGTTGTAAAGTCATTTTTTTTACTTTTACCTATAGGTAAGCCTATAATAAGGCTTACCTGTAGGTAAAAAAAATATCTCCTAAACCTTTACGGTTTAGGAGATATTCCCCTCGCAATGCGCCGCTGACAGCAGCGGCGCATGCGCACAGGGGATTCTCAGGCTGAAGGCTCGGCAGGGGCCGGGCCTCGCTGGAACGAAGTCTCCCACGCGCATGCGCGGGAGTGAGACATCGCGGCTCCAGCCACTCACAGCGCTGGAGCTGCGATACCCGGAAGACACGCCGAGGCAACATGTCATCTCCCTCGGCGTGGACCAGGTGAGTTAACGATACCTCGTTCTAAGGTAAGTATTTCATAATGAGCTAGTATGCGGTGCATACTAGCTCATTATGCCTTTCCCTTGCAGGTGACAAAAAAAAAAGTTTGTGACTTTACAACCGCTTTAAGTCAGTGTAGTGTATACTGGGCTCAGTGTGCATGTAAAGCTGACTGCAGACTATTGCTTTTCTATTACTGATAATACAAGCAGTTGATTGAGCAAACCTGCAGTTTCTTAAGTCAGTGTAGTGTAGTCTGGCCACAGTGTGCACATAAAGCTCACCGCAGACTATTTCTTTTCTAAACAGCAATTGCACCATGCATGTGAGGTATCACCACGAAGGTCAGATCTAGGGCAGTAATTTTAGCAGTAGACCTCCTCTGTAAATCTAATGTGGTACCCTGTAAAGGCTTTTATAGGCTTTTAAAAATGTATGTAGTTTGTCGCCACTGCGCGTTTGTGCAAAATTTTAAAGCATGTCGTGTTTGGTATCTATGTACTCGGCCTAAGATCATCTTTTTTATTTCATCAAACATTTGGGCAATATAGTGTGTTTTAGTGCATTAAAATGAAAAAGTGTATTTTTTCCCCAAAAAATGCGTTTGAAAAATTGCTGCGCAAATACTGTGTGGAAAAAAAAATGCAACACCCACCATTTTAATCTGTAGGGCCTTTGCTTTAAAACCTATATATTGTTTGGGGGTTCAACGTAATTTTCTTGCAAAAAAAAATATGTTTTCATGTAAACAAAAAGTGTCAGAAAGGGCTTTGTCTTCAAGTGGTTAGAAGAGTGGATGATGTGTGACATAAGCTTCCTAATGTTGTGCATAAAATGCCAGGACAGTTCAAACCCTCCCCCCAAATGACCCCATTTTGGAAAGTAGACACCCCAAGCTATTTGCTGAGAGGCATGTCGAGTCCATGGAATATTTTATATTTTGACACAAGTTGCGGGAATAATAATTTTTTTTTTTTTGCACAAAGTTGTTACTAAATGATATATTGCTCAAACATGCCATGGGCATATGTGGAATTACACCCCAAAATACATTCTGTTGCTTCTCCTGAGTATGGGGATACCACATGTGTGAGACTTTTTGGGAGCCTAGCCGCGTACAGGACCCCGAAAACCAAGCACCGCCTTCAGGTTTTCTAAGGCTGTAAATTTTTGATTTCACTCCTCACTGCCTATCACAGTTTCGGAGGCCATGGAATGCCCAGATGGCACAAAACCCCCCCAAATGACCCCATTTTGGAAAGTAGACACCCAAAGCTATTTGCTGAGAGGTATGGTGAGTATTTTGCAGATCTCGCTTTTTGTCACAAAGTTTTAAAAAATGAAAAAAGAAAAAAACATTTTTTTTCTTTTCTTTCTTCATTTTCAAAAACAAATGACAGCTGTAAAATACTCACCATGCCTCTCAGCAAATAGCTTGGGGTGTCTACTTTCCAAAATGGGGTCATTTGGGGGGGTTTTGTGCTATTTTGGCATTTTATGGCCTTCAAAACTGTGATAGGTAGTGAGGAATGAAATCAAAAATTTGCGCCCTTAGAAATCCTGAAGGCGGTGCTTGGTTTTCGGGGCCCCGTACACGGCTCCCAAAAAGTCCCACACATGTGGTATCCCCGTACTCAGGAGAAGCAGCAAAATGTATTTTGGGGTGTAATTCCACATATGCCCATGGCATGTGTGAGCAATATATCATTTAGTGACAACTTTTTGTAAAAAAAATTTTTTTGGCATTATTCAATCACTTGAGACAAAAAAAAATATTCAATGGGCTCAACATGCCTCTCAGCAATTTCCTTGGGGTGTCTACTTTCCAAAATGGGGTCATTTGTGGGGGGGGGGGTTGTACTACCCTGCCATTTTAGCACCTCAAGAAATTAGATAGGCAGTCATAAATTAAAAGCTGTGTAAATTCCAGAAAATGTACCCTAGTTTGTAGACACTATAACTTTTACACAAACCAATAAATATACGCTTATTGACATTTTTTTTACTAAAGACATGTGGCTAAATACATTTTGGCCTCAATGTATGTCTAAAATTGAGTTTATTCGATTTTTCTTATAACAAAAACTAGAAAATATAATTTTTTTTCAAATTTTTCGGTCTTTTTCCGTTTATATCGCAAAAAAATAAAAAGTAGCAGAGGCAATCAAATACTAATAAAATAAATCTCTATTTGGGAAGAAAAGGACGCAAATTTTGTTTGGGTACAACATTGCATGACTGCGCAATTACCAGTTAAAACAGCGCAGTGCCAAATTGTAAAAACACCTCTGGTCTTTATGCTGCGTATTGGTCTGGGGCTTAAGTGGTTAAGCATCATTAAAAACACTGCTCCCGAAAAAAACTGCAGTTTTTAAATCTTTTTTTTGCATTAATACATGTACCCTGGGGCAGGACCCGGGTCCCCAAAACCTTTTTAGGTCAATAACTTGCATATTAGCCTTTAAAATTCACACTTTTGATTTCTCACGTTCGAGTCCCATAGACTTTAATGGGGTTCGAAAGTTCGCGCAAACTTTCGGTCCGTTTGCATGTTCTTGTGCGAACCGAACCGGGGGGGTTTGGCTCATCCCTACCTGTGGGACAGTGTCACAAGATGGATTAGGGCAGCTGCTTCCTCCAGTCTTTTGCAAGCTGCCTCTGCCCCTATACAAAATCATCCCTCACTGCCATTCTGCCTCTCTCTGGGAAATTTCCTTCCCTTCAAATGGTGGCACTTATGGCTGCCATGTCAGAATCGACATCCTCCTTATTGCTGAAGCCTACTCTGTAAGCTCCAGCTTAACATCAGTGCCTCTTGTTTGCTCCCTTTATGGTCATGGCACTAGCTTCTGCCTCCTCAGTACCTGCATGAAGGAATGTCTGTACATGATCATTTGATCTAATAATTTATCCGACTCTTCGTTGCCTGTTTGTGGGCTGTGGCATGATTAGCAGAAGAGGAAGAGGAGGAGGAAGAGGAACTACCTCCTGTATGTGCTGTGGTTGTATAGAACAGATATTATATGGAAAGAAAATGCTAACATGTCCTGCTTCTATAAAGACCACCTCTAGATAGACCACCTCTTTGTCCTACAGAACCTGCTTGCCCCCTATTACCTTTGTGTGCATAACCTCTGCCTCTCATTTTAGGTCTGCCTGACATTTTTTCATTAAAGGTGATTGCCCAAATTTAATGTCAGTGGGGGAAATTAATATGTGGTGCTTTGGTTCACACTACTTTTGCAATGAAACTTTGTCCGCAATAATGTACACTTTATGCTCCCCAAAATAATAAAAAAGGCTCTAGTAAATAAAAAGAAAATATACTTCCTCTGAAAAAATAAAGCCTAAAACCCAATTTAGCAGAAAATATTCATAAAGATGAAATAACAAAAATGAAAACCACAATAAAAAAAAAAAGACTGTTGGGTCCCTGAACTCTATAAAAGGTTGATGGCTTTAGCTAAATTTTTTCAAATTTTCCTTTAGCTTTTAGATCTGTTGTGGCTGCTACTTCCACTAGTCATTTCAAGCCTATTACAACTTCATAAAAATTCAGGTCTTGCACCCTAAACTACCTAAAAAAGATTGGGGTGCTGCTTGTGTTTCTAAGTGACACTAAATGTAAACATTAAAAAAACAAATAAACTTTCAAAATATGTGATGCCAAAATATGGTGTCATTAATGTTGTCTGTGAAAATCGTAATCTTAGGTAACAGCACACCCAGCTTAAAGAACTGTCCTGATACATTTAAAATTAATTATATATAAAGTGATGTATGTATAAATACCTTAAATTATTTATTCTGAAAACCACAATCATTTTCCAGCATAAAAACATTTTCTTTTTCTTTTTCCTTCTCTATGCTCCTTTCCATACAGGAGCCAAATTTGTGAGCGTTACTTTTATGGGTGGTGGTTTAGCTGCCACCTCCCTTTTGTACAGTGGCGTCTCCAGCTTTCATATTTAGGGGGGGCACATGGGGGGACAGGGACAAAAGTAGGGGGGCCAACTATAAAATGCAAATATATATATATCCTCGGGCCCTTTACTATGGTCCCACAACGGGCCCTTTCACATGTTCTGTAGTGAGCTCCCTTCCTACTATACTGGGGCCCCACCAGGGTGGCAGAAAACAAGAGATATATGTCACCAGCACACCAAGAAAATATAAGGGTCCAAAGCAGTGGGAGAACTATCAGGGTTGCAAAGGTTGTCTTGCCACCGGGCCCTGGTGTTCTGCCACTGTGGGGTTCCCCAGCTGTCCTGTCCCTGTTATTGACAGCGCTGGTCTGGCATCTGTCTCCTTGGCACCGGCGGCAGTCTATTAGGACTTTGTGCTGGTGACATTATGGGTGCATGCAGGGGAAGGCTGGCACTATTGGTTATAGAGAGCCGAGCCCCCAGCTGGTCACCTAGCAGCAGTAATGCTGTATAACCTTCTCTGTTGACATGCTGATTGGGATGTGATCCTAGTTATGCTCCCAGTCAGATCTAATAAACACAGTATTTATTAGCATCAAGAGTACAACCACATATATATATATATAAACTGTATGTTCAGCGGCCATGTGGGCTCTATGCCTATAAAGTGTGGGCTTTGATCAATAAAATCACTGATATTTAACACTAGGATTTGACTAGGAGCATCACCTGGATTGCATCCCGATCAGCATGTCAGAGAAGGCGCCACTGCTGCTAAGCAACCTGCAGGGAGCTCAACTGTCTACAACCAATAGAGATGGGCTCGGGTGTGTTTAAAATCCCACATGCCCGATCTCCCACAAGGAAGCCGACACTCCACAGTGCTAATCACAGACAGTGAGACATTTCCTGATCTGTGGAGCTGCGGAGCGGGAAATGTCTCATTGCCTGTGATTAGCGCTGTGCAGTGTGGGCTTTCTGGCAGGCTCTGGCATGTGGAATTTTGAACATGCCCAGCCCATCTCTAACAACAAATTGAGCTGGCCCTCCTGTACATCAGCCCCATAAAGTAACCAGCACTGGGTTCCAATGTGCTGCCGCCGCTGCCATGGAGACAGAGACCAGCGCTGTGAATAGCCGGGACAGGACAGCAACTCTGGTTGTTCCAGCACTGGTCCATACTGGGAACATTCCCCCATCCACCTATAATGTGTAGATGGGGGAATTGGATAATTTCCTTTTTTTTTATTCAACCTAATAGTTGAATGAAAAAAAGTGATCAATGTATGGGCTGCCTAAGAGCTAAGACCAGCCATAGACAGTTTAAATCTCAGCTGGTTCAGCAGGAACTGGCTGAGATTTGAACCATTAATGAGCAGATTCTCTTATGATTATCACTAGTGGTTGCTATAGTCACTAGTGATAATCACTGTTTGTCGGGGGAATACAATTGCTGGGCAGGAGGGATATTCCTCTGTCAGCACTGTCTGTGTTGATGGGGGAATCATGCAAGTTTCTTTCCTGCAATCTGTGGATGTGTATATTCCCTGCCTAACTGAAAGCGAAAGTAAATTGTGAATGTCTTGAAAGAACAGGAGAGGGGGAGGGAGACAGATGGGGGAGAGAAGGGATGGAGATAATGCAGTTCAGTGATTACAGTGTACTGCAGTCTGCAGTGCACACACTTACCCATGGTCTACGCTAGAATCTCAGGCATCATTCACACACAGCCTGGAATGCTGCTGATTTTCATATTTCCCGCCCACACATCCCCTCTCTTCAGATACAGCACGCTGGGACAGTGTGGGCGGGACTGGAAGGAGGAGGAGGAGCTGTATTCCTCCCTGCTCGTATGTGAGGAGAGTGAGGGGGGGTGGCTGGACTCGCTGGGCTGTGAAAGAGTGTCATAGACTGACACTCGGCTCAGCTTGCAGTCACCACTCTCGGAATTTATAGGCTGGTTCTCCTGTCCTAAGGACGGGAGAAATCAGTCTGTTTTTTCAGTAACTGAGATGAAGGCTTGGGCCCCCCTCCCCCCTCCCACAGTGCTTGTGGAGTCCTTCCTGCAACTCGCTCTTCTCCATGCCAATGAGGATGCAGGGAAAGGAGCAGATTGAGCGGCTGTGGTTGTGTGAGCGCTCGCATTATGCAGTGTCAGCGAACAGAGGGATGGGGAGGAATCCCCCACAGGAGCTGACTGGGGACGCTCTCCCTCTCAGGAGAGACTATGTTACCCCAGCAGAAGCCCGAGCGAAAAAAAAAAATATATTTTTTTTTTGGGGGACACATGGTGGGGCACAGCATAATGTTGGGGGGGCCAGGGCCCCCTCTGGTCCCCCCCTAGGGACGCCATTGCTTTTGTATGATCTTGAAAGGGTAATTACAGAAAAAATGTACCTAAAAAAGCACAAAACAAATAACTTAATAATCAGCCATGGCCTGTGCAGTGCAAAAGGGAACCAGAGCATCGTTCTGTTACCCCAACCTGTATGTACCGTACAGAGATCGGGCACGAGTGAACAGCATGGACAGAGCTCTGGTGATAGCACCTGTTTTGTTCTTTACTGTGGCAGCCCTACTCTTCCCTTTGCATTCCTGTGATGGCATGCCCCTTGCGTTCTTGCAAGCGCAGGGAGAGGGGAAAAAAAGGGCCATCAATCAAAGCTTTCATCTCTTTTAGATAGCTTTGGTGGAAATAGGGGGATCAAACTGTCAACCTCTGAATTCCAGCCTGTGCAACACTTAGAAACATGGGGCTAAGTGCTATATGCACTTACTGTAGGTGAGCGAAGCAGCCTTAGAACACCAATGAGACTTCTTCTTTAACCACCTGAATTTCCCTCCATTTTGCCATTTAAAGTGGATGTAAACCCTCCATACACCCACTGAAGTGAACAGTCTCAGATGATACACAGGGATGAACCAAATCTCCCTACATAGGTTTTACATGTATATCTGCTGTCTTCACATTTATATACTGTTTAGAAAGTACAGATCGTGTTAGGAAATTTTCTCTTCCTGTTTAACACAGAATGTGATGTCTGGGCATACAGCCAAGATAGCAAACATTGCTGATTAGAGGAAAGGCACACACCTCCTCTCCACATAAGCAGAGACTCTCAGAGGTGTTTTGTAACAGGGCCAGCTCCCTGCTAATCTATTTATAGCAACCTCCCCGGACAGAAATTTCAGGCTACTTTTATCTGATGTGTCCGAGAATTTGTCAGGAGTTATCAGGCTGATTTACAGAGGAACGGTTCAGGAGAGATCTACGGGACATAGCTCTTTGAAGAGAGATAACAAAATACTGCAGATATATGTGCCCAGCTCAAATTTCATGAATCGGGTTTACATCCACTTTAAGTTGCATTCAAAGGACCTATTCCCACTGTATGTTATTTTACAAAAAATGTTTTTTCGCTTTGTCCCCCCATTGGCATTACCAAGCTTCAAATGTCCTTTTTAACAATAGCTTGCCAATAAGCCTTGAAAATAGCCATATTTTAGAATCATGATTCACTCCTCATAGACTTCAAAGGGATTTGCTGCTAAGTTCGGGTTTCATAAACTTCCAACAGGATTTTATGACTTCCCTACATATCAAACCTGGGCAGGTTCTTTAATCCCTATATACCAATGCCTAAGAACTCCATGCTGGTGTCACATTACCACGTACGTATGTGGTGCCCCTTCCATATTTCTTTATGTGTATCTTCGCAGCCAGCAACGCACTTTCTGTCCTAGGGTGACAATGCCCACTCACTGCACTGCATCTATGGAGGAGCATCATTGCCACCCTAATCTGCTCCTGCTATTTGAACTACAACCCCCACCCCTTCCCACTTCTATTACACAAGGGAGTTCAGTGCATAGGAAATTACAAGTACACTGGATTTCTAGCAGGATTAACATGGATTTCTCTATACTTACAGAAAATGTACTTGACCATAAAAAATAAAACAAATGCAGTTGCCACATCTAATGTCTAGAAGGCTGCATTAAATTACATTTTTGTTCTTGAGTTTAGATATATTTTAAGTCCCCCGACAATGTTTTATATATCTCAGTGAAAGACTTTATTGAAGAGCGCTCTGAACTTGAGTTTCTTGAGCTGCCCACCTGCTGTGGTCATTATGATGGAACTCACTTTGCCTTAGATTTTTTATTTTATTTTATATTACAGAGAATGCAGCAGGGGAAGGTGGAACAGGCAAAGGTTAATTGGTACACCAAAAATTCACAAAGTTTGGGATGGCAGGAAAGTCTAGCTTTCAGGTTGCCTTTCGTCCCATCAGGATCAGGCTCCACCTTTAAAGTGGTTGTAAAGGCAGAAGGTTTTTTTATCCTAATGCATTCTATGCATCAAGATAAAACATCTTTAGTGTGTAGCAGCCCCCCTCAGCCCCCCTGATACTTACCTGAGCCCCATCTCTATCCAGCGATGTGCACCCGCCCCCCCTCCATGCAATTTTATTCTCCACCTGCTCTGAGACATACATAAAATCAGTTTACTGAATCAGATCAGGCAGCGATTATGATTGCTTGCTAGAGGTTATAGTTTATCATTACCGCTCACTGACTGTCTGCTAGAGATTACAGCACACATTAGGGCTCACTGATTATTTTCTAGAGGTTACAGCACATGACTTCTGCTTATTGGTTGGTTGCTAGAGATTACTGTACATCAATACTGCTCACTGATTGGTTGCTAGATGTTACTGGACATTGTTACCACTCACTAATTGGTTGCTAGAGGTAACTGCACATTATTACTGCTCACTGATTGGTTGCTAGAAGTTACTACATACGCTTACCGTTCAATAATTGGTTGCAAGAGGTTAGTGCACATCATTACTGCTCCTTGATTGGTTGCTAAAGGTTACAGCACACCATCTCCTCACTGCCTACACACAATGGACTGGGGAGGTGAGAGGACCCATCAATAGACAGAAAACTCCTAGGGATCATAGAACTCCTGGGATCAGTGGCAATGCTGGGGGAGGGGTGATGTGATCAGTGACAATGTTGATGGGATCAGTGGCAGTGGTGGGGGGGGGGGGTGGGATTAGCTAGGAGACAGTACGCTGTGGCAAATTCTGAATCATATAGAGCAAAGTTGGAAATCTTTGGCAAGTATATAGTGGTGAATTTTACACTGACCACCAATGTAACAAGGAATTTACAATGACCACCAGTGTATGGGAAATTCTGCTCTTACTAAAATTGTGAAGGAAAATGTACACTGATCAGCAATGTAATGAAGAATTTACACTGACAACAAATGTAATGGGGGATTTTACATCAACCACCAATAATGGGGGATTTCTACACTGGTCACTAATGTAAGGGGGGATTTACACTCACCACCAATTTAAAGGGGGCTTCTACATGGACCACCAATGTAAGGAAGGATTTTAAACTGACCAAAAATTCAAGTTCCTTTTTTTTACCGATTACCAATATAAAGAGGAGTTTGTACACTGACCACTATTGTAATGGGGATTTACACTGACCACCAATGTAAGGGGCACCTTCACACTGACCACTAGTGTGGATGAAAGGATTGTACACCAACCCCAATGTAATGAGAAGATTTACACTGACCACCAACTTAACGGAGACATTTAGCCTGCGTTCACATTTGTGTGTGTTGGGAACACATGCAAAATCGCTTTCCTGGCACCACAGAAACATGCTGCTGATACACGGCAGTGCCATTAATTGTTAATGACACCCTCACGCATCTGCTGAGATGTGCGTATGCACATGCACAAAATTTCCTCAGTGCTATGGCACCATGTTATTTTGAAGAAGGGTTCCACCTCCAATTTGCTTACCTTTGCAGAACATGCTTATGAAAGGCTTGATGACCACAGTTGCAAGCAGGACTTTCAAGCATGCCTCTTTACCTCCCCAGTGGGCAGCATTCAGTAGAAGTGAAGGTGCATATGACCTCAGGGGGGCATGATATACATATGAATGCCGCCTCTATTTACAAATCAATGCCGCTGGTCTGCGGCTATTTACATATTAGTGCCGCTGCTATTTACATATCAATGCAGGTTATATATATGTAAACACAGGGTCTGCAGGTGAGTCATCTATACACAGCAATAAGGCATAGCTGGGGAACATTAGTAACATAACTTCACACTGAGATATTGGGACACAGCACAGGACTAAAACTTCAAGAGACAAGGAAATTTAAACTGGGATAGTTGAAAAATATGAGGCGGCTGCTTTGGGCCCCACACCAATGATGGGCCCAGGGCAGCTGCCCTTTTGCCCTGCCTTAAAGATGGCCCCGGCGATGTGCACGAGTACCTCACTGTCCACTGGCTATGAGTAAGCGTCAATTCGTGACGTGAAACGCGTTAGCCACCCTTCCCTGCATGCACACTATCTGCATTTGTTGTTTTGGATTTATGGATTTATTTTGAATTTGGATTTTTTACCTGAAATTTTGGAATAAATAACTGTCTATACAGAGTGCGGCAGTCCAGGGTTTCTTTTTCTCCCATACCTCACTGTCCAGGGACTCTCTCTCCTGATTGGCTGAGACACAGCAGCGTTGCCATTGGCTCCCACTGCTGTCAATCAAAGTCAGTTATGGGAGAGAGAGGGGGTGGGTCAAACCACAGTTCCGTGTCTGAATAGACACAGGCAGGGCTGCTGATAGATATCATGGGGCCCCATACAGCCTACCTGACGGGGCTCCCTTCAGCCCCACCCTCAACCCCTCCCCTGGCCCTGTCCCTGGTCCAGGGGCAGATCCAGAGTCTAGTCTCAGAAGGGGCGTTGCCAGAAAATAAAAAAAAATTGCGGGCAATTTATCGGGGAAATGGCTGGTGTTGGTGCTTCAATCATTCTGGCACCATGGTTGTTATGGTGTCAGGATGATTGAAGCACAATATTTCTTTCTTTCTACATTGTTATATAAATTGAAATAGTTCAACTCACCATAATGCAGAATCAGTGGGGGCCCTGAGTGTGTCACTTGCCCCTGTTGCCTGCCACCAGATGCGGACTGTCACTTGCCACATCACCTGCCAGAAGTTGTGGATTGTCACTTGACACGTCACCTGCCAGAAGTTGCGGATTGTCACTTGCCACGTCACCTGCCACACGTTGCGGATTGTCACTTGCCACGTCACCTGCCACAAGTTTCAGATTGTCACTTGTCACGTCACCTGCCACACGTTGCAGATTGTCACTTGCCACGTCATCTGTCACCAGATACAGACTGTCACGTGCCATGTCACCTGCCACAAGTTGCAGATTGTCACTTGTCACGTCACCTGCCACACATTGCAGATTGTCACTTGCCACACATTGTGGATTGTCACTTGCCACGTCATCTGCAGGGCCGGACTGGAAATAAAATCCAGCCCTGGAAAAAAATTCACACCAGCCCCATAGCATTATTATACCAGCCCAACCGCAAATGTCATTCATTATTTTCTTGTTCATAAAAGAGAAAACCATACATTTTAAAGCACAGAGACCACCTTCCACAGAAAGAAAAAACTACGGTAAGGGGGGTGGGGTTACTGATATAAGGGGGAAACCTTTATATCAATGCCCCCTTACATTATTGTATTCACCCCCCCTCACATCAGTGACCCCCCCTCAGACTGGCCTGGTGGCGCTGTCACTGACCTCTTCTCAGGTACACCATGCGGGGCTCAGTCAGATGGCTCCAGGTTGGCTGCTCTGCTTTTCCCATGGTCTCCTCTCCACAGTCCACACACGTCTGACTTCTCCCATGACCCCAAATCCCGGCGGCACTTCTACTCTTGATTCCTTTCCAGACTCCCTCAGAGACTGCAGACATGATACAGGACATGGGCAGAGACGGCAGACATGATAGAGGAGATGGTCAGAGACTGCGGACATGATAGAGGAGATGGTCAGAGACTGCGGACATGATAGAGGATATGGTCAGAGACTGTGGACATGATAGAGGATATGGTCAGAGACTGCAGGCATGATACAGGAGATGGTCAGAGACTGCGGACATGATAGAGGAGATGGTCAGAGACTGCGGACATGATAGAGCAGCCCTCAAAAATTCCACTCGCCTGCTCGCATTTGGTGAGTGAAATTTAGTTGAGGGTGAGTGTTTCAGCTCAGACGGGACCACTCGGGCGGTGGGCGGGTCTTCTCGCCTGGGGCGCTTAGGCAGGTCCGCTTGTCTCGGCTAGCTCAGACGGGCCGCTCGGCTCAGGCGGGAGGCATGTCTTCTCAGCTCAGGCCAGTTCGGCTCAGTCTGGGGGCGTATCCGCTCGACTCGGGCGGGGGCGGGTCTGCTCAGCTCGGGCCAGTTCGGCTCATTCAGGGGGCGCATCCACTCGGCTCGGGCGGAGGGCGTGTCTGCTCAGCTCGGGTCAGTTCGGCTCAGGCGGGGGGTGGATCCGCTCGGGCGGGGGGGGCGGGTCTGCTCAGCTCGGGCCAGTTAGGCCTGGCTCGGGTGGGGGCGGGTCTGCTCAGTTAGGGTGCTTAGGTAGATCAGCTTGACTCGGCTGGCACGGGCGAGGGGCGGGCCACTCGGCTTAGGCAGCCGCCTCCCCCAGTCATCTATACAGAGGACTCTGTGTGCTGCGCTGCACGCTGGGAACTGTAGTTTCTAGTGCAGCCCCGCGGATTCTCTCCTCACCAACAGAGTAGAGTGGAACAGGTTGATGCTGCTGGAGTTGCTCAGGAGGAACAATAGCAATCATTGCAGGTTTTCAAACCTGAATTATCAACTATCCTCCCACAAAGTGACCAACTGGCAGGATCATGACATGAAATCTCCATCTTATCTGGCCATAAGTGGCCAGATTGAGCCAATATCATCTTGTGTCTATGGGTACCCCAAACCAGCCCTCAAAATTTCCACTCGCGTGTTCGCATTTGGCGAGTGGAAATAAGCTGAGGGTGCATGTTCCTGTTTGGGCGGGGGATGGCTTCCCCCTGTCAACTATACGGAGGGCTCCGTGTGCCACGCTGCAAGCCGGAAAGTGTAGTTTCCAGCGCAGCCCCATAGATTCTCTTCTTACCAACATGGCGGACATGAGGCGGTGGAGGAGACGCGTGTCCTGGGACAACGAGGAGAAAGAAGAAGAGTCTGTCAGCGAAAGCACAGGCTCCGGGAAACAGCCAAACCTACCAGGGAGAAGTGAGAACTCAGAGGTCGGGGAGACCGTCAGAGACTGAGACAAGTCTGAGTATGTAAGTGTTCACAGGCCAACAATGTACAGGAATGGTGGGCGCAGGAGCTTTTGCCGCATTCAGTTTTGGGAGCTTTTTTTTTTTATTACAACTGATTTTACAGTGTTTGCACATT
Source organism: Rana muscosa (assembly GCA_029206835.1). Lineage (NCBI taxonomy): Eukaryota > Metazoa > Chordata > Amphibia > Anura > Ranidae > Rana > Rana muscosa. Next base: position 825,202,042 of record CM055121.1, read on the forward strand.
TTTGCATGCAAACAAACACATGTCAGCTTGCAGTGTTTGGGATGCCAATAATAATAAATGGCACAGCAAACGTGATGCGCAGGTGTGATTGGAGCCTTAGGGATGGGATCGTTGCGAACCCAGAAAGAAGGTGTCACTGCCACCCAGTCACCTAGGGTAGCGAACCTCTCAACCCTGCAGTCTGTATGTATTTACTTAACAAGGCAGTTACGATGTATACAGTGCCTATAGTAGTCAATCATATTTTATCCTTACTTTACTTTACTTTATTTATCACAGTCAGAGCAATGAAATATGCTTTATGTTAATGATGTTAAAGTTGTTGTTTGTTGTTAATATTTATTTTTGTAACTTAATTCTGCATAAAACATTTAGTAGCGTAATTTTATGAGATAATTTAAGAGGGCGTGTTTTTAGGGGCGGAATTAGGGGCGAGTAAATCTTAAGATCTGGCTAGTAGCTCAGGACTTGAAATTTTGAGCCCTTTGATAGAGGATATGGTCAGAGACTGCGGACATGATACAGGAGATGGCCAGAGACTGCGGACAAGATACAAGAGATGGTCAGACTGTGGACACATGATACACAAGATCAATGCAGCCTCACCAGTACCCATCAAATGCAGCCTCACTGTGCCCATCAATGCGGCCTTACTGTGCCCATCTGCAGCCTCATCAGTGCCCATCTAAGCAGCATCACTGTGCCCATATAAGCAGCCACACTGTGTCCATCTAAGCAGCATCACTGTGCCCATTTAAGCAGCCTCACTGTGCCCATCTATGCAGCCTCACTGTGCCCATCTAAGCAGCCTCACGGTGCCCATCTAAGCGGTTTCACTGTGCCCATCTGCAGCCTCACTGTGCCAATCTAAGCGGTTTCACTGTGCCCATCTGCAGCCTCACTGTGCCCATCTAAGCGGATTGACTCTGCCCATTTGCAGCCTCACTGTGCCCATTTGCAGCCTCACCCGGTGCCCATCTGCAGCCTCACTGTGCCCATCTAAGCGGTTTCACTGTGCCCATCTGCAGCCTCACGGTGCCCATCTAAGCCGTTTCACTGTCCCCATTTGCAGCCTCACCCGGTGCCAATTTGCAGCCTCACCCGGTGCCCATCTGCAGCCTCACCCGGTGCCCATTTGCAGCCTCACGTGCCCATCTAAGTGGTTTCGCTGTGCCCATTTGCAGCCTCACGGTGCCCATTTGTAGCCTCACGGTACCCATTTGTAGCCTCTCAGTACCTATCTGCAGCCTTACGGTGCCCATCAAATCGGTTTCACTGTGCCCATTTGCAGCCTCACCCGGTGCCCATTTGCAGCCTCATGGTGCCCATTTGTAGCCTCACGGTGCCCATTTGTAGCCTCTCAGTACACATCTGCAGCCTTATGGTGCCCATCTAAGCGGTTTCACTGTGCCCATTTGCAGCCTCACCCTGTGCCCATTTGCAGCTTCACACTGTGCCCATTTGCAGCCTCACCTGGTGCCCATTTTCAGCCTCATCATGTGCCCATTTTCAGCCTCACCCTGTGCCCATTTGCAGCCTCACGGTGCCCATTTGCAGCCTCACGGTGCCAACAATGCAGCCTCATCTGTAGCCTCACCAGTGGCTTCATTACACACAGCAGTATATATCTTGTGCTGTGTCGTGGAGCTGGGGTCTGAACTGTTCGGCAGCCGTCCACTCTCTGTAACAAAGCCTCGCTTCCTAGATCGTGATGGATGGAACTCAGTGTTGAATCAGTGTTCCGTCTATCACCGATCTAGGAGGCGGGGCTTTGTTACAGAGAGTGCACGGCTGCCGAACAGTTCAAATCAGACCCCTGCTCCGTGACACAGCGTGAGATATATACCGCTGTGTGTGATTAAAAAAGCGGAGGGAGGGAGAGGAGAGGCGGCACTTGGATCGGCCCTGAGCGCTGCTGCAGCCGCAGCTCAAAGCGGCCCCAGGGCAGACGGCCTGCCGGGAAATATCCCGGTATCCCAGCAGGCCAGTCCGGCCCTGGTCACCTGCCACACGTTGCAGATTGTCACTTGCCACATTGCCTGCCACACATTGCGGATTGTCACTTGCTACGTCACCTGCCGCACATTGCTGATTGGCACTTGTCACGTCACCTGCCACACCTTGTGGATTGTCACTTGCCATGTCACCTGCAACACCTTGCGGATTGTCACTTGCCACGTCGCCTGCCACACCTTGCGGATTGTCACTTGCCACACGTTACGGATTGTCACTTGCCACATCACCTGCCACACATTGCGGATTGTCACTTGCCTGCTACTATTGTCACTTTCCTGCAAAGGTGGGGATTGTCCCGTCCTATGTCTCAGAGTGAAGTCAGGCAGCAGAGAGATGATGTAATCTCTCTGTTGCCCACGTCTGCCTGCACAGTGAGGGTGGAACTGCAGGGATGCAGGGCAGGTGCCGAGCGGTGAGAGATGATGTCATCTCTCTGCTCCCCCGCCCGCCGGCCGGCTGATTGGAGGGTATAACTGGACGGTGTCAGTAGAGCAGTGGACAGTGTCAGTTTTATAAATGTATTTTTCAATTTTTTGTACAATAATTTTTTTTTTTTTAACAATTTTTTTTTTGGGGTAGGAGGTTTACAGTGGATCATATCAGTAGGAAAGTGGATGCTGTCAAAATAGAAGTGGACGGTATCAGTAGTTTTTTATTTTTATTTAATTGTTTTACAATTAGATTTTTTACAATGTATTTTTTTTATTATTTTTACAATTTATATTTTTTGTTATTTTCCTTTACAATGCTTTTTTTTTGGGCAGGGGGGAGGGGGGTGTGGACGGTGTCAGTGTTTTTTTTATTATTATTATTATTTCTAATTACATTTTTAAATATTTATTTACTACAATTTGTTCTTTTTTTATCAGCTGGTGTGATTTTGGTGAGATATCAAGGGTGTAAATAGACCCCGGACATCTCCCCTTTGAGACAGGGAAAGGGACTGAGGACAGAGATTCCCCAGTCCCTTTATCCGTAGCCTCAGCTTCACTGAAGATGAATGGACAAACTGAAGCAGAATAAACACAGTCTATGATGCTCAGTTATTATTGGACAGTTAGTTATCACTGACTCTTCATTCGGCAAATGAAGGACCTGGAAAATTACATATTTACGGACTCCTTCCTCCGCTCTCCATCCTGACAGATCAGGAACCGGGGTACCAGAGGAGCACAGAGAGGGACCAGAGCAGTACCTGGAGAGCCAGAGGAGCCAGAAGAGGACACGGGGAGTCAGAGGAGGACCCGGGGAGCTGGAGGAGGACACGGGGCCCAGAGATTAAGGGATATTTGATGGATAGTCTGGGATGATTGGTGGGGGAGTTAAAAGCATCTATCTCCCTGTGTGGCTTTCAATGGAGCAGCTGACAGCCTCCTGCGGCTGTCAGCTGCTTCATTGAAAGCCAAACAGGGAGACTGGAGCTTGTAACTCCCCCCACCACCGCACTGATCATCTGTGAGGCTGCCCGAAACCTCCCTGCTGTGCTGAGGGCATTGGGCCCAGTACAACAGGGCCGGCTGTACTGGCTTATCAGTGGCACAGAGCTGTGTTTTGGCTCGGGTGCCCCCATAGCAAGCTGCTTGCTGTGGGGGCACTCGGCAGGAGGGAGGGGCCAGGAACGCCGGCAAGGGACCCGAGAGGAGGAGGATCTAGGCTGCTCTGTGCAAAACCATTGCACAGAGCCGGTAAGTATACCATGTTTGTTATTTTTAAAGAAAAAAAAATGAGACTTTAGTATAGCTTTAACTACATTGGATAAATAACCCCTAAAATAATATACAAAAAAGCAGACAATTATGGAATTATAGTTGTAAAAAATTTCAAAGAAATATAGTATTAGTACAATTAATAGGTATAGGTATGTATGTTATAAAATATACAATATGGGATATTATAATAAAATCTTGCCCAAACAAAGAAAAATAATTTAGATTACTGTCCTCTAACAACATTTTGCTTGTATGTCTAGAAGAACCTTTAAAACATCTGTTTCAAGGCTATCCAAGTCACCTTTTCAATCACAGTGCTTTGCCCCCATGAATTCTACATAATGAGCCCTGCGCTTAATTTAATCTAGTCATCAGAAACTCATGGATGCATAACTTTTTTTTTCTGTTCACCCACATGCTCCTTTGTAATCTGTTCTGATCTCTTGCTCTTACATGTGCGGCCTCATTCTTTACAAGAAGAGAACGAAGTGTGAACCCAGCCCTGGAAACCATTTTGTTTTATTTGACTGTGCAATAGGGGGATATATAAGTAAGTTAGTCACCTCCAGCCAGATCAGTGGAACAAATGAAAGGATTCGTAGACAAATGTCTTTCTTCACCCTAGCTGATTAAGCATGTCTGAATAACAAAGCCTTCATTCCCATCCCTTTATGATTTATTACATACTGTAACTGACGGAATGCTTATTTCAAATTTTGATCAAGTCCAGGCATTGATTTATTGTACCGTGGTGACAAAATATTTTCCATTCATATTATGTAAATAGGAATATGGCTTGTTATGGGAGAGTATTACATATGGTTGTAACATGAATGGACATACAGATATAAATGTTATTCTACTTTATTTATTTAAGATTTGATACGGGTATCAATCCTTCTGCTCACTTATCAGATAGAACACAAGGATGCTTGCTGGGAATTGTATACCTAATTAAAAGAAAAAAAATTCGGATAGGGTAGGGGAGGGTTATAACCCCTTTAGTTTTTTTTTCCCCCATCTGTGTCCTATTGAGGAGAATATCCTGTCTTATAGACAAACAAAAGTGTGAAGAAATGTTGGTCAGCAAGCATGGGTGAAGAAATGGCCTTCCTAATAAAGCTCAGGAAATAAAGTAATATTTTTTCGATGTGGCCTATCTCTGACCCTGACCTTTAAAGCTTAACATTTAAATAATGATTATTCATGTGTTGTAGCAGCAACCCAGTGACAGTGCATAGGATATCGACCCAAACCCCTTGTCATGTAAGAAATATTGCTAGGAGATATTCTGCCTGATCTTTAAAGGGGATTAGGGTGGGCAAGGAGACTCTGAAAGGAGGTGATGAGGTAGGGAATTGTCAGAACGGAGATCTGAACCCATGACCTCCGTTCTTCTCCACAGTAGCTCTCCTTGCTGAACCACCTGAGATGCTGTACAGCATCCTGTATGAGCCCTTGGATAATCTTGCCTTGTACCCTGTTTCTAGGGGACCTTAAACTCGTTGCTCATCCTGTGAACTTCCTATTTAAGCCATGCCTTTGCACTTCTTGTTTGCCAGATTATTGTGCTCTCTCCAGCTGATATCTTGCTCCTTTGCATACCTGCAGCTGCCCTTATCTCCACTACCACTACCAAGCTTCTGCTTGTTCTCAACCTGCAACCACTTGTTACTAACCTTTAGCTTGTTCACTGATGACATTTCTGCTTGATCCTTACCTGCTATATCTGCTACTGGACCCCGGCTTCACCTCCTGGTGAGGCAATCCTGAGGACCACAACCTGGTCCTGGACCTGGCAGCAAAACCCATCTCCACCATCAGGAGCTCTGGTGAATACCGGTTAGTGCTTAGACCATGCACCTCAGGTGAGCCCGTGTCATATGCCAGGGTGACCTGCTTGTGTACTTATCCAGTTGGTCTGTGGAGCCTCTCTACTGCTATTGCTACTGGTCTCCGAGCCTAACCCCTGACCATGACAGGAAGGTTGTCGAAGTGGGGGGTTAGGGGGCTCTGTAATTTTGGCGGTGGGGAATCTCTGTAAGGGAGAGAGGAAGGTAGATGCCTGGGAGGGTCTGTGGAGGGTAAGGTGGATGGTGGGGAGCCTGGTAAGGAAGGGATTGTGGTGGCTGACAGCTCATTGTGCTTTTTCTTTATTGACTGGTTAAGGTTCTAATTTGCCTCTTGTCTAATTTATTTTACCTTTATTTTTGCAGCCTGACTTTCTTAACTTCTTTTTTTATAAATTGTATTTTTATTAAAGAAATTTTCACAAAATACAAAAGCAAACATAACTGACAAAGCATAGGGAATGTCTGAGGTACATCATACTAGGCAAATGGAATGAATTTGGGGAGGCTGACAATGGAAATAATAATAATAACCAAACAAAATATTGAGAAAAAAAATAAAAAAATAAAGAGAGCCAGTGATCATCATACAATACATAATGTTGGACTTAGGGTATGAGTTTACAGATTCAGGGACATGACCAAGTGTGGACCGGAGGGGCACCTAGGGCACAGAGATAGAGGATAAGAAGTTGAGAGAGTATCGAATGGTTTCTAGGCCAAGGGCGGCAGCCCGTACGTCGAAACATCCCAGGCCGCCCAGATCTCGTCAAATCTATCAACTCCATCCTCCACCATAGCTGTCATATATTCCATCTGTCGTATGCCCCTGACGCTTTGTATCAACTGAGTTTGGGTAGGCACTAGGGTGGATAACCAGTTAGAGGGAATGGCTCTTCTGGCTGCAAGCAGAATAAAAGCGGCTAGTCTGTTTGCTGCCTTTCCTATCCCCGGGAAGGGAAGACCTAGGAGACAATGAATCGGGTCTAGGGGGACAGAGGCGGGGAGAACCTGTTGAAGCACTTGTGCCACCATGGACCAAAAGGGTACTATCCGATCGCATTGCCAAAAGATATGGAAATGTGATCCTTTTTCTTTCCCGCATCTCCAACACAGAGGAGAGAGAGAGGAGTCATACCGGTGAATAACCTCAGGGGTCTTGTACCAAAATAGTAGAACTTTGTATGCTGTCTCTCTCTGTGCCACACATCTTGAAATTTTAGAGGTCGAGGACCAAATTCTTGACCACTCCGAGACTGAAATTTGTCGCTGGGTGAGCTGCAACCATTTGTACATGTAGGAGTGGGTGTTTTCAGAAATTGTTGTCTGTTCCTGGAGGATGTGGTATATACTTGAAATGAGCTGTGCTTGATAGGGACCTTGGGAGCAGAGAAGTTCAAAGGGTGTTGGCTTGGTGAGGATGAGAGATGGGGAAAGTGTCGAGAAATAATGGACTATCTGGAGGTACGAATACCTCAAATATTCTGGGATTTGGCTCTCAGTCTGGAGGGTCGGGAAGGGTTTAACCTTACGTGTGACCGGATGTACGAAGTGTCGAAGTTGGAACAGTCCCTCTTTTGCCCAGGGAAACACACGTGTATGTGAGAGGCTATCAGGGATCAAGGGATTGAAGAGCACATTAGATAAGGGGGGGCAGATGGAAGATAATGCAAACTTGGAAAGGCATGAGCGCCACAATCTGAGCACAAATACCATGGGACTCAGGCAGAGATCGTGAAGTTTGGGGTCCCCCAATGTCCCAGGGGACCAAACCAGGGAACAGGGGTGAGTTGGATAGAGGGAGCCCATTTCTATCTCCGACCAACGGTTAGGGGGCCTGAGGCTAGACCATGACACCAAGGTTCGCAAATGGGAGGCCAGGTAATATTTGTATATGTCCGGGGCTCCCATGCCCCCCTGATCTCTGGGGGAGAAAATAACCGAGCTTGCCACTCTATGGGCCCTGCCACTCCAAATGAACTTAAGAAACCACTGCTTAAGGATCTTAATCTGTGTCATCGGGATGGGGACTGGAAGGGTTTCAAAAAAGTACAATAATTTCGGCATTATTGACATTTTTAGCACATTTATCCTGCCTATCCAGGACAGGGGGAGGGAGGTCCAACGGGATAACATAGTTTTGATTGATTGAAATAGCGGGAGATAGTTGATGGAATAGAGGGACGAATAGGATGGCGTGATCTGGACCCCAAGGTATCTAAGGGACGAAGTGCACCAGCGATAAGAAAATGTACCTTTCAAGTTCAAGAGCTCATCCGAGGGTATGTGGAGGGGGAGGGCTTCTGTTTTCGCAGTATTGACCTCATAACCCGACAAGGAGCTAAATTGAGAAAGAAGGGCATGCAGGGAAGGGAGTGAGGTATGAGGTTTGGTTAGGGTAAGAAGGGCATCATCGGCAAATAAGGATATTTTATATTCCCTCTGCCGCATGGGGACCCCCGTGATGTCAGGATGGGATCTGATAGCCTCCGCCAGGGGTTCTAAGCATAATATGAAAAGGAGTGGGGAGAGAGGGCATCCCTGCCTAGTGCCATTTGTCATAGGAAAAGATTGGGAAGTGAAAGATGCTAGACGTACCTGAGAGGAGGGAGTGGAGTATAGGGAGGTCAGGGCGGAAAGGAAGGGTCCGTGTATGCCAAATTTCGTAAGGGTTGCAAACATATAGGGCCAACTCAATCTGTCAAACGCCTTTTGGGCGTCTAAGCTAAGAATTAGGGCAGGGCGTTTGACTCTGTTCAACATGTCGATAAGGTCTATAGTCCGTCGAGTATTATCTCCAGCATGTCTGGTGGGAACAAAACCCACCTGATCTCGGTCTATTAGTTTCGTCAGGAATTGGGAAAGACGATTGGCGAGGATTTTCGTGAATAGTTTGTAATCGGAGTTTAAAAGTGCTATGGGTCTGTAATTGTCTGGTAGGGTCGGGTCCTTGTCCTGTTTTGGAATTACTGTGATGTAGGAATGGAGAAATTGTTGGTGAGGGATGTTGCCCTGCAAGAGCGAATTCTAGAGGGACACCAGATGGGGAGAGAGAATTGGGAGGAAATTCTTGTAGTAAGAATAAGAAAGTCCGTCTGGACCGGGGGCCTTATGAGAAGGTAGAGACTTGACAGTGTGGGTTATTTCCTCTCCCGTAATGGGCGCATTGAGCATTTGCACTTCCGAGTCTGAGAGCTTGGGGAGTTTCAAATCTGACATGAACTCCTCGAAGGTCTCCGAGTCAAATGAAGGGTGATGAGTGGGTGCGAGACAGTTATAAAGTTTTTTATAGAATTCACCAAACACCTGAGTCATGGTCTGTGGGCAAAAGGTAGGGGACCCGTCGGGAAGTTTAAGATGTTCCGGGAAAGCGTGAAAGGGTCTTGGATTGAGTCTAGAGACCAGCATCTTGTGGGGCTTGTTTGAAAACTCGTAAAACTTCTGTTTAGCCCACAGGATCGTTTTATCTATGGAAGACATATCTAATGCTTTTATGCGATTTCTTAGCCCCGTGACCGTACGCAGACGACCCACTGTGGGAGAGCGAAGCAAGGCTCTTTCTGCATCCAGTAGGTCTGATATTAGAGAGGACTTCAGAAAAGCTGCATCCTTCTTTTTTTGTGAGCTGAGGGCAATACATTGTCCCCTAAAAAAGGCCTTGTGGGCCTCCCAGAGGGTGGACACGCTGGGCACTGAGCCCTCGTTTAGGAGGAAATATTCCGTCAGGGCTGCCTCTAATTTAGTGTTGGTCTCGGGGTGTTTAAAGAGAGATTCATTAAGTCTCCAATGACACTTTCTGGGGAATGCGGCTGAGAAGCTTAAGTCTAGTGTCAAAGGAGCGTGGTCCGACCAGGTGATTGCACCCAGTTCAGAGGCCACTGTGTGGGAAATCAAGGGGGCGGTGACAAAGAAGTAATCCAATCTGGAGAACATCTTGTGGGGAGGGGAGTAGAACGAAAAATGCCTACCTGAAGGATGTTTTATCCGCCAAGTATCAAAGAGATGATGCGTTCGGATCAGTTTTCGGAAGGAGGTAGCCAGGGAGTGTGAGGCCGGTGGGGGAGAGGTGGCGAACAAGGATTTCCTGTCACGTGTGGGAGAGAGCACAGCATTAAAGTCACCCCCTAGAACTGTAAAAGGAGAAGAGCACTTCTGTAGGCGCTCCAAAGCGTCTGTAATAAACTTAACCTGACCTGAGTTAGGAGCATAGATATTCATGACCGTTATAGGGTTGGACAAATATGTTCCCTGCAAAATTATATATCTACCCTGTGGGTCTAGGTGGGTCTTCTCAATTTGAATAGGACACGAGCGTCTTATCAAGATAGCTACTCCTGCTTTACCAGAGGGGTCAGATGATACGTAGGACAGTGGGAAATGTTTAGAAGCAAACCTGAAGGAACCTCCGGCCCGGAAGTGCGTCTCCTGGACGAGAACCACATCCGCACCGGAGGCCCGGAACTCCCGAAGAGCAAGCCATCTCTTCTTTATAGAGTTCAATCCCTTAACATTATAGGAAACCAGTTTTAAAGCCATATCACGTCCGAACAGTCAGGCCAATGGATATGCAGTTCAAATGGCAGAGGTTCGGACACGACCCGGCCCAGGAGGGGCTCAAAGAGAGACCTAGACCCCGAAAACATACTAGTTATATGACAGTCAACAAAAGAGATGAGATTTAGCGTAATGTGAAATATACCATCTAGCAACCAATACAGACATAAAATATATATGAGAGCACCAGACTGTGAATTAGGAAAAAAAAAACCCCAGAGGAGTTGAAAAATAAAAATAAAAATAAAAGTAAAAATAGAACAAAAAAAGATGGAAAGGAAAATAGGGGAGATTTCAGCCCCCCAAAAAAACAGGGGTGTATGATGGACCAAAAAAGGGACCATTAGGTACCGCGTAGCAGCACAACCACAAGGCCTACCAGGCCTAAAAGAAAAAACAATATGTAATAAAAAAAAAAAACAACATGAAAAAACCTGAGGGTATCATACCACTCATGGGGTCCTTGGCCATAGCTCAAGGACTTGGTGGGGAGCATAGCAGTCACCAACATAGGGAGTGGTCCGTGACAACCCGCCACGACGATCCGGAAAGTCGATAGTGTTGTTGAAAAAGCTCCTCAGGACCCTCCCATCAAGTATAAATGGTGTGTGAGGGGACCATGTTCATTGAGGGTGTTATATCTGAAACGTGAACTTTAACTGAGAGCACAAAAAAAGAACATAGCTGCCAAACGTGGCCCAAAGCTAATTGAAAGACCAGCTCCATAAAAACGGGGAGCTCTTGTAAAGATCACAATCTCCTGCGAGGGAGAGCAAGGGAGAAACACAAGCCCGAGGGGGAATCCCTCAGGAAATCAAGTAGGTAGCCTGGCACGTTGAGAGCGTTGGGGTGTAGAGTAGGCCCTGGATCCTCTTCCTCTCACTGGGGTCCAGATTCTGGAGGGGGCTGATCCATGTCTCGGAGTGGCTGGTGGGCCTTGGTCCAACTCAGCAGGGAGCGGGGGCAGGCCCAACCGTTGTAGAAAAGCTTCACCTTCCTGGGGGTCCCGCAAAGTATGTTGGACCCCCTCCATGGTAACACTCAGGCGGAAGGGAAATCCCCAGTAGTAAGGAACCTTGTGTTCTTGAAGGTGGCATGTAACTGGTCTCAGAGAGCGACGTTTGGCCAGCGTAATAGGAGATAGGTCACTGAAGAGCTGTATTTTATCCTCCTTGTACTCAATGGCAGACCTGTTGCGTGTAGCCTTAGTCAGAGCCTCCTTACTTTCATAGTAGTGGAAACGTACCACTATGTCACGGGGCCTGGCCCCCGAAGGGGGTTTGGGAGCCAGGGATCTGTGTGCCCTGTCAAGGCGCCAATCAATGTCCACTATTTCAGGTGCCAGGGTGTTGAAGAGGCCAAGAAGATAGGGCCTGATGTTATTGTCAGCTATTTGTTCAGAGACACCGCGCACTCTGAGGTTCTGGCGCCTTTCCCTATTTTCAAGGTCTTCCTGCTGTAGCTGTAATTGTGATACAGAGGATTTTAGGGTAGCGTTTTCCTCTTCAAGAGCCTGCACATATTGTATAGTGTCGTCAAATTTCGTCTCCAGGGTCGCTGTACGTTCCCCCAGAGCGTCTATCTCGCCCCTAAACTCCCTGGAGATCCTTCCCATCTCCTGGGCTATGTCTCTGGTGACTTCCTGGGCTAGGGCCTGGAGTTTAAGATCCATCAGCTCTGATGTGAGGATCTGCTGAGAGGGGAGAAGGACGGGAGGGTGGGGAGGCCGCTGTGAGGAATCCTCCGCCATCTGAGCGCTAATATTATCTTCCGGCTCCCCCTGTGTAATCGAGGCCGGGGATGCGGGCCTAGTGAGGAAGCGATCCATCGTGGAGGAAGGCCGCGGAGGTTGTGGGGTACGATATATTGCTCGCTGGTCCCCAATTTTTCCCATGTAGTGCCTGGGAGGTGTGAGGAGGCTTTGAGGCTTACCCCTGTGGTGATGTAAGCCCGCGTTAGCTTGTTAGGGGACTCGGATCGCGGGACGGGACTGGAGCTCACGGATCACACATCCGCCATCTTGGAAAGCCGCGCATGCGCCGACTTTCTTAACTTCTAAGCTAAGGCCTTGTTCACATAGGTGTGCTACAGCTCTGCTTCCAATTTGGCAGCGATGTGGGTCCAGCAGCACATCCCCGAACACACACTGTTTGCGTTCAGGGCCATGCACCCACATGGCTGTCAAATTGGGAGCAGCGTCCCAAATAGCATGAATGCGGTTGCTTGCAGGGGGGTGCATGGAACATCCGTGTATCCCTATGCGGGCAAACATGGCCCTTGAACAGATGTACACTGTAGTACGCCAGTGTGAACGAGGCCCAAGCCAAGAATTAATAAGCCAAGTGTGCTTCATTTGTGTTTCAATGCAAAACATGTGCTAGGCTTGTGCATAAAGATGCACCTGTGAAATCAGTAAAGTCAATCAGCCCCTGCCATGGTTGGAACATCTCCCATGAAATTAATTAGAAATAAATAATTGTTAGATATATTTTAATAACTTTAATTTTTAGATTTTTTTCCTAAAGAGTAACTCAACTTTAAAAAAAAAAAAAATCCCCTGGGTGATCAATGTACATTGCAGGGATTTTTAACAAACTTTGTAGCAGATTCTTACTTTATTTTGATATGAAGAAATTGCTGTTTGTTTTACCATGTCAAATCTACTGTAAACTGAATCTGAATAGAAGGGTCTGGTTCATTATAATCATCTGGTGCACACTTAATGTTCTAATGAGGAAAGCTGCAGGGTTTGCTTCCTTTTAGAAATATTCACCCCTCACCAAAACGAAAATTCTTGTATCTTAGTACAGACTTCTGGGAATATCGGTAAGCCAATCACACAAGCAGGTAACAACCTTTCTGGGGACATTGTCATATTGCATTGAAGTTAAAATAAATTGATACAGCAGAATGAAAAGAGAAGATATTTTTTAATTACAATAAATTACAACATTGCTTGTGTACAAATTTTACTTATTATTTTTATTCGCTATATTTTCCACAAAGGTTAAGTTACTATTTAATTATTTTTTTAAAGAGTAATGCCGCGTACACACGATTATTTTTCCCGTCGAGAAAAAATAAATTTTTTCCTTTGGACGAGAAAAACGATCGTCTGTGGGCTTTTTGTCGTTTTTCTCGACGGGAAAAACGGCATTAATAACGACGAGAAAAATTAGAACATGCTCTAATTTTTCTCGTCGTGATTCCCGTCGTTTTTTTCCGCTGCAGTTTTCCCATACACACGGTCGTTTTTTTCGACCAAAAAAAAAATGTCATTTAAAACGGCCGTGTGTGGGGGGAACAAGCTGTTCCTCGTTTTTCACGTCGATTTTCTCGACTGTGTTTTCACCGTCAAAAAAATCGATCGTGTGTACGTGGCATAAGAAATTAGGTCAATAAACTGCCTGGAAGGCTACATAATAATAAAAAAACATCAGAAAGCAAAACTGAAGCTGCAGGACAGGTGAATGTAGTGTTTGTAACTCATCTGCCCATGTACGGTCAACGAAACCAAGATATACAGTAATGTATGTTTTATCAAAAGGATTGAATGCTGCTTTTTTTTAACTGCAAAAACTTGTGCATGTCTAGGATTTTCACACAGCACAAATAGCTTATATTTGGCTTTTCAAGTAGCAGAGCTTATCCAAGTATTGTTTTGTCTATCGATAAAGCTTGAGAGGTAAATATGCATGTAAAGTACATTTCACACAATTCAACACTGATGCTAATCTTATGCTTCCTATCAACAGAACCATAAGAGGGTATCTTGTTTAGATTCTTGTGCTTGATGTCTTTATCACCACAATTTACGTAAGCACCTCAATTTATTCCCTATGAAACAGCTGTTGTAATCTGATAAAAAAAGTTTTTTGTCAGGCATAGAGGTTAAAAGTTTATAGATAACCAACAGATTAACATTACCTACTGTTGGATTATTTCTAGGTACGAGGGCAGAACAATATTTTTGCTTCTAGGGATGGCAACACTATAAATAAAACATTCTGCATTTACTTTGAATGGCAAACTAAGGTATACAGTGAGGAGAATATGTAGCTTTAAACTGAGTGCCAATAAGAATGGAATGAACTTAGCTGCTTGAATATAAGTTTACAGCAGGTCTCCTGTGAGAGGGGTATGCAGTTCATGAGTGATCAGTGTTGCTTTCAACTGACGCCATTTTAATGTCATGCATGGACTTCCTATGAGAGTGGGTGGTTTCCTTATCAATCTTAGCCCTTTTTTTTTAAAAGTAGTTTGCCTATTAGCTCTAACAGCCAGAAGTTAACAGAAAGTTTCACGTTTCATAGACTTTATTGGAATAGGCCTCAAAATCCTGGTTCACCAAATTTTAAACACGATTGGCAAATAAAACTTGGGCATATTTGCCCATAACTGGTCTGCACATTTATGATATTTTAAAATGAGGATTCAGATTAAACTGGTTCTCCTAAAAGCGGAACTTTACCCATAACAACTTGATTCTTTAGCAATGAACATACATTCCACATTAATAATTATGCTACCAAAATTAGTGTATGCTGTAAATTGCCTCTAGCATCGCTCTTGTTTCTTTGTGCCGGAGGCTGCCATTTTGCTGAAGCCCAAAGCCCCTGAACAGCAGTAAATCACAGGTAATTACAAAGTGGAACCACCAGTACCATGGCAGGTGCAAAGGGAGGGTTTAATTCCTCTTTAAGGCTGTCAGCAGATCTGCCTCTACAAATTCAGCAGTGCCTAAAAGTACCCAAAAATGGAGAGCAGCTTAGCATGTGCAGAGCAGGGTGAGACAGTGTATTCCTGGATTTTAAACAGTATAGACACTTATTTTTAATATTTTATATACTGTAGCTATATCTGCAGAGGGGCCAGTCTGAAGTGAACTAGCAGTACTTCATTTTCTAAATAAAGCTGTGTTTGACACAAAAGCAACAGCAATATTTTTTGGGATCACATTCAGGGCCGATCCGCCCTATACGCGGACTACGCAAGCTGCGTAGGGCCCCGAGTAATACTCGGGGCCCCGCCGCCGCCGCCGCTAGAGGTCCGCGGCCGGCGGAGATAATGTCTCCGCCGGCCGCCATTTTGACGAAGACCTGGATGAGAAGGGAGGATTCCGAAATAGCGCTGCGGCGCCGCCTACCCCCACCCCCGGTCTGTCTGTCATCTGAGACTATGACCCGTGGGGGAAAGGGGTGGGCGGTGCCGCAGCTCACTGTAGCCAGCCGGCTCCGCCTCTAATTTGTTCCCCCTCGCCGCTGCTGAGCTATAGAAGGGCTCAGGGGGGGGGGGCGTGCTCCTAACTCGCTGAGTGTCACTATCTCCTGAGGTCCGTCTCTCTCATCCTCTCTGTCAGTCCCCCCTCCTCAATGTCAGCCGCCCCCCCTCCTCAATGTCAGCCGCGCCCCCCCCTCCTCAATGTCAGCCGCCCCCCCCCTCCTCAATGTCAGCCGCCCCTCCTCTCAATGTCAGCCGCCCCCCCTCCTCAGTGTCAGCCGCCCCCCCCCTCCTCAATGTCAGCCGCCCCCCTCAATGTCAGCCGCCCCCCCCCTCCTCAATGTCAGCCACCCCCCCTCTCAATGTCAGCCGCCCCCCCTCCTCAATATCAGCCGCTCCCCCCCTCCTCAATGTCAGCCGCCCCCCCTCCTCAATGTCAGCCGCCCACCCCTCCTCAATGTCAGCCGCCGCCCCCCCTCCTCAATGTCAGCCGCCCCCCCCCTCCTCAATGTCAGCCGCCCCCCCTCCTCAATGTCAGCCGCCCCCCCCTCCTCCTCAATGTCAGCCACCCCCCCCTCCTCAATGTCAGCCGCCCCCCCCCTCCTCAATGTCAGCCGCCCCCGCCTCCTCAATGTCAGCCGCCCCCCCCTCCTCAATGTCAGCCGCCCCCCCTCCTCAATGTCAGCCGCCCCCCCTCCTCAATGTCAGCTGCCCCCCCTCCTCAATGTAAGCCGCCCCCCTTGTCTCTGTCAGCAGACCCCCCCTCTTCTCTGTCATCTCTCTCCTGCCTGCCTTCACTCTGGGACACAGCAAATGGCAATCTGCTACATGTGGCAGGTGAAGTGGCAAGTGACAATCTGCAATGTGTGGCAGGTAGCGTTGTGGCAAGTGACAATCCTCAATGTGTGGCAAGTGACAAAACGCAATGTGTGAATTTGTGGTAAGTGACAATCCGCAACATGTGGCAAGTGACAACCCGCAATGTGTGGCAGGTGGCGTCGTGGCAAGTGACAATCCGCTTCATGTGGCAGGTGAAGTGGCAAGTGACAATCTGCAATGTGTGGCAGGTAGCGTTGTGGCAAGTGACAATCCTCAATGTGTGGCAAGTGACGTTGTGGCAAGTGACAAAACGCAATGTGTGACGTTGTGGCAAGTGACAATCCGCAACGTGTGGCAAGTGACAACCCGCAATGTGTGGCAGGTGGCGTCGTGGCAAGTGACAATCCGCATCTGGTGGCAAGTATCACGCTCAGGCTCCCACTGATTCGGCATTATGGTGAGTTGAACTATTTTATATATTATATAACAATGTAATAATAGAAATTATGCACTTCACTAATTTTGTTTTGCGATACGGCACTGCGTCGACTTAACTGACAATTGTGCGGTCGTGCGACGGTGTACCCAAACAAAATTTACGTCCTTTTTTTCCCACAAATAGAGCTTTCTGTTGGTGGTATTTCTATATCAGTTTAGGCCAATATGTATTCTTCTACATATGTTTGGTAAAAAAAAAACCGCAATAAGTGTATATTGATTAGTTTGCACAAAGGTTATAGCGTCTACAAAATAGGGGATAGGCTTATGGCATTTCTATTAATATTTTTTTTTTTACTAGTAATGGCGGCGATCTGCGATTTTCAGTGAGACTGTGACATTGCGGTGAACAGATCGAACACTTTTGACACATTTTTTAGACCAGTGACATTTATACAGCGATTTGTGCTATACAAATGCACTGATTACTGTGTAAATGTCACTGGCAGGAAAGGGGTTAAATGAGTTCCCTGGGAGGTGTTTCTAACTGGGGGGATGGGACTGACTGAAGGAGGAGAGAGATCTCTGTTCCTAATCACTAGGAACAGCAGATCTGTCTCTCCTCCCCTGTCAGAATGGGGATCTGTCTGTTTACATTGACAGATCCCCGTTCTGGCTCTCTGTGGAGTGATCGCGGGTGGCCGGCTGACATCGCGGCCACACACAGGTCCTTTTATACTCCTATATACATGTATGGAGCCATGACAGGTCCTCTTTATACTTCTACATACATGTATAGAGCCATGACAGGTCCTCTTTATTTTCGTATATACATGTATAGAGCCAGGACAAGTCCTCTTTATACTTATATATATATATATATACACGTATAGTGCCATGACCGTTATACTCCTATACATGAATAAAGCCATGACAGGTCCTCTTTATTTTCCTACATACATGTATAGAGCCATGACAGGTCCTCTTTATACTCCTATACATGAATAGAGCCATGACAGGTCCTCTTTATTCAGCTACATGCATGTATAGAGCCATGACAGATCCTCTTAAGTTATCATGATATAAAATGATATCCTTTTGGTGGGCGTAATTTTTTTTTGGGGGGGGGCAGCATTTAATTCTTGGTTCCAGGCAGCACAATGTCTTAGGCCGGCTACTGGGGGGGACACCTGAAATGTAAGGAAGCACTCCGCTGGCTGGGGACACCTGAGATGTAAGGAGGCACTCCGCTGGCTGGGGACACCTGAGATGTAAGGAGGCACTCCGCTGGCTGGGGACACCTGAGATGTAAGGAGGCACTCCGCTGGCTGGGGACACCTGAGATGTAAGGAAGCACTCCGCTGTCTGGGGACACCTGAGATGTAAGGAAGCACTCCGCTGGCTGGGGACACCTGAGATGTAAGGAAGCACTCCGCTGGCTGGGGACACCTGAGATGTAAGGAGGCACTCCGCTGGGGACACCTGAGATGTAAGGAGGCACTCCGTTGGGGACACCTGAGATGTAAGGAGGCACTTTGCTGGGGACACCTGAGATGTAAGGAGGCACTCCGCTGGGGACACCTGAGATGTAAGGAGGCACTCCGCTGGGGACACCTGAGATGTAAGGAGGCACTCCGCTGGGGACACCTGAGATGTAAGGAGGCACTCCGCTGGGGACTGCTGAGATGTAAGGAGGCACTCCGCTGGGGAATGCTGAGATGTAAGGAGGCACTCCACTGGCTGGGGACACCTGAAATGTAAGGAGGCACTCCGCTGGCTGGGGACAGTGACATCAGGGCTCCCACTGATTCTGCATTATGGTGAGTTGAATGATTTCATTTTATATTACAATGTAATAATAGAAATAATGCGCTTTAATCACCCTGACACCATAACAACCATGGTGCCGGGATGATTGAATTGCTAACACCAGGTGTTTGGAGAATCTTGATCTGCTGATTGTTAAACTTTCTGGAATACTCATATTTCTATTGCGGTGTAGGATCTGGGCCTGCTGTCTCTCTCTCTCTCTCTCTCCAGACTCTAACCACACCCCTTTGAGTCACGCCCCTTTAAGCCACGTTCAATATTACGCTTAAACAACGCCCATTATTCACGGGTCAGGTAGAGGGCCCCTTTGCAGAATTTTGCTTAGGGCCCCAGGGAGGTCAGGATCGGCACTGATCACATTTAACAACAAATTAAAATGTTTAATATTATGAGACATTAAAATAAAATATTTTGAGATTGAAGATACCCATACATTTAGAAGATACCCATTTTGTGTGCTCTTCGCCAGGTGTTAAACTATACCAAGCTGATGAGCTTTCTAATCCATATATAAGTTCAAGAGGCCTAATCACTCATCTTACCCCTACGTGGTTACAGCAATGTCAAACGCATTTCTAAACATTACATCCACTTGCTCCAAAAGGAAATTCCTTGAGGTCATATCACCAAAGGAACACAAAACGGTGGCCTGTAAAATAATTTGTCAGCATGACAGTTGACTGCAACCACAAAACAAAATTAGCTGAAGCCAGTAAAAAATTCTGTAGGAGGTCCTGCTTCGAACTACCTTAAAACACAGTTTTGAAATGCTTATGGATGAGCTGACAGAACAATATTGTGTCACAACTTGAAACTGTATAGCATGGGCAGAGGATTTGCAGTGGAGCAATTAACAATGACAGATTATGTGGATAGATTCCTGGTTTGTGTTTAACATATAGCAGTTAGGAGAAAGTTCTGAGTATCCAGCCTCCCAGTTAGAAATTGTTATGGTCTGGTCTTTCATTTAATGAATTGTATTGCAGCCCACACATACCTAAAAAAAAAATCATGCATACCAGGATTTAAAACACTTTTTTCCTTTACTGGTAACTTTAGTATTGCAGTTCAAAAATGTAAAATGTTATTCAGTAATTTTAGGTATAAAAACTGCATGGGCAGAGAGAGCACAGGTTCACTTTAACCAGTTGTGAACACTGGGCATACTACACATGCCCAAGAAAAAAAAACTTCTTTGAAGTACACAGGGTGTATGTAATATGTTTAAATACATCAGCTGTAGATTTCTTTTTCTTAAGGGTGGTATTGGAGGGGCTAAAGTGACGCTGGCCACACTATATGCACCAAATGCACACCAAGATTCTTTAACGAAGAAAGTCCTTTCAGAGTTAATGGAATTTGCAGAAGGTAAATTGATCCTTGATGGAGATTTTAACATCTTCCTAGACCCCAGAATAGACACTTCCTCAGGAACATCATCAACCCCAGGGGGTATCAGAAGGGATATATTGCAGAAGATGCACAAACTAAAATTAATAGACGTTTGGAGGATTCTACACACAGAAGAAAGAGATTATACCTTTTTCTCCAATCCCAACCAAGTGTACTTCCGTATAGACCTATTCTTGATCCCCCACTATTTGCTATCTTCAGTGATAGAACCGAGTATTGGGAATATAACATGGTCGGACCATGACCCGGACAGCTTGTGTTTCTCCCTGTCCAACACGGTTCTCTCCCAAGAGAGACATTGGAGATTAAACAAGAGTTTACTTCAGAACCCTGAAGTTAGGGAAGATGTAGCAAAAGAGATGACAGCATACTTTCAAGTAAATGATACCCCGGGGAGTGACCCGTGTATGGTCTGGGAGGCACACAAGACTGTGATTAGAGGGATCCTGATTAAACATGGATCAATACTGAAGAAGAAGCGAGAGAAACAGATCAGGGAATTATTAGAGGAAATTCACGTTTTGGAATTTCAGCATAAAAAGACATAACTACCCTCTGATGGAAGGGACCTCGGCCAATTGAGAAGACAGGTTACAGATATCTTGCGTTTCAAAGCTAAAGCAACAATACAACGAGGTAAGAAGGCAAATTATGAGTTGGGAGATAAGTGTAGTAAACTGCTAGCGGGGAAAATTAAAGAAAAAAAATAGGTCAACATACATACCGCAAATAAAAGGGAAGGAAGGACAATTAATACGAACACCAAAATATATAGCTCAGACACTTGGAGAATATTATTCCTCTCCAGCCCGTCGTATCCTAGAGACCCCCATCTCCACAGAGGAATTGAATGCAATATTAAAAATGGTTAAATCCCGAAAGGCCCCAGGCCTAGACGGTTTTACCATAAGATATTACAAAGAATTCTACTCATTATTAAGTGGTCAGATGACAAAGGTCTTTAATGCAGTAGGCCAGACTTCTGCACTACCCCCGGATGCACTTTTGGCTCACATCACGGTAATCCCAAAAGAAGGGAAGGACCCGGCGGAGTGCGGTAGTTATAGACTGATTTCATTACTGAACACAGATTTAAAACTCTTTACTAAAGTGTTGGCCTCACGTCTCCAACCATGGCTTTCGCATATAGTAGACTTAGATCAGGTAGGGTTCATCCCCACACGGGAAGCGAGAGATAATACGATAAAAGTCCTTAACCTGGTCAATCATGCCAATGAGACAAACACCCTGTGTGTTCTTGAATACTGATGCTGAGAAAGCATTTGATAGAGTAAACTGGCACTTTCTTTTTGAAGTACTGAGTAGGGATGAGCTTCGTGTTCGAGTCGAACATACGTTCGACTCGAACATTGGCTGTTCGATCGTTCGACGAAGATCGAACGATTTGGGCCGTTCGCGCCAAATTCGAGTGACGCGAACGGCCCACAATGCACTACGCCATCGCAGTGTCATCCAGGCGCTGTGATTGGCCAAGCATGCACTGTGACCCCGCATGCTTGGCCAATCACAGCGCCGGCAGCGAGGAGAGCAATGATTGGCCACAGGCAGGATGCCTGTGGCCAATTATTGCTGAGGGTGTTTAGTACACGCCCCACACTATAAAAGGCCGCCAGCACGGCGGCCTAGTGTAGTGTGTTCCGGAGCAGGGATAGAGTAGCATAGGCAGGGACAGTGACTGTTATTTCTTTCTTGCTTAACCTGGATTCCTTTAGTTTAGGGAAAGAGAAGGATAGGTAGGGAGAGTGTCAGTGTGTTTTGTGCTTCTGCTATAGTGTGCTTAAAAAAAACATTTATTCTAGGGACAGAAAACTCTAGGTAGGGACAGTGTCAGTTTCTTTCACTCTGCAAGTCCTTGTTTCCAGGGACCTGTAAGGACAGTGAGTTAATTGTCCTTGTGCTATATTGTGCTTAAAAAAAACATTTATTCTAGGGACAGAAAACTCTAGGTAGGGACAGTGTCAGTTTCTTTCACTCTGCAAGTCCTTGTTTCCAGGGACCTGTAAGGACAGTGAGTTAATTGTCCTTGTGCTATATTGTGATTAAAAAAAACATTTATTCTGGGGACAGAAAACTCTAGGTAGGGACAGTGTCAGTTTCTTTCACTCTGCAAGTCCTTGTTTCCAGGGACCTGTAAGGACAGTGAGTTAATTTTCCTTGTGCTATATTGTGATTAAAAAAAACATTTTTTCTAGGGACAGAAAACTGTAGGTAGGGAGAGTGTTTTTTTTCTTTCACTCTGCAAGTCCTTGTTTCCAGGGACCTGTAAGGACAGTGAGTTAATTGTCCTTGTGCTATATTGTGCTTAAAAAAAACATTTATTCTAGGGACAGAAAACTCTAGGTAGGGACAGTGTCAGTTTCTTTCACTCTGCAAGTCCTTGTTTCCAGGGACCTGTAAGGACAGTGAGTTAATTTTCCTTGTGCTATATTGTGATTAAAAAAAACATTTATTCTAGGGACAGAAAACTCTAGGTAGGGACAGTGTCAGTTTCTTTCACTCTGCAAGTCCTTGTTTCCAGGGACCTGTAAGGACAGTGAGTTAATTTTCCTTGTGCTATATTGTGATTAAAAAAAACATTTTTTCTAGGGACAGAAAACTGTAGGTAGGGAGAGTGTTTTTTTTCTTTCACTCTGCAAGTCCTTGTTTCCAGGGACCTGTAAGGACAGTGAGTTAATTTTCCTTGTGCTATATTGTGCTTAAAAAAAACATTTTTTCTAGGGACAGAAAACTGTAGGTAGGGAGAGTGTTTTTTTTCTTTCACTCTGCAAGTCCTTGTTTCCAGGGACCTGTAAGGACAGTGAGTTAATTGTCCTTGTGCTATATTGTGCTTAAAAAAAACATTTATTCTAGGGACAGAAAACTCTAGGTAGGGACAGTGTCAGTTTCTTTCACTCTGCAAGTCCTTGTTTCCAGGGACCTGTAAGGACAGTGAGTTAATTTTCCTTGTGCTATATTGTGATTAAAAAAAACATTTTTTCTAGGGACAGAAAACTGTAGGTAGGGAGAGTGTTTTTTTTCTTTCACTCTGCAAGTCCTTGTTTCCAGGGACCTGTAAGGACAGTGAGTTAATTTTCCTTGTGCTATATTGTGATTAAAAAAAACATTTTTTCTAGGGACAGAAAACTGTAGGTAGGGAGAGTGTTTTTTTTCTTTCACTCTGCAAGTCCTTGTTTCCAGGGACCTGTAAGGACAGTGAGTTAATTGTCCTTGTGCTATATTGTGCTTAAAAAAAACATTTTTTCTAGGGACAGAAAACTCTAGGTAGGGAGAGTGTTTTTTTTTTTTCACTCTGCAAGTCCTTGTTTCCAGGGACCTGTAAGGACAGTGAGTTAATTGTCCTTGTGCTACATTGTGCTTAAAAAAAACATTTATTCTAGGGACAGAAAACTCTAGGTAGGGGCAGTGTCAGTTTCTTTCACTCTGCAAGTCCTTGTTTCCAGGGACCTGTAAGGACAGTGAGTTAATTTTCCTTGTGCTATATTGTGATTAAAAAAAACATTTTTTCTAGGGACAGAAAACTGTAGGTAGGGAGAGTGTTTTTTTTTCTTTCACTCTGCAAGTCCTTGTTTCCAGGGACCTGTAAGGACAGTGAGTTAATTGTCCTTGTGCTATATTGTGCTTAAAAAAAACATTTTTTCTAGGGACAGAAAACTCTAGGTAGGGAGAGTGTTTTTTTTTTTTCACTCTGCAAGTCCTTGTTTCCAGGGACCTGTAAGGACAGTGAGTTAATTGTCCTTGTGCTATATTGTGCTTAAAAAAAACATTTATTCTAGGGACAGAAAACTCTAGGTAGGGACAGTGTCAGTTTCTTTCACTCTGCAAGTCCTTGTTTCCAGGGACCTGTAAGGACAGTGAGTTAATTTTCCTTGTGCTATATTGTGATTAAAAAAAACATTTTTTCTAGGGACAGAAAACTGTAGGTAGGGAGAGTGTTTTTTTTCTTTCACTCTGCAAGTCCTTGTTTCCAGGGACCTGTAAGGACAGTGAGTTAATTTTCCTTGTGCTATATTGTGATTAAAAAAAACATTTTTTCTAGGGACAGAAAACTGTAGGTAGGGAGAGTGTTTTTTTTCTTTCACTCTGCAAGTCCTTGTTTCCAGGGACCTGTAAGGACAGTGAGTTAATTGTCCTTGTGCTATATTGTGCTTAAAAAAAACATTTTTTCTAGGGACAGAAAACTCTAGGTAGGGAGAGTGTTTTTTTTTTTTCACTCTGCAAGTCCTTGTTTCCAGGGACCTGTAAGGACAGTGAGTTAATTGTCCTTGTGCTACATTGTGCTTAAAAAAAACATTTATTCTAGGGACAGAAAACTCTAGGTAGGGACAGTGTCAGTTTCTTTCACTCTGCAAGTCCTTGTTTCCAGGGACCTGTAAGGACAGTGAGTTAATTTTCCTTGTGCTATATTGTGATTAAAAAAAACATTTTTTCTAGGGACAGAAAACTGTAGGTAGGGAGAGTGTTTTTTTTCTTTCACTCTGCAAGTCCTTGTTTCCAGGGACCTGTAAGGACAGTGAGTTAATTGTCCTTGTGCTATATTGTGCTTAAAAAAAACATTTTTTCTAGGGACAGAAAACTCTAGGTAGGGAGAGTGTTTTTTTTTTTTCACTCTGCAAGTCCTTGTTTCCAGGGACCTGTAAGGACAGTGAGTTAATTGTCCTTGTGCTATATTGTGCTTAAAAAAAACATTTATTCTAGGGACAGAAAACTCTAGGTAGGGACAGTGTCAGTTTCTTTCACTCTGCAAGTCCTTGTTTCCAGGGACCTGTAAGGACAGTGAGTTAATTTTCCTTGTGCTATATTGTGCTTAAAAAAAACATTTATTCTAGGGACAGAAAACTCTAGGTAGGGACAGTGTCAGTTTCTTTCACTCTGCAAGTCCTTGTTTCCAGGGACCTGTAAGGACAGTGAGTTAATTGTCCTTGTGCTATATTGTGCTTAAAAAAAACATTTATTCTAGGGACAGAAAACTCTAGGTAGGGACAGTGTCAGTTTCTTTCACTCTGCAAGTCCTTGTTTCCAGGGACCTGTAAGGACAGTGAGTTAATTTTCCTTGTGCTATATTGTGATTAAAAAAAACATTTTTTCTAGGGACAGAAAACTGTAGGTAGGGAGAGTGTTTTTTTTCTTTCACTCTGCAAGTCCTTGTTTCCAGGGACCTGTAAGGACAGTGAGTTAATTTTCCTTGTGCTATATTGTGATTAAAAAAAACATTTTTTCTAGGGACAGAAAACTGTAGGTAGGGAGAGTGTTTTTTTTCTTTCACTCTGCAAGTCCTTGTTTCCAGGGACCTGTAAGGACAGTGAGTTAATTGTCCTTGTGCTATATTGTGCTTAAAAAAAACATTTTTTCTAGGGACAGAAAACTCTAGGTAGGGAGAGTGTTTTTTTTTTTTCACTCTGCAAGTCCTTGTTTCCAGGGACCTGTAAGGACAGTGAGTTAATTGTCCTTGTGCTATATTGTGCTTAAAAAAAAACATTTATTCTAGGGACAGAAAACTCTAGGTAGGGACAGTGTCAGTTTCTTTCACTCTGCAAGTCCTTGTTTCCAGGGACCTGTAAGGACAGTGAGTTAATTTTCCTTGTGCTATATTGTGCTTAAAAAAAACATTTATTCTAGGGACAGAAAACTCTAGGTAGGGACAGTGTCAGTTTCTTTCACTCTGCAAGTCCTTGTTTCCAGGGACCTGTAAGGACAGTGAGTTAATTGTCCTTGTGCTATATTGTGCTTAAAAAAAACATTTATTCTAGGGACAGAAAACTCTAGGTAGGGACAGTGTCAGTTTCTTTCACTCTGCAAGTCCTTGTTTCCAGGGACCTGTAAGGACAGTGAGTTAATTTTCCTTGTGCTATATTGTGATTAAAAAAAACATTTTTTCTAGGGACAGAAAACTGTAGGTAGGGAGAGTGTTTTTTTTCTTTCACTCTGCAAGTCCTTGTTTCCAGGGACCTGTAAGGACAGTGAGTTAATTTTCCTTGTGCTATATTGTGATTAAAAAAAACATTTTTTCTAGGGACAGAAAACTGTAGGTAGGGAGAGTGTTTTTTTTCTTTCACTCTGCAAGTCCTTGTTTCCAGGGACCTGTAAGGACAGTGAGTTAATTGTCCTTGTGCTATATTGTGCTTAAAAAAAACATTTTTTCTAGGGACAGAAAACTGTAGGTAGGGAGAGTGTTTTTTTTTTTTCACTCTGCAAGTCCTTGTTTCCAGGGACCTGTAAGGACAGTGAGTTAATTTTCCTTGTGCTATATTGTGCTTAAAAAAAACATTTATTCTAGGGACAGAAAACTCTAGGTAGGGACAGTGTCAGTTTCTTTCACTCTGCAAGTCCTTGTTTCCAGGGACCTGGAGAGACATTGAGTGAATTGTCCTTGTGCTATATTGTGATTAAAAAAAACATTTATTCTAGGGACAGAAAACTCTAGGTAGGGACAGTGTCAGTTTCTTTCACTGTGAAAGTCCTTGTTTCAAGGGACAGAGAAGGACACCTGAAGGTAGCCCTTATTGCTTTTTTCCCATCTCCCTGCAGGCCATCTATTAGAATGTCTGGAAGGCAAACAAGGAGAGGCAGACAGTCAGGAGGCAATAAAAGAGGGCAAGCAGGCTCTGTGTCTGGGGGCAACAGTGCTGGTCGTGGACGCGGTGCATTGTCATCAGCACATGGCCATGGGACACGCTTGTCCTTCTTTTCGGCAGCTGGACATGTTGAGCCACATCATGCCGAAGACTTGGTAGAGTGGATGACCAAGCCCTCCTCCTCCTCCTCATCCTCTCTCACCCAGGCTCAGGGTACTGGAAAAGCAGCTGCCAAAGCGTCGTCTTCCCTGGTATCAATGTCAGACAAATCATCAGTCACTCCTTCCCTAGACCCACCATGTCCTCCTCCTGAGGAGTCCCCCGAACTGTTTCAGCACAGTGTTGGGTACATGCTCCAGGAGGATGCCCAGCGTTTCGAAGGGTCTGATGATGAAACCCAGCTAGAGGAAGGCAGTAGCGTGAGAGCAGACAGAGGGGATGCTCAAGAAGGACACCAATCTGGCAGTCATGTTCCAGCAGCTGCAGCATACTGCCAGATTGGCTCCAGTGATGAGGAGGGAGGGGATGATGAGGTCAATGACTCCACGTGGGTGCCTAATAGGAGAGAGGAGGAGGAGGAGGATGAGGAGGAGGCACATCTCCAACGAGGCAGGATGCCCTTTGGTGGCCAGCGTAAGGGCAGTACACCGACGGAATCACACCGCAGAGCTCCGCCTGTGCAGGGCGCTGCCTCTGCCCGTCATTCAAAAAGTTCTTTGGTGTGGGCCTTTTTTGAGGCTAGTGCATCAGATCGCACAGCTGCTGTTTGCAACATATGTCTCAAGCGTATATCGCGTGGCCAAAACATCAGCCGCTTGGGTACCACATGCCTGACCAGACATATGTTGACCTGCCATGCAGCTCGTTGGCAAGCCTACCTCAAAGACCCACACCAAAGAACAAAGCGGACCTCTCCTTGCACCGCATCAGCTGGGATCTCCAACCCCACTATAACTTCAGTCCTCTCTGAAACATGCACTGAGAGGAATGAAGGTGTAGAATTAGGTGTGTCACAGCCAAGTACTTGCGCCCACTCTGCTAGCAGTACACCGACGTCCGATTCTAGCAGGCAAATTTCCCTGCCCCAGCTGCTGGACCGTCGAAAGAAGTTCACTCCCAGCCATCCACATGCCCAGCGGTTGAATGCTAGCTTGGCTAAATTGCTAGCGCTTCAACTGCTGCCTTTTCAGTTGGTAGACTCGGCCCCCTTCCGTGAGTTTGTGCAATGTGCGGTTCCTCAGTGGCAGGTTCCCAAACGCCACTTTTTCTCACGGAAGGCTATTCCGGCTCTCTACCGGCATGTGGAAGGCAATGTCTTGGCCTCGCTGGACAGGGCGGTCAGCGGTAAGGTGCATATTACCGCTGACTCATGGTCCAGCAGGCATGGACAGGGACGTTACCTTTCTTTCACGGCCCATTGGGTCACTCTTTTGGCAGCTGGGAAGGATTCAGGACAAGGTGCAGTAGTGTTGGAGGTTGTCCCACCGCCACGCCTCCAAAATGCTACTACTGGTTGTGACACACCTCTCTCCTCCACCCCCTCCTCTTCTTCTTCCTCCATGGCCTCTTCCTGTGGTTTGTCCTATGAACCAGCGGTGCTCCGTAGCCGTTCACGGGGCTACGCAAGTACGCAGGCAAAAAGATGCCATGCCGTGCTTGCGCTGGTGTGTTTGGGGGACAGAAGCCACACTGGGGCAGAGGTCCTGTCTGCTCTGCAGGGCCAGGCCGAGAGGTGGTTGACGCCACGCCAGCTTAAGCCAGGAATGGTGGTTTGCGACAATGGCACCAACCTCCTCTCCGCCCTCCGACAGGGACAACTGACCCATGTGCCCTGTGTGGCTCACGTCCTTAACCTGGTGGTGCAGCGCTTCTTGGGCAGGTACCCGGGCTTACAGGATGTCCTGAGGCAGGCCAGGAAAGTCTGTGTGCATTTCCGCAGATCTTATAATGCCAGTGCTCGCCTGGCTGAGCTGCAAAAGGAGTTGAACCTGCCCAAGAACCGCCTTATATGTGACATGCCCACCAGGTGGAACTCAACGTTGGCCATGCTGCAGCGGCTGCACACGCAGCAGAGGGCCATCAATGAGTACCTGTGCGACTACGGCACCAGGACAGGGTCAGGGGAGCTTGGTTTTTTTTCTCCACGCCAGTGGGGCATGATCAGGGATGCATGCACTGTCCTGGCACCATTTGAGGAGGCCACGAGGATGGTGAGCAGTGACAGTGCATGCATCAGTGACACTGTACCTCTTGTCCACCTGTTGGAGCACACGCTGCGTGGAATAATGGACAGGGCACTTGAGGCAGAACAGAGGCAGGAAGAGGAGGACTTCCTTGCCTCTCAAGGCCCCCTTTACCCAGACAGTGTTCCTTCTGTCCCACCCATCGCACAGGAAGAGGAGGAGGAGGAGGAGGAGGAGGAGGAGGAGGAGGATTGTGTCAGCATGGAGGTGGAGGCTGGCACTCAGCATCATCAGCAGCAGTCTTTTAGGGATGATTTACAGTCCCAAGAAACCAGTGGACTTGTACGTGGCTGGGAGGAGGTGGCTGCGGATCATGTCGTCCTTAGTGACCCAGAGGACTCCGGAGCGAATGCCTCAGCAAACCTACGCTGCATGGCCTCCCTGATCCTGCAAAGTCTGCGGAAGGATCCTCGTATTCTTCGGATCAAGGAGAGGGACCATTACTGGCTGGCCACTCTCCTTGATCCACGGTACAAGGGTAAGGTTGCGGACCTTATGTTACCGTCGCAGAGGGAGCAGAGGATGAGACAACTCCGGGAGGCCTTGCAGAAAGGTCTGTGCAACGCGTTCCCAGAGACTGGGAGGTTGCAAACTCCTGGTCCTGGACAACGAGTTGCTGAGGCTTCGGCCAGTCAAAGAAGGAGCGGTGGGGAAGGTGGCCGTCTGACCGATGCGTTCAGACAATTCTTTAGTCCGCAGCCCCAAAGTATGATCGGTTCCAGCAACCATCGCCAGCGTCTGATAAACATGGTGCAGGAATATCTAGGGGCAAGGTCAGACTTGGACACCTTCCCCACCGAAAATCCTCTGGCTTACTGGGTCTTGAGGATGGATCACTGGCCAGAGCTTGCACAGTATGCAATTGAGCTACTGGCCTGTCCTGCATCCAGCGTTCTTTCGGAACGCACATTCAGTGCTGCTGGAGGATTTGTCACGGATCACAGGGTGCGCCTGTCCACCGACTCGGTTGATCGACTGACTTTCATCAAGATGAACCAGTCTTGGATCACCACCAGCTACCACACACCTGATGCTGATATAACAGACTAATTGATTTTAAAATGTCACATCCCTTCAAGACTGATGCTGATGCTGAGTGCCTGTGCTGTTATGTTGACTGGCTATCCTCCTCCTCCGAGTCCTCAATGATACGATTGATGATGATAGCTTGGAAGATCATTTTTGTTTATGGGTGCCGCCACCAGTGCCTAACGCCCAATTTTTCAGCCCCTGTTTAACAGGGGCGTGTAATTACAATTTTTGAAGCAATACTTTGCAACAGGGCTCATTGCTGTGCTCCAAGTACAGTATCTGTGAGGAGTTGCAGTGTTGTGCCACCAGTGCCTAAGGCCCAATTTTTCAGCCCCTGTTTAACAGGGGCGTGTCATTACAATTTTTGAAGCAATACTTTGCAACAGGGCTCATTGCTGTGCTCCAAGTACAGTATCTGTGAAGGGTTGCAGTGTTGTGCCACCAGTGCCTAAGGCCCAATTTTTCAGCCCCTGTTCAACAGGGGCATGTAATTACAATTCTTGATCTAATAATTCACAGCAGGGCCCATTGCTGCACCCACCAAGAGTAACTGTCAGGGCTTACAGTGTTGTGGCACCAGCACCACCATCAAAGGCCCAATTTTTACTACCACTGTTCAACAATTATATGTAATTAAAATTCCTGATATAATAGTTGACAGCAGGGCGTTCCAGCACCAACCAAGAGTAACTGTGAGTGCTTACAGTGTTGTGCCAACACCAACAACTAAGGGGCCTATTTCTGCAGAGTATATACGGCAGGTCCCTACTTTCAAACATCCAACTTACAAACGACTCCTACTTGCAAACGCAAGAAGACAACAGGAAGTGAGAGGAAATCTACCACTAGGAAGGAAAATTCTCTCCTGTAAGAATAAATATGGGAGAAAGGTGTCTCCTCTGTACTGATGCTTTATCAGCAATCCTTGTTTCAAGAAAAACACCACATTTCAAAAACAGTTGTCATTAGGACGGAAAGTGAGGTGAAATGTTCTGAACAGGGGCACAGACAGCAAAACAAATGTTACAGGGGTGATAACCCTTACCTATGTTTTCCAAAAAGTTTAAAAATAGATTTTTGGTCTGGAGCTACACTTCAACAATGTACCTGTTCAAAATTACAAACAGATTCTACATAAGAACAAACCTACAGTCCCTGTCTTGTATGCACCGCCTGTATACGGCTGTTCAGAGTATATAGGGCCTTTTTTATTTTATGTGCGGGGTTCCCCTTAATATCCATACAAGACCCAAAGGGGCTGGTAATGGGCTGGGGTAGGGGGGGGGTCATGGGGTAGCTATGCCATTTTTCTTAAAGATTTTCATCCATATTACCGGGACCAGACATTACATTAAAGCCGCAAGCAGTTTTAAATGGCTTTTTTTTCCTTTAGAAGTGTCATTTTGTGCAGGGACAGTTCTAAACACGGGAAACACGTGGCACTTCACAGGCATACTTTAGACACCCCCCAGGTACGATATTTAAAGGAATATTTGACTTTTTTTTTTTCACTTTATGCATCATTAAAATGACTGCTCCCGGAAAACGACCGTTTTTAAAACTTATTTTTGCATTGATACATGTCCCCTGGTGCAGAACCCGGGTTCCCAAACCCTTTTTAGGACAATAACATGCATAATAGTTGTTATAATTAGCACTTTAGAATTCGAACGTTCGCATCCATTGTATTTAATAGGGTTCTAATGTTCGTTCGAACTTTCGGTCCGTTCGCGGGTTCTGGTGCGAACCGAACCCGGGGGTGTTCGGCTCATCACTAGTACTGAGGCATGTGGGTCTGGGGGAATGTATGATCAGATGGATCACTAGTGTTTACACCACCCCACATGCTACAGTGGGAGTAAATGGAGTCTTCTCAAAATCCTTTAAGATAGCAAATGGTACACGCCAGGGATGCCCTCTCTCATCCTTACTTTTCGCTCTTTCACTAGAACCCCTACTGAACAGAATCCATCAAAATCCGGATATTCAGGGAGTACGGGTGGGAGAACGCATCCATAAAGTTTCGGCATATGCAGATGATTTGTTGTTTTCCATGTCCAATCCTCATGTCTCGCTCCCCAATCTTGTGGGAGAGATTGAGAAATATGGAACTTTATCAAACCTAAAAAATAAATCACACCAAGTCCGAGGCAATGATGAGTGTGTAAAAAAAATAAAATAAAAATAACAGTGTACTAAGAAATAAACCGCCCCCTTTCCTTAACACACTCCACTGCGCCTTGGAGAAACGTCTGATAAATTCAGACTGAATTACCCTATCAGCTGCTACTTTAAAAAATAAAAAGTGAAAAATAATTTTGAATAACCAAAATAGTAGCGCTCAGTGTCTTACAACACAAATCTAAATATAAACCATATACACTCCGTGAGATAGTGCATAAATGCGAATGTTCATAAATATACACCCTGTAAAGAAATGTGTATACAATAAACTCATCAAGTGTCCATAACGTTCATGACAGTGATTTAAAACAATTGATATAAAGTGTTTAACTGAAAATGAGTCCATAAAAAAGTGCACAAAATAAGTCCATAAAAAGTGCATCCAAAAGTGACTTCAAATGAAGATGATGACAAATAAAACTTTCTTGTGTTTTCTTCAAACCTTCACCACACCAATGTGCTCAGTGATTCCACTCCCTAAGGACTTGCACTCACCACAAGAATATGCCTCGCACTCTCATGCTTGGCTAATCAGCTTGATTACCCCCCAGGGTATCACAAACGATTCCAAAATGATGAAATTAGGTCAGTCAAGTCTCCCACATGAAAAAACAAATGCTTCCAATAGTGAAGTATATCAAAACTTTTAATTAAAATAACACAGCACAAGTGACCATCAATGGTTACACTCACATTTAGACAGATCAAATTGGGCACTTCAAAGCAAACATTTCCAAACGCCAGGCAAGTTTATAGTAGGCTGCCGCGATGTATTGCGGTCTCGGCGGACCATATAAGCATGTATGTCTCACCCTCCTTCATGTACGCTTGCCTCTCCACTGCAATCGAATCACCGCAGACTCCCGCCCAAACACCAAACTGTATATTCGACGAGTGGTCGAAAGATCCGAACGCTGCACACCAGGTGACTGTCGTGTAGCTCCTCCCAGACTAGTTTCGTCGTAAGACTTCTTCCAATGGGGTCATTTCTTTACAGGGTGTATATTTATGAACATTCGCATTTATGCACTATCTCACGGAGTGTATATGGTTTATATTTAGATTTGTGTTGTAAGACACTGAGCGCTACTATTTTGGTTATTCAAAATGATGAGTGTGGCAGTGCCTCTCTCACTGCGTAATACCATGCAATTAAATTTTGGCTTTAAATGGGGGCCAGCACTAAAGTACTTGGGTAAATTCATACCAGCAAAGGAAAAGGATACATTTTAAGATACATTTTCCACCAGTATATAACTTAATACGAACACTCTTAGATAAATGGCACCTCAGACTACATTCGTGGTTTGGCCGTAGTAACATAATTAAGATGAGTATCCTACCGAAAATATTGTATTTGTTCCAGGCGCTACCGATTACTATTCCAGCGACCTTTCTCCGCCAAATACGTACTCTTCCTATGAAATTTATATGGGCGAGGAAATGGCCAAGGATCAAGAGAGACCTGATGACGATACCCAAGTGCTTTGGTGGGATGGCTATCCCAGAAATAGTTAAATACTACCAAGCAGTACATCTAGCAAGATTGGTGGATTGGTGTAGACATACTGATTTCAAATGATGGATAGACATGGAGCAACAATTTAGCCCAGTACCTCTACATAGAGCACTGTGGTGCTACACAGTACTACCGACCTCCCTTAAGAGACACCCTACAATAGGACCGACCTTGCAAATCACTGCCAGGATATGTCGAAATGCGAAACTTTCATCAAGACAATCACCCTTGTTTCCCCATTTTAGGAAATCCTAGTTTTACACCAGGTATGGAGGCAGGATCATTTAACAATCTTAAAGAGAAAGGCTTATACCAGGTGTCACATTTCCTTCAGTCTGAAACAACCATCAATTTGCTGACACCTGCCAAATACATTTTTGGCAGCCTTTACAAGTAAGCCACTTTTTGAGATCTCTGGGGCTCCCAATAAATTTCCAATGTCAATTAACTGCATTCGAATCATACTGTGACGATAAGGAACCAGTCTCCCGGGTGTTATCTAAGATGTACAGGTTACTAAATACACCCTCTGAGGATTTTGTGATGCCGGGCATTAGCAAGTGGGAAAGAGATTTAGATAGGACCTTTACCCAAATCCAACGTAAACAGATTATCTACCTTGCCCTAAATTCCTCGGTGTGTACACGGACCCAGGAATCTAATTACAAACTCCTGACCCAATGGTATTATACACCAGCACGATTCCATAAATTCTCTATGGAAACCTCGGATCGCTGCTGGAGATGTGGGGAGGAGCGAGGGACACTGTTACACATATTTTGGTCCTGTAAAAAAATTACACAATATTGGTTAGAGATTCTGAGAATCTCACAAAAATTTACAGAATCTCGGATACCAGATGACCCTGCCTTCCTACTGCTTCATTGCTCACAGATCCCAGTGCAGACCTATAAAAGATCGGTGCTGTGTCATATGATCAATGCAGCTAAAGCCGGAGGTCACATTGCGTTGTAGAGATTCCAGACCACCCTCAATTGCGGAGTGGCTTAATAGGGTAAGAGAGATAGGGGCCATAGAGGACTTGGCACTCTCAGCCCAAAATAAGAAAGAACAGTACAACCATATTTATGTACTCGGAGGAGGGGAAGAGATTACTAGATGGGGCACTTGAGGAGTGAGGCGTACCCAACAGGAGTTATGCACCTGCGATGGGTGGTATGTACCTGCACATAGGGAAATATAGAAATCAAATCCCTCCATCTCTTTTGGGGCTGGTGGGGGGGGGGTTTGGGGAATTTATTTAAAAAAACATTTTTTTGGGGGGTGAGGGGGGATATTTCCCTTTGAAGAAAAGGGAAAGGAAAAAGAAGGGAAAAGAAAAGGGGAAAAATAGAGAGAAGCCATCAATTAATATTCTAAGGCCTTAGGAACACGGCAATGGTGTGAAAGAGGGAAATATAAATAAATACAAATTGAGTATATAGGTATAACTATTGGGGATCGCCATGTCGACTTAAATGTACAAAGGTTGGGGGAAATGTAAATGTATACATATTTTATGGACTGTACTTGTGTACTGTACAAGGTCAATGGAAGGAGATTACAGGTTGAAGTGCAAGTCACAAAAGCATGGGGTTTAGACTGGAAAATACTGGGAATGCAGGGGATGTACTGGAAACATACAGTGTTTCCCCAAAAATAAGACCTACCCTGAAAATAAAACCTACTGTGATTTTCCAGGAGGGCTGCAATATAAGCCTTACCCTGAAAATAAGCCCTAGTTGAAAGTGGTTGTAAAATCCTATAATCCACTCTATTACAGTATTATAAAATGTACAATGTGTATGTTTTTGTTATATAATTGTGCCAAATACCTTTTGTACAGTGCCGGCACTCAGCTGACCTCTCGCTGCTCTCCTCCTCTTCTCCCAGCTGTCAGTGGGGGATCTCGGCCCCTCCCTCTGCAGTGCTCGGAGCGGGGAAGAGAGCTCCGGCGGTTCACAGAAGCGCCGAGCTGCACCGCAACAAGGTATTTGCCACAATTATATTACAGAAACATATACATTGTACATTATATAATACTGTAATAGAGTGAATTATAGGATTTTACAACCACTTTAATTGGGTTCACACTGGGGATTACTGACAGGCAAAAAACCCCAGCAGAGCATGCTCCAATTTGCTACAGCAGGGGAAAAAATTCCTTCCTGATCCCCCGAGAGGCAATGATGTTGCACACCCACTGTTATTCTCTGGTGTGGTGCGTTTTGGCTGTGTTACTCTGTAAACTTTGTGGGTATATCTGTGTATCACACGGACCCTTTTTCCTGCTTGCCTTCACTTGCAGGGTAAGGCACACTGTGCCACATGACCGTATCCTCCTGGTATAAGAGGTTGAGCGGTGTTCATACTATTTTTGGGTCCTGCAGTGAGTTACCTCCCTCCATTGGTTCTCGTCCCTAGAGTATAGGGAAAAGTCTATTCTTTCTCCCAAAAGAAGGCCAATGTCCAGACTGTGTTTAAACTCCAACAGACAAGTTTATTTTTCCTTGCTTGGAACAGATTGGGAAAAGGTTGAAACAGAGATAGAGTTGGGTAGGGAGACAGGTTCAGGCACGCGGCACCCAGTTACCCTATTCTCCACTCAGGCCTGAGTGGGTATTGCTCAAACGGATAGATCCCTCTCACAGTTCTAGCAGCCGGAGTGGAGCATGAACAGTTACTTCAGATTTAGTCCCCTTCAAAGACAAGTTCAGGAGATCCTCTGCCACAGAATCCTTTAGTTCCTGAATCTAGAACTCTTTAACGCCTGCGACCTTTAGAGACCATAGGTGCCAATGGGGCACATCACAGGCGCTACTGTGCAACTCACGGAATCCTTCCCTCTGATAGGCAGCCAGGCCTCTCCTGAGACAGTGACTTCCTTCACCGATCCTCGGGACAGGTCCTCCCCTGGTTTCCTCTCCTTCAGAGCAGGCCACCCTCCCTCGGGTTCCCTGGGACTCCAGTGGTTTAGCTGTAGACTCAGTTGAAGGTACTGGGCCTACCTGGAACACTACAGCCTTGGGCTGAAGGTGCCCGAGACTCCTAAACCAATTCACGCACCCCTGGCCAGCAGGGCCAACGGGCGCGACTCTTGCCACCAGGGGTTCCACCTTAGAATTCCCAGGCCAATCTCCCCAGATCATGGCGTCTGCCCCTTATGTATCCTCTCCCGGTATGCACAGCAGGTAGACCACGCCCACTGTATGGCTGCCAAAAGAGGAACCCAATCACGCCACAATGCCACTTGTGGTTCAACCCAAGACCTGAGTGACAGCGCCAGTCACAGGTCTAGGGGAACCATACACCCAGGCAACACCACAGCAGAGCAGAGTCCAATCTATAGAATCAGAAAACCTGAGCCAAACTATTGCTCAGGCTGCCCTTAAATTTAAGGCATAGCGACCCCAATTTTGGGGGTCCGCTACATCTGCTTTTACTAAATTGTGTGGTTTCAGCATACCACTCTAGGGTCTTTGCCCTTTCTCTTACCTATTATTTCTTTGAGTTGCTAATTTGGTGATAGCCAGTGAAGGAACACTGAAGGTGGCTGTTGAGTCAACGGTACCCTGTGTGGTGGCCCCCCCAGTTGGATGATTTCTGTGATGTTGATCTCTTATCATTTGGAGATCATTACCATTTGGTAAAAGAACTGGCACACCTGTCTGTGAGGTGGTTTGGAATTCTTATGCCGCGTACACACGATCGTGATTCACGGCGGTGAAAACACCGCCGTGAATCACGACAGGAAAAACGAGGGAACGGCTTGTTCCCCCACACACGGCTGTTTTTCCCGTTATTTTTTCTCTTGGCGAGAAAAACGACCGTGTGTAGGCTCCGCGGCAGTGTTTCCCTATGGGAAAACTGCCGTGGAAAAAAATGACAGGAATCACGACGAGAAAAATTAGAGCATGTTCTAATTTTTCTCGTCGTGATTAATGCTGTTTTTCCCGTCGGGAAAAACGGCAAAAAGCCCACAGACGATCGTTTTTCTCGTCCAAAGGAAAAAATTTAATTTTTCCCGACTGGAAAAATGATCGTGTGTACGCGGCATTACATGTGGATTCTCATCATTTTCAAGATTTCACATTTGGACTTTTATATATATTTTCTTTGAAGTTTACCCCTTTTGTTATACACACATCTATTACATCTATAACAAACATCCACCAAATCACCCTGCTGCCAGACCCCCATATATCACTTCTGAGACAATGAGCAGTCATTTGCATTGTTTTGTTTTGTTTATTGCGGGGATATAACTTGGTTGGGGTAAAGGAAGATATGAGATGCCCATAGCACTTGAATTGCTATCACATTTAGAGAACATAGATTAGTACATTTAGCCCTGAAAGCTGATGCACGCCTAACATTCACAGTCTCTTTACCTGCACATCTCCATGCAGACTATTGCTCCTCCTCCTCTGCACTAGCTCCTGCAGAATGTCACTCCCCAGCACTTCTCTCCTCCTGTACAAATCCATCACTTACAGTAAAACAAAAAGGGATCACTCTGAAGAATCCCAGCTTGCTGACTGTACATAGTTACTGTTACAAAGTCTCTTGAATGGTGTTACCTGAGCGCTTTACCATGCCAGAAGTATACAGTACCTCTCCCCGGCAGCCTAGCAGTTTTAGTAGCACATGGCAACAAACGGACTACTGCTCCCAGCCAGTCCAGAGTGCAAATCCTGCGCTCCCCAGCCACAGGAACTTGGCACTACACCCCATAGTCTCTTCTCTGTTCCGGAACTCCTCACCCAGCACTTCGCTGTGGTATCCACACTGACCTTCTCCTGCCTCAAGTCCATGATGGAGAACTTTATCCGAAAATACGTTCCAGCAGCACCTCCGGCCCTTCTTCTCCAGGAATTCCTCATCTGTGACCGTGTACAGAATCGGACCTTATCCATGACCATGTAAGGAAGAGGTTCCCTCACTGCTCCCTCCGGCCCTCCTCCGCGTGTGGCGCCCCCCCCAGATGGGGATGCCCTGCAGCAACTGCCTAGTATTCCATTCTCCACTTCTCCAGGCCAACAATCTTCCCCAGCAGCATGTGACCTCAGCTTATATGGGAGGCCTGCCCCCTGCCAATACCGAAAGGGGATTGGTCAGTGCTCCTCACATGAGCTGCCTGCCACTCCAGCCTCAGACCCAGCTCCTATTCCAGAACAATCTTCCTGGAAGCAGGGGGGGTGCCCCAGAGCCAGAGCACAGGTGGTCACACCCACTGCTACACCAACCACTCCCAGTCCCAGATCAAAATAAACAGGCCTAGCCTAGAGCATAGGTCTGCCTAAATTTGCCTGCACTGACAGTTTAACCCAGAAATATCCTATTCTAGCACCTACCTGTGGTAGAGGGTGCTACATTATAAAAGCACCCACTTATGATTGTAATGGAAAAGAGAAGCTGGCAGAGTTTGTAGATAAAGTAAGGGAACATATATGTTACAACATACAACATACAATATACAATAGTTTTTTTCCTATCCATAATGCTTGCAAAGAAAATATTCTAAAGATAGAGATTTTTGTATAGACTTTGTCAACTTTTCAGCAATCTAAAAATGTTTTCCATTATTAGACCTTTTTTTAATTGGACTTTTAGTAATTTGTTTATACATGTATGCTTTACCCCACATAAAAAATGTCAGTGCCTTTCCTCTTGTGTGGAACTACAAGTCCGAGAAATCCCTAACAATCATCAGGCTATGGAGTTTAAGTCTGATATCATGTGGCTCTATTATTTTTTTCTTAGAATTTTTTCAAGCCAATGGGATTAAAATCATAAACACATTTTCTAGAAACAGGGAAACTGCATTTACATACATTTATACATACATGATACATTTATACATACAGTGGACATAAAAAGTCTACACACCCCTGTTAAAATGTCAGGTTTCTGTGATGTTAACAAAATGAGACAAAGATAAATAATTTCAGAACTTTTTCCACCTTTAATGTGACCAACTGTACAACTCAATTGAAAAACAATCTGAATTTTTTTAGGGGTGGGGGGGGAATAAAAAAAAAAAAACTAAAATAATGTGGTTGCATAAAGCCCCGTACACACGATCGGATAACCTATGGATTTTCGTCCGATGGATTTGTCCATCGGATATCCGATGAAACTGTTTTCCATCAGTCTTGCCCACACACCATCAGTCAAAAAACCGACCATTCCAAATGCGGTGACGTAAAACACTCCGATGAGCCGAGAAAAATGAAGTTTAATGCTTCTGAGCATGCGTCGACATGATTCTGAGCATGCGTGGGTTTTTGATCTGATGGACTTGCCCATAGACGATCGGAAATTCCCATCGGTTTTTTATCCATCGGAAAATTTTAAAACAAGTTCTATTTTTTACAACCGATGGAAAAAAGACCGATGGGTACCATACACGATCGGTTGGTCTGATGAAAACCATCCATCGGACGGTCAAACCGATCGTGTGTATGGGGCTTAAGTGTGCATACCCTCTTATAACTGGGGATGTGGCTGTGTTCAAAATTAAGCAATCACATTCAAACTCATGTTAAATAGGAGTCAGTACACACCTGCACTTATTTAAAGTACCTCTGATTAACCCCAAATAAAGTTCAGCTGTTCTAGTAATTCTTTTTTGACATTTTCTTAGTCACATCCTACAGCAAAAGCCATGGTCCACAGTAAGAGCTTCTAAAGCATCAGAGGGATCTCATTGTTAAAAGGTATCAGTCAGGAGAAGGGTACAAAAGAATTTCCAAGGCAATAAATATACCATGGAACACAGTGAAGACAGTTATCATCAAGTGGAGAAAATATGGCACAACAGTGACATTACCAAGAACCGGACGTTCCTCCAAAATTTATGAAAAGACGAGAAGAAAACTGGTTTGGAAGGCTGCCAAGAGGCCTAGAACAACATTAAAGCAGCTGCAGGAATGTCTGGAAAGTACTGGCTGTGTGGTACATGTGACAACAATCTCCCATCTTCTTCATATGTCTGGGCTATGGGGTAGAGTGGCAAGACGGAAGTCTTTTCTTACGAAGAAAAAAATCTAAGGCCGTATAAATTTTGCAAAAACACATCTAAAGTCTCCAAAAAACATGTGGGAAAATGTGTTATGGTTTGAGGAAACCAAGGTTTAACTTTTTGTCCACAATTCCAAAAGATATGTTTGGCGGAAAAACAACACTGCACATGACCAAAAGAACACCATACCCACAGTGAAGCATGGTGGTGGCAGCGTCATGCTTTGGGGCTGTTTTTCTTCAGCTGAAACAGGGGCCTTGGTCAAGGTAGAGGGAATTATGAACAATTCCACATACCAGTCAATATTGGCACAAAACCTTGAGGCTTTTGCTAGAAAGATGAGCATGAAGAGGAACTTCATCTTTCAGCATGACAAGCATACATCCAATTCAACAAAGAAATGGCTTCACCAGAAGAAGATTAAAG
The DNA here is from genome assembly GCA_029206835.1 of Rana muscosa. Taxonomy (NCBI): domain Eukaryota; kingdom Metazoa; phylum Chordata; class Amphibia; order Anura; family Ranidae; genus Rana; species Rana muscosa. The sequence continues at coordinate 825,242,912 of CM055121.1, forward strand.
TTTTGGAATGGCCAAGCTAGAGCCCAGATATGAATCCGATTGAAAATCTTTGGGATAATATAAAGAGGGCTGTGCACAGGATTTGGAGTGTTTTTGCAAAGAAGAGTGGGCAAATATTTCCAAGTCAAGATGTGCCATGCTGATAGACTCAATCCCAAAACGAGTGCTGTAATAAAATAAAAATGTGCTTCCACAAAGTTTTAGTTTAAAGGTGTGCACACTTATGCAACCATATTATTTAATTTTTTTATTTTTACTTCCTTCCACCTAAAAGATTTCAGTTTGTTGTTCAACTGAGTTGTACAGTTTATAAGTCACATTAAAGGTGGAAAAAGTTCTGAAATTATTTATCTTTGTCTCATTTTTTTTTACATCACAGAAACCTGACATTTTAATAGGGATGTGTAGACTTTTTATATCCACTGTACATGATACATTTGAAGCCTACTACTATGACTTACTCAAAACCAACTTATCATTGCCTTAAAAAAGCAGTGGACTTGTGAGCCCATGTAACCTAAAATATTACCTTGTTTAGATGAACATAATATTTATCTAGAGTGACACGTTACTGGATAGTTATGTCTGAAAAACCTCAGTTGATGCACAGAAAAGTAAAGCTACAAAACTTGTAAAAGATATGGAAAGAGGTGTGTTTTAGTCTACAATGAGGTTTCCTCAATACAGATCACCTCTGTTCACAATTTGGAAAAAAATGTGGGAGAGGCACAGTGCTACATCTGCTTGTTTGCCATTGCATTTATATAGTAGTACTGTAACTAATTTCTTTTTAACCCTCACAAATTACATTTTTTACATGTTTGCAATGTCAGCCCCTTTAGGGCTCTTTCACACGGGGCGGATCCGTGAAGATCCGCCCCGTGAAGCTCCGCTTGCTCAGCGGGGATCGCTCCGTTGATCCCCGCTGAGCCGGCGGATGACTGGGCGGTCCCCGCACACTGTGCAGGGACTGCCCTGTCAGAGCGCCGCTCTCCCCGTAGAGTCCGTTGTCATCCGATCCGCTCTGCCGACGGAAGGAAAAATAGGGTTTTCCTCCGTCACACTTTGGCGGAGCGGAGCAGGTCGGATGTCAGCGGACATGTCACCGCTGACATCCGTGGCTCCATAGGGCTACATGGAGGATCCGTTCAGGTCCGCCTAAAAAACTGACAGACGGACCTGAACGGACCCTCCGTGTGAAAGGGGCCTTAGAGATGAAAAAACGATCTCTTACAATTTATTTAAGAAATACTATTTATTAAAATAGGCCCCTGCCCCAACGACATCAAGTGTGGCAAAACGCATCGGCCTGAGCTTAGCTAGCTGACATCATCATGTCGGCTGGAGCGAGCTGCAAGTATTTTAATGCCTATTAAAGTGGAAATTTAGGCAAAAGCTAACTAATGCTAATCCTATTAGTGTTAGTTAGTTTTTACCTAAACTTCCACTTTAACTGCAGCCTTTGTGAGTATACACCGATCTTAAACACTTCCTTACTGGGCACTTAAACCCCCTTCGTACCCAGACCAATTTTCAGCTTTCAGCGCTGACGCACTTTGAATGACAATTGCGCGGTCATACAACACTGTACCCAAATTATATTTTTATAATTTTTTTCCCACAAATAGAGCTTTCTTTTGGTGGTATTTGATCACCTCTGCAGTTTTTATTTTTTGCGCTATAAACAAAAAAAGACAGAAAATTTTGGAAAAAAAACACAATATTTTTTTACTTTTAGTTATAATAATATCCCATTTTTTTAAAAAAAAATATATTTTTTTCTCAGTTTAGGCCGATACGTATTCTTCTATTTATTTTTGGTAAAAAAAATTGCAATAAGCGTATAGTGATTGGTTTGCGCAAAAGTTATAGCGCCTACAAAATAGGGGATAGAATTATGACATTTTTATTATATTTTTTTTTTTTACTAGTAATGGCGGCGATCTGCAATTTTTGTCAGGCCTGCGATATTGCGGTGGACATATCGGACACTTTTGACACTATTTTGGGACCATTCACATTTATACAGCGAACAGTGCTATAAAAATGCACTGATTACTGTATAAATGTGACTGGCAGGGAAGGGGTTAACACTAGGGGGCGATCAAGGGGTTAAATATGTTCCCTATTAGTGTTTCTTACTGTGTGGGGGAGGGGACTGACTGGGGGAGGTGACCGATCTGTGTCCCTATGTACAAGGGACACAGCATCAGTCTCCTCTCTCCCTGACAGGACATGGATCTCTGTGTTTACACACAGAGATCCACGTCCTGCCTCTGTAAAAGCCGATCGCATGTACCTGGCGGACATTGCGGCCGCCAGGCAAGCACATCGGCATCACGTGATGCGGCTCGCACAGCTGTTCCCCGCCGTGCGCCCTTGGCGGCGTGCGGTGGGATGTAAACAAACCAGGACATCCTGGGGATGTCCACGCGGCACTTGAGAGACGCGCTGCAGCCGTCTTTCGGCTATAGCGCGGGTCTCAAGTGGTTAAAGGGGTTGTAAAGGTACAATTTTTTTTTCCTAAATAGCTTCCTTTTCCTTAGTGCAGTCCTCCTTCACTTACCTCATCCTTTGATTTTGCTTTTAAATGTCCTTATTTCTTCTGAGAAATCCTCACTTCCTGTTCTTCTGTCTGTAACTCCACACAGTAATGCGAGGCTTTCTTCCTGGTGTGGAGTGTCGTGCTCGCCCCCTTCCCTTGGACTACAGGAGAGTCAGGACGCTCTCTACGTTGCAGATAGAGAAAGGAGCTGTGTGTTATTGGCTGACTCTCCTGTAGTCCAAGGGAGGGGGCGAGCACGACACTCCACACCAGGAAGAAAGCCTTGCATTACTGTGTGGAGTGATCTACACAATTAATAATGGTTTTCTCACTGGTTCAATTATTATTTTTCATTTAAAAATAACAAAGATGTTATACTTACCTGCTCTGTGTAATGGTTTTGCACAGAGCAGCCCATAACTTCCTCTTCTCGGGTCCCTCGCTGGTGCTCCTGGTCCCTCCCTCCTGCCGAGTGCCTCCCCAGCAAGCAGCTTGCTATGGGGGTAGCCGAGCTGAGCTGCTGCTCTGTGTCTCCATTCAAACATGGAGCCATAATTTGGCCCGCCCCCTCGCTCTCCTCATTTTATCACTGACTTTGACAGCAGTGGGAGCCAATGGCACTCTGTCAGCTAATGAGGAGGGAGAATCTCTCCTGCAACATCTCTACAACATCACTGGATGAAGAGGGGGCTCAGGTAAGTATTAGAGGGGCTGAGGGGGGCTAAATTCTTAATGAATAAAATGTATTAAGATAAAAAACCTTCTGACTTTACAGCCACTTTAACCACTTCAATACAGGGCATTTTAACCCCCTTCCTGCCCAGACCAATTTTTAGTTTTCAGCGCTGTCGCACTTTGAACAACACTGTACCCAAATGAAATTTTTATGTTATTTTTCACAAATAGAGCTTTCGTTTGGTGGTAATTGATCACCTCTGTGGTTTTAATTTTTTGCGCTAAAAACAAAAGAAGAGCGACAATTTTGAAAAAAACACAATATTTTTTACTTTTTGATTTAATAAATATCACAATTTAAAAAATATATATATATTTTTTCCCTCAGTTTAGACCTATATGTATTCTTCTACATATTTTTGGTAAAAAAAAATCGCAATACGCGTATATTGATTGGTTTGCGCAAAAGTTATAGCGTCTATAAAATAGGGGATAGATTTATGGCATTTTTTTTTTTTACTAGTAATGGCGGCGATCTGCGATTTTTATTGTGACCGTGACATTGCGGCGGACCTATCGGACACTTTTCACACGTTTTTGGGACCATTCACATTTATACAGCGATTAGTGCTATAAAACTGCACTGAATACTGTGTAAATGTGACTGGCAGGGAAGGGGTTAACACTAGGGGCAATCAAGGGGTTAATATGTTCCCTAGTGAGTGTTTCTAACTGTAGGGGGAGGGGACTCACAAGGGGAGGAGACCGATCTGTGTTCCTCTGTACTGGGAACACACATCGGTCTCCTCCCCTCTGATAGGATGTGGATCTGTGTGTTTACACACACAGATCCACGGTCCTGCTGTGATTGCGGGCAATCGTGGGTGCCCGGCGGACATCGCGGCCACCGGGCACCCGCACCGGGTCCCCCAGCGATGCAGCGGGCGTGCGCGCACCCCGCCGACGGCGCGTGCGTGTCCCCTAGACAGCCGGGAAGCAAGGACTTCATATGACATCCACCCAGAGGGAGAGAAGGTTCCTGCCGGTGTCATATTACTATGGCCCGGTAAGGAAGTGGTTAAAGGAAGCGTGTAAGAGGGTCCTTGTCGTTGGCTTTTTCTGGTGCCCAAGTACAAGGCTTAACCCCTGCTCCTGCCCTGCCAGAACACAATCTAACCTGCTGAGGCCGACCCCTTCACCATCTTGTGCCCTGCTCCTCACCATAGGCCTCCTCATGACATTACTGGCTATAGATCTTTATATCAGAAGAAGGAATGTCAAACCGGTAGTTAGCTTCATTGGAATCTACTGGTGTTATTCAGGGAATGGCAAAGCAGTCACATTACAAGGACATACATTCTGGAGTCACTAAACATACGCACTCAATCACATAAAGTGGACGGTCTGCATTAGTCACAAGTGAAAGCATGTGCAGCACCTGACAGCCAACTCCCATTAGTCTCTCCTCTGCCCAAGGTCATAAGTACTCACAGGACTGTGTTCTCTGTGGACACCTCCTAGATGTGTGCATGTCTTCCAGGAACCCTCCAGGAAAGAAGCCTTATACAGGGATCTCCCTGCTCCAGCCCCCACCTACTTAATGGACAGAATGTCTACAAGGAGCAGCTCCTGCATACAGGTCCACTCCACCCATCCTCCTGCCCTGTGCAGGGCCTACGTGTGACAGTTATATTCTAACAGATGTGGGGTGTATAGCTTCCATGCCCCAAGGCATTCTGTGTCCCTCCCCACCCAGCTTATATATGGATGCTGACCTTAACATCACCTGTGGTAGCCTACCTCCTAGTGTCTCTACCCGCTGTACCAGACACTATTCCAGTACAGAGCTGCCTAGTGGCAAAGTGACTAACTGCACCTGCCTACAAGTAAATTTTTTATATGTTTATTCACTATTTGGTATCTGAATAATATCCAGCATCCAGTTTGTTAGTTTAGCACAGAATATTATAATTTTATTTTATAGCGATCAGCCGCCTAGTGGCAAAGTGAATAACTGCACCTGCCTACAAGTAAATTTTTTTATATGTTTATTCACTATTTGGTATCTGAATAAAATCCAGCATCCAGTTTGTTATTTTAGCACAGAATTTTATAATTTTATTTTTATAGAGATCAAGCGTTGAGTTATACACCTTTAATTACATATAGCAACACTGGCCACCTATGAAAAGGTACAGCAATGATATCTGTAGCAAGCTCTTTGCAATCAGAGGGCTTTATATTTTTCCATAATTATACATTTTCAAAGCTTTATATAGACGTTTGACATAAGAATGATGTTATAATTGTAACTTAATTTACATCTTAAGATATGACAGTGATGCTGAAAACCTTATATTATGACTTTTCTTTTATAATTAGAATTTCTAAACGAGAGGTATTTTAATAAAGTGTACGTCACCTCTTTAAATATAGTCCCAGAACTGTTTTTTTTTTAATTGGGATGTATAAGGCTTTTTCAGCATCAGTAGTGGAAGAACCTTTTCTTTTTAGTTTTGCTAAATGTAGACCAATCTGCTTTTGTAAATACGAATTTGATATTTGTTTTCTTGGTATACTGCATTTAGCTTGGTGAAGGTTACATAACATAAAGCATGGAAAATGAAGCCCTCTGTTCATTCACGAGCCAGGTGTGGTGTAGACAGCCTCAATCTGCACATTTCCTCAGACTGCCCTGCAGATGACCTTACCAAGGGCTCACTGTGACAAGTTAGCTAGAATAGATTTTTTCATTATTCCCGTCAATGAAGCACAGTTCTGCAGGTTTAGACACTTAAGTCACTTTAAAGTAACTATATTTCTATTTTTTTATTTTACATAACGTAACACACTGTTTTGCTTGTTGAAAATGTCCACCATCCATAGTGGTTTCAAAAGCTGCTGTCCACCAGTTATTGATGTATTAATTTTGAATGGGAAAAAAAAGTAAATTTAAAGCCAACATTTAAAATGTTGGCTAAATGGCAGGTCAATAAACTTACATTGCATAACCTTTTATGTATTATGCATAGCTTTTAAAAAAAAAAAAACATTTAAGATTTCCTATCAGTTATCACTGTTTCTATGGAACTTAATTTTCTAATGTGGCTTACCCACCTAATTTCAATACAGAAATAGTTTTGTCACTCTTCTACCTCTTCAGGACTATGGCCAAAAGTACTAACACACTGGGGTTGATTTACTAAAACTGGAGAGTGCAAAATCTGGTGCAGTTGTACATGATAGCCAAACAGCTTCTAACTTCATCTTGTTCAAATAAGCTTTGACAAAAAAACAAAACAAAGCTGATTGGTGGGGCAGATGTGCAGGGGGTACAGTGGCAGGCCAAAGAAGAAAAGAGGTACATTGGTGGGACAGATGAGCAGGGGGTTACAGTGGTGGGGCAGAAGAGCAGGAGGAAACAGAGGTGGGGCAGAAGAGTAGGGGGGTACAAATGTAAGACAGATGTGCAGGAGATACAATGGTGGGGCAGATGAGAAAGGGGGTTACAATGGTGGGGCAGATGAGCAGGTGGTTAAGTGTTAGGACAGATGAAAAGGTGGTTCAGGGGTGAGACCGAAGAGCATGAGGATATGGTGATGGAGCAAATGTGCAGCGGGTACAGAGGTGAGGCAGATATGCAGAGGGTACAGTGGTGGGGCAGAGGAGAAAGGGGAGGTACATTGGTGGGGCAGAAGAGCAGGGGGTACAGAGGTGAGACATATGTGCAGTTTAATGAAATGCCCCACACTCCGCTTGAGTGCTTTCGTCATATACCACTTCCTCCCAGTCTGAATATAGATATCAGATATTCCAACCGCTAACAATACTCGTTTGTTTGCTGAACATGGACTGTTTTTTAGAACCAGAATACAAGTCTTATATACAGTTGAATAGGAGGTTCCCCCTCCTGCTCATATTACTCTAACAATACACTTGTAACCAGCAGGGATGAGCTAAACACCACCCTGTTCGGTTCGCACCAGAACCTGCGAACAGACAGAATGTTCGCGTGAACTTTAGAACCCTATTAAATAGAATGGACTCGAACGTTTGAAATCTAAAGTGCTAATTATAAAGGCTAATATGCAAGTTATTGTCCTAAAAAGTGTTTGGGGACCCAGGTTCTTCCCCAGATCCTGCCCCCCCATGTGAATTGGTAAGGGGTACATTGTACCCCTACCATTTCACGAAGAAAGTGTAAAAAAATGTAAAAAAAACCACACAAACACCTTGAAAAAGTCCTTTATTAAAAAATAAATAAAATATTCCAGCGATGAAATCCAGTGTCCCGCGGCGATCCGATGTCCAGCGCTGTCCGTCATTGGCTGAGCCTGAGCGGACCTGATGGGGAGCTTCCTCCGCAGTCTATTAAATGTATAGACCCGCCCCTTCTTAAGTTCCCCATCAGGTCCGCTCAGCCAATGTCTAGGTGTAAGGCTGAGGACCTGATGCGGAACGTGAGAAGGGGCGGGTCTATTCATTTATTACACAGTGGAGGAAGTTCCGCATCAGGTCCGCCCCCTCGTATGTCAGACCCCGCCTACGTCATTAGCCTGAGCGGACCTGATGGGGAACTTCCTCCACTGTGTAATAAATGAATAGACCCGCCCCTTCTCACGTTTCAAGTCACCCCTTTTCTCTGCCCCTACCCACCTCCCAGTACCGCACCTTTTAGACAATATAGAACCAAGTATCATTTTGTGGTGCTAAGTAATTTGTATTGAGTTTGGTAATGATATCAAGAAAAACATTAAAACAGATGCCCTGCAGCCAGCAACAATAGATCCCCCTAACAACAATGGACCACCCACAACAAAATCCCCCCCCCCCAGAAACAATAGACTCCCGGCAGCATCAACAGATCTTCTGCACCGCCAGCATTAATATACTCTCTGGCTGCCATCAACAATAGACCCCCTTCCCAACAGTAGATCTCTTTCAGCAACAACTTATCCCCCAGCAACATATGACCCTCCTCAGCAACAATAGACCCCCCTAAAAAAATAGATCCACAGCAGTGAGCATCAATACCCTGCAGCACACCCCAGCACCCCTTGCCATTATATGCAGTCAGTCCAGGAGGTGCCGGAACTGGGTTCCCCCATGTTCCCGCTGAAAAAAAGCCCCGCATAGATGTGTCTTTATCCTCTTCCACACGTCCCCAATAGTTAGATGTATTTATAGGATAAATAATAGGGCATGCATGGCGTGATATAGTTTAAAAAGGTTTTATTATAAGATAATATCTACTCACAAGTTAGGCTAATGCATTTCACTCCACCCTGGAGCTCTGATGACACATCGGGGTGGAGTGAAATGCATTAGGTATGGAGACTTCTGGAGACGCCATTTCTTTGATTTTGGAACGTAAACCGCGGATTGCACAGCGTTTTATAAGCTTGTCATTAAAGACTAAACCGCGGATTGCACAGCGTTTTATATGCTTGTCATTAAAGACTAACATGTGAGTGGATATTATTTTATAAAAAAAAACTTTTTAAACTATATCACGCCATGTATGCCCTATTATTTATCCTATGAGTACATCTAACTATTGGGGACGTGCGGAAGAGGATAAAGACATATCTATGAAAGATATATTTCACCAGTACAGGCGATCTTTACCTGGATAGCTGGTGAGTGAGGGCACAAGAGGAAGGGGAGCACCATCATCACCTTTGCCATATATTTCTGCACGGATTTCAGTTTTTAAAGAACTTTTTCTGTACGGATAGCACTTCAAAGGAATCATTGTGACATTGAAGAATCACAGCACTATATAAACTCTTATTGTTATGCTTTGTCATTTGTTACAGCAGATATTATTAATTATATTGTAGACAATTTTTTAATGATTCTATATATTTTATTAAGTACAGACAGCGCAGGAACTTCACATACTACCGGTAATTCTTAAAGTAGTACACACCTTTTTCTTGCAGCAGTAATTTAGTAATTCAATTTAAATTATTTTGAGCACACCACAGCGTGGGGACACTTATAGAAGAAAGGAATATAACCTCTATTCGGTTTTTACGGCTATCTGGGATTTTGGAACACTTCCAGTTATGGTGTCAACATTTTCACCAGAAAAGAAATTAGGTGAAGTCTACAACAATGACACAGGTAACAATAAAAACAGGGGTTTTGGCCTTCCCTTACTCTGCTGAAAAAAAAAAAATTGTCTCTGCTGAAGATTTTCCCTCACTTCCTGTCTAGCAAAACAGGAGTCATAATGATACCTCTCTCTCTGAAAAAAAAAATACCACACAATACTTACCAGACCTCAGATGCAGAGCAGTGAGCCCTCCCAAATGTTCCCTCTTCTTTTCATTTAACACAACAGAGCCAATGAGAAGTGTGAAAGAGCTTCCCTCTGGTCTGCATTTGAGGTCTATATGAGATACTGTAGGCACATTACAGTCATATGGGTCCTCTTGCAGAGTAGAGCCTTAAACCTTACACACAGGCTAAATGTCGAGAGACAATGGCTGGTTAAAAAAAAAAACTGTGGACATTTGGCCATTTGACCAGCTTCTGTTGGATGAGCATGCTGGAAAACCAGCATCCGACCGACTCACGGTCAGCATTCTCAGACAATGGCAGAGAGCGCTGATGGGAGTGTTCTGGAGGTGGGGGGGGGGCGCCCCCCTGTCACAACACAACAGCTCAGTGGGGGGAGATCGCTGAACTAACCTTGCATATACTGTATATAAAAATATTTATTTACAGAAATACAACAGAATGCAAAATAAGGCCATTAGTAATAATAGTATAATTAAGCCACTAGGTATGTATACCAATTTGATTGGTTAGTCAGCAATTGGAATGTTAAAATCAAATAACTGAAATTTATTTTTAAATATGTTAGTATATTCTAGTATCGGATGCATGATGCCTAATTACATTTCGAAGCAGCTCTAAAACCATTTGTGTTAGAGCAACAAGTTCTACTACTGATTTAAGCACATTGCTTTAAAGATGGTCTTATATATAAAAATAAAAAAAACAAACATAAAAAAGCTGTGCCTTGGCAATGAAATATTCAAAGGAGTTAGAGCTCTTGAAAGTCTGTATTTGATGAAACATGTCAAGTCGATGTATGAAATGTCATCACGTTCTCACACCCAGTTAGTGAGATTGCCGGTAGGGATTACAGATCCATGGGACCATCTTGATCTGTTAGGCAAATATCCAAGTGCTGACTGCAGCACAGTTAAAGTGAGTCTTTAGGATTGATTGTTCGCTTAGCATAGCAAGTTGCAGTTTGTAAAAGAAATTTCCCCAGAGCTTAGTAAATGGTGCAAAGCTCTGCTGATTTCCATCATCCAATCCTGTACAAGCAAAATTGCTGTTTTTTTAAATTTCCTTGCACATGACTGGAGCAAGTGCATGTAGACAATAAGAGGCTAAAGGAGTTCAGGAGCACTGAGATGCAAAAAAAGATGAAAAACGTGAATATAGTCGTTTATGAAAAAAGGGAAATATTTATGATACACAGTGGGATTGATTTACTAAAACTGGAGAGGGCAAAATCTGGTGCAGCTGTGCATGCTTGAAGCTCTGCATCAGCTTCCAGGTTTTTTCTGTCAAAGCTTAACTGAACAAGCTGAAGCTAGAAGCTGATTGGCTACCATTCTGAGGTGCTCCAGTTATTGCACTCCCCAGTTTTAGTAAATCAACCCCAGTGCTTTAGAAAACAAAATCTCAACCAGTTAGGGGTTAGGATAAGTTCACATCTATGAGTTTTTTAGTGTGTTTGCAAAACCACATAAATGAACTGCCATCCATTTAACCCTATTTCCTCCTTCTATGCAGTTTCCTGCAATGCATTTTTGGAAAGACGCAAGGAATTTTGGCGTGCAGCACAGTGAATTTTTGGCTCTTTAGACTGAAGTGTGATTAAAATGTAATGTACATGCATTTTTGGTGTGTTTTCCTGCATGACAACAGGCACCTCCTCCTTGCAACAGCAACACTCCCCAAAAAATGCAAGTGCATTAAAAACACATCAAAAATGTTCATGAAAAAATGCAAAACAAAAATCACATAAATAGGAAACTAACCTGAGAGCTCAAAGTTCAAAGCACCTAGTTTTAAAAATAAGAACTTGAATTTAAAAATATTTTTTAATTTATATGTAATAAAGATTTTCATCTGTAGAATTAAAATATATGTTGCTATGAAAGCAATACAATGTTTGAAGAATGACTAAAGTAGATGTGGTCAAAATGTGTAGCTTTGTACTTTGACCACAAAATGCTTACTTGGCCTGAGGAACAATAGTCTCATTCCTGACAATCACACTGTTCTGTTGGGTGGTTAATTTTTTTTTCCATTTAGTGCTGGCATTTTAAAAAGAAGTCTTGTTAACTATTAACACTGAAGTACAATAGTTATGTTGTTCTGTTTTTAATTTTGGGGTACCCCAAAAAGGTTTGCAATGTCAGGCAGCTTTGTGGAGAAAATTCCCGGAGAAGCTGTACCTTGTACAAAATTTTTAAAAGTCTTTAATGTTGCTGTAATATTGCAGAAATACAAAAAAGCAAGAGAATTTACGCTTTGCTTAGGGAATGCACTTTGCAAGTAACACCCAATCATATACAAGAAAAAAAAAACGTGTTTTTTTTTTTTAAGCTAAGGAAAACTTCACTTTTAGTAAATAAACCCCATTGCGTATTTATGATACATGCTTTATGATATTTAAATACTTGCTGTCTTGTTCCTCTAAATGTATAGCTTGTTCTATAGGATTGTATTACACCAATACGATTTAGTTCGCGTTTGTAGCGCTATACAAGTTACTCATTCATTCACCATAGAGCTTATTGATGATTTATTAAAAATAGATGACACAGCCTATATAACATTGTGATAAGTAGTTGTGTGGAGAGTATCTGTCCAGAGATTGTTGTCTTGAGACAATGTCTGAATGTGGATGCTCATGATATTATACAAAGCAAGGGGATAACTTGATTGCTTGCAGTCTGGGCTGCCACAACAGGGTGCTAAGAATTTGATATGGAACTTTGGTGTATCTATAGTTCCAGTCATTCTGCAGTCACTTGCCCTGATTGGGTGAGACAACGTCTTCCCGGGATGTTTCAATTATAATGCCCCAGGAGTGCAAAAACTTCATGCCTCTGTCCAGGCTTCAGGTTGTGTGTACCAATATGGGTGATTTTATGGTTGTTGAGTGCCTTCGTGACAGTTTTCAGTTGTTTTCTCAGTTGTAGTGTATACTGTGATAGGTCTGCAAAAATTGTACATCAGCATAGGGAGCTGGAAGAGTGCTGAGCATTCTCACTTTGGAGAGTAGTTGTTCTTCCCTGGAAAGAAATGAATTTGCTTAAGGATATCTCTAGGAACTGAATCCACCAAATGTTGGGGTTTGAGGATCCTATGTATGCAAATTATGGTTAACTCCACTGGTGACAGAGCAGGTAGCAGAGAAGATATCAAATCACAAGCATAATCACATAGACCCTGAGGGGGTAGAGATTCTGGCACTCCTCACAGTTTTAACATTATTACGAGCGGTCCCCCAGATCCACAAGTTGTCTTCTTTGGTTTCCTTATATGCATCCACCAAGTCATGAACTGTGTTTGTGCACTCCTCCACTTTGCCCTCTATATATTGCACTTTATCTCCCAGATGTTGAATGTCAGCAGAAAACTAATGGACGAGGGAAGAAAGATCAGACATAAGGGAAGACTGAAGTGAGAGAAGCATATCCTTTATGGTTGTATCCAACTCAGGTTGTTTTAATGTTGGGAATGGAGGATTGTAGAGCGTTACCAGTTTCCACTGGGTGAAGTGTTGTACTCACCCCTGAGGTAGACTGGTGAGGGGAGTCCATCCTCATCCTGGCCATAGCAGGGCTCCCAGAAAAAGGGCTGGTGGCTACCAAGCATTGTGGAGAGAAAGGCGCTGTGTCACTGTCAGTGTCTCCTAAGTCAGCATCAGGCAGCTCAGTGTGTGAAAAAGGAAATTGCATGGCCTGCTCGTTGGTGCCATCTTGGCCGCTCTTTCCCCGGCGGTTCTGGCCTAAGAAAAAAGGCTGTAAGCTTCTTTGGCTGGCGATCATTCATTCTTTTGCAAGACATCTCTGCTGCAGAGTCTCCTGAGACTCAGAGGAAATATGGAGATGGATGATTGCTGGAATTCCGCAGGATGGCTGGGTGTCTCTGGTCGATCTAGGCTTGAGCGGCCATCTTTGAGCACTTGCAGGCCACGCCCCCCCCAGTTTATCTATGTTAAAGGAACCCATTTTGAAACTGTAGGACTGGCTCCCCTCTTTATGTAACTCTCACTCATGCTGCTCTCCTTACCTGCTATTGCCTCTGAAGCCTGTTCCCTGCTATAGCAAAAATTCTCTTGATTATGGATTGTGCTCAACTGATCAACTTTTATTGCTGAACCTTAAATTTTCATTCCAAAACCCATAGATAAGCACCTATGTACTCTGCTTCTGTTATTAGTGTCACAGCTATGGGGTTCTTCTTGTCATAAAACCTCTCTGCTCAGTGTACTTTTCTTTATTGTGAGTGTTGCTAAAAGCTAGTAAAAGAAGGTGTTGGCCTTCAATTTTCATGATTTTGTATGCTAGGAGCAGTCAACACTACTGATTCTTTAAAAGGACTTTATTGATCCCACTGCCAAAAATGTGCATTGGAGTTTAAATGTGTGGGCCACAATACATTAATACTGTATTAAACTCTCAAACAAATACACAATGCACACTGTAGTATTTCTTTACATTTTTGCCCAAGTAGTTAGTCATCCTATTTCCATGTATTATGTTCCCCGAACTTCCTGTTGAGTACAAGGAACTGACAACAAGGTCTCCAGCAGTTGTCCATTTAACTTGGAGAAAAGAAAGGGGAGAAAAGAAAGGGGAGAACCAAGAGCAAGGAAGTGGCTGCCTGTGTGCTTTTGGAGACTAGCACACATGCAAGGAGGGCTCCATAGGACCCTTGCAAGGGAAAGGATAACAGGATATCAGCGCTGGTCCTGGCTGGTGATTTATACAGCATTTTAAATAGTTTTAAAACATTTTGATTTTAACACCACTTTAAAGCTGAAAGACTTTGGGCATGTGCGCTGGGCATCAAGCCCTAAATTCTGATCACATCTAGACCTGAGAACATCCCAAGCGTTGCAGCCAGGTATAGCCTGAGGGACAAGGTAGCCAGAATGGCACTTAGCTAAGAGCTTTGGAAAGCATGTAGTCCCTGTTCAGTATTCTACAGTTTTGAACATTTCGTGTTTGATAAATACCTTAGTTTTACTCAATCTAGCATAGTTACTAAATTGTTACCTTCTGTTCAACATTGGTTCTTCAGCAAAGGACAAAGCATAGACCGCAAAAGGTAAATAGGTAATTAATGTTTATTTTACTTATACTGTTGGCAGTCACACACAGGCCATAATGGTGGGAATTTAAAAATAGGGAAAAACAAGGGAGTGCCTGAAATATAATTAGAGATTCTGGACTTATACTATACACTAGCATGGGCATCTAATCTAATACAACAAAACAGAACAAAGAAAAATAAAATAAAACAGACATTCCACTAGCTATTTCAAAAGACAGATATTTATTAACAAACTGAAAATATGAAATGGGAGACACATTCCTCTTTTCAGATAAAAAGCTTTGTCAATATCCAGAATTGCGACTACAAAAGACAAGACAGCACTGCTCTCAAGATTCTCCAAGCAAAACAGCAGTGAAATGCTTTTAATACTTAAGAGAAGTGGTATTAGTCTGAATATGTAAATATAAAGCACACAGTTGACTGTTAGAGCTCAATAAATGCCCCACTGTGCGAAAATTGAGCTCTAACACAGTGGGGTTAATTTGCTAAAAATGGAGAGTGCAAAATCGGGTGCAGCTCTAAATAGAAAACCAATCAGCTTCCAGGTTTTTTCGTCAAAGTTTAATTGAGCAAGCTAAAGTTAGAAGCTGATTGGCTACCATGCAGAGCTGCACCAGATTTCGCACGCTCCAGTTTTAGTAAAACAACCCCTGTATATACAGCCATATGTTGACTTCCATCTTAAAGAGGATATACACCATTCACTTCTAGACTGATTCTACAGGCAAAAGCAATCCATAAACTTTGAGTGGATTTTTTGGAACCACAAATTTTGCTGCACACAAATTTGAATTGCTTTGGCATGATATGCCTTTTTTTTTTTTGATGGTTTAGGGATATGGTTATGTTTAGGGCTTTTATTTATTTGTGTAAAACCTTTATCCCAAAATCAAAAAAAAGTTTGATGAAACACTGAGTGTAACTGCAGTGTAAGCTGGAGTTTGCCTTCAATTTGTTAATGCATGTAAATATGCTAATACATCTAACATTCCCCTCCCCCAGATTAAGAATGCTGTTGTCCAAAGGTGCAATTGTCCTCCTTCATCCAGAGTGGGGGCACTCTAATACAGGAGGTGTGTTACTGGCCAGATCATCTGGTGAAAACAGAGGGAAAGTGCTTAAAATAGGAAAACTACCACATCTAGTGATTAGTAAGCTGCAATATATTTCATTTTTGGTTTCGGGTTTAATACCATTTTAACTTCTTTACAACCATGCTATAACCAAAAGATGGCTATAGAGCAGTCGTCCAGTTCTGGGAGGGTGTCCATTGACTTCCTCTCAGAACCATGCCACCCGCACGCCCACTGCAGCACTCATCCAGCAATCTCTGTGATTGGGCTAATGACCAATCACAGTGGCCCTTTACCATGTGATCAGCTGTGTCCAATCACTGCTGATCATAATGTAAACTCACTTGCTGGTTATCGGCATTCCTTTCCTCACGCCCTGTCAGGAGAGAACAGCTGGTAACCGGCAAGTGTGACAGCCGGCATTTACACTGATAATCAGAGCACTAATCATCAGTGTCCTGATTATCAATGCAGTCCCAACAGTGCCAATCAGTGCCCATCAGTGCTGCCTATCAGTGCCCATTAGTGCTGCCCGTCAGTGCCGCCTCATCAGTGCTGCCTATCAGTGCCTATCAGTAACCCATCAGTGCCTACTATCAGTGCCTATCAGCAGGCCCGGACTTGTAGAAGAAATAGGCCCGAGCATTTTTTGACTGAGCATCCCATGGCATATTTACCGGCCCCTTCCCCAATCTCCATCCTAATGGAGGTGAGGGGGACTGGGAAAGAGCACAGGGGGGGTCG
Source organism: Rana muscosa (assembly GCA_029206835.1). NCBI lineage: Eukaryota > Metazoa > Chordata > Amphibia > Anura > Ranidae > Rana > Rana muscosa. The sequence goes on from CM055121.1 coordinate 825,259,334, forward strand.
TAGAGCATGAGGGGATGGCAAAGAGCATAGGGGGGTCTGGAGAACGTGGGGGAGTGAAGGGCACTGTGGGGGGCTGGTGAGCACGGGGGGTAGAGAGCACAGGGGGGCCATATAGCACAGGGGGGCTGTAGAGCACTAGGGTGGGCTGTAGCGCACTAAGGGGGAGCTTGGGAGCACAGGGGCGGAGAGCACTGGGGGGAGACTGAGAGCACAGGACTAGGGGGCTGGAGAGCACAGGGCGGTGGGAAGCCTGAGAGCACAGGGGGGCTGGAGAGCACTGGGGGGAAGTCAGAGAGCACTGGGGGGGTGGAGAGCACATGGGGGACCTGAAAGCACATGGGGGGCCTGAGAGCCCAGGGGGGTCAGAAAGCACTGGGGGGGTGGAGAGCACATGGGGCACCTGAGAGTCCAGGGAGGGGGTCAGAGAGCACTGGGGGGGTGGAGAACACATGGGGACCTGAGAGCTCAGGAAGAGGGTCATAGGGCACTGGGAGGGTGGAGAGCACATGGGAGGACCTGCGAACCCAGGGATGAGGTCAGAGAGCACTGGGGGGGGTGGAGAGCACATGGGGGGACCTGAAAGCCCAGGCAGGAGGTCAGAGAGCACTGGGGGGGTTTTATAGCACATGGGGGGACCTGAGAGCCCAGGGAGGGGGGTCAGAGAGCACTGGGGGGGGGTGGAGAGCACATGGGGGAACCTGAGAGCCCGGGGGGTCGGAAAGAACTGGGGGGGTGGAGAGCACATGGGGGGACCTGAGAGCCCAGGGAGGGGGTCAGAGAGCACTGGGGGGTGGAGAGCACATGGGGGAACCTGAGACCTCGGGCGGTCAGAGAGTACTGGGGGCTGGAGAGCACATGGGGGAGAACCTGAGAGCCCGGGGGGGTTAAGAGAGCACTGGGGGGGAAACCTAAAAGCCCAGAGGGTCAGGGAGCACTGGGGGGGGGGTGGAGAGCACATGGGGGAACCTGAGAGCCCGGGGGGGTCAGAGAGCACTGCAGTGGCAGCAGAAAGTAGCCAGATGGGAGGATATAGGAGAATCAATCCCTCCATCTTCCTCCTGCTGCCTCTGAATGCAAGCGGGTTTTAAGAGGCTGCAGGAGTAGAATAGAGAGAGATTAATTCTTCTATGCAGCCGCCCCGCCGCTCCAACTATCCAGGTGCACAGGGAGCTTATCTACTTTCTGGTCCTGTGTCTCCTCCACATCCCCTCTCGTGTCATGTTCACAGATCACCTGACCTGTAGTTTCCGCCCCCCCCCCATGCCGGCGGAACAGAACTGGCCGGCCAGCCGCGGAGAGGCCAGATGAGTGGCACAGGCTCAAGGAGCAGCCCAGCTGCTTTGGCCACACCAGCAGATGTGGCCCGGTGGCCCCAGCCCACCGGGAAAGTGCCCGGTGTGCCCTATGGCCAGTCCGGGCCTGCCTATCAGTGCCACCTTCAGTGTCGCCTATCAGTGCCCATCAGTGCCCCCTCACCTGTGCCGCCTCATCATTGCCTCCTCATCAGTGCCGCCTCATCAGTGCCCATTAGTGCTACCCATCAGTGCAGCCTATCAGTGCCCATCAGTGCAGCCTCATCAGCGCACATAAGTGAAGGAGAAAAATTACTTCAAATTACTTTCAGCGCTGAAAGCTGAAAATTGGCCTGGGCAGGAAGGGGGTAAAATTGCCCAGTAGATAGGTGGATAAATATAATTTTTCTTGAATTCTTTCTGCTGTGCAGCAGCTTCTGCAGCTTCTGCAAGTCATAGGGGAATCTAGAGACGCCACTTCTTGGGTGTCAGCTTCTGCAAGTCATAAGGGAATCTAATGACCCCACTTCTTGGGTGTCAGAGAACAGTCCGCAGAAGAATTGGCATATCTGCTAATGCCCAGCATAATCACAGATCGGCACGCGCATGCGCACACGGGCATGACCGGACGGGAAGATTCATGTGCCAGTGCACACCCATGTGCACCAAAGCCAAAAATTCTGGCGCTCAGTGGCCTATTTAAAGCCAGCAGCATCAACCACTAGTTGCTGGGTGATCTTCAGCTCCCCTGCGTGTTCCTGAGTTCCTGTTCCTGCTGTTATTGGATTTCCTGTTACCGACCCGGCTTGCCTTTGACCTTTCTTATCTCCATTCCTGGCTTTGATCCATTAATTTGTTCCAGTGACTCCGCTTCTGCCTGCTGATCCGTGTATGACCTCTGGCTTGCTCTTCTGACTCTGCTGCTGCCTGAATACCAGTGTATGACGCCTGCTGACTCCCAACCCTGCTTGCTGCCTTACCCCTGGCTGATATTCCGTGCATGACTTCTGGTCTGGCTCCTGACTGCTCCTGGCTCTCCCTTCTGCCAAGTCTCACCTGGTACTCCTAAAGGGACCCCTGCCCTGCAGTGCATCTTGCTCATCAGCCACCTTTCCCAGTTGATGCCTATTACAGAGAAACGCATCGGGTGGAGACACATCTGTGACATCATGTGCACGAGCTGGCGGGTGAAGACCGCGGCCGTGCCTGCATTTGTGTCCAAACTGCTCTGATTTTATCTTTTAAGTGTAAGTGCATTTTTACCTTTAATAAAACATATTGTTTTAACATACTGCACTATGAAGTATCCTCCTCTTTCCGTCTTTGAATGAGAGTGGCAGCAAGTCTGTGAATATATGCCCCTTAGTGTGTCCTCCTCTTTCCACCTTTGCATGAGAGTGGAAGCGAGTCTGTGACTATATGGCACTCAGTGTATCTACTGACTGCTTTGGATGACCTCGCTGCGGGGATTTGGTCCTGTTTGAAAATTCACTTAGCGAGATAGATCTCTATAACTTGAGATCTTAATCGTCTGGTAAGAGGCGTGAGTCTATGCTGGGATGGCAACCCTATAAACACATTTCACGCTGTGTTTGTTGGATGTAGAACACTGTCAAATCACTGGGAGATTCACCTATTAATTGGATTATCTGTTCAAGATTTATTTTTATGAACTGCCAAGTAGGATGTAAATTGATTTATAGGGTATTGTGATAATGCATTCAAAATTGTTTCCTTTTGTGATCACTTAGAGAAGCGCACTGGTATCTTTATTTTTAACCAGTTGTGTGCTGGGCTGGCATCATTCTGCAGCAAGCATGTTTGTTGTTTTTTTTAACACATATAGGCTAAAAATAAAATGTAAATTTAATAGGGAGCACTTCTTCTGTAATGTAACAGTAGGAGTCAAATACTTTGGACCCCTCTGATTGGGGGATATGTGGATTTAGCTCCCATTCCCACTCTTTTTTTATTTATACCATGTGAAAGGCGAGCAAAAGACTGCTATTTCTCTTTGTGTGCCAAATTCTTCAACCAACTTTTAAAAAGAAGTAGATACAACAGAATAATAGGAATTGTACTGTAGTTTATCACAGAGCTTTCCTCGCTTTTGACTATACAAGCAGTCCTTAAAATCTTGTATATGTGACCAGGTCTTGCCATAGAGAATAGTGGCCTAAAATTACCTTGATGGCTGGCCATTTTTTCCTATGCTCAGGCCCACTATGTTTTTTAGTGGTGCTGGGAAAATGAGTGGGAAAACTGGTCAGGTTGGGTAGTATAAACAGCATCTTTTATTATGTATAAATATTTCCATTATAGATATCTGCTGCAAAAAAGAAGGGCATAATCTCTGGTAAGTGCCAATTACATACAGGGGTGATTTACTAAAACTAGAGCGTGCAAAATCTGGTGCAGCTGTGCATGGTAGCCAATCAGCTCCTAAATTCAGCTTGTTCAATTAAGCTTTGACAATAAAACCTAGAAGCTGATTTGTTTCTATGCAGAACTGCACCAGATTTTGTACTCTCCAGTTTTAATACATCAACCCCAGTGTCTTCCATTGTGAGTGCAATAGGCTTGTTCTTTAACTGAGAATTGCTGAACCAACAAGCAATGCATAACCTGTTTACAAAGTTCAGTTCATTCGCAGTTAGAGACACTACTGTGTGGGTAAATTCAAAGCTACAACATTCAGTTGGGATAGGGAGAGGTAGCTCTCCACTCTGAACCAGTCAGGGCTGTACTGCTTTTCACTCTGCTATCAGGAAACATGCTCAGGAGGAGAGAGCAGAGTGATGACATCCTCAGTGTTCTGGTACTCGTTTAATGTCCAATCTCAGGCTGAGGGAAGATGTTTTAATTTCTTGTCATTCAGAAAATGAACGTTGCCAACCTGCATGTGCTGCCTGGCAGATTTGCTTGGTATGTACTGGCTTTGGCAGGTAAAACAGTCCATGTATATTTTTTTCAACTGTGTATTTAGCTGGATATCAGCTTAAAAGGTGATGGTGGCACAGCACAAATAACACAATATGACAAATGTTCTATATTTAAAAAGCTGTGTATTGGTTTTCTTGCAAATCATTTACAATCTTTTATTACAATCTTTTATTCATTCGGAGTAAGCACTAAGTTAAGTCTTTAATAACATAGTCTTCTAAAGTTAAATATAGATCATGCGTTTTTGTTTTATGCATTTTAATAATTCTGGGTTCCAGTTACATTGTATTTTGGTTATTTTTATAACTTATCATTTGTAATCTAACTACATACATTTTTTGAAACCATTTAGTAAGGTCTTGTGTAATCTGGTTTTATCATTATTTTTAAAGGGAACTGTGAAGGTGCCTGTTTCCTGTTACAGCTGAGGCCGTCATCTCTAATGTTGGAACAGGTATATCACTGTACATGATGCTGAAGAATTGTACTCATCCTCTAAACCAATATTATTTCTTGAAGCTGGGCAATGATATCCATGCCACCCTTTGTTGTGACAGATAACAACTAACTTAATCAATTTAATCTTAACTTCAGGTTTATACTTTGCACATGTGTAACGTACATATTATTTGTTTTGCTATTCTACATGTTTTCCTAATAGGAAACATTTTGTTCTATCAGTATTTTGGTGTACATTTACTGTTTTTACTTTCTGTGCCTATATATGCATTAAGAAATATATATCCAGCAATATCAGATTATTTAATCTCTTGATCCTGCTTTCATTAATCAATTTTCCTTTATTTTTAGTCGGTTTGAACATTACGTTAGGTTCCAACACAGTTTCCTGCGGAGGTTTGGCTGTTCTGAATTCCACAAGCTCCTTTCATCAGGTTTGGTTTCAGTGTTTTGAGCAGGCTTTCAGCATTTTAGCAGACTTTCTTAAATTTAGTCCTAAGTGCTGCTAACTGAAAAGGTTTCCTTTGGTTATCTTGTAGTTAACCCAGTGTTTCTCAACTCCAGTCCTCAAGGCGCCCCAACAGGTCATGTTTTCAGGATTTCCCTCAGATGAAACAGCTGTGGGAATTACTAAAGCAGTTAAACTGATCAAATAACCTGTACAAAACAATGGAGAGCCTGAAAACATGACCTGTTGGGGCGCCTTGAGGACTGGAGTTGAGAAACACTGAGTTAACCAATGTTGTTAGCTTGAGCAAAATGAATATAGAAACATTTTTGTAAGGTATAATTTTAACTCAATCATGTTAAGTTGCCTGAGGAAACAAATGAACTTGTAGAATAGCCAAAATTATTAGCGAAAAAAAAAAAAAAAACAGAGTGAGGCATATAAATAAAAGAAAAATAGAAAGATATTGCATTTATACAAATAAATTGTGAAGTAACTTATTTTGATTGATGTTTTATTGTTTTGTTCCCTCTGCTTCTTATTAATGAATGCATTGCAAAGGGATGTTGAACTTATTAAGTCATGGCATTCTCTTAGAGGCGCTTTCAACAGATTAGCAACCGTGGACTACTAAAACATTTTTTTCTGATTGGTTGTTATGGATAAGAACAAATTATTGCTCTTTGTTTTATATTACCAAACAAACTAGCTTTCTCCATGTTGAATGACTCACCATTTACACACCCGCTGGGATCATTGGCTTTTATACTCATATTGATTTCATTACCGATGCAGTAAAATGAGAGATCATTCGGGCAATCTACATTTATTTCAAGTGATGTTTTCCTGCTAACCACTGACATAGGCAAGAATTAGTAGGAGTGTTGCTAGCCCTGAGTTTTCTTACAAATATTTAACATGATTGGGAAACTTGTTAATCATATTGTTTTTATTATTAAAGTCTAGGTTTAGTTATTTCTAAGGGATTTTACTTACCATCATTTTGATTTGTCCCTTGTGTTGCTGTTTCCTCATTTAGGTGAAAACTTCCTAATTTCAAAGTGGGGGCTAATAGAACTGAGAGAGCTGTGACAGGCACTCATCAAGAGTGCCTGACTATTAGTGATGATGAGCCGAGCACCCCCCGGTTCGGTTCGCACCAGAAAATGCGAATAGGCAAAAAATTTGTCCGAACACGCGAACAACGTTAAAGTCTATGGGACACGAACATGAAAAATCAAAAGTGATAATTTTAAAGGTTAATATGCAATTTATTGTCATAAAAAGTGTTTGGGGACCCGGGTCCTGCCACAGGGGACATGTATCAATGCAAAAAAAGTTTAAAAAACTGTAATTTTTTTGGGAGCAGTGATTTTAATAATGCTTAAAGTGAAACAATAAAAGTGAAATATTCCTTTAAATTTCGTACCTGGGGGGTGTCTAAAGTATGCCTGTAAAGTAGCGCATGTTTCCCGTGTTTAGAATTGTTCCCGCACAAAATGTCATTTCTGAAGGAAAAAAAGTAATTTAAAACTACTCGCGGCTGTAATGAATTGTCGGGTCCCGCCCGTCACCCGCGACCACGTCATTGGGAAAGCTGGGGATTTCCCAATGATGTGGGCGTGGGTGACCCCGTCCTGTGACGTCACGGTTTTCCCAATGACGTGGGTGCGGGTGACGGGCGAGTCACCCCACCCCCTCTAACACATCATGGGGGTTTCGATCCTCACTGGAGAATGAGGGGAGTGACTGCAGCGTCACACTGGAATGGATCATCGCTGGACAACGGGGAGACGGGGGATAGGATTTCATTGTTGGAAATTCATTTTTTATTTTTTTATTTTTAAATAAAGGACTTGTCTAGCTGTGTCTGTGTGTTTTTTTTTTTTTTTTTTACACTTTCTTTGTGAAATGGTAGGGGTACAATGCACCTGTTACCAATTCACAGATTTCGATAAGCCCCCTGCCCGCAGACCCCCACAACCACCGGGCAAGGGTTGCAGGGATGAGGCCCTTGTCCCATCAACATGGGGACAAATTCCCCATGTTGAGGGCATGTGGCTTGGTACGGTTCAGGAGGGGGATGGCTCTCTTGTCCCCCCTCTTTTCCTGTGGCCTGGCAGGTTGCGTGCTCAGATAGGGGTCTGGTATGGATTTTTGGGGGGAACCCCACGCCATTTAAAAAAAATATATATACGCGGGGTTCCCCTTAATATCCATACCAGACCTGAAGGGCCTGGTAATGGAATTTTGGGGGGACCCCCATGCATTTTTTTTTTCATTTTTGTTCCCTGCGCAAAATGTAATTTTTGAAGGAAAAAAAAGTCATTTAAAACTACTGGCAGCTATTAATGAATTATCGGGTCCCGGCAATACAGATAAAAGTCATTGAAAAAAACGGCAGCGGTTCCCCTTAATATTCATACCAGACCCAAAGGGCCTGGTAATGGACTGGGGGGACCCCTGCCTTTTTTTTCAATGACTTTTCTCTGTATTGCTGGGGACCCGACAATTCATTACAGCCGCGAGTAGTTTTAAATGACTTTTTTTCCTTCAGAAATGACATTTTGTGCAGGGACAATTCTAATCACGGGAAACATGCGCTACTTTACAGGCATACTTTAGACACCCCCCAGGTACGAAATTTAAAGGAATATTTCACTTTTATTGTTTCACTTTAAGCATTATTAAAATCACTGCTCCCGAAAAAAATGCAGTTTTTAAAACTTTTTTTTGCATTGATACATGTCCCCTGGGGCAGGACCCAGGCCCCCAAACACTTTTTATGACAATAACTTGCATATTAATCTTTAAAATTATCACTTTTGATTTCTCCCATAGACTTTTAAAGGGTGTTCCGCGGCTTTCCTGATTTGCCGCGAACACCCCAAATTGTTCGCTGTTCGCTGAACGGGCGAACAGCCAATGTTCGAGTCAAACTCATGCTCGAGTCGAACATAAAGCTCATCCCTACTGACTATGCTTGCCCTTTATGCCCAGCTCCTCAATTTACAGAAGCCATACTGCAACTTACACAAATGAAACACAATCTATGAATTGAGGAGGCAGGCCCCTTAATAGATCTTGTTTTATTCATAGAAGCTGTAGTACAACTTCTATAAATGGAGGAGATGGCTGTAAAGGGCAGAATTTTTTTGGCCACTCTTGATGAGTGCCTGCCACAGCTCCTTCAGTTCAATTAACTCCCACTGCAATGAAGGGTATGCTGGTGAGTGTGGGGGGCATCAAAGGAGGAAGAGAAGACATATCACAATAATAGTAAGTAATGTCCCCTGTGCCTAAGTTAAAACTTAGGTTTTAACTATTAACTTATGTGTTTTTTTTTATAGTGTTTAATTATCTTAGAATTTATATTTATATATTTTTCAAACACTAATATAAAACTACATGAATTCTACTGTTAAGAAAGCGTATAACACAAGCAATGAATATTCCATAAGCAATCATTTCCAGGGACATATTTTTTAATATCTGGCACAACCCCAATATTAAAGGGCACTGGTTTAAAATACTTAAATTGTCTGCTATTAGTATACAATTATAAATTGAAATGCAATGATTATAAATACCCATAGGCATAGCAACCAAAGAGGGACACTTACTACATTTACAAAGAGGCACGTTTATAGGTTGGACTTGATGGTCTTTTTTCAACCTCACCAACTATGTAACTATTTTGGCATCAAATCCATCTGTCCCTCTTTCCTCATTCTCAGTTTCACCCTTTTTTGTCTGATGTATAGAACAGATATTGATTTAACTAAACATTTATTCTAACCTCTTAACTATTGCATTTGTGGATTCAAATGTTTTTTTTCTTTCATTTGTGGTTAGTGTAACTGAGGGTGTGGCCTTTGTCTATACATTGTGTGCTAGAATGTGTCCCTGTTTCTTAACTTAACACTAGATCTCATATTTTTATACTCCTTAGGGACCAGAGTAATTTTCATTATGTTCCTGTTTATCAATTATTTGTCAGTACTTAAAATACCAGTGTAATACCTTCACTGTTTTGGTGGATAAAAACTAGGCTTTATTATATATATATTTTTATGCATTGTGTATTATTATATGTAATTAAACAAAAATGTATGTGAAACATTAAAAAGTTATTTCTTTCTGTTTTGACTAGCAATTTTACTTTAAATAAAAAGCATAAATTGTCCTCTATATTTTGTCTTATTTAAAATAAAATACATTTTCTTGTACAGGGCATGGCAAAATTATTTGCAAGTAAAAAATTTTTTTTTTTACATTTTTACACATTGAATTTTGTGACCCAAAATATAACAAACAAAATCTAAATGAAATAAGAAAATACATTAATGGTTAAAATAGAAATACAAAATAGCAGAAAAATAGTTGCAAAGTGGAGAAGGGGAGAAAGAAATTAATTAGGACTTATCAGAGAAAACCATATAGGAGTGCATTTTATATAAAAAAATACTTGTAAGATTTATTTTACTGAAGGTCATACATTTGATCTACATATAAATAAAATGGTAAAGACAAGGTAAAAACACTTTGGGGGCATTTTCGAGAACTAGAGCACACAGAATCTGGTGCAGCTTGCATAGAAAGTTTCCAATAAGCTCCCAGGTTTTATTATCAAACCTTAATTGAACAAGCTGAAATTAGCAGCTGATTGGTTGCTATGCACAGTTGCACCAGATTCTGTCTGCTCCTGTTTTAGTAAATCCTCCCCACCGCAATTGTTATACTGTATTGTTATTGACATCAAACCATCTACAAATGCCAATTGACACAGGAGCAGCCGCCTTTTGACAGCTGCTCCTGCTATGAGATACATTGCAATTTTTGGTATTAGTGTCTGGGGGTGTGGCAGCAGGGAGAGAACAGCAAGACAAAGGTTTAAGATCCTGAAGTGGTTAAAAAGTTGGGAAGTATGCATTTTTGGTTGGATTGGGTGACGATTTAATGTCTATGGGTGGCTTAAAACCCTGCCAGCTCGCTAAGTTTAAGGAAATGAGTGATCAAACAGTTTAGAAAATCTTCCCTAATCACTATAGGCCCCTCATGATAAGCTTTTGCTCCTGTCCTATCACTGGCATTTTAATCATTGAGTCACTGTACCATTGTAAATGCTTGTCTTGTGATGAGAACTCTCTCTAGAACACAATACTCAAGTCCATATTGCAATTCTGGCATACAAAGCCTGATACATAGGTATGTTTTTGCCCCTAAAAAGCATTGGCTGATGTTCGTCTAAATTATGTGACTTCATAGTCATAAATAAAGCTATATGGATAATTGATGTGATTGACTGGCCCTCAATCTTTTTTATGATTTGGTGCTGTAATGGTGACAGGAGCTGGTAATAGTGGCATGGGCTGGTAATGTTGGTAGCGAGCAGGTTGGCAGGAGCAGGCCAATAGAAGTGACAGGAGCTGATAATGCTGGTGGCAGCAGGCAAAGAGGGGTAGCAAGAGCTGGGAATGGTGGCAGACTAGCAGAGGCAGCAAGATCTGGTAATAGTGGCAGGCCAGAAAAAGTGTCAGGAGTTGGTAAGGGTGGCAAGCAAGAAGGGGAGGCAGGAGCTGATAATGGTGACAGCAGCAGATCAAGAGAGCTGGAAGGAGCTTGTAATGGTGGCTGTGGTAGTATTGGTAGGCCAGGAGAGGAGGCAGAGATGAGTAATGATGGCAGGCCAGCAGAAGTGACAATAGCTATTGCTGGTGGAAGGCCAATAGAAATGGCAGGGGCTGGTAGTGGTGACAAGAGATTCTAATGGTGCAGGTGACATGAGTTTGTAATAGCAGCAGGAATTGGTATTGGTGGTAGCCCACCAGGGGTTTCAGAAGCTGGAGATGATGGCGCATGCGCAGCTCTTGGACATGGCGGATGTGTAGAGGCTGAGCTCCGGATCCCGCCCGCACTCCTGACCCCTGTAAAGCTTCCACGAAACAACGATCGCCACGGGGGTAAGCGCATTTCCATCCGGTAAGCTTATAGCACCCCATGGGTAAAATCGGGCAGCAAAAACAGTTTTACAAACCGCAAACAGACCCACGCACGCTGACCGCGATGGACAGATTCGTCACTAGGCCGCAATCCCCGGCCTTGCCTGCACTAGCGGAACCGCTCGCGGCCACGGATCCCTCGCGGGGGATAGAGGACATGGAGAGTCATGCTGCACAAAGCTCACAGTCTGGGGGCACTCGGACACCCCCCGTAGTGTCTTCCCATACTGTTCAGAACATTCTAACCCCAGAACTCATGGATGAAAAGCTCCAGGCTCTCCTCATGCAGATGACACGCAATATGGCTGCTGAAATGGGAAAACTCTCACAGGAGTTAAGGAGTGAAATAGCTCAAATTGGGGACAGAACTGACGCTCTTGAGTATAAATTTGACGACTTGGTCAATTATGTGCAGGAATTGGAGGAGGAAACTTCCACATTGAAAAACTCTTTCTCACAACTCCAACTGCAACAGGAGGACCAGGAGAATAGGGAGAGGAGACAGAACCTGAGATTCCGAGGAATACCGGAGTCAGTGGGAGACAACAATCTTCACCAGTACTTGCTGGGGTTGTTTAACACCTTAGCCCCCAGAATTGCAGATATTGATTGGCGCATGGACCGAGCACATCGATCCCTGGGTCCCAAACCGCCCGTTGGTAACAGGCCAAGGGATGTCATAGTACGTTTTCATTACTATGAGAGCAAGGAGGCACTGACCCTTGCTACACGTAACAAATCAGCAACTGAATATAATGGGGCTAAAATACAGATCTACAACGATCTGTCTCCAGTGACCCTGGCGAAACGTAGGAACCTGCGCCCCATCACATCCCATCTGCAAAACCTGCGCGTCCCATACTTCTGGGGTTTCCCCTTTCGTTTGATTGTACCCCGAGATGGAAATCAACACTGTCTCCATGATATGCATGAGGGTGAAGCATTCATTAAAAGTCTAGGCCTACCTCCCTTGCCTGAAGAGCTGATGCCGATTCCAGCAACCCAGCAAAATCGAATTGCACCAAATACGCCTTCCAGAGAATGGACCCCAGTCCGCAGAAAGCAGATGAAATCCTTCTCCACTCCACATCGTGGCTCCAGACGCCCCCCTTGAAAGGTCAAGAAGTCAAGGCTGGCTCTAATCTTTTTGTGGCTGAAATAGCCTATACCCTGGTGTCAGATAATTGACCTGTGTTCTATTTGCTGTTTTTTTTTTTTTTTTTTTGTGTTGCAGCCACCAATCTGAACAACCAGTGGTCAAGATACCCGGCATTTGGAGTTCCAACTCTGCTCACCCATGGGGTAAAGTTTTTTTTCTTTTTTGGAAGTTTTTGAAAGTCTCTTTCTATCTTTATTGAGATGACACTAGTGGGTTTGATAGCCCTATTAATCTTACTTTCATGAGAGTTTCCTTTTTGTTTTCTTTTTGCTGGAGAGCGGGGGGATCCCCCTCTTCACGTCTCCATGTGATGGGAGTTGCCAAGTGGCCCCAATTGGTCCCAGGCTTCGGTATGGGAATCCTGAGTGTTTTCTACTACTCAGGTGTAACAACTTTGACTCTTATGTTTTTTTTTTTGTTCAGAACCCCCCCTGGGTTCATTCGTTAATATTTTTATTTTGCTTTCTTCCAATACATCTCTACTACTACATACCAGTGCTGATTGCTTGTTAAGGTATAGGGCAACTTTATGTTCAAGAGTTATACAGGTGATATGTTTTCAAGGTTTACAATGCAGTAGTTTTAATGATTCATTATGGCTTTGAAGATAGTATCTCACAACGTTAAGGGACTGAACTCAATTTCAAAACGTTGGATTGCTCTTAAAGATTTTCGACGGTCAGGGGCGGACATAATACTAGTTCAGGAAACTCACTTCCGTACTGGGGGTTCGATGAAATTTGCATCTAAATTCTATCCCACATCCTATGTTGCATCTGCTCCTTCTGGCAAAGCTGGAGTGGCTATTTTGATAAAAAAATCATGCCCGGTAAAGGTCAGAGAAAAATACATCGACCCCCAGGGGAGGTTTTTCATCCTGATTTGTGAATACATGTCGTCTACATTTACTTTGGTCAATGTATATGCGCCCAATTCGGGCCAAATGGTATTTCTGAACGATTTTTTTGATAGGCTTCAAAGGTACTCTAATCCATTCATGATATTAGGGGGAGATTTCAATCTGATTATGTCCCACAGGCGCGATCGTCATACGCTCTTTGGGGACACCCCTTCCCAACGGGTGATATCTCAATCCGCCTCCTTTAGGAAACTGGTCAGAGCACACAGACTGCTGGATTCATGGAGAATCAGACATCCGATCCAAAGACAGTACACCTTCTATTCTATGGCGCATAAGATGTACTCAAGACTGGATCATTTCTTTATTACGTCCCCTTTACTCCCTCTCCTAGTAGACTCCAACATTTCTCCTATTACATGGTCGGACCATGCTCCTATTTCACTAGAACTACTATTGCATGACTCGCCCTCTAGGACTTGCCACTGGAGACTTAATGAACACTTACTCAGTTCACCCCCCATTAGGGATAGACTGACCAAAAGCTTGAATGAATATTTTGAACTAAATGTGGGTTCCGTACATAAGGTTTCTACCCTTTGGGAGGCTCACAAGGCTTGTTTCCGTGGTACATGTATTGCCGAGGGCTCTCGTCTGAAGAAGGATGGCGAGAGTCGTCGGATCTCCCTATTAGCTGACTTGAAGCGGGCGGAGCGGGTTCTGCTGGGATCCCCAACAGTTGGGGCTCTCCGTAGGGTTGTAGCTCTTCGCAACCAACTGAAAACGTTAGAGTATAGTAAGGCAACAAAATCTCTTATGTGGGTGAAACAAAAATTCTACGAGTATTCTAACAAGCCACATAGGATGCTAGTGAACAAACTTAGACCACGTCCATTCCATTCCTTCCCTGAATTGTTGATCCAAAGAGATGGCACCCCCACTCATTGTCCCCAAACTATGACCAAAGTTTTTGGTAACTTTTACAAAGAATTATACAATTGTCTTACCCCCGAAAATATTTTTCATGTTACTCAGGATAGGTTTGACCAGTTCGTTCAGACTCTCCCCTTGCCGAAGTTGTCCTCCTCAGATCTGGAAAAGCTTAATGCCCCCATCACCCCTGAGGAGCTTACAAAAATTATCAAAGACCTACCCACGCTTAAATCTCCGGGACCCGACAGCCTCACCTACCTATACTACAAGACCTTTTTACCTACCCTATTGCCACATATGATAAATTTGTATACATCACTTTTACGAGGAGAAATTCCACATAGCCAGTTTACACATTCATATATTTCAGTGATTCCAAAGCCGGGGAAGGATCCTTCCTTACCGGACAACTATAGGCCTATAGCCCTATTAAATTCGGACTATAAAATTTCCACGAAACTTCTCTCATCTAGATTGTCCCAGTTCATTCCCAAATTAATTAACAAAGATCAAGTAGGATTTGTTCCTTCCCGACACGCTGGAGACAACACAAGACGTACTGTGGACTTGATTGACCTGATAAACAAATTTCCCCACCCAACGCTTATACTGAGCTTGGATGCACAAAAGGCGTTCGATCGCTTAAGCTGGCCCTATATGTTTTCTGTACTGCGGAGATTTGGGTTTGACGGTCCTTTCTTTAAAGCTATACAGGCCTTGTACACAGGCACGTCTGCTCAGGTACAAATGGACTCTTTTCTGTCCCCATATATACCTATGTCCAATGGTACTAAACAGGGGTGCCCGTTGTCCCCCCTCCTTTTTATTCTTTGTTTGGAGCCATTGGCAGAGGCTATTAGATGTCACCTAGATATTAAGGGGGTACTGATGAGACATAGAGAATATAAATTATCCCTTTTTGCGGACGACATCCTCTTGACAATAACGAGCCCTATTACGTCACTCCCCTCTCTACATGCACTCCTTCAGAATTTTGGGTCTATATCAGGCTACAAAATAAACACGACTAAAACGGAAGTACTCCCCATACATGTCCCGCCAGATCTGTTGTTACAATTACAAAACATATACCCTTATAGGTGGTGTTCTCATGCCTTGACATATTTGGGCGTGAAGATTACCCCCTCGTACAGTACAATATATGCTGCAAATTTTCCCCCTCTGTTCCAGGACATCTATAAAAATTTACGTCAGTGGGCTGCATACCCTATTACTATGCTGGGCAGAATTAATGTACTAAATATGTCTGTATTGCCTAGACTTCTCTATCTTTTTGATACACTCCCTGTAGCCATTCCTACCAGTCAGCTTAAAGCTCTTCAGAGAGGGTTTTTGAAGTTCATATGGAATAATAGCACACATCGGATAGCCAGCACGGTGGTATTTTCCTTGCGGTCACAGGGGGGAATGGGAGCACCTGACATCATTAGATATTACCTAGCCACTCATTTAAGGGCGGTTGTATCCTGGTCATGTCAGAGCAGCCCTAATAGGTGGTCGGAGATAGAGAAAGGTGCCATCTATCCGGTACATTTGTGCTCTTTAGTGTGGTCTAGACCCTTACACGGCGACCCCATACTGAAGAGAATGTGTCTTGCACCTATGCTATTCACCATTTCCATTTGGAATAAATGCAAATCAAAATTTCCGCTTGCATCATTGTGCCCTCCTCTTACTAACGTACTACTGAATCCAGTATTGCCTGATAGTTTGGTCTATGGCCGTCTGTTACCATGGATGCAGTCTCCATTGTTTCAGTTGCGAAATTTGGTTAACCCGGTCACTCGCAAATTTCTTGATTTCGCAACCCTTCAAAACAAATACTATATCCCCCAAAAGTTATTTTATTTCTATCTTCAGGTTAGGCACTTTTTTCAGTCCCTGTCCCCTAATCTTACCCTAGAAAGGCCGACTCCTTTTGAACGTGTGTGTGTGGAAGGCCCTCATCAATTACATCTTATATCATCCATATATCACATTTTACACGAATCTAAAGATTTAACGGCTGACACGCACCTATACATGCGCAAATGGAATCTGCTAATGGAGCGCCCTATCCCTTTGCAAATGTGGACCGCAATATGGTATTCAACTTTTAAATCCTCTAAATGTGTAACTCAGAGGGAAACAGCAGTGAAGGTTCTGATGTTTTGGTATAAAACCCCTGATAGACTTCATCGAGTTAACCCTACCCTCCCCCCTACATGCTGGAGATGCAAAATTGAGATAGGTTCACACTTTCACATATTTTGGTCCTGTACACTTATACGGTCATTCTGGACGGAGGTTATGCAAACTCTTCAGTCTGTAACAAGTCTATCTCTCCCTCTAGACCCTATTCAGTATTTGCTTGGACTTCCCTCTCCGGGGGTCCCAAAATCTGTTAAACGTTTAATCTCATATATACTTTTGGCTGCTAAAAGGGCTATACCGATGTGTTGGTTGTCCACCACCCCCCCCCCCCTCTCACCTGCAGTTTCTGCAATTAATTGCAGAGATTCGGAGAATGGAATCTCTTACGGCTAGAGTACATGACACAGTGATTCAATTAGACAGGGTTTGGGAACTTTGGGACTCCTCGAGTTATGGGGAACAGGAGATTTAAGATTAGACTTTCTGTACGGATCCCTTCGTTGCGAGTTGCCTTACACTGTCTCTGTAACCTGTAATCGTTCATAATGTCCTCTGCAATTTCTATTTGTTAATGACATGTATGCAATTCGTACTGGTATGGTTTTTATATTATCTTGAGTGTACTCTTAAATATGTACCAACTGCCTTTCAAATGTACTAATGTCTCTCAGATAATTGCCTTGAGATGTTTATGTTTATTACGTACTGTAACTTTTTTTCTTTTGAACTAATAAAAATTACAATTATAAAAAAAAAAGAAGCTGGAGATGGTGGCAGTGGCAGTGAAAGGCCAGAAGAGGTGAAAATAACTTGTAATGGTGGTGGTAGCAGGCCAGGAGAGGAGGCAAGATCTGGTAATAGATAGAGGCTAACAGAGGTTGCAGGAGCTAGTAATGGTTGAAGGCTGGCAGAGGTGGCAGGAGGTGGTAATGGTGGCACACTAATAGAGGTGGCAGGATCTGATAGTGATGAAAGGAACTGGTAATGGTGTCAGTCCCAGCAGAGATGGTGGATGTTGGTAATGGTGGCAGGAGCTGCTAATGGTGCAAACCAGCAAAGGTGCCAGGAGTTTGTAATGGTGGCATGAGATGGTAATTATGGCAGTTCAGTAGATGTAGCAGTATATATCAATGGTGGCAAGCCATCAGAGATGGAAGATACTGGTAATGGTAGCAGTCCAGCATAGGTGGCAGGAGCTGGTAATGGTGACAGAAGTTTGTAATTTTGGCAGGCCAGCAGAGATGGCAGGAACTGGTAATGTTAATATGGGCTGGTAATGGTGTAAGGTACCTTTGTGGTGCCTTTTCTCTCCTTTGGATTGTAGCTGGATATCTGTTATTTTTCCTTTGTATTGGGGGACCAAAAGGGTGGCCACCCTGTAATGATCCCTCTGTTATGACCAAAAGAGTCCTTGCACAGTCAGCAGTATTAGCCAATTCACCCCAAACTGCCTGCAGCAGAGGAACCTGAGTCCTTATTGTCAGTAAGGACAACAGTGTCCTTGACAATCTCTCCCTACCCATGTACAATTCTCACAGTTTGGGGCTGCCCCATTTTTTCCTCATTTTCACCACCAGCACCCAACCTTCCTCCTCCTCATACTCCTCCTCTGACTTCTGTTGCCTCTGCCTCACATCAAGGCAGTAGACAAAGGATCCTGCTGACCCTCAGACAGAAGTAAGTCCTCCTTTTCTTCCTTCTGCTGAGTCTCCGGGGGCCTGATCTATTATACCATGCACTGTGCTCCAGCAGTAACACTAGAGGGATCATATGTATAATCTATGCCTCTTTGAATGTTGACTAAATATTGCACATATCTTGAATCAGGGGCCAGTGCCATGGTGAAAACAATCCCAGCTGCCTACTGTCACTATGATGAAAATTTT
This sequence comes from Rana muscosa, assembly GCA_029206835.1. Lineage (NCBI taxonomy): Eukaryota > Metazoa > Chordata > Amphibia > Anura > Ranidae > Rana > Rana muscosa. Next base: position 825,277,469 of record CM055121.1, read on the forward strand.
ATGTCCCCTGTTCATGCTTGCTTGACCATATGTCTGTGGTCATATGGACACTGTCACTGATCGTATAGTTCAGTGGCATCAAGACTTTATCTTCCATATGGTAGTGAAGGACAGGGATAGCATTCTAGGCAAAAAATGGTGGCTGGGTATCTGCCACTGTCCTGCAGCACAGGCCTTAAACTCGCTGAGTCCACCAGGTGAAATGGGAGAAGCTGCAAAGCTAGCAGTTTTGTCAAATAGGCATTGCGACAATTGACATGGGGTTGATTAGGGGCCATTTTTATACATATCTGCCTGTATGTGCAGTGTAAGCTTTTTAAGCCTTTGTCAGACTTCCCCCCCTATTTCTTAATACATTGATGTTGCAGTGGATGCAGGTGGAGAATGTTGCAGGGTTGAGAGAGAGGTGGACAGTGAGGATCAAGAGGAAGAGGAGTGCTGGCCTTTTGCTGCTTACCAAAATCATTGAGGTGCTACTCCCACCAAGCTTTGTGGTGAAATTTCATGTGTCTCCTTATGCATGTGGTGCCCAAATGACTGATAGTTTTACCACAGTGGATATGCTGCAGGTAGAAGCTGCAAACCATAATAATGCTGTCGGCAGTAGAGGCGTTAAAAAACCCCCAGACTTCCAAGCTCTATAAAGCGGGCCTTGGGGTATCAATGGCCTGTACTTGTGTAGCAGTCTTCTGCAAGCTGCCCCTGCCCCTGGATGAAATCCTACTTTACTGCTGTTCTGGCTCTACTTCACTGTTCTTCTTTACAATCTTTGGCACTAGGTAGTGTTTAAAAAAATAAATCTCACCAGCTACAAATACTGTAGCTGTTGAATTTAAAAAATGACATACCTACCAGTCCTTGGAGTCTAGCACTGTCTTCCCACAGCCAGTTCTTCTTTTTGCTGAGTCTGTAGTGTTGTCATCTTGGATATGGGAGCTGGTTGTGACTTCTTGAGGAGTAAGCCAGATCCCCACTGACCATGCATGAGATCGTGCAGCACAGGGAGAGTGTTCCTGCAGTCTCCTGAAATGTGTACCATATCCCAGGAGGCTGTGGATGGGGAGGGAGCAGGGCAAGTGACATAGTTCTATACAGTCCGATAATACAGCAATAATAAATATATATCAAAAACAATTATTAAATTATTATCTCATTGATAAGTGGTTAACATCCATGCTCCTGGGAGAGGTGAGTTGTTTTGTTTTTGTGGTCCTTTCTCGAGCCCCCCTCCATGCCTAAATGTTGGTTGTGGCTTGGGGTATGTTTTTTGTTTTTTCCTCCATGTTTATTGATTTTGGGGACAGTTTATCTATTATGGTACATAAACATTTTGGGTATATATTTATTATTGTTGTATTGGACTGTGAAGTCTGCTAATACTTATTATTGTCATGATTTATTGTCTACAGTGAACCATCATTCATCTATACACAATTTATGGCATGGATCCTGAGGAGGTGTATTAATCACAAAACGTGTTGCTCAAAGGCTCTATATCCGAATTATTGTATTCTGCGGAATGATATTACTGATTATGAGTTGATCGATGGCTGCACTATATACATACAATTGTATATCCTTTAACCTTTCTAAAGAAATCTGGTATTACATTTAAAAATTCTTATTGTCTCTTATTATATAGGGTACATTTAAAGTCCCAATTTTTATACCTCCTCTCACTTCCTTTTTGGTTTGGTGACTGGAGTGGTTATTGAATATTGTTTGGAGCTGGGATGATACCTATGGAGAATGATTTGCACAAGATAGGAACCCACCCAATAGCTTTGTTTAATGGTCTATGTTTTTTTTATTTGTCCAAACATGTATTTATAAAAAAAAAATCATAAATAGCAGTGACAGTATATGACAATCATTATTATGGATCACATATTGTTTAGAAATAAAATACTTTCCTTTAATGTGATATCTTTCCTATTACACTGTTAGGTTTATGTCTTTCCTATTACACTGTTAGTAGAGAACTAAAACTAGATCTAAATAAAGGGTAAACTAAATGAATATATGACTTTTTAAACCTAACCTGGCAGAAAAATTTTTTTTTTTTGAATATGCACAAAAATTATGTTGTAAAGTGCCGTGTAAACTTTTGACACTATTTAAATCCTGTATTATAATAATAATAGTAATAAGCATATTCATTATTTATAATGGTGTAATTATGCAAATCCATCTTCAGAAATGCACAAATTACTTTAGTAATATTTTGAAAAAATGGTCACTTACAATTAGCAAATGCTGAAAACATTTGTAACAGAAATTTGTGTTACTGAATTTGATCCATTCTATCTGAAAAATGTCCCAAATTCATGAAAAGCAGTTGGCTATTTAAAGCAGTGATGTTCATTGGTCAAAGTAAGAGGCAACAGGGCAATAATACAGATATTACAGAAGTAGTACAACATTAAATAAATTGGCTAAAGTGGTTTTAATTTCATTATGGAGAAAACAAATAAGCAGATAAAAGACTGTATGTAAAATTAAGGTTAGATTTTCTAGTGTTATATAAACTCACTTAGTAGACGGAAAAGAGGAAATATCAAAAGGGTGGCCTGAATTCAAGCAAGTAACCTCAATCTTTAAGACGTCAATGAACAAGAAAATATCATGTTATGCAGTATTTTTATTAGTCACCATACTTTGGAAAATATTCTAAATTGCCAAGATTTCTATGGCCGGCCTTACACATATTCCACTTTGCACTTTCTTTTTTTTTTCTAAAAAAAATGGGTAATGAAGATCTTTTTAATAATAACAAACTAATCATTGTCTTCTGTGGAAACAATTAATATGTAATTGTCTGTCTAGGAGCAGTAATCTTTTAAATGGCATTTAGCCCAACACAACAGTGATTTCACGGGTTGTTTATATGATTTTTATGGGAACATTTTGAGGTTGAACACAGAAAACTTTAGCCAGAAACGTATTCTAAATCTGTCCAAACAACTGGTCGGCTACATCCTGTGACCTCTTTGGACTTCCCTTTTATTTTGACTTAACATGATGCCCTTATATCAACATTTTAGTTAGCACAGTAATTATAATACTTGGACATATATTAAAGGTTTCTCCAAATTGAATGGTTCACAATATTTGGTTGCTCTCCCAGCCTTGTGAAATACAGCAAAACCAGTGCACGTTGCATGGAGTGTTATTGTAATTGGTAATTTGATACAGGAATAAAGAATATGTAAAGACAAGAAATGGCTGACCGACTGCTAAACCTAAAGGAAATATGTATTTTCTTTGAAAGAGTTGTTAAAAATAATGATATCAACGTAATTACTATCACCACCTGTAGAAACAAAAACGGTGCACCAACATGGAAATTTGACAGTTTTCATCTATAGGGTTACTGGACAGGAAGTCAACAAATTGAATGTTTGAATATATTGCTTGCAACCACTGTAAACAACCTTAATTTTAAATAGTCTATTTTCTGATTAGAGACGGGCAAATCTGCCCAGGTTTGATTTCTGGTGGGTTTGTCAAATTTAATTTAAAATTCTTAAAACTTAGCAGCAAATTCTAATGAAGTCAGTGAAGGGAGAGAATCTTGATACTACATTCTGGCTAATTTCAAGGCTAATAATCAAGCCATTGTCAAAAAAAGTACAGCATGGGGAGTTGGGCACTGCCATGGAGGACAATTCTAAAAAAATACTATAAAAATAATTAAAATACACTTTAGCTTGATTTAAATATAGCAGCCACACCCCAACAGCCCTTTTTATGTGTATCAGCAACAAATGTAGTCACTGTTTAGCTGTTGTGCATGCTTTCCTCATGCAGTTTGTTTTACTTAAATTTATTTTATGCTTATCTATGGTATGTTTTTTTCTGCTAAGTTTAAAAAAATGGGTTTGGGTATACAAACCCTTTGTTTGCAGCACATCATGGTGAACTTGCACAGTATACTGTGCATGGAAGCAGGACATATTTATTCCCTCTGTTGCCAAAGCAGGAGTTGAGGCAGTCCCCTTCATTAAAAATGTAAAGTAGGTCTTTTGCATGTAGAGGTAGTAGGGGGTTAGAAAGTTCTGCAGGACAAATCAGCAGTCAAGCTATAGGCAGGGTATGTCTGCTTGTTCTGTCACAAAGTGGCCCAGCTTTACAGTCACAGCATGCACAGGAGGTAGTTTAGTGGTTTGCAAAGGCTTAAGTATACATGATGAGATTTTTGGACGAATGGTCGTTCATTTTTTATTTTTTTTGCATGCAAGTCTCCAGATTGAAAATGAAAACTAAACTAAAGTATAAAAATTCTTGTACGACAGAATAACAATCCAGAAGTGATGTAATGTATTGCATTGCATTTGTATTTTCTGATGAAAACTGTACTGAATAAACAAAAATTGTATGATCTGGTATCATGCAAGGAAAATTTAGTGTTTGTCCCTTTGGAAAATTTCAGACAAAAGATGTGTACTAATGATCAGATTATTGTACAATCGCTTCGAAAGCGATATTTTTTATCCGATTTTCTGATCATGTGTACAGGCCTTTACTCTTTTTCCTAATGCCAGACACAGAACTGGCAATTGTCTGCAACTGCTGCTTAAGTACCCTCCTACTGGGAATGAGGAGTTGTCACACTGTCTCTGACTTGCTGCAAGAGGATGAGCTTGGTCATGCGCAAGCTTTCCATTTTTCAGATATTGGGGATAAGGAAGATAGCACCATGACCATAGAAGATCATGCAGGCTGCAGCAAGAGGCAGTGACCTTCCAGCAGCTATACGGCTGTATTTACAGCTATACTTACTGCAACATAGGCTCTATCAATGAGGAGAAGGTAGATGAGGTGGCAGACCATCCATGGGTGCCACTGATTGGAAAGGAGGAAAGTTCTGAGGCAGAGACAGAACAACAGCAAGGGAGAATTTTGTCTGGGGCAGGGGACTTTTGAACTCTCAAACTCTCACTACAATCAGGCTTCCGCCCAGGCCATGGCACAGAAACGGCACTTCTCAAAATATGGGATGACGCCTTCGAAGCAGCAGATGACGGAGAATCATGTCTCCTGGTGCTGCTGGACCTCAGTGCAGCGTTCGACACAGTAGACCACAAAACTCTACTCATTTGCCTTAAAGAAGTAGCAGGAGTCACAGACTCAGATCTACCCTGGTTTGCATCCTTCTTAGAAAATCGTTCCCAGACAGTGAAACTTGGAGCCGTCACCTCTGAAACAATTTCTTGCGGAGTCCCTCAAGGATCACCCCTGCTCTTCAACATCTACCTCCGCCCACTCCTCAAAATCATCAGCAAACAGGACCTGTGCTACCACTCATATGCTGATGACACTCAGCTCTACTTTCGCATCACTAAAAAAAAAGACCAATATCACGGACTAGAAAAATGCCTCACATTGACCAATGATTGGATGACTGAGGGCTCCCTCAAACTCAATGGATCCAAAACAGAACTTCTTCTCCTCCACGCAAACCAAAATACAAAAGCTAAGACTTCATGGACACCACCCACCATCCTTGGACAGACCATCACCCCAAGCACCAAAGTCCAAAGTGTCGGAGTCATCTTTGACTCAGAGATGTCGATGGATGCACAAATAGGATCAGTAGTCAGCAGATCTCACCATCTTCTCCGCCTGCTGCGTAGACTCATCCCCTTCATCCCAGAAGAGGAGATAGCAGTAGTAGTTGGAACAATCATCAATTCCCGAGTCGACTCCGCAAACTCCCTCTATGTAGGACTACCTAAATACCAGATTTCGCGCCTACAATTCGCTCAGAACACAGCAGTCAGACTGGTAACGGGGAAAAAACCCTGGGAATCCATCACCCCATCCCTGAGGACCCTTCATTGGCTAACTGTAAAGGATCGGGTCACATTCAAGACCCTCTGCCTCAACCACAAATGCACACAAGGAAACGCTCCTCAATAATTATGCGAGAAAATAAAACACTACACACCCAATCGCATGCTCTGATCAACTAACCAAAACCTCCTCCACATCCCCAAGTCCCGCTACAAATCGAAGGGAGAACGAAGATTTGCAGTCAAAGGACCACGGCTATGGAACGCTCTACCCACAAACATCCGCATAGAAGAAAACCAACGGGCCTTCAGGAAAAAACTTAAGACCCACCTCTTCTGAAGGATCAGGATGACACTGGATGGAAATAAGCGCCTTGAGGCGATTTAGTTCGCATTTGTAGCGCTATACAAGTTATTCACTCACTCACTCACTCACTCTATGTGCCATGATCCCATGTAACGTGCTCTAATCCGATGTGTGCTGATCCCATGTAAAGGTATTCTGATCCCAGGTGCCCTGATCCTATGTAATGTGCCCTGCTGTGTGCCCCATAATGTACCCTGCTCTTCTGTAATGGGCCCTGCCACCATGTAACATGTCCTGATGCCACCCATGTAGTGTGCCCTTCTGACCACCTGTGCTTTGCCCTGCTGCCCCCCTGCGCTCTCAAGTTTGACCCAGAATTGAGCATTCATGCAGAAAAAAAGCAAGCACACGTTTTACAATAAACAGGTACATTTTAATATTGATTCTCTTATTTAATGCCGTTTCAAAAAATAATTGTTGTTATATCAGCAGCTCGCTGATCACACTAAAGTTTTGTAAAATGTAGATCTCAACATTACTTCAAGGGTTCCCCAAAATCCCCAACTTTTTGCCAAAGGTTCCTGCACTAAAGTGTTGAATAAGTTATACCAATAATGCTAATCCTAAACAATAAATAATTGAATAAATCCACCCTCACTATTGCAACAATGTAAATAATTAACCATGGAGATGAAACTCCTCCAATATAAAATGCATACGAAATGAATTCAAAAGAATCCAAAAAGAAAAAAAGTAATTCCATATATTGCATTCTATTGTATATACTGTTGTAAAGGTGCAGTCAAGTGCAGAACCGATTTACAACTTAAAGCGGTGTTCCAGCCGAAATTAACATTTTTAGATAAAAATACCACTTTAATACTCATTCTTATTGTATTCTAGTGAAGGTATGCTGTCCATTTAGTATTTTTGCAGCATTGTTTTCTTAATTTTGGAAGTCTCAGCAGACCGCAGCCATCTCCTGTGTGGGCATCTGAAGCCAGAGAGTATCTCTTCCTGTATTCCGTGCATGCTGGCTACCCAGCATGAACCTGCCGATTTTCGCGCATGTGCAGCTTGGCGCGAGCAGTGTAGGTCGGGTTTCAATAGAAACGGTGGCGGAGAAAATAACGCAATGCTACGACCCGGCGATGCCAATTGCCTCCTGGAATTGATTACACACATCTCCCAGGAGACAATGCAAAACCAGAAATTACACATGGGGCAGAGGCCAATAAGGAGGAAGTGAAGAAAGAAAATTGTTAAAATAAAGTAAGTGATCCACAAAAAAAATGCCAATTCGTTTTTAGTGTACACATTAGTGCTGGATGGTGAGGAGTATAAAATGTGGGTGGAACTCCGCTTTAAAATTTGTTTATTAGCTGTTCACCCTTATATCAGTGCTACAAAGTTCAGAAAAGGGTGCCCAATCTTCCACCTTCACACATATTCCTAAAAAGAATTAAACTCACAAATCCAAATGATCACTTTAACTAATAAGTAGATCATAATATGTGTTGTGTTGTTATAAACCAGTTGCAGATAGCTGATACTCAATTCAGGCATCACCTCCTTCCTAATGTTAACAAGACAGGCTCCAACAATTCATTAGCTAAGGCAAAAGAGTTTTATTAAAGGTTTTAAAACCCAGCTTAAAAACTTCCAATGCACTAGAGTTCTCCAAACTCATATCCTCATCTCATGAAGGGAGCTGCTACCTTAATGAAATTAGGTTGTTATCCTTAAAAGTTTTTTTTTTACTATATTCTATAGCTGGGTTTAAAGCAGTCAGAAACATTTAGAGCAGTTATATTTTGAGCTAGGCTTGGCAAGAAAGCTAGAATACTAGATCTGCATTTAAGGCAGATAATCAGCTTTTCATTTTAATGTAATTCTACAAATGGGAAACTTGGCACTGCATCTCTGGTTATTGTTCATATGCTCACATTTAGTTTTAATAAGTAGATTATGCATTTTCAAGAAGTCTCTTACATTTAGTAAAACAAATAAAATTTATATAAACTGGCATTTTATTTAAAAGAAAAGCACATCTTGAAACCTTTTCCAAGTTATTGTGTATTCTTAAAACTACAGTTTTAAATAAAAAATTAAATGCAACACTAAAAGTAAACTGTACTTTCCTCAAAAAATAAAAATAAAAAATATAAACATATGTATATATATATATATATATTGTGAGGGGGTTAGCTCGGCAGCGGGTGTGTGTGACCCCCGGGATGGGCTCCCCACCCAAAAACAGGCCCAGCAGACGGAGGTTGTGGTTTTCAAAATCAAAAAGGTGCGGTTTATTTTCTATTTACAGTGACAAAAACACAGCAAGGCAAAAAAAAACATAAACAAAATAAATCCTGGTCAACTTGACCTCTGACTAAACATACAGGTTTCCTAACTAACAACTGGGATCAGCCTAGTGCTGTCCTAGTCCCTAAGTCCCTGGTTTTAAATGTCCAAGCAAATATATAGCCACACAGGCTTTCTCTCACCGCACAGGGGTTCACTCTCCCTAGACAGTCCACACAGGTCTGCTTCCAGGCATGAGCTAACATCTAATGAATCTGGGAGTTTCTTATAGAGGCCTAAATGAGCTGACAAGGTTCAGCTGGTCTCATCAACTCCCTGTCTGCACGACGCCCAGCCCTCTCCCTAGAGGTATGAGTCATCCATGAGCCCACTAGTCTCAGCTGGGCTTATACAACTCTCCACCTAGCTGTATAAGTCGGCGTAAAGCCTGAATCTGGGCGAAATATATCTACCCCCCTGGATGCAACCAGGTGACTTTACCTTCCTGCTGTCACATACCCCCCCCTCTTGTTTTAACCTCGGGGTTGGAACACCAGCAATCAGGCATTCATGTACTCGAGACAAAGCATCCACATTCCCCATTTGAACGCCAGGGCGATGCTTTACTGTGAAGTTGAATTCCTGGAGGGCCAGGAACCACCTATTCACTCTTCTATTTGTTTCCTTGTTTTGAGCCATCCACTTTAACGGAGCGTGATCCGTAACCATGTCAAAGTGCCTACCTAGCAGGTAGTACCGAAGGGAATCTAGAGCCCACTTCACCGCTAAACACTCCTTTTCAACGGTGGCGTAATTTACCTCATGGGACTTCAACTTCCTGCTGAGGTAAATGACTGGGTGCTCTTCCCCGTTCCAGACCTGGGACAATACTGCTCCTAACCCCACATCTGACGCATCACTTTGTACGACAAAGTCTCTAGAGAAGTCGGGTGAGTACAACACTGGCTGGCTACATAAGGCTTGTTTCAAGAATTGGAATGCTGCCTCAGCCTCGGGGGTCCATTTAATCATGACCGACCCTTTCCCCTTCGTCAGGTTGGTTAGGGGCACAGCCTTAGAAGCAAAGTGGGGAATGAATCGCCGATAATACCCAGCGATTCCCAGAAAGGCTCGTACCTGCTTCTTGCTGTTGGGACGTGGCCAACTCTGGATGGCCTCGACTTTGTTGAGTTGGGGTTTTATTACTCCCCTCCCAATGGTGTACCCAAGATATTTGGCCTCCTCCTGCCCAATGGTACACTTCTTGGGGTTAGCCGTAAACCCTGCTTCCCGAACAGAGTCCAGGACTGCTTGCACTTTTGGCAGATGTGAGGCCCAATCTGTGCTATGGACAATTATGTCATCCAGGTAAGCCGCAGCATACTTCCGATGGGGCCTCAGCATCTGGTCCATTTTCCGCTGGAATGTGGCCGGCGCATTCTGTAACCCGAACGGCATTCTTTTATATTGGAACGCCCCGTCTGGGGTTACAAATGCGGTTTTCTCTTTGGCCGACTTGGCCAGGGGGATTTGCCAATACCCTTTTGTGAGGTCAAGAGTCGTCATGTATCGGGCTGTTCCCAGCCGGTCGATCAACTCATCTATACGTGGCATGGGGTAGGTGTCAAATTTTGTAACTTTGTTCAACTGACGAAAATCGTTACAAAATCGCCAGCTCCCATCCGGTTTAGGCACCAACACAATGGGACTAGACCAATCACTTTGGGACTCCTCTATCACCCCTAAGTTCAGCATTTTCTGTACTTCCTCCCGTATTGCCTCCCGTCGGGCCTCTGGGATCCGATAGGGTTTTAACTTCACCCTTTCACCGGGCGGGGTAATAATGTCATGCTCTACCCCAGATGTTTGTCCCGGCAGCTCAGAGAATACCTCCTTGTTGCGAAGCACAAACTCCTTAACCTCCTGTTGTTGGGGTTGTGACAAGGTGGCTGCGATTCCAACCTCAGGAATCACGCAACCAGTTTGAGCTGGTGACCAAGTGTCTGCGACTAGGGACTCTCTATCCCTCCAGGCTTTCAACAGATTAACGTGATAGATCTGTTCGGGCTTTCGCCTTCCTGGTTGTCTGACCTTGTAATTCACTTCGCTCACTTTTTCCATTATCTCGTAGGGGCCTTGCCATTTGGCAAGGAATTTACTTTCAACCGTAGGGACAAGTACCAATATCCTATCCCCCGGGGAAAAGGTACGGGTCTTGGCTCCACGGTTGTACACTCTCTGCTGTGCCAACTGCGCTTGGGCCAAATGTTCCTTCACGATGGGCATTACCTGTGCAATTCGATCTTGCATCAGGGCGACATGCTCAATCACACTCCTGTGGGGAGAACTCTCACTTTCCCAAGTTTCCTTGGCAATATCCAACAGCCCTCTTGGGTGTCTCCCATACAGTAACTCAAAGGGGGAGAATCCCGTAGAGGATTGGGGCACCTCCCTAATAGCAAACATCAAATAAGGAAGTAGACAGTCCCAATCCCTTCCATCTCTATCCACCACTTTCTTCAACATTTGTTTTAGGGTTTTGTTGAATCTTTCAACCAGCCCATCGGTTTGGGGGTGATACACAGATGTACGCAATTGCGTCACTTTGAACAATTTACACAGCTCTTTCATAACCCGGGACATAAAGGGTGTACCTTGGTCCGTAAGCAGTTCTTTACAAATACCCACCCGGCTAAAAACAAGAGATAGCTCTTTGGCTATGGTTTTGGCCGAGGTATTTCTGAGAGGGATCGCTTCTGGATAACGGGTGGCATAGTCCATTATAACCAATATGTACTGGTGCCCCCTAGCGGACTTGATTATAGGACCTACCAAATCCATTGCGATTCTCTCAAACGGGACCTCAATGATGGGTAGAGGGACCAGCGGGCTACGGAAATGTGGCATCGGGGCCGACCTCTGACACACAGGGCAGGAGGAACAATAATTTTCTATGTCCTTCATCACCCCAGGCCAATAGAATCTCTGTAATACCCTCTCTCGGGTTTTCTCTGTCCCCAGATGACCTCCAAGAATGTGCCCATGGGCCAACTCCAACACCAACTTCCTGTAAGGTTTGGGCACCACAAGCTGCTCAACGGTTTCTTCTGCCCTTTTTGCCACCCGATACAGTAGGTCCTTCTCTACGCTGAAGTATGGGTAAGTGCCGGTATTATCTGGGTTCACTAACTCGCCATCTATTTTCACTACGTTTTCCCGTGCCTTTATTAGGGCGGGGTCTTTCAACTGTTCTGTGGCAAAGTTTTCCCTGTGAACCTCAAGATCAGAAAACTCCACAGACGGTAGGTTTTCGTCTGAGGAGGTGGGCTCCTCTCCAGTTTCTTGAGTCTCCCCTGCCAATACTGACAAGGGAAATTCCGGAGAGTCCTCACCACTCTCAGGGGAGTTCTGGCTATCACATTCCTGGTACATAGGGGCACCAGTGGGGGGCTCAGGATCATCCCACAGTTCCCAGAACTTCGGAAAATCCCTTCCCACAATGGCGTCATGCGGTAACTGAGATACTAAGCCCACTGGATGAGAGAGGGTACCTCTGGGGGTCTCGAAACACACTGTAGTCACTGGATACTCTCGGGTGTCCCCATGCACACAAATAACGGCTACCTTGCTATTCCCAGAGACCTCTGTTTTAACTAACTCAGCCTTTATCAGGGTCACAAGGCTACCTGAATCCAGCAATACCACAACATTTCTACCATTAATACACATTTTGCATAAATGTTTCTCAGTTCCCCGAATGGCAGTGCATGCGACTGTCGCACACAGCGACTGACGTCTGCCCGTCAGAAAGTCACACTGCATGGGTTCCTCCACAACCGGGCAATTTGCTGCAATATGTCCCGCTTGCCGGCAGCGGTAGCAAACGATCCTTCTTGCGGCCTCTTGAGCCGCTGATTTCCCAGGCTGTTCTCGCCAAACTTGGGGTAGAGCTCCCACCCTCTCACTCTCTCCACCCTCACCCCTTGGAATCCTCTTATCCGCCCCTGGGGATGGTCTGGTCTTAGGGTGGAAAGTCCGAGTGTCTCTGGAAGAGGCCGTCAGGTTCTCTGTAGCCAAGTATTTCTCCACACGATCCACAAGACCATCGGCCGTCTCTGGGTCTCCATGGCTTACCCACTTTTGGATGGCAGTAGGAAGAGCTCTCAAAAACCGATCCATTACAACACGTTCCACAATCTTTGGTGCGGACAAAGTCTCTGGCTGTAGCCACTTTCTGCTCAGGTGAATGAGATCATACATTTGAGACCTGGGGGGTTTTCCAAGCTGGAAAGTCCAGTTATGCACACGCTGAGCCCGGACAGCCAGGGTGACACCCAGCCTTGCCAATATTTCAGCTTTTAGCATCACATAGTCTTTTGCTTGGTTAGGCTCTAGGTCATAGTAAGCCTTCTGCGATTCACCAGTTAACAGAGGAGCCACCAGTCCAGCCCACTGCTCCTCAGGCCACTTTTCTCTTTCAGCAGTCCTTTCAAATGTGGTCAAAAATACCTCTGGATCATCCTCTCCAGTCATTTTTGTCAATAAACGACTCACCCCAAAGGACGCGGTATTAGTGGGACGGCTTTCCTCACTGGTCTGCGGACGTTGCTGCATTACTGCTTCCATCTGTTGTTGTAGTCTCTGCTCTTGCTTCTGCAACAGGTCTATGAAGCGGGCCTCAGATTGCTGTTGGGCTTGTTGCTGAGCCTCCAGACTCTGTTGTAAAGTTGCAAGGCTCTGTTGATGAGCTTGCTGCTGGGCTGCAAGGCTCCTTTGCAAACCTGCATTTGTCTGCTGTTGATTGGCATTTGCTAGAGCCAGCTGTTTCAGTATCTCCTCCATGCTGGCTTAAAAAAAAACTGCCACTGGTTCTCCACCAACTGTGAGGGGGTTAGCTCGGCAGCGGGTGTGTGTGACCCCCGGGATGGGCTCCCCACCCAAAAACAGGCCCAGCAGACGGAGGTTGTGGTTTTCAAAATCAAAAAGGTGCGGTTTATTTTCTATTTACAGTGACAAAAACACAGCAAGGCAAAAAAAAACATAAACAAAATAAATCCTGGTCAACTTGACCTCTGACTAAACATACAGGTTTCCTAACTAACAACTGGGATCAGCCTAGTGCTGTCCTAGTCCCTAAGTCCCTGGTTTTAAATGTCCAAGCAAATATATAGCCACACAGGCTTTCTCTCACCGCACAGGGGTTCACTCTCCCTAGACAGTCCACACAGGTCTGCTTCCAGGCATGAGCTAACATCTAATGAATCTGGGAGTTTCTTATAGAGGCCTAAATGAGCTGACAAGGTTCAGCTGGTCTCATCAACTCCCTGTCTGCACGACGCCCAGCCCTCTCCCTAGAGGTATGAGTCATCCATGAGCCCACTAGTCTCAGCTGGGCTTATACAACTCTCCACCTAGCTGTATAAGTCGGCGTAAAGCCTGAATCTGGGCGAAATATATCTACCCCCCTGGATGCAACCAGGTGACTTTACCTTCCTGCTGTCACAATATATATATATATATACAGTGGGTCAAAAAAGTATTTAGTCAGCCACCAATTGTGCAAGTTCTCCCATTTAAAAAGATGAGAGAGGCCTGTAATCATAGGTATACCTCAACTATGAGAGACAAAATGTGGAAGCAAATCCAGACAATCACATTGTCTGATTTGGAACAAATTTATTTGCAAATTATGGTGGAAAATAAGTATTTGGTCAATATCAAAAGTTCATCTCAATACTTTGTTATATATCCTTTGTTGGCAATGACAGAGGTCAAACGTTTTCTTTAAGTCTTCACAAGGTTGTCACACACTGTTGCTGGTATGTTGGCCCATTCCTCCATGCAGATCTTCTCTAGAGCAGTGATGTTTTGGGGCTGTCGCTGGGCAACACAGACTTTCAACTCCCTCCAAAGGTTTTCTATGGGGATGAAATATGGAGACTGGCTAGGCCACTCCAGGACCTTGAAATGCTTCTTACGAAGCCACTCCTTCCTTCCCCGGGCGGTGTGTTTGGGATCATTGTCATGCTGAAAGACCCAGCCACGTTTCATCTTCAATGCCCTTGCTGATGGGAGAAGGTTTGCGCTCAAAATCTCACGATACATGGCCCCATTCATTCTTTCATGTACACGGATAGGTCGTCCTGTTCCCTTTGCAGAGAAACAGCCCCAAATCATGATGTTGCCACCCCCATGCTTCACAGTAGGTATGGTGTTCTTTGGTTGCAACTCAGAATTCTCTCTTCTCCAAACACGACGAGTTGTGTTTCTACCAAACAGTTCTACTTTGGTTTCATCTGACCATATGATATTCTCCCAATCCTCTTCTGGATCATCCAAATGCTCTCTAGCAAACCTCAGACAGACCCGGACATGTACTGGCTTAAGCAGGGGGACACATCTGGCACTGCAGGATCTGAGTCCCTGGCGGTGTAGTGTGTTACTGATGGTAGCCTTTGTTACGTTGGTCCCAGCTCTCTGCAGGTCATTCACTAGGTCCCTCCGTGTGGTTCTGGGATTTTTGCTCACCATTCTTGTGATCATTTTGACCCCACGGGGTGAGATCTTGCGTAGAGCCCCAGATCGAGGGAGATTATCAGTGGTCTTGTATGTCTTCCATTTTCTAATTAATGCTCCCACAGTTGATTTCTTCACACCAAGCTGCTTGCCTATTGCAGATTCAGTCTTCCCAGCCTGGTGCAGGTCTACAATTTTGTTTCTGGTGTCCTTCGACAGCTCTTTGGTCTTCACCATAGTGGAGTTTGTTTATACTGATAACAAGTTCAAACAGGTGCCATTAATACAGGTAATGAGTGGAGGACAGAGGAGCCTCTTAAAGAAGAAGTAACAGGTCTGTGAGAGCCAGAAATCTTGCTTGTTTGTAGGTGACCAAATACTTATTTTCCACCATAATTTGCAAATAAATTATTTCCAAATTAGACAATGTGATTGTCTGTGTGATTGTCTAGATTTGTTTCCACTATTTGTCTCTCATAGTTGAGGTATACCTATGATGACAATTACAGGCCTCTCCCATCTTCTTAAGTGGGAGATCTTGCACAATTGGTGGCTGACGAAATACTTTTTTGCCCATATATATATATATATCTATATATATATGTATATATAGATATATATATATATATATATATAAAACACTAAACCACAAACACCAAACTTAAAACATTATAACTGCATACATTTTTTACAAAGAAAGAAAGATGTAAAATCAAATAACAAGTTCAACACCCTCCCCAAAAATATGAGAAAAATGGGAATAGTAGCTAAACGACAATAGAAGTTGTTGCTATCACACAAATAGGTAGCCACAAAAGGACCATTGGCTCTATTTTCTGTGAATACAGTGATAATGTATTCACAGAAAATACATACATAATGTGTTAGCCACCTCAATGTGATTCAGAGTAATTGCGTGCTATATACCACAGTGAAAATAAGGGGGTCCACTCTACTCTTTGTAGCCTACAACACTGCAATTCAATGTTATATACAGTGTATATTAGTAGCACTATACAGCACTGTATAGCTCAGTATGTAACACTATAAAGCCTCATTATTGGCCATACTATGCTACCTGACCACAGTTCACAGTTCATGAAATGAAATGCATTATGGTTGTCAGGTTTGGGCGCTGCAAAGAACAAAATTGATCAGTGCATTCTTATAGCACTGATCGCTGTGAAAATGACAATGGTCCCAAAAATGTGTCAAAAGTGTCCGATGTGTCCCCCATAATGTCGCAGTCACGAAAAAAATCACTGATCGTCGCCATTACTAGTAAAAAAAAAAAAACATAAAAATGCCATAAAACTATCCCCTATATTGTAAACGCTATAACTTTTGCGCAAACCAATCAATAAACACTGATTGCGATTTTTTTTAACAAAAATATGTAGAATATAAAATACAAAAATATGTAGAAGAATATGTATCGGCCTAAACTGAGGAAAAAATATGTTTTTTTATATATTTTTTGGGGAAATTTATTATAGCAAAAAGTAAAAAATATTGCATTTTTTTCAAAATTGTCGCTCTAATTTTGTTTATAGCGCAAAAAATAAAAACCACAGAGGTGATCAAATACCACCAAAAGAAAGCTATATTTGTGGGAAAAAAAGGACATCAATTTTGTTTGGGAGCCACGTCGCAAGACCGCGCAATTGTCAGTTAAAGCGACGCAGTGCCGAATCGCAAAAAGTGGCCTGGTCTTTAACCAGCCAAAATGGTCCGGGGCTGTTAAGCCTAATTCAAGAAACATTTGCAACAGTTTTGGTTCTCACAGCCACTTGTATGCCAAATTCAGGTATTTCTTCTACATTGTGGTGCAATGCCTGCTCCAAAATCTAAATAAAATACCAACAGTTTGTATCTTACAAAAATGGAGCTAATTAAGACCAACTCTATTTTTTTAACATACAGAGAAAGAGGTCAGAATGGACCAACAAAATTGTGTATACGTGTATTTGCGCACAACTGTGTAGCCTAGACCTTCATAGCAACCATCATAAATATAAATGTGTATGCTTATACAATAAAAAAATATATATATTCTAACATAAAATCATAATTGTTTCTGTCATGTATTAATGTTTTTGGATGTTAATTGAACAAAACAAAATTTTGTAATATTAAGCATAGTTTGGGGGTATGCTCACTTAAGTTCTTAAATGTTCAAGGTACTGGCTTTAAACCCTCATATTATTAGGAACTATCATTGTGAATTCAACGTAATCTGCAGTAATTAAGAATTTAAGGTTAGTTAATGCCTTTTTTTTTCTGTCCTGCTATGTATGGCTGTAGAAAATAAAAAATAAAAAATATAGTTGCGCTAAACCTAAATTGTAAACCCTTTTAGTGGGTGTTATATGATGGTCAAAAACCTAAGAATCACACATAAATTACTGTGAGTGACCCTAAAAATAAACTGGTATCATGCAAACATAAAAATGCAAAAAATACACAAATTATACACAATCCCAAATAAATAAATCAGTGTAAAGTGAAAATTCAAACGTTCATTACGAAACATATAAAGTTCATAAAGTTCATAAATAGATTTTAGTGTATCATAAATGTTGAAAAAAAGACACCCGTGCACAAATCCAATAACATCCAAAACCTTCAGATGTGAACTGTAACCAAAGTGACTTCAACCACCATATGACAAGTTGGGCTGATTACCAGAACCCTGTGGTCCCCTATAACGGTGGACCCGGAGGAGCTTGTAATAAATCCCAGCTGGATGGTATCAGCACCCTGAATCCATAGCCTGGCTAGTCAGCACATGCGCACTCCCATCCGGAGAACCCAAGCCTCGTTCTGGGTTGCCGTCAGTGTATGTCCCACCTCATAAGGACCGCGTATTCACGCGAGCATTGATATATCGGGAATCTGAAAGACAAACCCAGGCCTCGCTTTGAGAGTGTGCGCAAGCGAGCTCCCAACCAAAGCATCCACGCCTTGATTCTAAATAATGTCAACACAGTATCCCACACCATGGGGATCGTGTGTTCACGCGAGAGTTGGTAACGGACTGGAAAAATGAAGACATACACAGGCCTGGTGTGATTATAAGATCACCCCACCTGTGTAGATTGACAAACAAAAACAAATATGAAAACACAAATGACAAGTAATGAGGCATCTCTCAAAGGGCGAGATCAATTAGGTCTGACCAAAGAGGGAGGCGGAGATGCTTCAATAAAATCTAAACCGGAAATTTTAAAAATGCCCATCTTGGTGTCACCAGCAACCAGATTGCGCCGCAACTCCTAGTGGACAAAAAGTAAAAGACGCCCCCAGTGTAGATCCCCAAGGATAACAGAGGCCAAATACGGGAAACACCCAGGGGACCAACATCAGTGAGATGGACCAAATCGCGGGTGAGCCTGGAACAATCTTAAAAATTAGTTCCAAGAAGACCCCCAAAAAGTCCATCCCGATATGGGGACAAAAGAACTCCCAATGGCACAATTAGGGCATCGGGCTAAAAAAGTTCATTTAAAATTTGATCTTAAAAGTTGAAATGAGTGCAAATTAATGAATTAACTAAAAAGGGTAATGTTGATTGGCTGATAGAATTACTACAGTGGACATCTGACAGAGGCCCAGACCGGAGCAAATACACCCAAAACAGTGAGCTCCTATGTATGGCTGTAGTTCCAAGACTATGTAACCATTTATTTTCCAAAAAAGTTACTTTTTTATGCTAACATGTTTATCTCCAAACCTGAAAAGACTAAACCATGATCAAGTAAAAAAAAGGAACAATAGAATACTGTACATTAGCAACTTTATTTCTAGGGTTTTAATTATATATGAGTCTTGTAAATTATTTGTTTAAAATGTAATTTATCTACCCTAAAATGATAAAATGCAATAGTGAAAAAAAAAAAAAACCTCAAGTCAAAAACAACTATGGGATCGAATCATGAAGCTTACAATGCATGGCAGTACCCTAACCAAGACACCATGGTGTTTCTGTTTTTTTTTTTTCACTGCAATTTCCTTCTAGGTATAGTATATCCATTTCACCTACATTGCAGTAGTAGAAAACAGTAGGAAATCTTATGAAATTCTTCAGATAGGGCTTTTAATGACTTGTGAACTGTAATTTGTTATCTTGAAAAATGTTCTCCAATAGCAAGTTTAGACCATTAGTTCTACTTAGAGATGTATGTGATGGTTGTAAAAGCATTGCACCAAATTCAAGTACAGGTTCTAGAAGGGTACATGAATTTGGCACACACTGTGCCACTTTTAGAACACCCGAGAGACACGTTTACAAAATCCATCTGTGCCGCTCTTTATGAATTCCAGGGATTATGGCTCTGCAGGCTGGACAGACATGAATGCACATATTCAGCAAATTAAAAAAAGTGCTGATTTGCCTTTTAAACAGGTTCAGTAATCCCTGGGCAAGAATAGATCATTTAAAAGTGGAATTGAGTTGATATAAGTTTAATTTTCTGTTCAGTTTATTTATAAGTAAAAAGAGAAAAATCCATAACTGAACAGCAATATCTTTCAATTAGGACACAATACCACCCAGTAGTCACACCAAAATGTGTAAACCTACGGAGAACATGAGCCAGAATAGACAATTCCAAAGATATTGGTTTGCTTGTTATGGACCACAGTGTAGCTTACTATAGGTCTTGGCTCCGTTGTACTTTTATACAGATTTGTGGAGGTTGAATGAAAGATTTTCAAAACAGATATCAGCTGGGAGAAGAACTACAGGGATTTTAAATCCTGTCTACTACAAGCTGTGTAAACTTTGCTTAGACAATCACATTTTTATATTTAAGAAAAACATGATGTGTAACTTAGGATCGCCAGCTTTCCTGCTGTGCAGTAGTAAGTATCATATGGCAGGTGATATGTTTTATCCAGCACTAAATTAACTGAAAGTTTTTTTGGGCAATTAATTTATGTGCATATTTATTTATCTACCTATATATAGTAAAATGTTGTATCTTAGAAGTACATTTTTAGTACACCAACATTAAATTCTTTAATCCCAGGAACTCTAGAGCAAGTAGGCCCACCAGCATGCTTTTAAGTTGTTGAAGCCTAAGTAGCTACTGTTCTAATATTCATGAATTAGACTGTATGTAAGCCCTTTGAATAAAACCAAAATACAAAAGAAATAATGACAAGGTTCAGATTTAGCACTTCAATGAGTTCATGGCAATTAATGTATGTCTGAGGTTCAGTGATCTAGCGTGGGCCAACATTTTTGTAACCTTATATGCTGCCAAGACATTTGAACAATAATGGGTGATTTGTTATGTGCTAGGCCCCTCACTTTGAAAGTTTGGGGGGAAATAGAGCAGCCATAATGTCAGTGTATTGGAAAAGGTTAAGGACAAGGAAAGCTAGCAAACTCCATTGGGAAATATTGGAGGAACTTAGGAAACTGTACTTTTACTATAATTCTTTTAGGGAACTGTACTTTTTACTGTAATTCTGATTGATAGCTCTTTGGGCGATCAACTCTATTTTTGTTGATTTTATCATTGTGGGCTTATTTGTCTTTAATTTTATTTTGTGGTTAGTTTAAGGTCAGTGGTCACGTTTAACTGCTGTTGTGTCTATAGCAAATTTTTTATTTTTTTTGCTGGAACATTTTCCTTACAAAAAAATGGCTTTTGTTTCAGGTTTTTAGGGTTTTCATTTATTTTGGGGCTATATTGTTTTTATTTTATGATGATAGATTGATAGGTCCTTTATTTTAGGTAGAACTGAGTTTTTTGTACAAAGGCTTCTCTTAAAGTATATGTAAAAAATACCTTTTTTTATTTTTCTTTATAAGTGACCACATGATCTCTGCACACGAACTACAGGAGGAGAAACAGCAGCACACTGACCAGTGAATGGCTGTGCAGAGGGGGGTGTCAAGACAAGTTAGATCATTGGAGGAGAGCAGGCTGAGTTCCCAACATAGCTAAAAAACTGACCACGCTGTGTGTCAGGAAAGGTTCCACTCGCTGGTAATACCATCTGACATTTGGCGTGCAGTACTGATGTCCACAAGCAGGTGTTTCCTGGCAGTTTGAAACTGTCAGGAGAGCCTTTCCCTGCTGGTGTTATGTGATCTTTGGGCCGCAGTACTGGCGTCCACCAGCGGGTGGATCTTGGCAGGATGGAGCAGATATCTCCTCCTGCAATTAGGAATCACCTGAACCTGATAGCAGGTAATGGTATAAAAACCTGGCAAGTTCAACATACTTTGCCTTGGCTTCGTCTTGTGCCCTGATCGGAACTTTGATCCTGATCCTGTTGCCTGAACCTGTTATCTGAACCTGACTCGAATCCTGATCCCAAACCTATTTGTACCTGTTCCCGTCAGTCCTGTGTTCCTGGATCCCTGCCCTGCTGTCTGATCCCTTTCACCCTCTGCCTGTCCATTGCTCCTTGTCCCCCATTTGCTGATCTCCAGGTATGACAATGGCTTAGCTAGACTACGATTCTGGTATTCCCTTTTGGCTATATTTATTTGTCTGATTATTGTTATTTTGGGGTCTTGTCTATATTGGTTTGTTGTGCACTGTGTGTTATTGGAGGTGGTTGCGTTACATATTATTCACATTTCATTAAAAAATTATTACTTTTTTCACCTATATTTGTCTGGTTCACTTGTGCAGTCCACACAGTTCTGATCACATCTGATTCATGACACTGTGCTCTTATCCCTAGTGTGTTCAGATTTTATTAGAAAAGCAGAGGGCCTGGCTGGCAGGAACACCAGGTATTTCACACAAAATAAGCAATACAACAGCATATTATTTAATATAAGTACAGTGCCTTGCAAAAGTATTCACCCCCCTTGACATTTTTTGTGTTTTGTTGCCTCACAACCTGGAATTAACATGGATTGTTTGAGGATTTGCATCATTTAATTTACAGAACATGCCCACAACTTTGAACATGTTTTTTTTTTTATTGTGAAGCAAACAACAAATAGGGCAAAATAACAGAAAATGTCAATGTGCATAACTAACCCCCCCCCCCTAAAGTCAATACTTTGTAGAGCCACCTTTTGCGGCTATTACAGCTCCAAGTCGCTTTGAATAAGTCTCTATGAGCTTGACACATCTTACCACTGGGATTTTTGCTCATTCCTCATTGTAAAACTGTTCCAGCTCCTTTTAAGTTGGATGGTTTGCGCTTGTTTCCATGTTTCACTGTGGGGATGGTGTTCTTTGGGTGATGTGATGTGTTGGGTTTGCGCCAGACATAGAGTTTTCTTTGATGGCCAAAAAGTTCAATTTTAGTCTCATCAGACCAGAGCACTTTCCTCCATACATTTTGGGATTCTCCCACATGCCTTTTCGCAAACACAAATCGTGCCATTTTTATTTTTTTTGCTGAAAGTAATGGCTTTCTTCTGGCCAGATACTCCAGTCTCTGCTGTGGAACTCTGCAGCTCCTCCAGGGTTACCTTAGGTCTCCTAGCTGGCTCTCTGATTAATGCCCTCCTTGCCCGGTCTGTGAGAAGGTGTGTGGCCGTCTCTTGATAGGTTTGCTGTTTTGCCATGTTCTTTCCATTTGGTTATGATAGATTTGATGGTGCTCCTAGGGATCATCAAAGATTTGGATATTTTTTATAACCTAACCCTGACTTGTACTTCTCAACAACATTGTCCCTTACTTGT
The DNA here is from genome assembly GCA_029206835.1 of Rana muscosa. NCBI lineage: Eukaryota > Metazoa > Chordata > Amphibia > Anura > Ranidae > Rana > Rana muscosa. The sequence continues at coordinate 825,300,052 of CM055121.1, forward strand.
TTCTTGGTCTTCATGACAGTGTTTGTTTTGTGTGTGGGGTGAATATTTTTACATATTCTTTAATAAAACATGGACTTTTGTTTCAAGGGTATTATTTGGGGGTTTAGTTTAATTGTGGGATATGTAGGTTTTTAGGGTATGTTTTTAGGTTAAACTGACTTTTTTGGCTTAAAAAAAGTAGGATGCTGTAACCTTGCCCATGCAGAGCAAAGTGAGAGTGTCTCTGCAGGGGCCCCCTGACTCCCTTATACTCGCCTTCCTTGTTCGTGCTTGCTACTTCTACTTCCATCGCAGCTCAACCTAAGATCAGGGAAGCTGGTGACCTTGAGGAGCAGTGATGTCACTTCCTTGGTCATGTGATAGTGTTCAGGCCCAGTAATTGGCTGATAGACCTGAGCACGGTCACAAGAGAACAGGTCGCATACTTCCAAATTGTCAAAATCTCATACATGGGTGAGGGAGTGTCCAGCCAGGGGCATACCTAGAATATTTGGCACCCGGGCGGATCCTATACCTGGCACCCCCCCCCCCCCCCAGACGGGCCTATGTTTCCCCCATAGCTTCCCTTTAATTTTTAATTGATAACATTTAGCATATAGCTAGTTGTGTGAGATACCTTTTAGCATACATGATTGACTACAAAATTTCATGAATAAAAAAAAGAGGAAAAAATAATGGGGATCTAGTTATAATATAAAATCACACATTGCATAAACCTGCCACAAAGTCAATGTATCCCATAATGTAAGCATGTTCAGAAGAGCGCAGCCTTCTAGTTTCATATACTGGTTTCATATACATATGTGGCTGCGCTGGCTGGTGGTGGCTGAGCTGGCTGTGGCTGGCAGGCCGTGGCTGGACTTGTAGGCTGTAGCTGGAGTGGCTGTGGCTGGCAGGCCATGGCTGGGCTGGCAGGCTGTGGCTGGGCTGGGTGTGGCTGGCAGGCCCTGGCTAGGGTGGCAAGCTGTGGCTGGGCTGGCAGGCAGGCTGGCTTCACACTTCCCTCTGCGTTGATCCCCTTCTGCCCAAATAACGAGAGATCGCGTGGTCTCTGTAATTTAGTTTACTTTATGGCAAACAGAGAGGATCCTTTCCCCATACTAGACATCCCCACCTGGAAAGAGTGTGACCATACCAGACATCACCACCTGGGAAGAGTGTGACCGTACTGGGCATCACCACCTGGGAAGAGTGTGAATGACCACACTGGATGGCCACACTGGGGAACAGCAGGTCTATGCTAGACATCACCACCTAGGAAAAGTGTGACTATACCTGGCACCCCCCCCCCCCCAGGGTAGACTGTAACCATATTTGACATCACCACCTGGGAAGTGTGTGACCATACCTGGCAATACCCCTCCTGGGAAGAGTGTGAGAATAGCAGTTATCACCACCTGAGAGGAATGTGCCCATGTCAAGTACCCCTCTTCCTTGGAATAGTGTGACAATAGCAGGTATCACCACTCTAACAAAAGGGTGCCCATGCCAGGTATCCCCCCTCCTGGGAATAGTGTGACCTAAGCAGGTATCACCCCTCCCTCCTGAGAAGAATGTGTCCATGCCATGACCCCCCCCCCCTGGGAAAAGTGTGCACATGCCAGGAACTTCTCTCCTGTCCTTCTCCTGCACAGAGTCTGATCTTGCTGCTCAGAAATAGACAGATGGCAGGCTGGGTGAACCTGTCAGTGTAGAGATGTGCAGGTTGACGATGGGATCACCTACCTGAGGAGATGAAGGATCCGGACAGGCTGGAGTTTCTGGATGCTGTCATGCCGCTGGGAGGGATGTACAGAGCGGTTCCTTAACCTCCTTAGCGGTATTCCCGAGTGTGGCTCGGGGTGAATTTTTAGTACTAAAAGCGGTAACCTTGGGCCACACTCTGGATCGCATCGCATCGCAGGATCCATGTACAGGTTACTTACCTTATCCTCAGGATCCTGCGATGTCTCCCTGCTGTGTGTGCGAGCCGTGTCTCCGCTCGATTCACAGTGCTGAGCTCCGTTCCCTGCGAGTGGCGCGACGCATGGGGACGGAGCACAGCGCCAAATTCAAAAAGTGAAAAACACACAATACATACAGTACACTGTAATCTTACAGATTACATTACTGTATCAAATAGTTTCACATCCCTTTTGTCCCTAGTGGTTTTTCCAGTGCCCTGTATGCAGTTTTATATTATAAATACTGTTCATTCTGCCTGGAAAATGGAGATTGTCCATAGCAACCAAAAAGTGTTCCTTTACGTCAAAAGTGCTTTTAGACCAGCTAGAAAACAGCGATAATAAATTAGAATCACTTGCATAATAGAGCGATAGTGATTTGTGGGGAAATTCGTCAACAAACAATGAAAGTAACGACAGCAACAATTCTGCAACAGAGCAAATTTCAGTGTTTTTGATTTGATTACATTATTGAATAATTTTTATTATTATTATATTATTATTTGTTATAATTATTTATAGTTATTTATTATATTATAATTTATGATTTTGTGCTTCAAACTTTATCATACCCGGGATGTCTACTAGATTCTTGTTTGGACAGATTTAAGGGAGTTATTTCTAAAGCCCTGTACACACGATCGGATATCCTATGGATTCTAATCCGATGGATTTTTCCATCAGAAATCCGATGAAACTGTTTTCCATCAGTCTTGCCCACACACCATCAGTCAAAAAACCGACCGCACCAAAACGACGTGACATACACCACGTACAACGGCACTATAAAGGGGAAGTTCAAATCTAATGGCGCCACCCTTTGGGCTGCTTTTGCTGATTTCGTGTTACCGCGTGTTAGTAAAAGTTTGGTGAGAGCCGATTCGCGCTTTTCAGTCTCTGTGCTTTTCAGTCCGTTACAGCATGACGAATGTGCTATCTCCATTACGAACGCTAGTTTTACCAGAACGAGCGCTCCCGTATCATATTTCAGTCTGAGCATGCGTGGGTTTTTTAACCGATGGACTTGCCCATAGACGATCGGAATTTGCTATCGGTTTTTTATCCATCGGAAAAATTTGAAATATGTTCTATTTTTTCACACCAATGGAAAAAAGACCGATGGGGCCCATAATCGTGTGTACAGGGCTTAAGAATTACAGGCCTACAATATAAAACGTAAAATTTCCATGCAAAGCATTGTACCGCTTTCAGTATCAAAAATCTGACATAATCATACCGCCAGGGAGGTTAAGCGGCACTGGCCTGACACCCCCCCAATGTGTGATTGGTACGTCATTGTGTCCAGCAAACAGAAAGACTTGAAAGCAAGTTGCTCTGCCTGAAAAACACTCAGAATGAGTTGCTGGTCATTTCCTGCCTGGTATTTAATCTGGTGGAGTTTGTTTGAGAGTGGGGATGGGCGAATCTGCCCATGTTTGATTCCTGTTTGAAATTTGCAAAATCAAAATATATGAGCCAATCCCTGTTAATAAGGGCTTTGAGGACAACATACTGTCTTGAATGACATAATTTAAAATAAGAGACTTTTCAAGTGGTATAATTGGAAGAAGTAGTAGCCCCAAAATATTTATAAATGATTTGATTATAAAAAAAGTGGCTTTACTAATGCACCCTATTAATTCTTACCTACTTCAGAGGCGGCTCTAGGCTTTGTGAGGCCTACTATGGGAAAAAAAAATCAAGCAATAAAAATGGCTGCAGAAAGATGCACGGATCTAGTACATAGTTCATCAGCACCACTTCCAGGGCACCCTCCTCACCCATCAGACATATGCAGTCAATAAAACATCTGGGACCCAGCAAGCTGGCAACGCACCCCTCTAAGAATTTCCCATTGTGCCTCCATGTCCCAGTCTGTGAGAGCACTGGGGGAGTTGAGAGCACTGAGCAGGAGCAGGAGAGCACTGAGGCGGGGCAAGAAACAGGGAGGAGCTGGAGAGCACTGGGGGGAGGGTGGTACAGAGCAGGAAGAAGCTGGTGATAACTGGGGGTGGGGGCAGAAAGCACTGGGGAAAGCGGAGAGCATAAGAGGGGTGGGGGCTGGAAAGTGCTGGGGGGGAGCTTGAGAGGAGGGGAGACAAAAAGAATGGGAGTGGAGAGCAGGGGGGTGGAAAGCACTGGGGGAGGAGCCATGGAGCACAAGGAGGAACCAGAGAGCAGAGGGCGGAGTCAAGGAGAGGCCAGAGAGGATGGGGCGGGGCCAGGGAGCACAAGGAGGGGTCAGAGAGCAGGGGGCGGGCCATGTAGCACAAGGAGGGGTCAGAGAGCAGGGGGCGGAGCCAAGGAGCACAAGGAGGGGTCGAAGAGCAGGGGGAAGAGCCAAGGAGCACAAGGAGGGGCCGGAGAGCATGGGGGCGCAGAAGAAGTTAGATAGGAGGAGCGGTGGGCGGCTGCATATAGAGGAATTGATTTTTCCATATTCCTCCATGCAGCCGCTGAATGCTCACTTCTCCTCCTTTCCCTCCTGCAGACATTCAGCGGCTGCAGGAGGAATATGGAAAGATAAATTCCTCAATATGCAGTCTCCCCACCGCTCCTCTTGTCGAGGCACACAGGGAGGCTGCACGGGCACTCACATTCTCTCTGGTCGGCCAGGCGGCATCAGGAGATTGGAAACGGGGCTTCTTCCTCTTCAGTCACGGGGCAGCTCAGCTGGAGGCAGGTGCGGAGAGGTCGGGTCACGGGTGAGCGGCGCAGGCTGAAGGAGCAGCCCAGCTGCGGGTCCCACATGGACATGCCACCCGCACGCATGCCTTGCATAGATGGCACCTGGAGCCGGGTGCTGTCATCCGGCCACTGCCGCTCCCTAGAGGCCTCTACTGTCCCACTCCCCGCACCTGCTGCCACCGAATCGGGACGCAGGAGCTCCGTGCTAAGGCCGCTTTTCCTCGAGCAGTACCCGGTTTATCAGTCAGCCCCTGGGCCACACAGTCCCAGCGGGGGTATGCGGAGCACAGGCAAATCAGGCGGCCACGAGGCCCCTGTGAGTGCGAGGCCTTAGGCGGCCGCCTAATTTGCCTAATTAGAGAGCTGCCTATGCTAATCCTGACAGAACCTTGATCCTTACTATGACTAAATCCAGTGGAATTGTTTGAGTACTTGATTTCTGGCTTGGTGCAGGGGCAGCCACATATAGTTATGTACAGCTCTCCCACAATATCTATATATCCCACCAGCCCCCTTCAAATTGTCTTCGTCTGGAGAGGATGGAAGTTTTTTGAGCACTCCATATCTTTTTTTTTTCTTTTTTAAAAGATTTTTATTTGCCAAATGTACATACAGGTCATGAAAAATTGTAGACAATGTACAGTCATAAGTATGTAAAGCATCATAATATGTCAATAAAGAAGTCTTTCTCATCTCTATATCTGGGTACAGTGTATTTATCAGTACAAATAGCTGTTTTTTTTTTTTTTTATTCAAAACATTCGTCACCTCATGTGCTCATATAAAAGGAACATAATAACCCAAACTTCAAACAAAATCGGAGGTAGATTCCTCCTAACATTCTTGTGCTGTGTGCTGTTATCCATCCAAACCCAAAATCTCACATTCTCCTCTCCTATTGCATATCAATTTCCCATCAGATAGTTGCAACCTTCTCAGTTGTCAGTTTGTACCGTATCTTTAGAGTTAATTCATCTGCCCCAAACTTTATTACATTTCTTAGGACAGCCCCTGGATTCATACGTTATTTTATACAGTGTGACATTGGCATTTACGAGACCTTTCCAGGCAGCTAATGTAAGATGTTCTCTCTTAATCCAGTTGAGAGTAATCAGCTTTCTAACATAGTAGAACAGCAATCTTAGTAATGTTTGCATATTATTACTCATAACTTCATCCTCTATAATGCCAAGGAGTTCCAACAGTGGGCTACAGATATTCGGCAGATCAAATGTGTCAGCAATAAACTGGATCACTTGTGACCATAGGGGTCGTATCCTATTACAATCCCAGACCATGTGAATAAAGGATCCCTCTGCTGCTAAACATTTATGACAAGTGGGGCTGTCCTTCCTTCCCATTTTATACAGTCTCAGCGGAGTGTAGTACATTTGATGCAGGTATCTGAGTTGTATCAATTTGTCTCTGGCAGAGATAACTGTGGGCGTATAGGGGGTCAGCACATCCCCCCATTGTTCCTCAGTAAGTTCTGGTATAATCTTGGTCAATCTTTCTCTAAGTTTCCTTTCCCTTGGGTTTATTCTGTCTATGAGGAGCACTCCATTTCTACCTTGCATGTGGAGCCATGGATATCTCTCCATTAGGGATGAGCCGAACACCCCCGGGTTCGGTTCGCACCAGAACCTTCGAACGGACCGAAAGTTCGCGCGAATTTTCGAACCCTATTCGTTATAATGGACGCGAACGTTCGAAATCAAAATTGCTAATTACAACGGCCAATATGCATGTTAATGTCATAAAACAGGTTTGGGGACCCGGGTCCTGCCCCAGGGGACATATATCAATGCAAAAAGAAATTTTAAAAACTAAAGTTTTTTCGGGAGCAGTCATTTTAATGATGCATAAAGTGAAAAAAAAAAAAGTGAAATTTTCCTTTAAATATGGTACCTGGGGGGTGTCTAAAGTATGCCTGTGAAGTGGCATGTGTTTCCCGTGTTTAGAACTGTCCTTGCACAAAATGACATTTGTAAAGGAAAAAAAGAAGCCATTTAAAACCACTTGCGGCTTTAATGTCATGTCTTGTCCTGGCCGCCATATGGCTGAAAATCCTTGAGAAAAATGGCATGGCTACCCCATCACCTCCCCCCCACCCCAGCCCCTTTGGGTCTTGTATGGATACTAAGGGGGACCCCGCACCCAAAATAAAACCCTATACCTACAACCCTATATACTCTGAACAGCAGTATATAGGTGGTGCAAACAAGACATGGACTGTAGGTTTGTTCTTAAGTAGAATCTGAACAGGTACATTATGAAGTGTAGCTACATCCCAAAAAAAAACAATTTTTAAGCTTTTTGGAGAACATAGGGAGGGGTTATCACCCCTGTAACATTTGCTGTCTTTGCACATCTGTTCAGAACATGTCACCTCACTTTCCGTCCCAATGACAAATGTTTTTGGAAAAGTGGGGTTTTAATTGAAACAAGGATTGGTGATAAAGCATCAGTAGAGAGGAGATACCTTTTTCCCAAATTAAATCTAACAGGATAGAATTTTCCTTCCTAGGGGTAGATTTCCTCTCACTTCCTGTTTTCTCTTGCCGTTTGCAAGTAGGAGTCGTTTGTAAGTTGGATGTTTGAAAGTAGGGGCCTGCCGTATATACTCTGCAGAAATTTGCCCTATTAGATGTTGGTGTAGCCACAAGACTGGTGGGCACAGGAATGGGCCCTGCTGTGAGTTAATAGATCAAGATTTGTACTTGCATGCACCTGTTGAACCGGGCAGAAAAATTGGGCCTTTGGTGGTGGTGGTGGTGGTGGTGGACGGTGTTGCCACAAGACTGTAAGCCCTCACAGTTACTCTTGGTGGGTGCAGGAATGGGCCCTGCTGTGAGTTATTAGATCAAGATTTGTAATTGCATGCACCTGTTGAACAGGGCAGAAAAATTGGGCCTTTGGTGGTGGTGGTGGTGGTGGACGGTGTTGCCACAAGACTGTAGGCCCTCATAGTTACTCTTGGTGGGCGCAGGAATGGGCCCTGCTGTGAACTATTAGATCAAGATTTGTAATTACACGCCCCTGTTAAACAGGGGCTGAAAAATTGTGCCTTAGGCATTGGTGCTGGTGCCACAACACTGCAACCCCTCACAGATACTGTACTTGGAGCACAGCAGTCACACCTGTTGCGAAGCATCTTTTTAAAAAATTGTAATTACACGCCCCTGTTATACAGGGGCTGAAAAATTGTGCCTTAGGCACTGGTGCTGGTGCCACAACACTGCAACCCCTCACAGATACTGTACTCTGAGCACAGCAATGAGACCTGTTGCAAAGCATTGCCTAAAAATTGTAATTACACGCCCCAACAGGGGCTGAAAAATTGTGCCTTAGGCACTGGTGCTGGTGCCACAACACTGCAACCCCTCACAGATACTGTACTCTGAGCACAGCAGTCACACCTGTTGCGAAGCATCTTTTTAAAAAATTGTAATTACACGCCCCTGTTATACAGGGGCTGAAAAATTGTGCCTTAGGCACTGGTGTGGTGGCATGGATCATTGAGGAGGAGGAAGAGGATAGTCAGTGAACATAACAGGACAGTCACTCAGCATCAGCATAGGCAGTCTTGAAGGGATGTGACATTATAAATTATTCCGTTATATCCGCTTCAGGTGTCTGGTAGCTGGTGGTGATCCAAGACTGATTCATTTTTATGAAGGTCAGTCGATCAACCGAGTCGGTGGACAGGCGCACCCTATGATCGGTGACAAATCCTCCAGCAGCACTGAATGTGCGTTCGGAAAGAACGCTGGATGCAGGACAGGCCAGTAGCTCAATTGCATACTGTGCAAGCTCTGGCCAGTGATCCATCCTCAGGACCCAGTAAGCCAGAGGATTTTCGGTGGGAAAGGTGTCCAAGTCTGACCTTGCCCCTAGGTATTCCTGCACCATGTATATCAGACGCTGGCGATGGTTGCTGGAACCGATCATACCTTGGGGCTGCGGACTAAAAAATTGTCTGAACGCATCGGTCAGACGTCCACCTTCCCCACCGCTCCTTCTGCTACTGACCGAAGCCTCAGCAACTCGTCGTCCAGGACCAGGAGTTTGTAACCTCCCAGTTTCTGGGAACGCGTTGCACAGACCTTTCTGCAAGGCCTCCCTGAGATGTCTCATCCTCTGCTCCCTCTGCGACGGCAAGATAAGGTCCGCAACCTTACCCTTGTACCGTGGATCAAGGAGAGTGGCCAGCCAGTAATGGTCACTCTCCTTGATCCGAAGAACACGAGGATCCTTCCGCAGGCTTTGCAGGATCAGGGAGGCCATGCAGCGTAGGTTAGCTGAGGCATTCGGTCCGGAGTCTTCTGGGTCACTGAGGATGACATGATCGCCAGCCACCTCCTCCCAGCCACGTACAAGTCCACTGGTTTGTTGGGACTGTACATCATCCCTAAAAGACTGCTGCTGCTGATGCTGAGTGCCAGGCTCCACCTCCATGCTCACACAATCCTCCTCCTCCTCCTCCTCCTCCTCCTCTTCCTGTGTGATGGGTGGGACAGAAGGAACATTGTCTGGATAAAGGGGGCCTTGAGAGACAAGGAAGTCCTCCTCTTCCTGCCTCTGTTCTGCCTCAAGTGCCCTGTCCATTATCCCACGCAGCGTATGCTCCAACAGGTGGACAAGAGGTACAGTGTCACTGATGCATGCACTGTCACTGCTCACCATCCTCGTGGCCTCCTCAAATGGTGAGAGGACAGTGCATGCATCCCTGATCATGCTCCACTGGCGTGGGGAAAAAAAGCCAAGCTCCCCTGACCCTGTCCTGGTGCCGTAGTCGCAAAGGTACTCATTGATGGCCCTCTGCTGCGTGTGCAGTCGCTGCAGCATGGCCAACGTTGAGTTCCACCTGGTGGGCATGTCACATATTAGGCGGTTCTTGGGCAGGTTCAGCTCCTTTTGCAGCTCAGTCAGCCGAGCACTGGCATTATAAGATCGGCGGAAATGCACACAGACTTTCCTGGCCTGCCTCAGGACATCCTGTAAGCCTGGGAACCTGCCCAAGAACCGCTGCACCACCAGGTTGAGGACGTGAGCCATACAGGGCACATGGGTGAGCTGCCCCTGTCGCAGGGCGGAGAGGAGGTTGGTGCCATTATCAGAAACGACCATTCCTGGCTTAAGCTGGCGTGGCGTCAACCACCTCTCGGCCTGCCCCTGCAGAGCTGCCAGAACCTCTGGCCCAGTGTGGCTCCTGTCCCCCAAACACACCAGCGCAAGCACGGCATGGCATCTTTTTGCCTGCGTACTCGCGTAGCCCCTTGTACGCCTACGGAGCACCGCTGGTTCCGAGGACAGAGCACTCGAAGAGGACATGGAGGAAGAAGAAGAGGAGGGGGTGGAGGAGAGAGGTGTGTCACAACCAGTAGTAGCATTTTGGAGGCGTGGTGGCGGAACAACCTCCAACACTACTGCACCTTGTCCTGCATCCCTCCCAGCTGCCAATAGAGTGACCCAATGGGCCGTGAAAGAAAGATAACGTCCCTGTCCATGCCTGCTGGACCATGAGTCAGCGGTAATATGCACCTTACCGCTGACCGCCCTGTCCAGCGAGGCATGGACATTGCCTTCCACATGCCAGTAGAGAGACGGAATCGCCTTCCGTGAGAAAAAGTGGCGTTTGGGAACCTGCCACTGAGGAACCGCACATTGAACAAACTCACGGAAGGGGGCCGAGTCTATCAACTGAAAAGGCAGCAGTTGAAGTGCTAGCAATTTAGCCAAGCTAGCATTCAACCGCTGGGCATGTGGATGGCTGGGAGTATACTTCTTTCGACGGTCCAGCAGCTGGGGCAGGGAAATTTGCCTGCTACAATCGGACGTCGGTGTACTGCAAGTACTTGGTTGTGACACACCTAATTCTACACCTTCAGTCCTCTCAGAGCAGCTTTCAGAGAGGACTGAAGATATAGTGGGGATGGAGATCCCAGCTGATGAGGAGCAAGGAGAGGTCCGCTTTGTTCTTTGGTGTGGGTCTTTTATGTGTGCTTGCCAACGAGCTGCATGGCAGGTCGACATATGTCTGCTCATGCTTGTGGTGCCCAAGCGGCTGATGTTTTGGCCACGCGAGATACGCTTGAGACAAATATTGCAAATAGCAGTGGTGCGATCTGATGCACTCGTCTCAAAAAAGGCCCACACCAAAGAACTTTTGTGATAACGTGCAGAGGCAGCGCCCTGCACAGGCGGAGCTCTGCGGTGTGGTACAGTTGCTGTGCTGGCCTCTAGCTGGCCTCCAGGGGGCATCCTGCCTCGTTGGACATGTGACGCTGCATCCTCCTCCTCCTCCTCCTCTCTCCCTTCAGGCACCCACGTGGAGTCAGTGACCTCATCATCCCCTCCCTCTTCACCACTAGAGCAAACCTGGCAGTAAGCTGCAGCTGGTGGAACACTACTGCCAGATTGCTGTCCTTCAGCATCCCCTCTCTCTGCGCGCACACTACTGACTTCCTCAAGCTGGGTATCATCATCCGAGCCTTCGAATCGTTGGGCATCCTCCTGGAGCATGTACCCAACACTGTGCTCAAACAGTTCGGGGGACTCCTCAGGAGGACATGGTGGGTCTAGGGAAGGGGTGGCTGATGATGCCATTGAGTACGCATTGGCAGCTGCTCTGCCAGTACCCTGAGCCTGGGTGAGAGAGGATGAGGAGGATGAGGAGGGCTTGGTCATCCATTCTACCAAGCCTTCGGCATGATGCGGCTCCACATGTCCAGCTGCCGAAAACAAAGACAAGCGTGTCCCATGGCCACGTGCTGATGACGATGCACGACCACGTCCACGGCCAGCACTGTTGTCTCTAGAAACAGAGCCTGCCTGCCCTGTGTTCTTGCCTCGGCACGCTCTGCCTCTCCTTGGCGGTCTTCCAGCCATTGTAGTCGGTAGTGTATATAGTATAAAAAATAGAACTCCTATGTGTGCTCACAACACACTGTAGGTCCTATGGGTGCTGACACTAACACACTATAGGTACTATGTGTGCTGCTGACAAGAAAATATAGGAGCTCTGTTTGCTGCCACTAACACACTAGAAGTCCTATTGGTGCTTCTGAGATGAAAATATAGGAGCTCTGTGTGATGCCACTAACACACTAGAAGTCCTATGGGTGCTGCTGAGAAGAAAATATAGGAGCTCTGTGTGATGCCACTAACACACTAGAAGTCCTATGGGTGCTTCTGAGATGAAAATATAGGAACTCTGTGTGATACCACTAACACACTAGAAGTCCTATGGGTGCTTCTGAGAAGAAAATATAGGAGCTCTGTTTGCTGCCACTAACACACTAGAAGTCCTATGGGTGCTGCTGAGAAGAAAATATAGGAGCTCTGTGTGATGCCACTAACACACTAGAAGTCCTATGGGTGCTTCTGAGATGAAAATATAGGAGCTCTGTGTGATGCCACTAACACACTAGAAGTCCTATGGGTGCTGCTGAGAAGAAAATATAGGAGCTCTGTGTGATGCCACTAACACACTAGAAGTCTTATGGGTGCTTCTGAGATGAAAATATAGGAGCTCTGTGTGATGCCACTAACACACTAGAAGTCCTATGGGTGCTGCTGAGAAGAAAATATAGGAGCTCTGTGTGATGCCACTAACACACTAGAAGTCCTATGGGTGCTTCTGAGATGAAAATATAGGAACTCTGTGTGATGCCACTAACACACTAGAAGTCCTATGGGTGCTGCTGAGAAGAAAATATAGGAGCTCTGTTTGCTGCCACTAACACACTAGAAGTCCTATGGGTGCTTCTGAGAAGAAAATATAGGAGCTCTGTGTGATGCCACTAACACACTAGAAGTCCTATGGGTGCTTCTGAGATGAAAATATAGGAACTCTGTGTGATGCCACTAACACATTAGAAGTCCTATGGGTGCTGCTGAGAAGAAAATATAGGAGCTCTGTTTGCTGCCACTAACACACTAGAAGTCCTATGGGTGCTGCTGAGAAGAAAATATAGGAGCTCTGTGTGATGCCACTAACACACTAGAAGTCCTATGGGTGCTGCTGAGAAGAAAATATAGGAGCTCTGTTTGCTGCCACTAACACACTAGAAGTCCTATGGGTGCTTCTGAGATGAAAATATAGGAGCTCTGTGTGATGCCACTAACACACTAGAAGTCCTATGGGTGCTGCTGAGAAGAAAATATAGGAGCTCTGTTTGCTGCCACTAACACACTAGAAGTCCTATGGGTGCTGCTGAGAAGAAAATATAGGAGCTCTGTGTGATGCCACTAACACACTAGAAGTCCTATGGGTGCTGCTGAGAAGAAAATATAGGAGCTCTGTTTGCTGCCACTAACACACTAGAAGTCCTATGGGTGCTTCTGAGAAGAAAATATAGGAGCTCTGTGTGATGCCACTAACACACTAGAAGTCCTATGGGTGCTTCTGAGATGAAAATATAGGAACTCTGTGTGATGCCACTAACACATTAGAAGTCCTATGGGTGCTGCTGAGAAGAAAATATAGGAGCTCTGTTTGCTGCCACTAACACACTAGAAGTCCTATGGGTGCTGCTGAGAAGAAAATATAGGAGCTCTGTGTGATGCCACTAACACACTAGAAGTCCTATGGGTGCTGCTGAGAAGAAAATATAGGAGCTCTGTTTGCTGCCACTAACACACTAGAAGTCCTATGGGTGCTTCTGAGATTAAAATATAGGAGCTCTGTGTGATGCCACTAACACACTAGAAGTCCTATGGGTGCTGCTGAGAAGAAAATATAGGAGCTCTGTTTGCTGCCACTAACACACTAGAAGTCCTATGGGTGCTGCTGAGAAGAAAATATAGGAGCTCTGTGTGATGCCACTAACACACTAGAAGTCCTATGGGTGCTGCTGAGAAGAAAATATAGGAGCTCTGTTTGCTGCCACTAACACACTAGAAGTCCTATGGGTGCTGCTGAGAAGAAAATATAGGAGCTCTGTGTGATGCCACTAACACACTAGAAGTCCTATGGGTGCTTCTGAGATGAAAATATAGGAGCTCTGTGTGATGCCACTAACACACTAGAAGTCCTATGGGTGCTGCTGAGAAGAAAATATAGGAGCTCTGTGTGATGCCACTAACACACTAGAAGTCCTATAGGTGCTTCTGAGATGAAAATATAGGAACTCTGTGTGATGCCACTAACACACTAGAAGTCCTATGGGTGCTGCTGAGAAGAAAATATAGGAGCTCTGTTTGCTGCCACTAACACACTAGAAGTCCTATGGGTGCTTCTGAGAAGAAAATATAGGAGCTCTGTGTGATGCCACTAACACACTAGAAGTCCTATGGGTGCTTCTGAGATGAAAATATAGGAACTCTGTGTGATGCCACTAACACATTAGAAGTCCTATGGGTGCTGCTAAGAAGAAAATATAGGAGCTCTGTTTGCTGCCACTAACACACTAGAAGTCCTATGGGTGCTTCTGAGAAGAAAATATAGGAGCTCTGTGTGATGCCACTAACACACTAGAAGTCCTATGGGTGCTTCTGAGATGAAAATATAGGAACTCTGTGTGATGCCACTAACACATTAGAAGTCCTATGGGTGCTGCTGAGAAGAAAATATAGGAGCTCTGTTTGCTGCCACTAACACACTAGAAGTCCTATGGGTGCTGCTGAGAAGAAAATATAGGAGCTCTGTGTGATGCCACTAACACACTAGAAGTCCTATGGGTGCTGCTGAGAAGAAAATATAGGAGCTCTGTTTGCTGCCACTAACACACTAGAAGTCCTATGGGTGCTTCTGAGATGAAAATATAGGAACTCTGTGTGATGCCACTAACACACTAGAAGTCCTATGGGTGCTTCTGAGAAGAAAATATAGGAGCTCTGTGTGATGCCACTAACACACTAGAAGTCCTATGGGTGCTTCTGAGAAGAAAATATAGGAGCTCTGTGTGATGCCACTAACACACTAGAAGTCCTATGGGTGCTTCTGAGATGAAAATATAGGAACTCTGTGTGATGCCACTAACACATTAGAAGTCCTATGGGTGCTGCTGAGAAGAAAATATAGGAGCTCTGTGTGATGCCACTAACACACTAGAAGTCCTATGGGTGCTGCTGAGAAGAAAATATAGGAGCTCTGTTTGCTGCCACTAACACACTAGAAGTCCTATGGGTGCTGCTGAGAAGAAAATATAGGAGCTCTGTTTGCTGCCACTAACACACTAGAAGTCCTATGGGTGCTGCTGAGATGAAAATATAGGAACTCTGTGTGATGCCACTAACACACTAGAAGTCCTATGGGTGCTGCTGAGAAGAAAATATAGGAGCTCTGTTTGCTGCCACTAACACACTAGAAGTCCTATGGGTGCTGCTGAGAAGAAAATATAGGAACTCTGTTTGCTGCCACTAACACACTAGAAGTCCTATGGGTGCTGCTGAGAAGAAAATATAGGAGCTCTGTTTGCTGCCACTAACACACTAGAAGTCCTATGGGTGCTGCTGAGAAGAAAATATAGGAGCTCTGTTTGCTGCCACTAACACACTAGAAGTCCTATGGGTGCTGCTGAGATGAAAATATAGGAGCTCTGTTTGCTGCCACTAACACACTAGAAGTCCTATGGGTGCTGTTGGGGTGCAATGCTGTGCTAACAGCACTGCGGTTGGTACTACTGCAATACTGTACTAACAGTAAGCACGCACCAGACTAATCCCCAGCAGCAGCTAATAACACACTAACTGTGCAATCAGCAGCAATGAACGATCAATGACTTAGGTAGCAATGGTTTAGCAAAGAAATAGCCAATGGTTTAGCAAAGAAGAGCAAATCTTTCAGTATCAAGCAAAGACAGAATCAGCAGACTGATCTCTCCTAAAGCCGGAACTCATGTGACCGGGGCCGATGGCGTGGCGGCCTTTTAAATGGTGGGGCATGTACTAAAGCCCCTGAGCTGTAATTGGCTACAGGCGTCCTGCCTGTAGCCAATTATTGCTCTCCGAGTTTCGGGCTCTGTGATTGGCCAAGCATGCGGGGTCACAGTGCATGCTTGGCCAATCATCAGCCAGCAATGCACTGCGCCGGCCGCGCCGGCCGCAATGCATTGCGGGGCCGCTCGCATCACACGAATGTGATGCGAACGGCCCAAATAGTTCTGGGCTCGACGAGCGAGCGAACGCCCGGTGCTCGATTCGAACATGGGTTCGAATCGAGCACCGGGCCCATCCCTACTCTCCATTTGTTCTCTGAAGGATGACTGGCAGTGATTAAAGAACCAGAGCAGGAAAGGGTAGGTGTTAAAGTCTGTCATTGGTTTTAACCAGTTAAGTCCCGGACCAATACGCAGTATAAAGACCAGAGGTGTTTTTACAATTTGGCACTGTTTTAACTGGTAATGTCGCGGTCATGCAATCTTGTACCCAAATGAAATTTGCGTCCTTTTCTTCCCACAAATAGAGCTTTCTTTTAATAGTATTTGATTGCCTCTGCTATTTTAATTTTTTGCGATATAAACGGAAAAAGACCGAAAATTTTGAAAAAAATATATATTTTCTACTTTTTGTTATAAGAAAAATCGAATAAACTCAATTTTAGTCATACATTTAGGCCAAAATGTATTCAGCCACATGTCTTTAGTAAAAAAAATGTCAATAAGCGTATATTTATTGGTTTGCGCAAAAGTTATAGTGTCTGCAAACTAGGGTACATTTTCTGGAATTTACACAGCTTTTAATTTATGACTGCCTATCTAATTTCTTGAGGTGCTAAAATGGCAGGGCAGTACAACCACCCCCAAATGACCCCATTTTGAAAAGTAGACACCCCAAGGAAATTGCTGAGAGGCATGTTGAGCCCATTGAATATTTTTTTTTGTCCCAAGTGATTGAATAATGACAAAAAAAAATACAAAAAGTTGTCACTAAATTATATATTGCTCACACATGTCATGGGCATATGTGGAATTACACCCCAAAATACATTTTGCTGCTTCTCCTGAGTACGGGGATACCACATATGTGGGACTTTTTGGGAGCCTAGCCGCGTACGGGGCCCCGAATACCAAGCATGTGGTATCCCCGTACTCAGGAGAAGCAACAGAATGTATTTTGGGGTGTAATTCCACATATGCCCATGGCATGTTTGAGCAAAATATCATTTAGTGACAACTTTGTGCAAAAAAAAATTGTCTTTTTCCCGCAACTTGTGTCAAAATATAAAATATTCCATGGACTCGACATGCCTCTCAGCAAATAGCTTGGGGTGTCTACTTTCCAAAATGGGGTCATTTGGGGGGGTTTGAACTGTCCTGGCATTTTATGCACACCATTAGGAAGCTTATGTCACACATCATCTACTCTTCTAACCACTTAAAGACGAAGCCCTTTCTGACACTTTTTGTTTACATGAAAACATTTTTTTTGCAAGAAAATTACGTTGAACCCCCAAACATTATATATTTTTTTAAAGCAAAGGCCCTACAGATTAAAATGGTGGGTGTTGCATTTTTTTTCCCACACAGTATTTGCGCAGCGATTTTTCAAACGCATTTTTTGGGGGGAAAAATACACTTTTTTTATTTTAGTTTTCAATGGTTTTTATTCAAGTTTTTCACAATACAGGGTAAGGACCATGGCATTGACTTTAACAGTGTATATTGTCTATAAGCAGATAGGCATACATCGTAATCACGGATAAACCGCTTCCCCCTCAGAAGAGAGAGAATGACACTTTCTGGATAGTCTTCCTGTCCGTAATGTATATCTTAGATATAAAATCTCTCGACCTATTATGGAATGGGTCATCCGTGTTGGGCTTCACACCATATCCTGTATCCTTATCACACATATATACTTTTTTTTATTTTAATGCACTAAAACACACTATATTGCCCAAATGTTTAATGAAATAAAAAAGATTATCTTAGACCGAGTACATGGATACCAAACACGACATGCTTTAAAATTTCGCACAAACGTGCAGTGGCGACAAACTACATACATTTTTAAAAGCCTTTAAAAGCCTTTACAGATTACCACATTAGATTTACAGAGGAGGTCTACTGCTAAAATTACTGCCCTCGATCTGACCTTTGCGGTGATACCTCACATGCATGGTGCAATTGCTGTTTACATATGACGCCAGACCGACGCTTGCGTTCGCCTTTGCGCAAGAGCAGGGCGGGAAAGGGGTGCTTTTTTTTTATTATTATTTATTTTGCTTTTTTATTTTATTTTTAAACTGTTCCTTCCATTTTTAATTTTTTTTTATCATTTTTATTGTTATCTCAGGGAATGCAAATATCCCTTATGATAGCAATAGGTAGTGACAGGAAAAAAATGGGGGGGTTAGACCCTAGATCTTTCCTCTGCCCTCAAAGCATCTGACCACACCAAGATCGGTGTGATAAAATGCTTTCCCAATTTCCCAATGGCGCTTTTTATATCCGGGGGGGGACATTCCCTCCCACTGCTTGTAAAAGCAGTCCAGAGGCTAATTAGCCGCTAGGATTGCTTTTACATGAAAGCCGGCCGCTGGCTGAAAAGAATGATACCAAGATGATACCTAAACCCACAGGCATCATTCTGGTATAACCATTCAAAATCCAGCAACATACCAGTACGTTGCTGGTCCTTGTTGGACATGCATTGTAATCTTTTTTTTCATCCAGCCTGTTGGCTGAACGAAAAAAAGAGATTGATCAGTGGGTATGCCCACCATTAGAATACCTCCCTTCATCCACCCACTTCTAATGATGGGCATACATGCACCATTTATATATGCCGCAGCATGGGGGCATCCTCCCGCAAAAGTTATGCCGCGTACACACGTCTGACTTTTCCACGGGCAAGCCTCCGTCGGAACTTTGACCGTATGTACGCGGCATTAGGAGCAAAATTGCTCCTCCGCCCCTGCTGCCCCCATGCTTCGGCATATATGCTCTTTTTTTTAACTGTGGTGGTGAAATCACCTTCTACAGCTCTGGAGTCGCAGGGATCAGGCCTGTCTCTGTGAACGCTGCAATTATGTGTGTTGTGTATTGTAAGTGACAGTGATCGATTGATACTGCACTTGGGTGGGCTGGGCTGGACGGAGGGGCAAAACGCAGGTGCTAGCAGGTATCTGGGCTGATCCCGCTAACACTGCGTTTTTGGGAACCCTAAACTGCTAGGGACGCTAGTATAGATCTGATCAGATCAGATATTGATCTGTTCAGATACTATACCACTAAGGGAGGTGTATGCTTGGTGCGTGGGTGTTAGCGCTACTGGCACTAACCTGACGCTGCCTGGGGCGACGCAGACCCTATCTGACCCTAAAACCCAATTGATATCACCCACCGGGTGATCAGGGGGTTAAACCTTTATTGGGTTATATACGGCGAGTGCCCTGATGCTATAAAAAGCAAACTTACTAACCAGCGTCACCCGTAACACTTATACGGTGATCACTGGTGAAAGGGTTAACTCTAGGGGCAATCAGGGGGTTAAAACCTTTATTAGGTTGTATATGGGGGTACCTGATGCTATAAAAACCTGGCGGCGAACCTAAAAAAATAACTGGCTACCTAGCGGCACCAGCGACACTAATACAGCGATCAGAAAAACGATTGCTTAGTGACACTGGCGATAGGGGGTGAAAGGGTTACCTGTGGGGCGATCAAGGGGTTAAACCTTTATTAGATAATATATGGGGGTACCTGATGCTATAAAAACCTGGCGGCGAACCTAAAAAAATAGCTGGCTACCTAGCGGCACCAGCGACACTAATACAGCGATCAGAAAAATGATTGCTTAGTGACACTGGTGATAGGGGGTGAAAGGCTTACCTGGGGGGTGATCAAGGGGTTAAACCTTTATTAGATAATATATGGGGGTACCTGATGCTATAAAAACCTGGCAGCGAACCTAAAAAAATAACTGGCTACCTAGCCGCACCAGCGACACTAATACAGCGATCAGAAAAACGATTGCTTAGTAACACTGGTGATAGGGGGTGAAAGGGTTACCTGGAGGGCGATCAAGGGGTTAAACCTTTATTAGGTAATATATGGGGGTACCTGGCGCTATAAAAACCAGGCGGCGAACCTAAAAAAATAACTGGCTACCTAACGGCACCAGCGACACTAATACAGCGATCAGAAAAATGATCGCTTAGAGACAATGGTGATAGGGGGTGGAAGGGTTACCTGGGGGGTTAGGGGGCTACCCTGGACCTAAAGGGACCTAACACTAACTGCCCTGACACTTTTACTATCACAAATGTCACTGATTGCAGTGATCAGTAAATAAATGATCACTGCAATCGGTGACACTGTGACTGGGGGCTGGGGGGTGATCTGGGGGTGACTGGGGGGGTGGATTGTGTACCTATGTGTACCTACGTGTCAGTGGGCTGTTTGTGCACTAACCTGATGTCTTCTCTCCTCGGCGCTCTGGACGAATAGAGCGCCGCATGGAGAGTTGACATCACTTCCCCTGCCTGTGTTTACATTACACAGGCAGGGGAAGCATCTCATTCGCCAGGAGCGATCGCGAGGGGATGGCCAGAAACCAATGGCCACCCCCTCATCACGGATCGCTCCTGGACCAAAAACGACCACTGCATGTACCGGGGGGGTCCGATCGGACCCCCCACCCATACAAAGGCAGTCACGTACAGGTACGTGATTGTGCCTGTCCGTGCCATTCTGCTGACATATATGTACATGGGGCGGTCGTCAAGTGGTTAAAGAGACTATACGCAAGACAGCAACCATGCACTGCACCATCTTTTGAAAGGCCAGCAGCTGGTGCTTTCTGCAACCTGGATCTCAGGTTGCAATATAAAGATCATGTGTTAGACTGTGGTTGGCTGGCAAGGAGGGGAGAGCAGGACATGCCTAAAGGAGGGAGAGAAATGATGTGCTGCAAGAGAAAGACGGGGACACCACAATATACAGTGGCCATCTGGAACTCCAAAAAAAAAGCTTCACCAAAACCCAGTAGTCTGTTTCCTGGCATAATACACTTGGATAGGCAAAGTGTGGCATAATACACTTGGGTAGGCAAAGTGTGGCATAATACACTTGGGTAGGCAAAGTGAATAGTGCCCCTGAATCATGTATGTGAAAAACTAGTGAAAATAGCCCCATTTCTCCATTTCATAGCCTTAGCAGTACCATAATAATATAATTCTTCCTGCCATCACAAGCTTTATTCTACATTTCCACATGTCTACATTTTTGTTAAAATGCATATACAGATTTTTCTTTTTTATAAATTCTCTTTTGCTATTTGTTTTCCCTTTTAACCACTTCAATACAGGGCTTTTTGTACCACTTTAATTCAAGTTAGCCCAATTTTTTGGGAAAATATGAAAGATGATGTTACGCCGAGTAAATAGATACCTAACATGTCACGCTTTAAAATTGCGAACACTCATGGAATGGCGCCAAACTTCGGTACTTAAAAATCTCCATAGGCGACGCTTTAATTTTTTTTACAGGTTACCAGGTTAGAATTACAGAGGAGGTCTAGTGCTAGAATTGTTGCACGCGCTCTAACGCATGCGGCGATACCACACGTATGTGGTTTGAACAGCGTTTACATATGTGGGTGACTTACATGTGCATTCGCTTCTGATCGCGAGCCACCGGGGACAGGGGCGTTTTAAATTTTTTTTTTGTTATTTATTTATTTTTTTTACTTATTTATTTATTTTGTTACAATTATTTAACTTTTTTTTTGATCACTTTTATTCCTATTACAAGGAATGTAAACATCCCTTGTAATAGGAATGTGTGTGACAGGTCCTCTTTATTGAGAGATGCGGGGTCAATAAAACCCCACATCTCTCCTCCAGGCTGGAAAGCATGAGATCAGTGAAAATTTTTTCACTGATCTCATACTTACAGCCGCAATGGCGGCTTTGTTTACATTTGAGGACCCGGGCGTGACGTCATCACATCGCGCCCGGGCCTCCGACGATCATAGAGATGACTGGTGACCATCTGGTCACCAGTTATCTCTATGCTCGTCACGTGACCTACCAACGGCGCCGGAAGATTCGCTCCGGGTCCCCGATCGCACGGGAGAGCCCGGAGAAGCACCGGATGGCGGCGGGAGGGGGGGATGTCCCCTCCCGCCACCTATAAGAACGATCAAGCTGTGGAACCGCCACTATGATCATTCTTACGGTGCACAGAATCGCCGGCATTTTAAAAGGATATCTGAATGATGCCTCTAGCTGCAGGCATCATTCAGATATCCCCCTACAAAGCCAGGACGTCATATGACGTCCACCCAGGATGGGAGATCCCACCTGTGGACGTCATTTGACTATGGCTGGGTAGGGAAGTGGTTAAGACCATCCCTGCCCAAAGCAAACACACAAGGGCATGATGGCAGATTAAATAGGTTTGAAAAAACACAATTGAAGCCCAGGTTCACACTGGGCTGTGGGAGTGAAGCCGTACGAGTTCAGCTAAACTCACACGATTTCACTCCCGCTGGCAGTCCCAATTTGAGCCGCGATTACAAAGACATCCGTGCAGGTTTCTGCACAGATGTCAATGTAAATCGCGGGCCGAAATTGCAAAAAGTAGTACAGAAACTACTTTTTGAAATCGGTGCAGCGCCGCAGATGCAGCGTCGCACCGAATAAGGAAAGTGTCATTGCCGTCAATTTCCGGCAAATGCCGCCATTTTGACATGCGATTTGACATGGGCAGTGATGGCGATGCAAACTGGCTAAAAATATTGACAGCTGGGAAGGAGTATGCAATTAGATTTTGTGTGGCTACCATATTTGGCTAAATTAAATTCCCCTTCAATCCTTGGATTCAGTAAGTAGAAAGGGAGTTGGGTGGGCAATACAACTAACAGGGCATTTTTAACCTTAATGCAGGGAGTGCATTAAGGTAAAAAATAATAAATCCAAAACTCAAACGCAGAGGTTACTTTATATACTGTAAAAGACACTTGGAGTAGTAAATGTTCAAGACAAGACCACCAGAAACAACAGTGCTCAGGACCTATATGTATTGTAATGATAGTTAAATGCTCCACTGGAGGGTATAAATATACCCTGCGGTGGAAGGCGGACATGTAACATGTTCTAGATCCTGCAGCCGCTCTCCTATCCCCCCACTCCCTGTGACAGCAGGCCAGAGATGTTTTTCTCGTACCTGCTGTCACTATTTGAAAAGAGCACGGCTGTGTGGGGTTCCGCCCACATGGTTATTTCATTTATTCACAGAGTTCTGTGAATGAATGAATGAACTACAACTACAAGTCGGCTTGTAGTTCTTAATGATCTACCAGGGCATTGTTGAGCGCTCTAGTAGTTCATCGCCTCTTCCTTTGAGAAACTGCCTGCCCGTACGATGTATGGGCAAACAGCTTACACTGACAGTCTGTAGGAGGTCTGAGTCTACTTTCAAGGCTCCTACAAAAAAAAGTAAACTTATTGTTTAAAGGGGTTGTAAAGGTTTGTTTTTTATTTTCTAAATAGGTTCCTTTAAGCTAGTGCATTGTTGGTTCACTTACCTTTTCCTTCGATTTCCCTTCTAAATGTTTTTTTTCTTTGTCTGAATTTCTCACTCCCTGTTCCTCCTCAGTAAGCTTGCCCCCATCATCCGAGCCATTCTGGCTGGGGGTTAGTCAGCATGCTGGCCCCCTCCCTACAACTTCTCGCCGCAGGGATGTAGTTCCAAGGGAGGGGGCGAGCAGGGCCTTCTGATTCCTCCTTTTTTTAATTGAATTGTTTTGTAACTGTAATGTCTGATCTCTTGTTGTAAAGTTTTCTGCGTAAACTGTTGGAGCTATATAAATCCTGTATAATAATAATAATATGTGATTTGATTAAATAAACTTGTACACATTTTAAATGCTCCTGCGCCCTTCTCTTGCCCTTCTCTTGCTTGCTTTCAGAGTGTTCAAGCTGGATCTTCCTAGGGTCATGTAAAGGAGCAGCAGCAGGATTAACCTTTAATTACTTAAAGCGGAGCTCCACCCTAAAGTGGAAATTCCTCTCATCGGATTCCTCCCCCCCTCCGGTGCCACAATTGGCACCTTTCAGGGAGAGGGGGTGCAGATACACACGGCTCCCAGAACACAGCGGGGAACAGTGAGGACGGCGCAGCGCGACTCACGCATGTGCAGTAGGGAACGGGCAGTGAAGCCAAAACGCTTCACTTCCTGGTTCCCTCACCGATGATGGCGGTGGGGGCAGCCATGAGACGAGCAATTGCTCGTCTTCTGCTGCCGACGTTGCTGAACTCCAGGACAGGTAAGTGTCCATTTATTAAAAGTCAGCAACTGCAGTATTTGTAGCTGCTGGCTTTTAATTTTTTTTTTTTACGGTGGACCTCCGCTTTAATGATCTTCATGGATTCTTTTGCCAGAGAATTGCCCAAGCTGAATTTCCTTGAGTTTACTCAGGGAAGTACAGTAGAAGGATTATTATCTTATAACTACCCGAATACCAGAGAGTCTGAAAGCATTCTCTGGATTCATTGCATTGATTAGGGACATTATTTATGTATTTTCATTGATAATATTATTAGGGCAGCTTCTTGTGCGTTTTTCATTTTAGTTTGTAAAACTAAAAGTTCTGACAGCAAAATACGTTGTAGATCAGGAATATGCAATTAGCGGACCTCCAGCTGTTGCAAAACTACAAGTCCGATCATGCCTCTGCCTCTGGGTGTCATTCTTGTGGCTGTCAGAGTGCTGCTATGCCTCATGGGAATTGTAGTTCTGCAACAGCTGGAGGTCGGCTAATTGCATATCCCTGTTGTTGATGATGGCACTATTAAACCTTTATTTCATGAATCAATATATTTGTGCTGTGGTGGATTTGGGATTAGGGGAGGGGAGGATTTGTGTTGGAGGGGTAGAATTTAGGGCGGAGAGGATTCGTTTTGAAAGAGTATGAAGGAGGAGAGAATTTGTACTGGAGAAGGGCAACACAGGCAATCACAGATCAGGGTACAGAACCACTGTGATTGGCCCTGTACCATGTGGTCACCATGATCAATCACAAAGATTACAATGTAAACAGTGACACTGCACTGCTCTATTAACAGTGATCCTTTTTCTATGTAAAAAAAAGCTAAAAAATAAAATAGTAACAAAACTACTTAAACTTGTGGTGCCCTCTGAGGAGTTAACTGCATTTGAATTGCTTATCACAGAGCAATAAACTATTTTAACCCCCTAAATGCTGGAACACTATGCCATTGTGGGGAAGTTACAGAGTGACCCTATCCTCTAAAATGGGTTGTACTGAGCAGGCGGTAATGTGGCTCAACCATGGGTATTACTGCCCTCCAACCACAAGTGTAAACACTACACCAGATAAGAATATAGATTGAACAATTCTCTGTTAAACCTATTTTTAATTCACCATATACATCAACTGAGATCCTTCCCCTATGTGGTATTGCTACCCCTACTGTCATGTGTTTGCCACATCCACTAAAAAGTACAAAAATTTTTTTTTTTTTAACCATAGATTTTTTTTATTATTAAATTTTACAACTTACACGTAACAGATACAGCATTATAAGTATCACAGAGCATGTACAAAGACTGCATCAACCATCAATCTTACATATATGCTTGATAATCCTTGGGCTACTGAAATCAGAGCGGGACATTACCTCAATCGGAGGTATAGCCTGTCACCCCAACCCGGGTACATACTGTGAGCAGGCTCTGCATAGTTTTAAATATAAAGTAGCCCTCCTTAGACCTTAATGAGGGTCTTAGGTGATAGTCCTATAACAGGTTTGTTACGTGTGTTTATTGGATACTAAGATAACCGTGATATGAACCTAACGCTAAATACACATATTTTGCTCAGAAGGTATTCTTTAGATCTTTAGTTATACTCATTGTATGTTCCTACCACTAGATAACTGGGTGTGTTTAGGGAATTTCAGTAAAGTGTAGTTTAATCAAAGATCTTAAGTCACAAATGTGGAGAGGCATACGGCGAAGTCCTCCAGATCTCCCAGAACCTGTGGAAATCTAGAGCCCTTCCTTCTTTGTATGCCAGCAACTTCTCCATTGAGTAATGAGCATTAACTCTGGAAATTACGTTTTCAAGCATGGGAGGTTTCTGGGAGCGCCATTCCTTTGCTAAGGATATTCGAGCTGCAAAAAGCAAATGTGCGACTACTTTTCTCATTAGTAGGGGGAATTGTTCTATGCCAATGCTCAGTAGCGCTAGCGCAGAGTCTAATGTATAGGTAATGCCAGTGATTTTCTGAATCAAAGTCGACACTTCTTTCCAGAAATCTCTAATTATCTGACAATTCCAAAGTATGTGTAGTAAGTTGCCGGTAGAATTACAATTTCTCCAGCAGAGTGGGGAAACATTTGAGTCCATTTTGTGAAGGCGCATAGGTGTTAGGTACCATCTATGCAGAATTTTTTGAGCATTCTCCCAGTGCTCTACACATGCTGAGGATTTGCGGTTGTATTTTATAGCTAAGTACCATTGTTTTAGCGAGAATTCGTTTCATAGCTCCTGTTCCCATTTAATCATATTTGGCAATTTGGTGGACATGTATAGTGGGGTAGCATATTTATAGAATAAGGATATTCCTCTAACTTTTCCCTGATGTTTGGTGATTAAGTAGTCCCATAAGATTTTAGGTAGTTCTATAGGCCTAGGTGTATTGGCTGATACAAAGTGCTTCATTTGGTGTGTTTGGTATCTATCTAGCCCCTCTTGTTCTTCTATTCCATGTATAGAAAAGTGTTCACCTCTTCTCTTCCATGCTTGGGTTGAGAAATTAGGAATTAAGTATTCATAGGCTGCTAATGGGGTGTTTAATTTAGTCATAGGGGTATCTGCGAACTTCTGGTGTATCATGAAGGACCATGTTTCAGTAGTGGCTTGTATTGTAGGGTACGGAGGTGTTATTGCTTTATGATGTATACAGGCTGCTAGCGCTAACGCTGGGAGATTATGCCCTGGAGTAACTTCGCTTTCAATATTTACCCATTTATTGTCCGATTGGCAGGAGAACCAATAGCGCATATGGTCCAGGATTGCTGCTCGGTAGTAGATTTGTGCATTGGGGAGGCCTAGGCCCCCAAGGTGTTTTGGTTTATATAGTTGCGCTAATGCAATTCTGGGTTTTTTTCCCCCCCATATATAATTTTTCAGGCTATTCGCTAATTGGGAAAAGAATTTTTGAGGGATAGGGATGGATACTGTTCTAAAGTGATATAACAGTTTAGGTAATACTTGCATTTGGTATGCAGCTATCCTACCCACCCAAGATAGATGGAGTTTGCCGATTTGTGTCAGTTCATCTTCAAGGGTATTTAACAAAGGAGGGTAGTTGCAGGCATATGTTTTAGCGGAGGAGGAGGTCAGCTGCACACCAAGATAGGTAATAGAGGGGGGGTCCCAATTACAGGGGAATAATATTTTTAGCTTTTTTTTTGTAGCAGGGGGTACATTAATATTCAAGGCATAGCATTTAGTAGTGTTGATTTTATAAAAGGAGACCTGTCCAAATTTGTGTATCAAAGTTTGTATTGCTACGAGAGAGGATTGTGGTTTAGAAATAGTCAGGATAATATCGTCCGCGAATAGTCCTATTTTATGATTCTCTGAACCTATCTTAATACCCAGTACGGTGTCAGTGGATCTAATACTTTCCGCTAGGGGCTCTATGATTAATGAAAAAATAATTGGAGATAGAGGGCAACCTTGTCGCGTGCCGTTGGATAAAGTAAAGGAATCAGAAAGCATGCTAGAGGTGTACACTTGTGCCGTGGGGTGTGAATACAAAGACATGATTGCTGAGTGGATCAGGCCAGAGAATCCAAATTTTTGTAAAGTCTTTGATAGGTAACCCCAATGAACCCTATCGAAGGCCTTTTCTGCATCCAAAGCTAAGAAAGTGCTAGGTTGTTTACTTAGTTCCACATAGCGCAGAAGGTTTAGCATTCTTCTGGTGCCATCTGGCGCTTGCCTTCCTTTCACAAATCCTACTTGGTCCAGGTCAATGAGGGAGGGGGTAATTTCACTCAACCTGTTCGCTAGTATCTTAGCGTAGATCTTTAAGTCTGAGTTCAGCAGTGAGATTGGCCTAAAATTTTGGGGGTGAGATGTATCCTTGCCCGGTTTGGGTATTGTAACTATGATAGCCTGAAGCATTTCTTTTGGGAAAGAGCCAGAGGTAGCTGCTACATTGAAAACATTTACTAGTTTGGGAGCTAGAATGGAGGTGAATGCTTTGTAATATTCCGCTGAAAATCCGTCCGCTCCGGGTGATTTGTGCATGGGGAGGGTTCTAATAACCATCTCAACTTCATCATATGTAATAGGAGAGTTCAGGTCCCGGAGTGTGTTCAAATCTATGGAAGGTAGGTGAACCCCTTGGAGAAAATTGTCAATCTCTCCCTCCGATGGTTGGTGGGTGTGTGGGTCATTGGCGAGATTGTAGAGGGATTCATAATAATCTCTAAACACGTTGGCTATGTCCTTAGGGTTATGGAATGTGGTATGGGAATTGTGGTGTTTAATGTGCGTGAGGCTGGCTTTAGCTTGTCTCTTCTTAATTTGGGAAGCTAGAAGTTTGCTTGCCCTATTATTTTGGGAGTAGAAGGATAATTTCATTCTTTTAAAGAATACATCATACTCTGCTCTCAGTTCTTGTCTCAGTTCTTCCCGGCATTGATTAAGGCAAATCAAGATATTGGGGGAAGTGGTGCTGGGATTCTTGTGTAGGGCTTCTAATTCTGCTATGGACTCATGTAGTTGAGCCATGTGAAGTGATTTTTTCCTCTTCTCCCTAGAGGCTATTTGTATTAGAGAACCTCTTATAACCGCTTTGTGTGCGCACCATGTCATTGAAGGGGAACATTCACCATTAGCATTAAAGTGGAAATATTCTTTCAGTTTCTCCTCTATCTCAGCCCTGATTTGGGGCTGTGACAGAAGGTACGTATTGTTGCGCCACAAAGTTTTGTGGGAAGTCTTACTGGTATCCACAATCTCAATAGTCACTGGTGCATGGTCTGACCACGTGATACTGTGGATGTCAGTTTTAATCACATTTTGTAAAGTATACACATCAGTAAGAAAAAAATCGATTCTAGAATAGCTATTGTGCACTTGGGAGTGAAAGGTATAGTCCCTCTCTGTGGTTCTAAGGCAACGCCAAGGGTCGAATAGCCTCTCTTCATGGCAAAAGGGGCCAAGAGAGGGCCTTTGTCTAGTAGCCACAGAGGAGGAGTCCATGTCTCCGTTCATAGTCATGTTGAAGTCCCCACAGATAATCAAGTTACCTTTTTGCATAGATTTAGCAAGTTTAACAACTTTACGGATAAATTTAAATTGCTTATTATTAGGTGCATACAGATTTACCAACGTGTAGGTGGTGTGGTTCAGTTCAGCAATCAAGATGAGGAAGCGTAAGTACAAAAATTTTAAAGTGTGGCAAAATTAATCACAATACCGAAATTATATACATACAAACTCTTAGATGAACATTATATATCATCTACAAAAATCAAATATTCTTGTGCCACCAATTGCATTCACAGTGAATGGTGCCTAGAAATAAATAGCTCTTCACTGTGTGAATAATAAAAAGTTCCAATTTATCATCCACATTGAATTGTTGTCCTTAATTGATATCTTCAATCCTCTATATTGTGTCTTCTTTTCCTCCTTTACATCCAGTATTGCCAAAATAAATCTCACCACCTTTGGCACTCTGCGCTCACCTCCACTGATGGACCTATATGTAAAAATAGGCCACCATGTGCCTTCCCCTTAAAAAAGGGGTCTAATACACTGCTTTCAGATAATTATGGTTCCTCCAGTTCGTTCGCCTCTTTGGCAATTACATTCTCTGTCACACAAATCCCTATCATTTCTCTTGTAGCTCCTAAAAAAAAAGAGCTAATAAAATCTTTTACCCAAATTACATAAAACTCTTTATTAAAACCACAAAGTATTGCATTCACATTAAAAATACGCTAGGAACAACAGTGCACCACCTTAAATAACATCCCTAGATAATCCAGGTGCAGGTTCCCCTTAAGGCTAGAGATAGCGCATCACCTTATCAAGCTCTCCAACGGTTACTTCCAGGTGGGCATGATGACATCATTTGGCTTTGCACTGATGATTTTTTCGTCAAGGGGACTGGAATAATAGTAGAATGCATTTTGGGGTGTAATTATAAGTATGCCTATGATGTGTGTGAGAAATAGATTGTCAAAATGACAACTTTGTGAAAAGAAAAAAAAAAATTAACCAGTTCCCACCTGGCCTATATACAAATGACGACTGGGTGGGACATGCGTCATATGGTGCCCTCTCCGTAATACGCCTTGTGCATGCCCATAGTTTGTGAACTCTATAACTTTCCTACAGACTAAATAATAAATAATAAATGTTAATTTTGATTATTTTCACCAAAGAAATATAGCAGAATACAGTTTGGCTTAAATTTATGAGGAAAGATTATTTATTTGCAAAATTGTATAACAGAAACAAAGAAAAACAAGTTTATTTGCAAAATTTAAATTTTTCATTTACTGTATTTAGCACCAAAAAAAATAAAAAATCAGTGGTAACTAAATACCACCAAAAAGAAATCTATATCTGTGTAAAAAAAATTGTTTAATGGGCACAGTGTTGCATGACCGCGCAATTGTCCTTCAAGTTGCAACAGCGCTGAAAGCTGACAATTGGCCTGGGCAGGAAGGGTGTCTGGTTAATTTTTTCATTATCCCCCAAAAATTGTGGACAAAAATTACAACTTTAAAAACTGACCATGCCTTTTATTTAATACCTAGAACTGTCTAATTTCCAAAAAAGGGGTAATTTTGGAGGTATTTGTACTGTCTTATCATTGTAGGGCCTCAAGAAAGGACAGTCAGAACAAGACTAATACATTTTCAAATATATACATATACAGTAAATATATACAATAGTTTGTAGAATTTATACAGACTAAATAGCATACACTGAGTTGGGTTATTTTTATCAAAGAAATATAGCAGAATAAATTTTGGCTTAAATTTATAAAGATAAGGTAGAAAAAAACTGCGCTAGAACCCAAAATAAAGACAAAATACAAGCTTCCAGCACTCAAACAAACAAAGTAAACTGAAAATATAAATAAATAGTGCAGCGCTACAATAATAATAATGATAAAAAATAAAATGTCATACAGACAAATGACAAAAAATACGAATAAAAAAGTGATCACAGATTAAAAGCAATGTGGGGTGCATATGCCCCAGTTGATGACTTAATTAGTCTAAACGCGCCGGGCCCGCATCAGTGCACCCCACATTGCTTTTAATCTGTGATCACTTTTTTATTCATATTTTTTGTCATTTGTCTGTATGACATTTTATTTCAATAAACCTTGATTGGTTTTATTGACCTGCACCATTGGGAGCAATCCCTTTTGTCTTTATTTTTGTTCCCATTATCCATCTTGGAGCCTGCATGCGGGAAGAGTGCTGTATCAATATCTCAGCTCATTGGACCATCCTCCTCAGGACCGCTTCAGACCTCCACGGCATCTGCAGAGATCCTGTTCCATCGATCCAGGTCGTTGAGACCCCAAGCCTTTTTGACTCACTGTTATATGATAGATGAGTCCACCTGTTGCGGTAAGAGTACCCCATCTTTTTTCCATTATCAGTATTTGATCTCAACAGTCAACTTGTTGCTCTTGTTAACCCGGGTCATTCCGTGGGAAGAAAAATCACAGAATGTGGTTATAGTTTATGGACTTTGTCACATCCATTGAAGTTTCTCACATATCCATTGTGTACACTTTCTCTGGACTTTACTTTAAACAGAAGTTCTCTCACTTTTGTGTTTCACCATTGATGTTTGGTTTATTATCTATATCACATAGTGGTAATTCTTTACCATTATCATTATTGTAGCGCTGCACTATTTATTTATATTTAAAATTTATAAAGAAAAAAGTATTTGCACAATTTTATAACAGAAACTAAGAAAAATATATTTTTTTCAAAATTTCTTACCTTCCATATATCCTACCTTTATATAGCAAAAATAAAAAACAGTGGTGATTTAAAGGGGTTATAAACCCTCAAGGTTTTTCACCTTAATGCATTTAATGCATTAAGGTGAAAAACCTTCTGTAGTGCAGCAGCCCCCCAGAGCCCCCCTTGTACTTACCTAAACCCGATCTTTCCAGTGACGAGAACAAGCACAGCAGCTCCAGCCGCTGTTTCTGGACCTCATTGGATAGATTGATAGCAGTAGGAGCCATTGGCTTCCACTGCTGTCAATAAAATCCAATGACTTGGGAGACGGGGGGCAGGGGAGGGTGCCAAGTCCTGCTGTCTGTGTCAATGGACGCAGCAGCAGGACTCGGGAGCGTACCAGCACGAGTTCCCCTGAGGGAGAGCGGCTCTCCAATGGGGCACTCAAGAAGAGGGGGAGCCAAGAGCGTCACTGGGGGACCCTAGAAGAGGGTGATCGGGGCAACTCTGTGCAAAACCCTTGCACAGAGAAGGTAAGTAACATGTTTGTTGTTTAAAAAAAAAAAAAACTAACCTTTACAACCCCTTTAAATACCCCCAAAAGAAAACTCTATCTGTCTAAAAAATTGATATAAAATTAATGTGGTTACAGTGTTGCGTGACTGAGTACTTGTTATTCAAAATGTGAGAGCGCTGAAATTAGAAAAATGGATGGGAGAGGAAGGGAGTGAAAGTGTCTGGTCTCAAAGTGTTAATATTTCACTAATATAATCTCTAATATAGGTTGCTATAGGTTATTCCATTTTTCTTTTGTGAATTACCCAATAAATTGTTGGGCCTAAAATGACCCTATCTACTATAAGAATTGCATGTGTATTGAATTCTTGTGAAAAATAGACATATTGGGCTTGTATTCATTATACCATTCGGGCGATTTATTTCCCAGCTATATACAATAACAAAAGAATTTGCTAACATTTTAATCAAAAAACCAATTATGAAAATACTGAGCCTTACAACTAGATGTTGTGTTTCCAAAATTACTGTTACAAAGATAAATGAGGCATTTAGATCATAAAACTATTTTCAGAGGAGATGACACTTTGTAGACTGTTTGATGTGAAATATTCTGTGTTAATGATCTAAAGAGGAAGTATGTAAATAACACTTACTGTGCAGACTATGATATGCTTATCTTTTTGACCTTCTGTACTGCATACTCCAAACAAGTAGTCATCATGGTGTCACAAAACCTCCTATAACCCCTCTTATGGTCACAGTAAAGAAGCCTCACACTTCATTAAATTTAATTCAAAGAAAGCTGCTTCTCACTCGATTATTAATAAAACCACTTCAAATCACAGTAAAATATGTATGAGATGATAATTTCAACTGTGCCTAAACAGATGAACTTTGAAGTCGCTCTCTAGCTAAAACATATCATAAATATAGTTATGGGCAGAATTGAAAAGGGTTAGATGCTATTATTAGGTTCTACGTAAATGCTTTCCGCGTTTTGCATTCTGTTCCATCTGACACCTGTCACTTAAATAAAACTTAGAGATGTTCCCAGAGGCGTAACTAGAACCTTCAGGGCCCCCGGTGGAAGAACCCATAAAGGGCCCCCCCTCCCCCCGACAACCTTACCCTTACATTACAGTCCGCAGCGTTCCCCTTTATATCGCAGTCCGCAGCATTCTCCTTTATAATGCAGTCCGCAGCGTTCCCCTTTATATTGCAGTCCGCAGCGTTCCCCTTTACATCAGAGCTCTCCCTAAGACCACTTTCACACTGAAGACGCTTTTCAGGCGCTTTCACTCTAAAAAAAAGTGTCTGAAAACTTATTTCCATTAAAATCAATGAATCCTTTCGCACTGGGGCAGCGCGCTGAAAAAACGCCCCTCTCCATTGAAATTAATAGAAAGCGATTCAAAAGCGCCTGAAAAGCGCTCAGTGTTTTACTGGCAGTTTTTCAAGCGTCTCAGTGTGAAAGTGGCCTTACATCATCTGTAGCATTCCCCTTTAGATCAGGGTCTGCAGGGTCTACAGTGTACCCTGATGAAGAGGAGAGCTCTGTGGATCCTGATGTAAAGGGGAACTCTGATGTAAAGGGGAATGACCATGGTCCCCC
Organism: Rana muscosa; assembly: GCA_029206835.1. NCBI lineage: Eukaryota > Metazoa > Chordata > Amphibia > Anura > Ranidae > Rana > Rana muscosa. Next base: position 825,333,760 of record CM055121.1, read on the forward strand.
TTTACATCAGAGTTCCCCTTTACACCAGAGTCTGAAGGGTTCCCCCTTGCATGCTGCAGACCCTGATGTGAAGGGGAATGCTGCGAACTCAAGTGTAAAGGGAAACTCTGATGTAAGGTGGCCCCTCCCGTTACATCAGAGTCTACAGCATTCCCCTTCTGCAGGGTCTACAGTGTACCCTGATGAAGAGGAGAGCTCTGTGGATCCTGATGTAAAGGGGAATGCTGCAGACTCTGATGACCATGGTCCCCCTTTACATCAGAGTTCCCCGTTACACCAGAGTCTGCAGGGTTCCCCCTTACAGTGTAAGGTAGAACTCTGCAGACCCTGATGTGAAGGGGAATGCTGCGAACTCAAGTGTAAAGGGAAACTCTGATGTAAGGTGGCCCCTCCCATTACATCAGAGTCTACAGCATTCCCCTTTACATCGGAGTTCCCCTTTACATCAAGGTCCGCAGAGTTCTCCCTTGCACTGGGGGTAATTATTATTATTATTATTTGGGCACCTATATAGCGTCGTCAATTTACGCAGCACTTTACTTATACATTGTACATTCACATCAGTCCTTACCCTCAAGGAGCTTACAATCTAAGGTCCCTAACTCACATTCATATACTAGGGCCAATTTTTAGACAGAAGCCAATTAACCTACCAACATGTCTTCGGAGTGTGGGAGGAAACCCACGCAGGCACAGGGAGAAGATGCAAACTCCAGGCAGGTAGTGTCGTGGTTGGGATTCAAACCAGCGACCCTTTTTACTGCTAGGCGAAAGTGCTACCCACTACACCACTGTGCCGCTTCCTTCAGACTTTGATGCAAGGTATGATGTGAAGGGGGACTCTGGTGACCACAGTGACCCCCCATAGACTCTGTGTGGCCTGACTGGAGCTGTCAAACTGACCTCACCTCCTCCATTGCTCGGGTGCAGGACAGGCTCAGGCAGACCTTGGCTTTGATCCTCTTCTGTTCTTCTCCCGGCTCTCCCACTCCCCCTCTTCATATCACCCGCACGTTCAGTGTAGTTTATCTCATTCACAAATAACATTTGTCCCAAAGCTGTGGGTTTTGGGCGCCATTTTGTTGAAGACAAACTCCACTCTGTGTATATGGGAAAACTTCAACACAATGGCGTCGACAATGGAGACATTTGCTTGGCAGGGGGGCGGGCTCCAGCTGATGGAGAGCTGAGGGGCGATGTCCCATCCAGGCCAGCCGGAGTGCGACTCTGCAGACGTTCTGCGGGATTGGTGTGTGTCGGCATCCTCCTCCTCCTTGAAACGTCACCACGCGGCCGCCCCGCCCCCCAAGTCTGTCGAAATCCAAGCACTATTTTGCCATCCTGGGGCCCCCCCACAACAGCGGAACGTCAGGGCCCAGTCGTGGGGGTGACTGTTGCGACTATGATAATTCCGCCACTGGATGTTCCAATCCTTTCCTGTATTACTAGAATTTTTGTTTAATGCTGTATATGTCACACTTGGAGAGATTTTCCCCTATTTCCTTTTCTGTCTGACATCCATCAAAAAAGTGACTAATTTTCACAGTATTCTGTTATCAGTATACTGAAACCTAGTTTAATGCTAGAGATACACTAGAAAATGTAAATACTCATACGGTCATCGCAACAGGTTGTTGATTCTCTGGATTATGAGGCATGGACCCAGGCACTGAAAAATTTAGCGAAGGCTTCTTTATCCCCTTCGCAGAGCCTGACCCAGCTGTTCATCATTTATAGAGTACATTATACCTCATTGAAGCTCTACACTTAGGGGAAAATTACATCTCCACAGTGCCCCAGATGTACTACAGCTTCCGGTTCTTTCCTACACATGCTATGATGCTTTCCCAAGATCCATTGTTACTGGGAGTCTATCTTTTTTATCCTTAATTGCCTCTATTCTACGCAGGTGTCGATGGATCTAAAAATTGCTATTTTGGGAATAATGCTGGAAAATGTTCTTCCTGCTGAAATGCATTTATTGTGGATATATATTTAGCTCGTAAACGTATCCTACAGAAGTGGATTTCACCTTCACCTCTTACATACGATCAGTGGCGTGACATGCATAACTTTGCTCTGTGGAGAGAGGAGTTAATGTATAAATACACAGGCTGCCCTAAGAAATGTAAAAAAAATCTGGTTGTTGTGGCTAGAATCAAATTAATCAACATATTAATTTCTACGTCAGGGGCTGGACGTTGTAGGCTAGTAGCTTACTTTCCTTCTTGCTAATGATGGCAATGACTATAAGACCACTTTCACACTGAGGCGCTTTTCAGGCGCTTTCACGCAAAAAAAAGCGCCTGAAAACTTATTTCCATTAAAATCAATGAGTCCTTTCACACTGAGGCAGTGTGCTGAAAAAACGCCCCTCTCCATTGAAATGAATTGAAAGCGCTTCAAAAGCGCCTGAAAAGTGCTTAAAAGCGCTCAGTGTTTTACTGGCAGTTTTTTAAGCGCCTCAGTGTGAAAGTGGCCTTACAGTGATATGGGTGATATGGGTAGTGCTCTTTCCTCAGTCTGAGCTCTTTCCTCAGGGGTAATGTACACTGAGAGGGGGTTATGTTTTGTATCTGATGACTTATGTTACGTGTTCGAATGATTGGACGGTTTTATAAAGTTCTGCAAAGCATTCGTTTTTCTGTTACTGGTCTGTTTTGATTCAGGCTCTGTGACACGTGCATTACTTGTTCCCAAGGACACATTTGTATGCTGTGACAAAAGTAATAGATGTATTTGTATTTTGTTTTTTATTTTTATTGCTATTGAAAAAAAAAAGTTTAATAAAAATGTTTTTTTTTTAAATACATACTAAACCTTAAACAAAAATGTATGCAAATACATATATACTCCAAATACTTATTTTTCTATGTCTGTCAGCAGTAACTTAGTAAGCTTCAATTAATTTGTCTTAAAGTCAATGTAGCCCGGCCTAAACGATTTCTAAGTTAACGAGTGTTGAAAAGTGGGTACCTTTAGTGCTTGGCTGCTTGCAAATACATATATATTAGTTTTCATACTGAACACACTGTCCCTGGGTCATAGGCACATTCTGTATTGTAAATCTTAACTTCTGCTATAACAGTGATGCAGGTGGACTTGATATCTTTTGGAGAATTGATTGAAACACTTAGTATTCTATCCTTTGTAAGTGCATAATGATGGTGAATATTTAAATTAGATTTTTATATATATATATATATATATATATATATATATATATATATATATATATATATATATAGTTCAATATTGAAATGCTGGACACTCATACATAGAACCTAAAACAGATATCCGCTTTAGCTCCAGAAGGTTTTTAACCTTCATCAGGGCTACAAAACAAATACAAATATATAGGTCATAAAAATGAAAGTAAAATGTCATAAATATAAACATAAATATACAAGAAACAAATAAAGAATATAAAAGTCAAATAATATATACCTGTTTGCATGCAATGAGTTTGATTTACTAAAACTGGAGAGTGCAAATCTGGTGCTGCTGTGCATGTTAGTCAATCAGCTTCTAACTTCAGCTTGTTCAATTAGGCTTTGACAAAAAAACTAGAAGCTGTTTGGTTTCTATGCAAAACTACACCAAATTTTGCACTCTACAGTTCTAGTAAATCAAACCAAGTATCTCATTCCGGGAAATAGCAAACTCAAAGTTAATAATACATACAGTGAAAACAACAAAAAACAAAAACAAACCAAAGTAAAAGAAAAACCTGATATAATATAGAAATTGTTTACATTCTATCCAAAACTGCGATTTATTTTTACTAGAGTTAGGCTTTGCATTTAACTAAAGTCTTAATTTACCACTTCCTGCCCAGTCAATGTATAAATACAGCTGAACTGGTGCTTTCCAGTTTGGGGAGGACATCTTATGATGTCCTCCCACTGGACCACCTACTGTGTATCCCCTAAGACGCACTGTGGCACGATGGGGCTGATTTACAAAACGTTTGCGCCATGAGTATCGGCGCATCTGCGCGCGCAATGGCTGTTTTGGTATTTACAAAACATTAGTGCCGGTAGCGCAGCCCTATTTGCCATTTACTATAGTGTTGTTGGCGGACGGGAGGAGGCGCTCAGTGCGCCACTATGGACCTGGCGCACGGCATGTTAAAATCTAAATATAAAGAAGCTGGAAGTGAGAATATAATGGGGGTGATGTGAGGAAGTGTAGTGACACCTGCCCAAATAACGAATATGCCCAAAATCGAGTGAGAAAGTAACTTTTTCTAAACCAGCCCGCTGCGCCGGCAATTACGATTCGAGCTGCGGGAGTTTTTTTTGAGCTCAGCGCAGCAATTTTCCTTGTTTTCTTGCGCCAAGACACTGCGCCGGCAAAATCTTAGTAAATGTCAAGTCACGTAAATCAATTTGCATAAGTTGAACAGGCGCAGCTCTGAACTTCCCAGTGCGCCAGCAAAATGTCATTTCTAAAGGAAAAAAAAGGCATTTAAAAGCACCCGCGGCTGTAATGAATTGTCGGCTCCCGGCAATATAGAGAAAAGTCATTGAAAGTCATTGATAAAAATAAAAAAAAAGCGTGGGGGTCCCCCAAATTCCATTACCAGGCCCTTCAGGTCTGGAATGGATATTAAGGGGAACTCTGCCGAAAATTAAAAAAAAAATGCGTGCGGTTCCCCCAAATATCCATACCAGGCCCTTCAGATCTGGCATGGATTTTAAGGGGAACTCCACCCCAAATTTAAAAGAAAAATGGCGTGGAGTTCCCCCAAAAATCCACATCAGACCCTTATCCGAGCACGCAACCTGGCAGGCCGCAGGAAAAGAGGGGGGGACGAGAGAGCGCCCCCCCCTCCTGAACCGTACCAGGCCACATGCCCTCAACATGGGGAGGATGTCTGCGGGCGGGGGGCTTATCGGAATCTGGAAGACCCCTTTAACAAAGGGGACCCCCAGATCCCGGCCCCCCCTGTGTGAAATGGTAATGAGGTACATTGTACCCCTACCATTTCACAAAGAAAGTGTCAAAAATTTAAAAAATGACAAGAGCCGGTTTTTGACAATTCCTTTATCAATGTCTTCTCTTTTCTTCCATCTTCTTCTTCCATCTTCTTCTTTTCTCCATTCGGGTTTCTTCCTCCATCTTCCTCTTCATCTTTATCTTCATCTTCATCTTCTTTCTTCCTTCTTCCTTCGGTCTTCTCGTCCGGCATCTTGCTCCGGCTTCTTCTTTCTTCTTCGGCCGCTCCGTTTGAATTGGAGGTTCCCGCTGTGTGAGGATTCAGTTCTCCTCTTGGTCCGCTGCCACCCGGTGGCTCCGCCCCCCTCTGACACCACTGGGAAAGTCCCCGTGAAATCCATGTGCGTCAGAGGGGGTCGGGGTCACCGGGTGGCAGCGGACCCAGAGGAGAACTGAAGCGTCACACAGCGGGAACCACCAATTCAAACGGAGCGGCCGAAGAAAGAAGAAGGGAAGGCGCCGGAGCAAGATGCGGACGAGAAGACCGAAGGAAGATGAAGATGAAGATGAAGAACAAGATGGAGGAAGAAACCCGAATGAAGAACAGAAGAAGATGGAAGAAGAAGATGGAAGAAAGGAGAAGATGGAAGAAGAAGATGGAAGAAGAAGATGAAAGAAAGGAAAAGACATTAATAAAGGAATTGTCAAAAACCGGCTCTTGTCATTTTTTACATTTTTGTCACTTTCTTTGTGAAATGGTAGGGGTACATTTGTACCCCATTACCATTTCACACAGGGGGGGCGGGATCTGGGGGTCCCCTTTGTTAAAGGGGTCTTCCAGATTCCGATAAGCCCCCCGCCCGCAGACCCCCACAACCACCGGGCAAGGGTTGTGGGGATGAGGCCCTTGTCCCCATCAGCATGGGGACATCCTCCCCATGTTGAGGGCATGTGGCCTGGTACGGATCAGGAGGGAGAGGGGGCCGCTCTCTCGTCCCCCCCTCTTTTCCTGTGGCCTGCTAGGTTGCATGCTCGGATAAGGGTCTGGTGTGGATTTTTGGGGGTACTCCACGCCATTTTTTTTTTAAATTTGGGGTGGAGTTCCCCTTAAAATCCATACCAGATCTGAAGGGCCTGGTATGGATATTTGGGGGAACCGCACGCATTTTTTTTAAATTTGCGCAGAGTTCCCCTTAATATCCATTCCAGACCTGAAGGGCCTGGTAATTGAATTTGGGAGACCCCCACGCTTTTTTTTTGTGTTATCAAAGACTTTCAATGACTTTTATCTGTATTGACGGGAACCAGCAATTCATTACAGCTGCGAGGACTTTTAAATGACTATTATTTTACTTTAGAAATGTCATTTTGCTCTCGAACTGTTATAAACATGGAAAACATGCACTACTTTACAGGCATACTATAGACACCCCCCAGGTATGATATTTAGGGCCAGTTCACACCGGATGCAGTGCAGTGCGTTTTTTTGATGCATGAAAAACGCAAAGAAAGTTAATCACATTAATGCCAATGGCATAGGTCACACCACTGCAGTCCGTTCCAGTGCGTTTCATAAAGGAAAAAAATAATTGGTCATGCTGCATTTTTTAGGTACAGAACTGTACTGGACCACAGTAAAACACATCAAAAACGCAACGGAACGTACCAAAAACGCACTGGAATGCACCGGAACGCACCGAAATGCACCAAAGACGCACTGCAACACACTTGTCCTAAGTGAAAAGAGGGGGAAAAAAACACTAGACTGCATCAAAAACGCATCAAAAATGCACTGGAACACACTTGTCCTTCTCTTTGGTTAATAAAAAAGAGGGGTGAAAAAAAAGCACTGGACTGCATCAAAAACGTAACAAAAATGCACTGGAACGTGTCAAAAACGCGCATGCAGAAAAGCACCTGGAACGCATCCAGACTGCGTTTCTATGGTGTGAACTAGGGCCAGTTCACACCATAGAAACGCAATCCGGATGTGTTCCAGGTGCTTTTTTGCATGCACGTTTTTGATGCGTTCCAGTGCATTTTTGTTATGTTTTTGATGCAGTCCAGTGCTTTTTTTTCACCCCTCTTTTTTATTAACCAAAGAGAAGGACAAGTGTGTTCTAGTGCGTTTTTGGTGCATTTAGGTGTGTTCCGGTGCGTTCCAGTGCGTTTATGATGCATTTTGCTGCGTTCCAGTACAGTCCAGTGCAGGTAAAATGCAGCATGTTCTACTTTTTTGGGGGAACTGGAACGCACTGGAACAAACACTGCCATTTAGAACCATATACAGGCATACCCCACTTTTAAGTACACAATGGGGTTTATTTACTAAAACTGTAAAGTGCAAAATCAGGCTCACTTCTGCATATAAACCAACGAGCTTCCAGGTTTTATTACCAGGCTTAATTGAACAAGCCGGGCTTAAAATCTCATTGGTTTATATGCAGAAGTGAGCCTGATTTTGCACTTTCCAGCTTTAGTAAATAAACCCCATTGTGTACTTAAAAGTGGGGTATGCCTGTAACCAACTTTCCATGCATTTTTGATGCATAAAAACGCAATGGACTGCATGTGGTGTGAAATGGCCCTTAAGCAATTTGGCATATTTAAAGGCACTTCTCTTTGTTTTGTTTTTGGTGTTGTCCAAATTGGTGACATTGATATATGTCCCTTAGGGTGGGACCTGGGCCCCCATTTTAAGGCCAATAACTAGAAGAAAAGCCAGCCAAGTGGGGACTAGCAAAATTAACAAGTCAGTTCCCATAGACTGCAATGGTATTTGTTGGTAGGGGGCCCTTCAGGTCTGGTATGGATTTTAAGGGGAACCCCGCCAAACTTAAAAAAAAAAATAGCGTGGGGTCCCCCTATAAATCCATACCAGGCCCTTCAGGTCTGGTATGGATTTTAAAGGGAACCCCGCCAAATGTTAAAAAAATAGCTTGGGGTCCCCTAGAAATCTACACCAGACCCTTTATCCGAGCACGCAACCTGGCAGGCCGCAGGGGAAGAGGTGGGGACGAGAGAGTGGCCCCCCTCCCTCCTGAACCGTACCAGGCCACATGCCCTCAACATGGGGAGGATGTCCCCATGTTGATGGGGACAAGGGCCTCTTCCCGACAACCCTGGCCGTTGGTTGTCGGGGTCTGCGGGCGGGGGGCTTATCGGATTCCGGGAGCCCCCTTTAATAAGGGGGCCCCCAGATACCGGCCCCCCATCCTATGTGAATGAGTATGGGGTACATCGTACCCCTACCCATTCACCTAGTGGCAAAAAAAGTTAATAAAAAACAACACAGGTTTTTAAAGTAATTTATTAGGCAGCTCCGGGGGTCTTCCTGCCGGGCGCCCCGCTATCTTCTTCCAGCTCTTTTGCTAGTGGGGTCCCGGGCTTCCTCGTCGTCTTCGGGGGTCTTTCTGCCGGGCGCCCCGCTATCTTCTTCCAGCTCTTTTGCTAGCGGGGTCCCGGGCTTCATCGTCGCCTTCTTCCGACTTCGGGGGTCTCTTGCGTGTCGTCTCCTCGCTCTCCAGTTCTTCTCCCGCTCTCCGGTGCCTTCTCCACGATCTCCGGTTCTTTCTGCCTTCTGCCGGGCGCCCCGCTATCTTCTTCCAGCTCTTTTGCTAGCGGGGTCCCGGGCTTCATCGTCGCCTTCTTCCCTCTTCTCTTCGCCCGATGTTGCCTCGTCGCTGTCCGCCGTTACAATGCTCTGGCCGCGGAGCACGCCCATTTATAATGGCATGGGCGTGGTCACCGGGTGATGCCACCGCTGACCCTGCCCCCGTAGCACGTCACAGTCCCATCATTCCTCGGGACTGTGACATCATAGACCCCCGAAGACGACGAGGAAGCCCGGGACCCCGCTAGCAAAAGAGCTGGAAGAAGATAGCGGGGCGCCCGGCAGGAAGACCCCCGGAGCAGTGTAATAAATTACTTTAAAAACCTGTGTTGTGTTTTTTATTGATGTACCCCATACTCATTCACATAGGGTGGGGGGGCCGGTATCTGGGGGCCCCCTTATTAAAAAAATTTTCATTAAAGTTTGGCGTGAAGTTCCCCTTCATGATACATACCAAACACGGGACAGCGAGGCTGCCGAGAACCAGCGCGATGTCATCGCGCTGGAGATATTCTCGGCCAGCAAGTCGCCTCTAGGACACGACTTGAGCGGCTGCTTCACGCTCAGGTCGTGTCCAAGTTGCCCCGCAAAGTCGCGCTGTCCCTGTGTCAGCCGGCACACGAGTCGGCCCGCGAGTCGGATCCGCTGCATCCGACTTCCCGGGCGACCTCTATTCAAATCAATGGGCTTCCATAGGGAACCATTCATTTTCAATAGAGCGCCGCTGACATTTGTATTTACTATAACAGTGCGCCGCTGTGCGCCGCTGGTTCCTGCGCCCAGTAAAGGAGTTATCCGGCGCACCAATTAAGGTTAGAACCAGCGCAGCGCACTGTTATTAGTAAATCAGCCCCGATCTGTCATCTGCTGTATCCACCAGACAGCAGATGACTGATCACGGATGCCAGCCTGCTGTGACTGGCCCAGGTATTGTGTGGTCACTGTGACCAATCACTTGCTCACAAGTAAACAGCTTACTATTGTAATTGCTGTGATTGGTCACACTGATCACATGGTACATGGAAAATCACAGCGACCCTGTACCATGTGATAACTGCAACCAACCACAGCACTCACAATATTAAACAATGAGTCATGTATGAAAGCCATCCATGACAGTTAAAACTATTGATTTTACAGTGATCATTAGGGAGGAGCAGAACACCCCCCAGTTTGGTTCGCATGAGAACATGCGAACAGGCAATACATTTATTTGAACATCCGAACACCGTTAAAGTCTATGGGACTCAAACATGAAAAATCTAAAGTGCTAATTTTAAAGGCTTATATGCAAGTTATTGTTATAAAAATGTTTGGGGACCCGGGTCCTGCCCCAGGGGACATGTATCAATGCAAAAAAAGTTTAAAAAACTGCCGTTTTTTCGGGAGCAGTGATTTTAATAATGCTTAAAGTGAAACAATAAAAGTTAAATATTCCTTTAAATTTCGTACCATATATAGTATGCCTGTAAAGTAGCGCTTGTTTCCCATGCTTAGAACTGTCCCTGCACAAAGTGTAATTTCTGAAGGAAAAAAAGGAATTTAAAAGCACTCGCGGCTATAATGAATTGTCGGCTCCCAGGAATACAGAGAAAAGTCATTGAAAGTCATTGATAAAAAAAATGCGTGGAGGTCCCCCCAAATTCAATTACCAGGCCCTTCAGGTCTGGTATGGATATTAAGGGGAACCCTGCGTCAAATTAAAAAAAAAATTACGTGGGGTTCCCCCCAAATATTCATACCAGACCCTTCAGGTCCGGTATGGATATTTGATGCAGGTTTCTGTTGCATCAGAGGGGGGCGGGGTCACCCGCACATCACTGGGGAAGCCCAGGTTTCCCCTTGTGTCAGAGGGGGACGGAGTCACGTGACGGGTGGCCTCATCCTCAGCTACATAAGAGACCTGTCAGGCTGCCGGGATTCCCGGGGTGTCTCCGGTGGAGGCAGCATGCTTGCTGTTCCTCGCTGCGCTGGACATCTCATCGTTGGAGCCTGGACCTGGAGAGGAGAGATCATCCATCGCTGGACCCCGGAGAGGAGATCACCAATCGCAGGATACCGACAGCATTGGAGTGGAGACCGAGAGTGGATTACCACCGCTGCAATCTTTTTTTTTTTTTTTTTTTTTTTAATAAAGGTTTTATCCCAACGGTGTCTGTGTTTTTTTTACAATTTTTTACACTTTCTTTGTGAAATGGTAGGGGTAAAATGTACCCCTTACCAATTCACATGGGGGGGTGGGATCTGGGGGTCCCCCTTGTTAAAGGGGTCTTCCAGATTCCGATAAGCCCCCCGCCCGCAGACCCCCACAACCACCAGGCAAGGGTTGTGGGGATGAGGCCCTTGTCCCCATCAACATGGGGACATGGTGCTTTGGGGGGTCACAGACCCCAAAGCATCCTCTCCATGTAAGGGCATGTGGCCTGGTACGGTTCAGGAGGGGGGCGCTCTTTCGTCCCCCCTCTTTTCCTGCGGCCTGCCAGGTTGCGTGCTCGAATAAAGGGTCTGGTATGGATATTTGGGGGGAACTCCACGCCATTTTTTTTTTAAATTTGGGGTGGAGCTCCCCTTAAAATCCATACCAGACCTAAAGGGCCTGGTAATTGAATTTAGGGGGACCCCCACGCATTTTTTTTTTTATCAATGACTTTCAATGACTTTTCTCTGTATTGCCAGGAGCAGACAATTCATTATAGCCGCGGGTGCTTTTAAATTACTTTTTTTCCTTCAGAAATTACACTTTGTGCAGGGACAGTTATAAGCATGGGAAACAAGCGCTACTTTACAGGCATACTATACACACCCCCCTAGGTACGAAATGTAAAGGAATATTTCACTTTTATTGTTTCACTTTAAACATTATTAAAATCACTGCTTCCGAAATAAAATCAGTTTTTAAAACTTTTTTTTGCATTGATACATGTCCCCTGGGGCAGGACCCAGGTCCCGAACACTATTTATGACAATAACTTGCATATAAGCCTTTAAAATTAGCACTTTAGATTTCTCCCATAGACTTTTACAGGGTGTTCCGCGGCTTTTCGAATTTGCCACGAACACCCCAAATTGTTCGCTGTTCGGCGAACGGGCAAACCTTCTGAGAGTAGTAGAGTAGTACCGTGTCACTATAGAGACACTGCACTACTCTGGTGACAGTATGTAAAAAAATAAAATAAAAAAAATGTAGATACTGTCACCAGTCAGTGTTTTTAATCATCTCCACCCACTCACAGTGTCCCTGATCACCGCCATACTATTCATATTGGGCTCCATTAATAAAGCAGTATCTACCTCTTTAAGATCCACAGTAAAATAACTCTTAACGTTTTTCACATTTTTTTTTTTTTTCATTTTTATGAAGTGATGTGGTGTTTTAGGAGTGAAAGCTACCGTCATTTTAATGCCAGCACTCACTGGTATTCTTAACAACTAGTGAATAGATGGTTGTTAAGGAGCGGGTGGCTGCCATGTCATTAAAAACCACAATCTGCTGTCAGCGGGGCTCCCCGCTAACAGCAGAATGTAAACAAAATTATTTAAAAAAATAGCATGGGGGTCCTCCCAATCCATACCAGGCCCTTCTGGTCTGCCATGGATTTTGTGGAACCCCACAGCAAAATTTACAGCAGATGAGTTATGGTTGTTAAGGACACGGTTGCCACTTGCTCCTTAACAACCAGCTATTTACTGGTTGTTAAGGATGCCGGCGGCTGCCAGCTCCTTACCAATCAGCTAAAATTAAACACATTCCGTAACTATTGCATGCCTGGATCACTGCTTATTTACTGCATACATTAATTAATTTATTTCCATTAGCGAATTGACTTTAATGCCATTTTATGCGGTATTTACCAAGCTTTTTGAGGTAAATACTGCATAAAGGGATAGTGAATTGACAGTTTCAGCATTGCATGCGGTATTTGGGAAAGATGTGTCAGATCACCTAAATACTGCATGCGATCTGCTTTAGTGAATGGAGCCCATTGTCCCTAATCACAGCCATACCAGTTACTGTGTCCCTGATCATCACCACACCAGTTACAGTGTCCCTGATCACCGCCACACCAGTCATTGTGTCATCATAAGGACCTAACCTCTTAAGCCCCTTAACCTCACATATGAATGAGTATTGTTGCAGCTAGTCACAGTTCTCTTATCACCACCACACCAGCCACATTATCATCAGACCAGTGTAGCTAGATTCAGGGTTCCTGATTTGCCTGTTTATTGATCACATTTTTGCATAGTACCTGGACTGATCCTTTGTCTATTTGCTGACCATGTTTCTGCCTGCGCCTGAACTTACCCATCTGCATGTCCGACTGACTATGTTCCTGCAAGACACTAGTCCAAGCCACATTCTGCAGACAACTGCACCCCTGGAACCACGGAAACCCTCTTGTTCTTCCTTTCTTAAGCCTCCTGTACTTCCTGGCCAGTGAACATCGCATTCCTGGAGGCCACCACATACCAGTAGGCTAGGCTTGCTTAGCTTGACTAAGCGATATTCCCTGATCACTCATACAGAGGTGACCATTTGTGTGATAAACAAGATACATCTCTGATACATAATCAGTCCGGGCACTCAAAAAGTCAAACACATTTATTATCCCCATACTCATCAGGAGTAGCAGAATGTGTTTTGGGTTGTAATTAAAATTATGCCCTCACTGTATGTGAGAAATATCTTATTAAATTGACAACTTTGTGTAAAAAAAAACAATTTTAATTTTGCACTTTCCAAAAACATGTGGCAAACAAATGAAGTCTTAAAAAGATTCACCATGGAATCAATTCACTAACGTTTACTGCATGCGATAAGGGTATCATGTTACTCATTTGCATAAATTATCACATGCAATAAACTAAGTCCAATTCACAAAGAATTAAAAAAAATTAAGATAATGCGGTATTTACCGGAAAAAAAATGTGACGGTAAGTATTGCATACAAAGCTTTTAAGTCCAATTCACCAACGGACCAGAGAGTAAAAAAAGCATGCAATCATTTCCACCAGGGTTTTGCTTGCGGTATCACATGCTGCATTTGTCAAAAAACAGCTTGGACCCCCAGGCTGTTTTTTGACAAATAGCTGGCTGCTAAGCAGCGGGCTGGGAAGCCGGCCGCCGCGTCCTTAACAACGATGACTTCCAGGTTCCCCGCTGACAGCTGATTGTAAAAAAAAGCTGACAATTAAAAAGTAGGAAAACAACTGTGTGGGGTCCCCACCAGTCCAAACCAGGCCCTTCGGGTCTAAAATGAATTTTAAGGGGAACCCCACGCCAAAATAACAATAAAAACGGCATGGGTCCCCCAAAAATCCTTACCAGACCCTTATCCGGGCATGAACCATGTTGATGGGGACAAGGGTCTCATCCCCACAATTGTGGCCGGTGGTTGTGGGGGCCTGTGGGCAGTGGGCTAATTGGAATTTGAAAGCCCCCCTTAACAAGGGGGTCCCAGATTCCAGCCTAAAAAGACACACACAGTTTATGACAATTCTTTTATTAAAAAATAAAAAAATTGTGTCCCCCAATGTAAATTCAACGTCAATCATGCTGCCCAATGCCCGCTGGACCCGAAAAAAGACACTCCCACCATCGGTGAAGGCTGGTTGCTTACTGCAGGCTCCACCGTCTGACATTTCTTATATAGGTAAGGGCCAGCTGGCTACATCACCTGGTGGCCCCTATCTCCTTGTGACATCAATGACCATTGCATGCCGGGTTGGTGACATCACAAGGGGGCTGAGCAAATTCTTTACTGCATCTTCCAGAAAACTTGTGGCAAAAATGTAAACTTTCAAAAGACTCAATATGCCCCTTAGAAAATATCTTGGAGTGTTTGCTTTTCAAAATGTGATCATTGTGTGGGTGTTTTAACTGTCCTGGTGCTCTAGGGCCTCTAAAAATGTCCAAAGGTGCGCCTTCGATTTTGGGCCCTTCTATGCATCTAGGCTGTAAAAAGGGCTCACTCATGTGGTATCATTATATTTAGAAGGCATAACATAATGTGTTTTGAGGTGTAATTATAAGTATGCCTATGCTGTGTGTGAGAACTAACTTGAAATTAAGGTAAAATTACAACTTTGTAAAAACAAAAAACAAAAATAAACTTTATTTAATTTCTTAACTTTCCAAAAAATTTGGACAAAAAAGTTACAACTTCAAAAAACTCACCATACCTCTTACTAAATACCTCTGACTGTCTACTTTCCAAAAATGGGTCATTTGGGGTGTATTCATACTGTCCTAGCATTTTAGAGCCTCAAGGAATGAGGCAGTCAGTACATCAGGACTGATCAATTTTTAAATATATATAGCATAGTTTGTAGACGCTATAACTTTCGCACAGACTAAACAATATAAACGGATTTGGGTTATTTTATACTAAATAAATGTATCAGAAATTTTTTCCTAAACTTATGTAAAAAAAAATATTTATTTTCAAAATTTTGAAACAAAAACTAAGAAAAAATTTTTTTTTTCAAAATGTTTGGTATTTTTTGTTAATATAGTAAAAAAAACAAAAAACAGTGGTGACTAAATACCCCTTTGATATTGTGTTAAGATGGAAGGCTCACCAGAAATCCATGATCCATAAACTGATACATAGAAGTGTTCCCAACAGGTACATCTAAGTGGCAAGGGTCCTCTCACCAGATGTTGTCATTGACCACCCTTCATCCACATCAACTCAGGACTGGTATTAGAACAGAAAAAATCCCAGAGTGTAGTATTTTGATAACTAAGCATCAGCATCAGGGACTATTATACTCACATAATATTTATTATACTGGCGTTTTTCAATGTCTTTTTTTCCTCCAGTTGTAAGCTAGACAAACCACTTTACCATACGCTATGCCTCACCCCTCACACTCCCCAGCAGGCTGACTTCCTCAAGAAGTCACATAATGAAACAGTAGACCTGAAGTGAGGATCACATGCACCCAGCATCCAAAAGTGGTGATTTTCCAGTGTTTTAAAGGGGCTTTGTCAATTTTATTTCATGTGAGTGTATTTATTAATAAAGCCCTTTGTCATTTTGTTAAATACTACACTATGGGAGTTTTCCATTCTGTATATTGTTTTGGAGGGGACAAATTTGAGAAGTTTGTCTATGGACCCTGTGGAGCAGATTCAGAAGGACGTCTTAAAAATTGAAGATTTGCATGTGAAGAGATTCTGACTGAGCTATTACTATATGGATATCTCTGGTAAGCCTTTGTCCACTTTGAGCATGGGTGTCCTGGTTTCTTAAAAGGACAGTACTGTTCACAGAATATTGTGCAGCAAATTCCCAATATTGACAAACAAGTGATGGTGCCCTAAATATTACACCAAAAAGTAATCAGCTGCCCCTTTAAATAAGTTATAAATACCACTTGACAACTGGAAAATGTATTTTAAGTGTAAAGGTGATGGCGCTTCACCAGATGTAATCATAAATTAACATCCATAACTCTATAAGAGAATGTGGGGATGTATAAGACACAATATGATAAGTGAAATGACTACTTACAAAAAAAATAATAATACTAAAACAATTTTAATGCAAAATTAAATCCAATGTGACTGTGTCCATTTAGAAAGTGCTCCTAGATGCATACACTATATCTTCTGATTGCTTCACCATGGGTGCTCAGCGGGTAGATGGCAACTCACCAAAGGTGTTTGACCCCTTGTTACAAGAGGTCAGTCAGGGCTTTTAGAAAACCAGATCGGTTCCTGCGCTCCCACCATTCCACTCCAGTGATCACTCAGGTTTTAGCTAGAAAGTAAGAGTGTACCCCACCAGAGACACCATGAAGGACTTTATAGTGTAGTAGGTATATTGATGTTTAAAATCAAGCATACAAAATATTGCACTCACATGTATCAGTGCCTGAGCCCGGCACTGAGGATCTACAGCGTTTGCAGATGTGGCCTGTCAGTTTAACGCCGGCGTGCACTCCACATCTCATTCTCAAAACTGGGTCTTAGTAGAGGTCACTTGGCAATCCGGAAGTGACGAGTCCCCACTCCGACATACGTTTAAACGTACTTGGCGTCTTCAGGAAGTGACAAAGCGCCATTTCTGGTTTACAATTATAATGAGAGAATGGATTCTGTTGGTTGAACTCCTCCAAAGGGGAGTACGGGGACAAACTTTGGGTGAGAACTTGGCCTCGACCACAACATGTCCGTCCACACATACTGGATAGACCCAGATGTACACAATCACGTTCATTTATATTAAAAAGATTAGAATTAACCACTTGGCGCCCGGGCCATTGTCAAAAGATGTCTTCAAAGCGGCTCCCAATTGCTGAGAGGACGTCTATGGACGTCCTTCTATTTACTTCTGCGATGCGCGCCGCCGCGGGCGCGCATCGGGGAAAAGCTGTGCCCGCCGTGTCAGGTGGGTGCCGATGCGCGTGCCTGGCGGCCGCGATGTCCGCCAGGTACCCGGGATAGGCTGTCACAGAGCCAGGGACGTGGATCTCTGTGTGTAAACACAGAGATCCACGTCCTGCTAGGGAGAGGAGACTGATGGTGTGTCCCTTGTACATAGGGACAACCATCAGTCACCTCCCCCAGTCAGTCCCCACCCCCCACAGTAATAATCACTCATGAGGGAACATATTTAACCCCTTCCCGCCCCATAGTGGTTAACCCCTTCCCTGCCAGTCACATTTATACAGTAATCAGTGCATATTTATAGCACTGTTCGCTGTATAAATGTGAATGGTCATAAAAAAGTGTCCGATGTGTCCGCCGCAATATCGCAGTCACAATAAAAATCGCAGATCGCCGCCATTACTAGTAAAAAAAATAAAAAAAAATAATAAAAAAAAATCATAATTCTATTCCCTATTTTGTAGGCGCTATAACTTTTGCTCAAACCAATCACTATATGCTTATTGCGATTTTATTTTTTTTACCTAAAATATGTAGAAGAATACGTATCGTCCTAAACTGAGAAAAAAATTGTTTTTTTTTAAAAAAAAAGGGATATTTATTATAGCAAAAATTTAAAAATATTGTGTTTTTTTTTCAAAATTGTCTCTCTATTTCTGTTTATAGCGCAAAAAATAAAAACCGCAGAAATGATCAAATACCACCAAAAGAAAGCTCTATTTGTGGGAAAAAAAAGGACGTCAATTTTGTTTGGGAGCCACGTCGCACGACGGCACAATTGTCAGTTAAAGCGCGACAGTGCTGAAACCTGAAATTTCGCCTGGGCAGGAAGGGGGTTATGTGCCCAGTTGTCAAGTGGTTAAAACACAAATTTTTTAATTACTTCATAACCCCATCTGGTATACACGTGTAAAATATCCTAAATACATTGAGCCTACCATAAATAGGGAGCCCTATGGATTGACCCCCCTGCTACTGGGAATTCGTGAAATTGCATCTCCCAGGGAATATATGGTAATACACCCCTATAAGGGTTGTGTGGGCCATAATTCCTCTAAATATTGTGCCATGGATGAATATGTGGGGGTGCAAAAAATACAATAAATATAAAATACAAAAAGAATATATGTAAAAATACTTAATAAGTAATGATCATAAAAGCAAAAATGTATAGGAGGATAAAAAAAACCTCCATGATGAAAAGGAGGAAGTCACATCAAGAAGTCACATGATGAAACACGTAGACCTGAAGTGAGGTTAAATGCACACAGCATCCACAAGTGGTCATTTTCCAGTGTTTTAAAGGGGCTTTGTCAATTTTATTTCATGTGAGTTTATTTATTAATACAGTGCTTTGTGATTTTTTTACATACTACACTATGGGAGTTTTCCATTCTGTATATTGTTTTGGAGGGGACAAATTTGGGACGTTTGTCTACGGACCCCATGAAGTGCATGCGAATAGATTCTGATTGAGCTATTACTATATGGATATCTCTGGTAAGTCTTTGTCTTCTTTGAGCATGGGTGTTCTGGTTTCTTAAAGGGACAGTACACAGAATATTGTGCAGAAAGTTCCTACATTGCTGCACAATTCCTAAAGGGATGGTGCATGTGGATTACCGTGACAGGATGAAGGAAAACAACTGTAGGGAAATTATACGTGGCTGAAATGGAGGAGAGGAGTTGACAGTTTGGGACTCATGAAAATGCTATTTTGACCTGCATATAAGCAGTGGGTCATATTTTTCTGGTGAAAGTCCTATTTGTCTATGTATCTGATTGAAGATTTCATAAATGTTTGTTGGAGTCTGTATATGATGTATTATTGACCTATGCATGTCAAGTGGGTAAATTTTTTCTAGTGAGAGTTCTACCTGCTTGGTGTTATGTTTTACGAGCTGTGTATGATCAGTGCTTATGAGTAAATTATATACTCATTGGATTTTATTGTAAGTTGATATACTACACTATGAGATCCTCTTTTTTTCTTACAAAAACATCATAATCTGGCCGAGTGAGGTGGAAAAAGGAGAGACGCATGTGAAGAGGCAAATCCACATAGAATCTGTTCCAATCTGGAGTTACATTGAAAAATTATGTAGACTTACTTTTTAAGGGGTCAATAAACTCTGATAAGCCTCCTTTTCACTTAACGGGTAAGGTCACTTTTGGAACATGTTACAGCATTTGCAGCCTTTCCCCCTGATCCCCCTTTGTGTGACAGCAGGCGGGAGGTCTTCTCCCCTCAACTGCTGTCAGAATTGAAAAAACAGGGCGGTTGTGCGGGGGTCCACCCACACAACAGCTTCATTCATTCACAGTTTCCTGTGAATGAATGCCTACAAGTACCCCCAGCCATTGCAGCTGATAGCTTGTAGTTCTCAATGAACTGCAAGGGCGCTGGTGAGCATCCTCATAGTCCATTGATCTTCCTTCTCTCAGGTAACTGCCTGCCCATATGATGCCAGGGCAGACAGCTATCCTGAGAGTCTGCAGGAGCCTCAGATTGTACCGGCGATCTCCTGATTGTGGGTGCAATGCTCTGAGGGCTCCGTAGAAAAAAAATGCACATTTTGTTACCTTAAAAGAAATGTGCATTTTTTTTTTTCAAAAGGTGAACTTATCCTTATAGGTATATGATCGGTGGAAGATTAATAGAATAAAAACGTGAAGATTTCTATAAAAACTTAAGAGCACAGGACTTTATTTTTGGACTTGGCATTTACACATCACTGAATTTGATTACCATTGGGTTGATTTATTGTCACTGTTTTCATGTTGTTCACTTTTTTAGCTTTTAGCGTTTTTTTGGATAACTGGGAATTTCTGTAAGCCGACTGGAGATTTTAAAAGGAACACATGTTTACTGGTATGAAAATTAAGCCATAAGTAAAACACCCCACTAGGCATACAGCAAAGAAAAATGAATACTGATAACAAGAATAAGAAACATATTATTTTGCATCTTAATAAAGTAATAGAACTAACAGTTTTATAACATGTTCCTATACAATTTTGCCATGAAAACACCTGGATAGGTTCATAGTTGCCACTCAAGCTGGGACTGCCTGAGGTTAACTGGAAAAATGCCCTAAATAAGAACAAGCTTACATGTAAAAATAATGCCAAATATTTCCATCTCTGGATCTGATCATTCACATTAACATAGCTCCATAGGGCAATCTAATAAAACTAATAAATCCTGAGAAAGCACATATTGTTGTAATATTCAAGTGACGCACATCAATCGACTATGGTGATATATTAGTACAGTGGAACCTCGGATTGCGAGTAAATATTATATTAGTACGCATTAGAAAACTTTGTCCAGTTAATTTGTTCTTTCCCCTGATAATCCAGTACTATAGGTGTCTGCACTGTACCACCCCACTCAGCTCTGCATAGTGTAAACACAAATGGGTACCTATTTAGATGATCTCTAGCATACTTAGGGCGAAATTAAAGAATATAGACAGCGCATTTTCTACATACTCCCCAATTTAAATAAGGGTTAAATTGTGTGGATCATCATACATTTATTTGAAGATAGGCATACAGTATACAAATGTTAAATACCTTGAGAGGCTCTTATATCATGAAGTCAATGAGTCTTTTTTTTTGTTTACCTTTTATTTATTTAAAAATACTGTTACCTTTATAGCAATCTCTGTTTTTTTTTTTTTTTTATTCAAATCAAAGCACTGGGTTTGCTTTAGAAAGGGTTTGCTTTAGAAAGAGGAAAATAACTAGGATATATATACCTTCTTTGCACTCTCCTCCACTGTGTCAAGGCTTACAGAGGGTAAGAATCGTCCTCCTTCAACCACATGTAGTCACCTTGTCCGGCTCCCTTAGTTTAAGGGACCGGACTGTTTTTTTTATTTTTCTTGGGTCTGCAGCGAGTTACCTCCCCCGAGTGGATCCTTTAGCTCCGTTGTCTAGGCAAACAATAATCTCCAGGAATAAGGCCAATGTCCACACTTGAGTAAAACCTAATCAGCAAGGCTTTATTCTTTTTTGAGTCAACACGAACAGAGGAAGAGCAGAAGTTGAAAGAAGTAGGGGAAGGTTCAGGGACGCAACACTTAAGTTCAGTATCTACACTCGTAGCCACTCAAGCCTGAGTGGGTATTTCTCACCCGGATAGTCCCTATGAGAGCGGTCCTAGCAGCCGGGTAAGTCTCCAGGCCTCTCCCCGAGATAGCAGCATCGTCGCTAACCTCCGCCGGGATATCCTCCCCTGGACTCCTTTCCTAAAGATGGGCCCCCTTCAAGCGGGCAGCCTGGGATCCTTCTCTGAAGCGTAGGCCCTAGTCAGTGGAGCTGGGCCTACAATGCAGCAACAGGACCTCGGGCTGAAGGTGCCTGAGGCCTAAACACGTTCGCACACCTCGTGCCATGCAGGCCACGAGGCTCACTCACTGGACCAAAGGTCCCCCTGAACGCCTTGGGGTCCCCCTGGAATCGCCTCACGCCAAATGGCGTCTGCCCCTTTTGTACCCTCTCCCAGCATGCACAGCGGGTAGACCACGCCCACTGCACGGCAGCCGAGAGAGAACACCCAAGGTGCTGTGATACCCCCCATAGTTTAATCCATGCCGGCGGTGACAGTGCCACCTGACGGCAACGGAGAACACTACTGCCGGGCAGTATCAAACCCAGAGCAGAACAACAATTGAATCACAATTGGTCTGAGCCCAATTATCGGCTCAGACTACCCTTAAATTTCCACATAGCGCCCCCAAATATTGGGGGGGGGGGCACTACACACATAAATGTGTTTAAGCAGAACTCTGGGCAAGCAGCTAATTACATATTTTATTTATGTATAATTGAACTGTTTTACTTGCCAAAGGATATGTGGATTTGTACGGTAATTTTATTCAGCTTTTGTGATTTAAGTACCCTGTACACAGCCAGTTCCTTTACCATCTCCTACACAGTAGCACAAGGACACACCACCAATCTGCAAATTTCACAATGAAGGAGAAGAATCACACTGATAAGGTCATGCTATCATCACATATCATCAAGTCCGCTTGTCACTACATGGTTTTGTTGCAGATGCTGATATTCAGCCAAATTGATGTACTTACATAGTTACATAGTTACTGTATTTATTGGCATATAACACTCACTTTTTTACCCTGAAAATAGAGGGTAAACTGTGCCTGCGTGTTATACGCAGGGGGCTGTGTAAAGTTTTTTCCCTGAAACTTCCCTCTTAAAGTTAGGGTGCGTGTTATACGCTGATAAATACGGTACATAGTTAGTCAGGTTGAAAAAAGACAAAGTCCATCCAGTTCAACCATAAATACATTACATTAGTTTTGTTTAAATATGATCAACTATGAGAAAAGTTTTTAGTCATTAAAAAAACTCTATTAATTGATAGTTTTATTATGTGTCTGAAGCTTATTTTTAGATTTTATTTGTTCCAGTCGGTATTTCGTAGCTCACGTTTGCATTTTAATTAGCACAACATGTCTATCACTTGAAAATTTAATGGGTATTAAAGGCAGGCATATAGGTATGATGTTACCCAAACTTCATAAGATAAACCTCTTTCCATGAATCACATCTGTCAAGGTAGAAAAAGCAGCTAATTTCCAGTAAGAAAGACACATCTCCACCCTTAATATCATTTAGGCTCTAATGAATGAAAAAAAAAAAGAATAAAACTTATTCTTATTTTCTACACAAGTTTGCAAATGAAAGGACACATCATGCATGTTTATTTTAATTTGTTGGAGCAAGTGGGAGTTGTGAATCACTGCACAGTATTACATTTTTTGTGTTGTTACCAAGTTTCATAATGAGTATTTTCTTATTTATTTTGCCTGACCATATTTTTAAAATATTTTTTTGTGTATATATAGATATAGATATATATAGATATATCTATATATACATTACATACAGTATATATATATAGATATATAGATATATCTATATATTCTGTATACATTACATATATATATATATATATATATATATATATATATATATATATATATATATAATATACAGTGTATATATCTATATATTATAGAGTTTTAAAAAAATCAAGCTATGAAGGACATGGCTGGGTTTTAGCGGTTTGCCGAAAATGTGTATTTCATTTATTCTGTAAGAACAAGGGTGAGTTGTGAATCACTAAAAAGTATTATATATTGATAAGTTACCAAGTTTTATAATGTGGTTCAGGCACCTTAAGCAGTTTATGATGTTGCCACAACCACACCATTACTTTATTTACTTAGAAAAAAACACAATATCCCTTGGGGTCAGCAAAATGATGGCAGGCTCATTCCTGAAAGATGTATGGTATGTATATATAACCAACAACAAAGTTAGTATGATTTTAGATCCAACAGAGAAAGGGATTTTTTTTCAATAGAGCAATTTCATTTTTTGCCAGGGACAGAAAAAAAAAAAAACTCTTGGAATTCATCTGTATGAACTTCTTTGCAACTCCAATTTATTTGTTTTTTACAGGGAAGAAAATACAAGTACCCTTTTCAAATACTCATATGTATATAACCAATAAAGTATCTTATAAATATTTACTTAAAGTATATTTAAAGGCATTTTTTTTATTTTATTTTAGTAGAGTGGTAAGGGGCTGAAACTTTTTGGGGTTTCATTGCTGTCTGTGACAGGCTAAGGAGCTTCACCTTCTCTGTTTGTCCTAGTAACCATTGCCATGTGGAATTAAGGTAAGGTAAAATCCAAAATGTTGAGTTTGTCCAAGATGTCTGTCTAAAAATGTCTATTTTTTTTAATTAAATCATGGATTTTTTAATCCTGTTCTTAATCCTGCATAAAAAATAGGATCAGAGATCACCACACATCAAAAAAAGCAATAGCTTGTTTAGTGGCTGTAAAAATGAATACCAATGATTTAAACTGATGAGAATTGTCAGTTGGTTTGGGTTGAGTAGTGCTTGTCTTTGGTCTGGGTTAAGTGAGTGGCCTAGAATAGTGTTTATATACCTATATACCTTAGTCTCAGGGGCGGACTGACCATTCGGTCATTCGGGCACTAACCGAGGGCCCTATGCCACTAGGGGGCCCCATCAGGATTGCCAGCCTCAGTAAAACCAGGGACAGATTGTAAAAATCTGTGTATTTTTACATCTGTCCCCGAAATGTCTGACGCCGACATCATTTTGATATAAAATTTTGGAGGCTATAGCTGCTCCGCCCCTCCACTACCTCCTCAGCCAATGGGAACCCAGTGTACACACCCCCTTCCCCCGCGCGGCTTATTTGAATACAGAGCAGGAGATTGCCGACAGCTGGAGGAGAGGAGAGGGAGGCAGGGACATGGCCTGCAGTGTGGGACGGACTTCAGGCTGATGCAAGGTCAGTTAAATGTCGTTTTATCAGTGCTTTCTCTGCTGAGGGGGAGGGGAGGCTGTGTTTCCTCTAGCAGAGCTCCTGTCTCTCTCTACAGCTGTTAGATTGTTTTTCTGTGTGAGAGAAGTGCACTGCTCCTGGGGGAAGGATGTTCTGAACTTCTCCCTTAATCTCTGCTACATCTCCCTACTAATTACCTGCCCACCAATACACAGGCACATCCTACTCCTCTCCTGTATTACCACCAAATGTGTCTGTGAGTTGCTGGGGAACTACAAGTTCCAGCATGTCAGGAGATGGGGGCAGCAGCAGTGTGTTTAATTAGGCTGATTTTCGGGTGAAAAGTGCTGGTGTGTGTGTGTATACTGTGTGTGTATGTATATGCTTAATGTGTGTGTATGTAGTCTGTGTGTATATTGTGTCTGTGTACTGTGTGTGTGTCTGTGTGTATACTGTTTTTGTTTCTATGTGTATACTGTGTGTGTCTCTGTGTGTATACTGTGTACTGTGTCTGTGTACTGTGTGTGTCCGTATCTGTATACTGTCTCTGTATACTGTGTATGTGTGTGTCTGTATATTGTGTCTGTATACTGTGTGTGTGTCTGTGTTTGTATATTGTGTCTGTATACTGTGTGTGTGTCTGTATACTGTGTGTGTCCGTGTTTGTATATTGTGTCTGTATACTGTGTGTGTGTGTGTGTGTGTCCATATACTGTGTCTGTATACTGTGTGTGTCTGTGTCTGTATACTGTGTGTGTGTGTGTGTCTGTATACTGTGTGTGTGTCTGTATACTGTGTGTGTATCAGTGTCTGTATACTGTGTGTGTGTCTGTGTGTATACTGTGTCTGTATACTGTGTGTGTGTGTGTCTGTGTGTATACTGTTTCTGTATACTGTGTGTGTGTGTATCAGTGTCTGTATACTGTGTGTATCAGTGTCTGTATACTGTTTGTGTATCAGTGTCTGTATACTGTGTGTGTGTGTATCAGTGTCTGTATACTGTGTCTGTATACTGTGTGTGTGTCTGTGTGTATACTGTGTCTGTGTGTGTGTATACTGTGTGTATACTGTGTGTGTATACTGTGTGTGTATACTGTGTCTGTATACTGTATGATCCATGTGTGCCCACTGCCGCTCAACAGAAATAGCTTTAACAATCCCGTGCCCATTAAAAATGCACTTGTTGCCATTTGGAGCCATCTGATTGGTGAACTGCTGAGCTCGGCCTCGGATCCGGCAACAGGTCTGGGTACACACCTGGGCAGTGACATCATGGCACACATCAAGCATGGCTTTTATTCATATGCCTCAATACCCAATCTGTGGCCAACCACAGCAGTTCACTATTCAGCTGGCTCCACGACTCACTTGCGCAGTTTAGAACCTGCAACAAGTGGATTTTTTTTTAAAGCCTTTACCCGCCAGCTGCCTACCACACCACGCACTAAGGTGCAAAGGTGTGTGTAAAGGGACACCGATAAAAGGTGACACACTGGGGTGTCTGCCGTAAGGTACTACTCTGGGGGCTCTGCCGTAAGGGGAGATTCTGATGTAAGGGGGGACGGACTCTGCGGATTGTGAATTTATAGGGAGAATTTTGGGACTTTGGTGTAAGGGAGGACTCTGATGTGAGGTTGTCGCTCATCCCGACTGCTGTACTCTATATGTTGTTTTGTTTGTTACTTACTCCTGACCCACGTACTTTGTAACATTATACTGTACATAGACCTGACCAAGGTGTTGTCTTAACAGTTGCTGGTTTTTATTAAAGGGATTGTAAAGTCTTGTTTTTTTAATTATTTTTAAATAACAAGCATGTCATACTTACCTCCTCTATGCAGTTGGTTTTGCACAGAGCAGCCCAGATCCTCCTCTTCTTGGGTCCCTCTTTGCTGCTCCTGTCTGCTCCCTCCTATTGAGTGCCCCCACAGCATGCAGCTTGCTGGGGGCCCCATAATCTCCTATTGCCCGGGGGCCCCATGAGTTGTCAGTCCGCCCCTGCTTAGTCTATAGGGAATGGGCCATTGGGCACTGCCACCAAATATTCATAAATATACCTGAGCCTGGACATCCACAACAGCACATTGAGTGGTACCCCAGGCAACATTTAGCAACTTTCTATGAGCTTAGGTACCTTCTTGAGAAGTTTGTCTCTAATGCAAGGGCATTTTGGGAGCAAGATTTAGTGGTTGCCCATATTTTTGACCATATTTCATCCCCTAGTGGGGCACCCAAGTCTACTTCCCATTTCTGAACATATGCCTGTGGTGGTGTTTGAGGGGCGGTCAGAAATTATAAGAAAGCATGGAAATGAGACCTGGGCCATTTGACATTTTGACATTTCAAATTGAATTGTTTGACAATGTCACAGGTGTGTTGTATGTTAGCATTGTTTTGATGTTTTGAATAACATTACTAATTTGAAGGTACTGAAATGATTCTTTATTGGGAAGCTCAAATTTGTCTTGGAAAAAATTAAAAGGTTTAATGTTGCTCACAGAGTAGAATTTATGGTGGCCAAAATCTTAGAAAATATTTTCTTAAGAATGTTGATGACAGAGTAAGGTCCATAATAGGACCAGTGGGAGATATCTATAGTAGGTTTTGGGAGCATGCATAAGAATGGCATCAAGAATTCTGTTTGAAAAGTACCACCATTTTTGATATGGTTGAAGGCATCAGCCAGTAGAGGGATTAATGTCTCTGATTTTTTTTTAAGGTAGATGCCCCGAAGCAATGGCTTTAATGGCTATGCTTAATTTCAGTAGAGTGATAGAATGGTAGCTTTTTGTTAGCTGGGAGACAATGAGTAGATGAAGCAAAACTCTGGTCGGCCAAGGCTTCTGGAAATTAGTTGCAGTTTAAAAATGTTACTTTAAATGTGAGGAGGGCAGGACATTGACTATAGGCTATATAATTTTGAAAAAAGATAACCTAACTCCCTGATAGATATATTATTAAATGTATATAACTAATATATAACTGATCTCTTCTGGACTTTATGTATAACGGTAAAATTATATTAATTTCCAATTAATATATAATTAAAGTAGAAATCCAGACAGATAAAAACATTAAATAAATAGCCTGCTTATGGATAAAATATAAAATCTGACATTTGCTGCGATATTTAACCATACATTTCCCCTGCAGTACTTCTCTTCTGATACATTAATCTCTAGTCTGATGGTTAACATCATTCAGCCCACTTCTTTTGAGCCCACATCATCCTGGACTTGACCCACCCTGTTAGTGAAAATTAAAAGAAGAAGCAGAACAATGATAAGCTCATCTATTTGTCAGTCTGCTTTCTCCTGCTATCAGCTTGCTTCTTATCAGCACATGAACTGATTGGCTCCTTGTGCTGCTTCTTCCTCTTGCACTCCAGTCCTGCTGTACAGGATCTGTGATAGATTGATACCAGGTCATAATTCAGGTACTTACATTGTGTGCATTTAAAAACGACATTTAACCACTTGCTTACTGGGCACATAACCTCCTTACTGCCCAGGCGAAATTTCAGCTTTCGGCACTGTCACGCTTTATCTGACAATTGCGCGGTCGTGCGACGTGGCTCCCAAACAAAATTGACGTCCTTTTATTCCCACAAATAGAACTTTCTTTTGGTTATATTTGATAATTTCTGTGGTTTTTATTTTTTGCGCTATAAACAAAAAAAGAGCGACAATTTTGAAAAAAAACACAATATTTTTTACTTTTTGCTATAATAAATATCCCACTTTTTATTTTTAATAACTATTTTTTTCTCAGTTTAGGCCGATACGTATTCTTCTACATATTTTAGGTAAAAAAAATTGCAATAAGCGTATAGTGATTGGTTTGCGCAAAAGTTATAGCGCCTACAAAATAGGGGATAGAATTATGACATTTTTTTTAATTATTTTTTTTTTACTAGTAATGGCGGCGATCTGCGATTTTTATTGTGACTGCGACATTATGGCAGACACATCGGACACTTTTGACACATTTTTGGGACCATTCACATTTATACAGCGATTAGTGCTATAAATATGCACTGATTACTGTATAAATGTGACTGGCAGGGAAGGGGTTAACACTAGGGGGCGGGAAGGGCTTAAATGTGTACCCTGCTAGGTGATTGTTACTGTGGGGGGAGGGGACTGACTGGGGGAGGAGACCTATCTGTGTCCCTATGTACAAGGGACACACCATGTTTACACACAGAGATCCACATCCCTGCTCTGTGACAGCCAATCGCATGTACCTGGCGGACATCGCCGCCGCCAGGCACGCGCATCGTCACCCGCGTGACACAGCGGGCACAGCTTTTCCCCGATGCGCACCCGCAGCGGCACGCATCGCGGAAGTAAACAGGAGGACGTCCATGGACGTCCTCCCGGCAATTGAGCGCCGCAATGCGGCCGTCTTTTGACCACGGCCCAGGCGCAAAGTGGTTAATGATACATTGCTGATTGCAGAGCTGAGAGAAAATGTATACAACTGGGACACAGACAGCAGATACAACTTTATCTAAATATCTCCACTGTGTGACACAGAATGGAAACCTAAAGAAGCTTCTGACTGTTCAAGAAAAGTTTTGACTCGAAAACTTTTGACTTGAGTTGGGCCGTTTTATATATGCAAGATTAATAACCACTACAGTTACATCAAAAAAATGCATGGTGAAAGAAGTGGTGGGGCATGGTCTGTACCCCTAATGGCCCATACACACAATCCGAATATCATACGACAGATCGTATGACTTTTTTCACTTATTAGTCGCAAGTAGAAATTGAATAGGGTAATAAAGTCACGAAAATTCTCGTACGACAGAAGAAAAAATCAGAAGTGATGTCATGTGTTGTAATGTATTTGTACTGTATTTTCGGACGTCAACTATACTGACTAAACGAAAATCGTACGATCTGGTATCGTACGAGGAAAATTTTTGTGCTTGCGCAATCGAATAATATCGGATGAACTGTCGTGATCGGCTCTCGAAAGTAGTGTACACACGATCCGAAAATCGTACAATTCTTCCTCGGAACAACCGTTTTAGTCTGCTATTCGGATCGTGTGTACGGGCCATAAGTAACCACTCCAGCCAAAAACAGTAAACTTACACACAATGAGAACCAGAACCTAAAAAAATATTGGCAGGTGCAGAGCCATTTACTGGTTTCAGTCACACTATCAACCAATCCCTGCGGTCTAGTATAGCAAATTGCAGTTAAAGAAAAGGAATAAAAATGAGAAAAGAAGAAGCGGAGATTGAGAAGACTCCAAATTCTAATTTTGGATGTCCATCCAAGGCTCCTACTAGAGAGGCATAGAGAACCATCTGGCTAGATTGTGTATAGTCTATCCCTGAGGTGTAGTGTACCCAGGTGGCCCATATCTTGGTAAAGCATTTATGTTTATCCTCACAGGGTCCATGGGGGGCACATCAGGTGCGTTCTGTGACCATTGTGTCTTATGGATACAGCTGATCACAGATTGCAGTAAAGGGCCAATCACAGTGGCCCTTTACCATGTGATTAGCTGTGTCCAATCACAGCTGGTCACATGTAAACAGCCTTGCTGGTTATCAGCAGTCCTTTCCTCACACGCTGTCTCTATATGAGGAAAGGAAAACCAACAACTGGCAAGGCTGACAGGGCACAGTGAGTTCATTCTTTACATTGATAATCAGGGCACTGATCATCAGTGCCCTGATTATCGGTGCAGCCCCATCAGTGCTAGTCAGTGCCCATTAGTGCAGAACAGTGCAGCTTAATAATGCCCATCAGTGCCAGTTATCAGTGCAGTATCATCAGTGCAGATCAGTGCAGCTTACCAATGGCCATCAGTGGCACTTCATCAGTGCAGCCTCATCAATGCCCATCAGTGCAACCTATCAGTGCCCATCAGTGCAGCCTCATTAGCGCACATCAAGTAAGAGGAAAAATTACTTATTTGATCAATTTCATAACAGAATTATTATTATTTTTTTTCCCAAAAAATTTTTGGTCTTTTTAAGTTTGTTTAGAAAAAATAAGAAACCCACTGTGATTAAATATCACCAAAAGAAAGCTCTATCTGCCTCAAAAAAAAAATGCTAAAAATTTAACTTGGATACAGTGTTCCATGACCGCACAATTCTCATTTAAATTGTAACAGCACTGAAAGATGAAATTTGGCCTTGGCAGGAAGGGGATAAAAGTGCCCGATATTGAAGTGGTTAAGATGAGTAAGAGCTGCTGCTAAAAAAGAGTCACGGAGATGTTGTAAGGTGACCAGGTCTTTCGGTTGCCATGGAGGGAGAGGTTGATGGTTTGCTACAGAAGGACTGCTACCCTGGGAGTGGCCTTTGGAGCAGGCAGGCAGCCAGGGTGGAAGGTGTAGCATGGACTGGAATGTCCACCATGTAGCGCCAGTAGAGAAAGTCTACAGGTCCCAGGTGCAATTGTGAGAGAAACTAGGGTAGATCATCCTTGTACCTGAGCATGATTTTCTTGCCATCTTCCTTAACCACTTCCCGCCCGGTCAATAGGAGATTGACGTCCAGGAAGTGGTTGTGTTATCCTGACTGGATGTCTATTGACGTCCTGCAGGATAACAGCCGCCGTGCGCCCGGGGGGCGCGCATCGCAGCGATCGGTGGAGCGGTGTGTCAGTCTGACCCACCGCTACACTGATCTCGGTAAAGAGCCTCCGGCGGAGGCTTTTTACCACGTGATCAGCCGTGTCCAATCACAGGTGATCACGATGTAAACAGGAAGAGCCGTTGATCGGCTCTTCCTCACTCGCGTCTGACAGACGCGAGTAGAGGAGAGACGATCAACGGCTCTCCTGACAGGGGGGGTTCGCGCTGATTGTTTATCAGCGTAGCCCCCCCTCGGATGCCCACACTAGACCACTAGGATGCCGCCCAGGACCACCAGGGAAGCACCTAACATGTGGATGGCCAGGTAAGTCCCCCATGGCCATCCACATGTATAAAAATATGCCTAACTTATGCCAATCAGTGCCCACAAATGGGCACTGACTGGCACCATCTTGGCACAATTTTTTGTGATGCCCAGCAATGCCACCCACCAGAGCCATCAGTGGCACCCACCAGTGTCCATCAGTGCCACCTATCAATGCCCATCCGTGCCCACCTATCAGTGCCCTTCCGTGCCACCTATTAGTGTCACCCATAAGTACCCATCAGTGCCACCCATAAGTACCCATCAGTGCCGCATATGAGTGCCCATCAATGCCGTCTATGAGTGCCCATCAGTGCCACCTATGAGTGCCCATCAGTGCCACATACCAGTGCCACCTATCAGTGCCCATCAGTGCCGCCTATCAGTGCCCATCAGTGCCGCCTATCAGTGCCCATCATTAGTGCCACCTCATTGGTGCCACCTCATCTGTGCCCATCAGTGCCGCCTTATCAGTGCCCGTCAGTACAGCCATATCAGTGCCCGTCATTGAAGAAGAAAACATACTTATTTACCCAAAAAATTGGGCAGAGTTTCACTTTTCATAATAAATAGAAGAATTTTCCAATGCCATTTCTGGCCCAGCCATGTTTGTTTTGGGTGTTTTGGAGCACTTTCACTCGTAACCCATAGGGCAGCCCATTCACTTAAATGGGCTGCCCTATGCCAACATTTGCCTTCAGAAATCTTTTTGGAGCAGCGCATGGTGTGTTACTGCATTTTTCGTTGCATTTGCCGCACTTGGGGAGCCTTTAACATGTAATGACAACACAAATATGATGCAAATTTGCAACATTTCTGAAACACATGGCAAAGCGCATATTGTCTGTGTGGTTTGCCATGCTTTTGGAAACACACAGATGTGAACAGAGCCTCATTGTTCTTGTAAATGCACCAATTTCATTTTCAGGCCCCATTCACAGCTAGAGTCGTGAGAACGCATGTTTTTTGGCTTATTTTTCCAGTGACACACATAAGGCAGCCCATTGATTTCAATGGGCTGCGCTACACCTGGCAAAGTAGATCGTGGGACATTTTCGTACATTTTTTACTGCATTTGTCACACGTTTTTTCATGTGACAAAATGTGTGTTTGCTTCTGTGTTTGATATTCCGACACTGAATTTAAATTTGAATTAACGACACTGAAAGTGCAGCTAGGTAATTTTTGGTGTATAAATGTGGCCATACACTATACAATATGATTGTAAAATCTCTGTATAATCTCCTTTAGATTTATCTAATTGGAGGACACACCATCTATCAAATCACTCTGTATCCAATCACTCTGTATCCAATCAGGCAGGCTTTTGCATTACATCAGGGGTGTCCCGTGGGCTGCATGTTGTCCCAGTGAATTTAGCATGCACCCTGAGCCCGTCAGAAGGGACGCTGGGGAAGCCAGGCAAATGCACACATGAAGGTAGGGTTGCCACCTCATCCCTTTAAAACCGAACACATATCAATTAAACAGATTCTGTGGCTGATTAAGTTGGTAATTAAACTCACTTGGTGCCTTATCTGCATTCAATTAGCCTCAGAACCTGTGTAAGTCATATGTGTTCGATTTTAAAGGGATGAGGTGGCAACCTTACATGAAGGGGGTGCTGTGAAAACTTAGTTGATAGGTGAAGGCGGGTGGGTGTGTTGGTGAGGTCAGCTGGTAAACTCCTTCCTGTGTCATACTGGCTAGTTTGTCTGTGTCTGTATACCAGGGAGTTTCTGACGTGATCTGCAAAATATAGCCATGGATGAGTTGGGCCTTGTTTTTCAAAATCAAAGAAAACGTGTATTTTTGTGCAACAGAGGTACATTAATGGTAAATTGGTACATAGGGGAACTGGATTTTAGAAATAAAAAAGTGAACTTAGCCTTTAACCTGGAGTCTGAATGAAAATCTTTAGCTCAGGCCACCAGCACAAAAGACTCCAGCAGGGAGGCACTGAGCTGTGCATTTAATTAGTGTGCACCTGGACAGGTAAAGCAAGAGGTGGGACCCGTCAAAGTCAAAATATGGTTTGCTGCACAAATGTTGCATTATACACTCTTTAACCTGTGGAGCATGCACATAATGTTGAGTGTTGAGCTGGTACAGAAGGGATTCAGTTCTCTGATCCTGGGCAACACATTTGTCTTTCAGTAAGGAGATGGAAGGTATGGCTCCCTAAAACCTCTGCTCTAAAACCTCAGTCCAGTTGCCCAGTTGTTCTGTATCTGATTTAAGCTGCTCAATATCTTGTACACAAAAAATGAAAAAATAGGATTTTTGCTTACACATGTGTAGCGGACAGGGTCGCCCGACCCCCACCACACTCCCAATCCCCTCTATTAAAGTTCTCGCTCGCAATGTCTCTGGTCTAGGGGTATGATAGGAAAGGGAGTGCAGCCGCTACGCCAGGCCTCCACCACAGATGTATAAGTGGTATTAGCAGAAGTTTTTTTACCTTCGGGCCTGCATTGTGTATCGGGTCCTCCCTCCAGGAGTCATCTGCCAGGAAACGAGCCTCACACCGTTGCAAGTCCAACACTCCTTTATTTGAACATAGCATGGACTTACTTGCTTTACAAAACAGAACAGGAGGTGTGAATGTGTATATAGGCCCAGACACAAGTTCTTTCCTCCACTCTCCTCCAAAGAGTGGGCAATGGTCTCCGCACAAGGGAATTCACCTTCCGGACGTCTCCGACAAGAGGCTCACCCGTCACCGGCAGTATGCTGCACCGGGTCTTCAGATGAGGAGCTCTTCCCGGTCCATTACGTACACCTCAGATTCAGTCGTCCATCTCCGGAGCACCCTAGGATCCTTCCCTCGCGGAACTCAGTGTTGGGCACTGAGCTCCGGACCGCCAACCGAGTACCTCACCCCAGGCTAAAGGTGCCTGAGGTGGAACACGACCTCCGGTGGTCCTCTAAGCCCAGTCCGCCTAGAGGACAAACACGAACTCCGTCCGCAGGCTGAAGGTGCCAGGGACAACGAACCCCGTGACAAAATGGCCGGCCCCCTTTATACCTTCCCCCGGCATGCGCAGCGGGTTCCCCGCCCCACCACACGGCTGCCGAGAAAAGACAAAAAAGGATTCAACCCAGCAATGACTCGTCCGTCGGCCCAAAGTGACAGCGCCACCCGGTGGACCGCCGGAGATACACCACTGGTGTCACCGCAAAAATTCAAAATTACTGGCAGGAAAGTAAACACCCGCTACATACTCCCCTCTGTCTTTTGACACTGGTCCCCGGTGTCTGGAGCAACCCATAACCTCCACGGCTGACATGACATGGCCAGAAACCGTTAACAAAT
This sequence comes from Rana muscosa, assembly GCA_029206835.1. Classification (NCBI taxonomy): domain Eukaryota; kingdom Metazoa; phylum Chordata; class Amphibia; order Anura; family Ranidae; genus Rana; species Rana muscosa. Next base: position 825,368,324 of record CM055121.1, read on the forward strand.
TGAAAAACCAACAAACTTTTGGAAACACTATCGTACTGTGAAGTTGTGTCTGAGCCCCTGTAACAGAAAGAGGAGCAAAAGACAACATCAAACATTTCAAGGTTGCATATTAACATTTACTTTTTCCCTCCCCATCCTGACTAAAGACCTCCCAGAGTCTAAAATCTTGCTGGGATGTTCTCCTGCAGAGGGAAAAAAACAAAAGAAACCAACACTCAATTTCCTGACACATGTATTCGTGTGTGTGAGTAAAAGAAATTTCTCCTAAAAGAAATCCCTCTTTCTCCAAAGAGTGGGTGCGTGAAAAGTGTTTGTAACGTTGCGCAACACTGCCACCTGGTGACAGCATCACGGTAACTGCACCCGTTGAACATCTTCTCTTTTCTTTTTCTTTTTTCTAACACTATCTACCCCAGAGTCTGTGATCTCTTTGCGGGAAGAAACAAACAGGAACAGTTCTTTTCTTTTTCCTTCTGGGCACACTAAAACACAATTTCCCCAGAAAGTTCAGCAGCATGATACAAATGGAGTCTTTTTCTCCCTAGAGATAGAAACGTGGGTGCGGCAGAGTTAATGGCTTTAGGTGCTGATCTACAGTCTCTAGATGATATTCCACATCTTCGCCTTCTTTGCGTTTTATCACCACTTTATCTGCAGGGATGTGTCTTCCCACCATCCATTCTGCCTTGCAGTCTTTGAAACGCTGTGAAGCCTTTGGAGAACACGCTAGGTATCTGCGAGCGTGCGGGACTTTGAGATGGGTCCAAACAAAATCATTGTACCAACGCTCCCTGCACACCTCCACCTCGTTCAGCAGGTCCTTCGGCAAGTAGGGATACTCCCATCCATATTCCGCTGCAACTTTTTGACCAAACAGCCTCTGTAATCTCGCCAAAGGAGGCATGGTTGATTTGTCCCCTTCACCAGACAAAACGACTGCATCTGGATGGCGAGGTGCCTTGGCCACCTCTAATCTAGGCATTGGAGGCCTCAACAACAGTCTTTTTACCCCAGCATCACATGCAGATGGTGCAGGGGAAACGGGAACAGTTTGAGAGATAGATTCTCCTTCAGGCGCTGATGCCTCCACCCTTGGTGTGCTCTCACCCACGGACATAGGCGAATTCCGAAACCCACGGAATGCAGCAAGCGGCGCCTTGTCCCAGCCCTTCTCGGCAAACAGATCGTCAATTTGGACATCATCTCCCATATCAAAGAGAGATTCTAAGTCAGAAGTGTCACACTCCTCCGCGGGTATGTAGCCCTGTGTCGAAACAGAACATCCACACTCCGGAGACTTGCTAGGCCATGCCTTCCTGACACATCCTCCCTCACACCAAGTCTTCTCAGCCGGCTTACCTTGGCCTTTCTTGGGATGTCCGGAACTCTCGTCTATGGATCCATCCGGGCCTGGCGTGGGCATGCGAGACGGTCCACCACCACCGCTGGTCGGGGCTACCACGCTGGTTCTCTTCTTCGGTGGCGGACGCTGTGAGACTGTGGTGACCGAGTCAGCATCCTCGGATTTCTCCCGTTGATGTTTCACGACCTCCTCCGCGGTCGTTGCAGTGTATGCAGGGGCGACTCTTACTGCCGTGATTCCTGCCTTCTGTGGGGCGATGCCTGAAGCCCAGCCTGGATAGATGGTTTTCGGCCTCTCCACCACCGGATCCACCTCGAACATGAATTCCCCGCAGGCGTCACATCGTCCGAAGGGTTTTAACAGACATACCAGTCCCGAGCATCTGTGACAAATCATGCCCAAAGCCTCCACGTCCATGCAGGAAAATAGGGCGAATCGACCCCTTGGCTTTAGTCAGATCCCCGTATCCGTTATGGGAGCAGCAGCAGTCAATGCTGTAGTTGCCGGGTGAACCGGGATCCACGAGGCGTTTCCAAACATGGCGACCTCTTGCTGTTCCATCGTACACTGCAGAGTTTTCGCGCCAATGTCCCACGTGTAGTCCGTCACACGTATTGGACTCCTCCCCTTTTGCTCCAGTTCGCAGGCTTTTCCACTTGGTTGGTTTGAGACACGCCCATGAACTAAGCGGTGGGGGTTGTGTCTGTTGGTGCAGTGCAATTAAAAACCCCCACGTGTAGTCCGTCACACGGCTGGGTTTTCCCCCTTTCACCACTCTGCCTGCGCGGGCCTTTCCTCTTCCGAGGTCATGTCCACGACTTTCGAGTAGGGCTGCACTTTGGCCTATATACTTGACTGTTTCCGGCAGATACGTTCTTCCAAGTGATACACAATACATATTCCGGACCCGAGCCCCCACGTGTAGCGGACAGGGTCGCCCGACCCCCACCACACTCCCAATCCCCTCTATTAAAGTTCTCGCTCGCAATGTCTCTCGTTTAGGGGTATGATAGGAAAGGGAGTGCGGCCGCTACGCCAGGCCTCCACCACAGATGTATAAGTGGTATTAGCAGAAGTTTTTTTACCTTCGGGCCTGCATTGTGTATCGGGTCCTCCCTCCAGGAGTCATCTGCCAGGAAACGAGCCTCACACCGTTGCAAGTCCAACACTCCTTTATTTGAACATAGCATGGACTTACTTGCTTTACAAAACAGAACAGGAGGTGTGAATGTGTATATAGGCCCAGACACAAGTTCTTTCCTCCACTCTCCTCCAAAGAGTGGGCAATGGTCTCCGCACAAGGGAATTCACCTTCCGGACGGTCTCCGACAAGAGGCTCACCCATCACCGGCAGTATGCTGCACCGGGTCTTCAGATGAGGAGCTCTTCCCGGTCCATTACGTCCACCTCGGATTCAGGCGTCCATCTCCGGAGCACCCTAGGATCCTTCCCTCGCGGAACTCAGTGTTGGGCACTGAGCTCCGGACCGCCAACCGAGTACCTCACCACAGGCTAAAGGTGCCTGAGGTGGAACACGACCTCTGGTGGTCCTCTAGGCCCAGTCCGCCTAGAGGACAAACATGAACTCCGTCCGCAGGCTGAAGGTGCCAGGGACAACGAACCCCGTCACAAAATGGCCGGCCCCCTTTATACCTTCCCCCGGCATGCGCAGCGGGTACCCCGCCCCACCACACGGCTGCCGAGAAAAGACAAAAAAGGATTCGACCCAGCAATGACTCGTCCGTCGGCCCAAAGTGACAGCGCCACCCGGTGGACCGCCGGAGATACACCACTGGTGTCACTGCATAAATTCTAAATTACTGACGGGAAAGTAAACACCCGCTACACATGATTGGATCATTTAAGTCATCACAACTTCACCTCATTCACTAAGCTAATTGAAAAGTAACTTTGCCAATCTAAAGTACTTATTTGTGTAAATTTAGGCAGTATAGTAAGAATTAGTATGGATAATATAGTAATTTATTAAAGATACTATATATATATATATATATATATATATATATATATATATATATATATATAGATTAGGAAAGAAAAGGGAGGTATTTTAAAAATAAAGACCATAATTTCTCCTGATGTGTTCAGAACTACATTGGTGGTCCAGCAATTAGTGAATTATGGTGAATAAATATCAAATTACCTTTTGAATGTGTTGCCAAGGCTGTAAAACCTAACAAGGCCAAGTGGCAAAAGACCATTTCCCTATGACTGACCACAGTTTCACTGAAGAATGCAAACGCCAAAAATACAAGCCAAAAAATATTCCATTCCATTCCACTGGAATAAGTTCCAGCCCAGTTTTTAGAGAGTGGCTTGTATATGGCAGATGAATGTGTGGTTCCAGAATTGAATAGGGTACAAGGGATTTATGATTTATATGCATGGCTCTTATGATTTATTATACATATTTTTGAAAGAATTTAAACCAAACCGTAAAATGCATAAACTCTTATTTAGGCATGTTATCTACTGTATTCCTAACTATCACAAACAAAAAGGAAGACTCCATTGTCTATATCATAACATGTTAATTTAATTACTGATGTTTGTACTATTAGTATTACATATAACAGTAAGTAATTTTCATGCAACAGAGTTCTAAATGTGCAACAATGCACAAATTTTAAGATATATTCCACTCAAATGTGAACATTTTGCACTTTAGGGCCCATTCACACTAAACCAACAGCTGCTACACAGTGAAACCACAGTACGGTTTACTGTTAAGCAGCTGTCCCTTCTAACTGTAGTGAGCCAGTGGTAGGGGGTGGTGTGGTGCAAGATTCAGCGCATCACTCAACTCTTTTTTTTTTTTTTTATCAACTCTCTATTAAATTTTTTCATCAAAAAGAATAGAGCACAGAAAAAGAACAAAAAAAAAAAAAACCTGTCTTCAGAGATCAGAAGGTATATTAGTAATATCATGGGTTACACAACATACAGGGGCTGATTAAAGAAAATGTTGGTGCATTTGCGCGGGCAGGAATAATTATTGTGACATGGCGCATGCTGTCGACTTGCGCCGGATTCGCGGAATCATTGTGCGTACGGGCGCATACACATTCTTAAATATGAAACAGACATTGGGCACTTGCTAATTGTAATGCTGATCATGTTAATGAGCTTTTCCTTATCACATGGAGAATATTGCTTCCACTTTTATTCCTTTCATTCATCTGGACTTGTAATTGTGCATTTTATGGTGATAGTCTATAATCATTGGTGGAGCCAAAACTTGCATTCTGGACATTTCTTTCCCCATACACTGTGCAATCTGATTGGACAGTGTATGGGGAAAGAATTGTCCAGAATGCACAATACACAGACATGTGTTGAGAAGATGTTTTCATGGAAGTTTTGGCTCCACCAATGCTTATAGACTATCACCATAAAATGCACAATTACAAGTCCAGTAAACATCTGCACAGTTGTTGATAGGAGGAAGGTCTCTAGAATGATTATTGAGTTGTTTCAAAAATATGTGAATGAAAGGAATAAAAGTGGAAGCAATATTCTCCATGTGATAAGGAAAAGCTCATTAACATGATCAGCATTACAATGAGCACAAGCTCAATGTATAAGCAGTTGTGCACTCTGGAGAACGCAGATGCATGGTGTGCTTTGTCAATGCACATGTGCAGTTGAGTAAGCTGAAAGAAGGGTGTAAAAAGGCTGTATTAGTTGTAAGACAGATCTACATGTTCTGGACAGAATTTGTGCATTTAAACAATATTATATACATACTTTTTTGCCTGGTAACAGAAGATGGTAAACTAGTAAAGTTATCTACAGTATTCAGATAAAAATGTTGAAGATTACATTGGCTGCGCTTGCTAATGGTAGGCGCGAAAGATTGCGCAAGTGCGCAACAGCGCTTCCTATGTAAATATGGTTTGGTGCATATAAGTGCACCATAATTTTTGATGAATGTTTTGAGTCCCGTTTTTTGTGCAATTGCTGCAATTTCTCCACTGCACCACAGGCGCAGGTCTTTAGTAAATCACCCCCACGGTGTCCACATCTTACCATGTCATGGGTAAATGAAAGATTCATAGGGTCAGTGAAAATGAAAACACTAACATAGTGGACACTACCATACTCCAGCTTTGAATATAATGGGAAAGTAATAAAAACAAGTACAGACCTCATTGTATGGAAGACAGTGAAGAGGTCATAGAGAACAAGATCCAGTAAAGGAGAAAGACAGAATACAACAACAAAACCTTACTGAAACACCAGTGGTTCATTGGTCTAACAATACTCGCTCAGCACTCTGAGAACCAGAGGTGTATGGATCATGGAACAGTAATAGAAATGTAAGCATCAGGTATCCTGCAATAATGAATAATCCGTTGGTACCTGAAGGTCAGGGGACCTCATCCATGGCATTACATGCAAAGCAAGATAGTTCAAGCTGTGATTTGTCATAATTGTGATGAGTATGGCTTACAGCTCATGAAAACCCCAAATCCACAATCTCAGAAAATTTGAATATTCCATGCAATCAATATAACAAGGATTATACATAGAACAATATCAGACCTCTGAAAAGTATAAGCATGCATATGTACTCAGTACTTGGTTGGGGGCCCTTTTGCAGCAATTACTGCCTCAATGCGGCGTGGCATGGAAGCTATCAGCCTGTGGCACTGCTGAGGTGTTATGTAAGACCAGGATGCTTCAATAGTGGCCTTCAGCTCTTCTGCATTGTTCGGTCTCATGTCTCTCATCTTTCTCTTGGCAATGCCCCATAGATTCTCTATGGGGTTCAGGTCAGGCGAGTTTGCTGGCCAATCAAGCACAGTAATCCCACGGTCATTGAACAAGGTTTTGGTGCTTTTGGCGGTGTAGGCAGGTGCCAAGTCCTGCTGGAAAATGAAGTCAGCATCCCCATAGAGCTCGTCTGCGGAAGGAAGCATGAAGTGCTCCAAAATCTCCTGGTAGACGGCTGTGTTGACCCTGGACTTAATGAAGCACAGTGGACCAACACCAGCAGATGACATGGCTCCCCAAATCAACACAGACTGTGGAAACTTCACAATGGACTTCAAGCATCTTGCAGTGTGTGCCTCTCCATTCTTCCTCCATACTCTGGGTCCTTGGTTTCCAAATGAGATGCAACATCTGCTCTCATCAGAAAAGAGGACTTTGGACCACTGAGCAACAGACCAGACCACCATAAAACGCCAAATTTCCATGCAAAATAATGATACCGCTTTCAGCACCTAAAATCTGAAATAATCATACCGCCAGGGAGGTTAATGTGCTTTGATACAGCACTTTGGGAACATCCAATTTCTTTTGCAATTACCTTTTGAGGCTTTCCCTCCTTATGGAGGGTGTCAATGATGGTTTTCTGCACAACTGTCAGGTCAGTAGTCTTTCCCATGATTGTGATTCCTACTGAACCAGACTGAGAGACCATTTAAAGGCTCAGGAACCCTTTGCAGATGTTATGGCTTAATTAGCTGATTAGAGTGGGACACTTTGAGCCTAGACTATTGCACCTTTTCACAATATTCTAATTTTCTGAGATTGTGGATTTGGGGTTTTCATGAGCTGTAAGCCATAATCATCACAATTATGACAAATCACGGCTTGAACTATCTTGCTTTGCATGTAATTAGTCTATCTCATATATTAGTTTCACCTATTAAGTTGCAATTTTTTCGATTTTCACCTTTATCCAACTAGACCAAATGTCCCTAAACTGTTCCTCTCTATCGCTATTAACATGAACTCATCTCTCTGCCTCCATAATTTTGTTCACTTCCTCCTGCCAATCCCACAGAGTAGGGCATTGGCTCTGTTTCCAAAATCTGGGAATAAAGCTCTTTGCAGTGTTTAAAAGGAGAGGTGTAACACTCTGAGGTAATGTAAAGGGGTAAATGCAATGGCTTCAGGGCTGGCGCTGGGCAATACGGACTTTCAGCTCCCTCCAAAGATTTTCTATTGGGTTTAGGACTGAAGACTGGCAAGGTCACTCCAGGACCTTGAGATGCTTCTAGCCAGTCTTCAGTCCTAAACCCAATAGAAAATCTTTGGAGGGAGCTGAAAGTCAGTATTGCCCAGCAACAGCCCTGAAACCTGAAGGATCTGGAGAAGCTCTGTATGGAGGAGTGGGCCAGAATCCCTGCTGCAGTGTGTGCAAACCTGGTCAAGAACTACAGTAAACGTATGATCTCTGTAATTGCAAACAAAGGTTTCATTACCAAATATTAAGTTCTGCTTTTCTGATGTATCAAATACTTATGTCATGCAATAAAATGCAAATTAATTACTTAAAAATCATACAATGTGATTTTCTGGATTTTTGTTTTAGATTCCGTCTCTCACAGTTGAAGAGTACCTATGATAAAAAAAACTACAGACCTCTACATGCTTTGTAAGTAGGAAAACCTGCAAAATCGGCAGTGTATCAAATACTTGTTCGCCCTACTGTAGGTGCCTTCCTGGGGGCATCCTCTCCAAAACGTAGGGTCTGCCGCAGGGAAAATTTGCGCCAATCGCTTGGGTGATTTGTACCACCGTAAGAGGAATTTATAACAAGTTTCTGGTGTTTTGGTGATTATAGAGGAAACATGAGACAACTTTATTATTTTCTGTATTTTAGGTGGCAATAAACTAATTTCTAATTCAGATTCCCATGTTCTTATTTCTTATTAATAATGGGAGGGAGTGTGTATCAGCCTCCAATAAGAGCTTATACATTTGGGACAGGAGATGTTTGAGGTCGCCCCATTATAACATCTAGATTCAAACTCAGTGAGAGAGTATAGCGCTCACAGTTTGGGGAGTCATTTTTGCAGGAATTCGTGGACTAGTCTATGAAGCCAGGCGATCATGGGGAACCCACCATGAATGCGTCTTAATTGTTCTAAGGGCAAAATACGTCCTGCCTAGGCCATGTTGAGCAGCTGGTAATTCCATTACCCCTCCCCCCCAGGATATAAAAAAGGAGATGTCCTCTCCCGGTACAAACCAGGGGAATGCCCTTAGGGGAGCCAAAGGAGATGTCAGGGGGGCTAGCTCCCAATTCATATTTATCTGATCCCAGGTTTTGAGGGTAGCTAAAATGAAGGGAATCTGAGAGGCCTCTTGCAATAGCCAGAATCCAAGGAGCGCCTGCAAGGTTACGGCTGGCAATGTTTTTTTCATCAATAATTTTTCTAATGTGTTATGGTGCCAATTTAGAATGCAGACTAACACCATAGCTTTATAGTATAAATTAATATCTGGGAGACCCAGGTCACCGTCCTCCTTGCGGCATCGCAGGAAGAAGTAAGCCAATCTAGGGTGTTGGCCTTGCCATATAAAAGTTGTGAACAGTTTACAAATGCGGAAAAAGAAGGTTGAGACAGAGAAATGGATATCGTATATAAAAGGTACAGAATTCTCAGGAGAATGTTAATTTTAAGCACATTAACACGGCCTAGCCAGGTAAAAGCAGATTTGTGCCAAGATTTTAAGTCTTGGTCTATAGTCTGTAGTAGTTGTCCATAATTAGGGGAATAAAGCAATTGAGCATTCGGGGGAAATGCAAACTCCTAAATATGGCAAAGTGTGTGACTGCCGCAAGAATGGGGAAGGAAAGGGAGTAGCCATATAGGCTCCCCTTTCCTCATGGGGTCACTGTAACTGCAAGGTTAATACATAAGTTTCTAAGAAGGTTTAGCTACAGGGCTAGAGAGTCAATAGTTTAAAAAAAAAAAAAAAAAAACCCCAGTCAGTAGATTTGATTAAGCTCAGGTGTGTTAGAGAGTTCTGGAAATCTGAGAATCAGTAAGGGATTGGTTAGTGAAATCAGGAAAATTCTAGAAGCTGGTTTCTGGTCCATTTAAGGAGCAGTTCCAGGCAGGTTAGTGGTGCGATACCAGAAGATTCCAGCAGGAGGAGCTCCCCACCCTAACCCCCCCCCCATCTTTTTCCCGTCGCGGCCAATTCATGTGGTAGGCTCCCTCTGGTGAATTGCCAGAGGGGAGAATTAAGGAAAGTCAAGTTCAAGTAATAATCAGCTCGAGTCTCAGTGGCGGGGTTGAGTACGGGTATTGATAAACACTTGGTTGGAAAGTATGTTTTAAAAGTTAAAATTGGTGGATTATGGATTTATGTTTTGAAAACCAGTGAATCAGGCCGTGGGCAATAATTATCCAAAAAAAAAAAAAATAAATAAAATAATAATAACATATATAAAAATAAAAAATGTTACATGGAGATTAATAAAATTGGTTGTTTAAGTTATAACTTGCTCTGGTGTTTTTTGTGCTCTATGCATGTTTGCGGGGGTGTGCATGATGCATGTGATCCCATGTAAAATTTGCCTTAAGTTGTGACTTCAGTTCCGCCGGGATAGTAACCTTGATTATTTCTGATTTACTAAAGTTAATATAAACATTAGAGAGTTGGCCATACTCAGCTCCTTTTCTTAATCTTTTCTTGTACTAACTTTATTTGAAGTGTCCAAAAATGACATACAGCTAGTGCACTTTGAAAAAATGCAGCATGTCTACATTTTCTCGCAGAGAACTGCTGTGCAGTTCCAGGCAGCATTTCACTGGAAATAGGACACATAGGAAACAATTAGTCACCGCACTAATGTGAATTGGGCCTAAAGTCACTTTGTGGAAAAAATATTGAATACATCTTCATTCTGTGTAACTCCATTTACTGAAATATAATTTCAGTTCAACATTCTGTGTAACTTGCTATTTTGCTAACTTAAAGCCAAACTTAAGTCACAGAAATAGACATACAGGGGTTGATTTACTAAAGCCCACTAGTCTGTTCACGTGCAAGGATGTTGCACTTTGCAATGGAATTTGCTCCAGAGATTGTTGAACTAAATAAAGCTCTGCTGACTTCCATCATCCAATCGCATGCAAACAGAAATTCTGTTTTTTTGTTTCCTTGCACGTGATTGGGTATTCTTTGAAATGGAAACTTCACCACACTAAGCTCTGGGGCAAATTCCCTTGCAAAGTGCTAGTTCTCTTGCAAAGTGAGCAGCCTACTTGCCTTTAGTAAATCAACCCCATATTGTATTAACCATGCCAATTTATAGTCTTACCTCCATTTTCATGTTACAGTAGTTCAGCTTGTATATAAACATGCAGGCTGGAGGCTTCATGGAGGAAAAAGAAAGTCTTCAGGCTGTAGATGTGCACTGACACTTTCAGACTACGGTGTTTTTTTACTGTACCACATTTAAAGTGGAAACCCGCTCCCTCGCTGGTCAGCATCTTCAGACAATCTTCTGACAGGTTTGGGTTCTTTGTCCATCTTGATTAATTGTGACTCCCACACATGTGCACAGCAGTTAATTCAAAATGGCAATAACGTATGCCGAAAGCTCTCACTGAGCTGCCCATCATGCTTCTTTATTTGACTGCATGGTCGAATAGACAGCTAAGTTAGATGAAGTGCTGTTAAACAATCAGCACTCAGTAACAGAATTGGTCGAAAACACCCCCCCCTCTTCATCTGCAATACAGGCCAGTGTAAGGACACTTGTCCTGAGGGGTGTGGTTAGTACACAACTATTTTTGCACAGACCACCAGTGTGTGAGTGCAGGAAACATTATTTTAAATAAAAAAAATTGCATTTAAGGCTTTCACAAGCAAATACATTAACACATTGGGGCTGATTTACTATAACTCCAGGAAGTACTGAGCACATCGCAAAAAATAGCTCCAATTTTTGACAATTAAAAATTCAATGCGCGAATTTGCGAATGAAAAAGAGCGCTATTAGCAGCAAACAAGTGTTGGTAAATGTGAAATCAGCGCTAATTAGCGAATCCGCGTACGCGCAAATGCCAATTTCCACTAAGTTTTTATATAGCACTGCACTGTAACCATGATCCATGTATGTGAAAGAAACATTTTTATATGAGATGTGCTCTATCTATTGATGTATATTGCAATTAGTATTCCTAGTTTTTTTCCTTCTTTTGCTAACAAATGCAGTTATGAAGGATTATTACATAGTAATGTCTGCTATTATGTAAAATTACATGTATTAAACATTTAGGTTACCTATTTGTTATATGTTGTTTTTTTCATGTTTTTATTTTTTCATTTAGGTGGCTATAAAGCGGTAATTATTTATGTCCATTCTTTAATCATACTACACTATTATGCAGGTCTTGTACTTAGCACAATGGCCTAGTGGTCTGCTCCCATGTCTATACAGCTCTCATGTTACAAGTTCAAATACCAGCCAACCTACCATCCAACAGCTATGTTTATTATTTGCACAAGCAAATTAAAATAAACAAACAAAGAAATGTAAACTGCCCGTTAGCTAGTGTGTGATGTTTGGAAGTCCACACCATAATATTATTGAATAAAAGTGCATTGGCTAATTGGCATTCACCTATTTTCAGCAAGCATATGCTGCTTTGGCTAATTGGCATTTGCCTTTTTTCACCAATACAATCTTTTAGCATCTCTCTGTGGGATTTGAACTCATGAGTGCTTCAAAGCCTGAGTTTTTCAAGGTAGAAGTGCTGACCACTAGCCTATTGAGTGTAGCACAAACATCTACTAGTGTGTGTAGGTTAAGGAGATATTTCTTGCACCTACAGGTAAGCCTTAATCTAGGCTTACCTATGGATGCAAGTTGTCTAAGTGGGTTTACAACCACTTTAATATTATTGTAACAACCATGCTCATGCTGATGTGGCATTGGCTAATAGGCATTCGCCTCTTTTCAGCATATGCTGCTGAGTGTTTGATGGTGGGACTACTTTATATTCTAGGTATAATAGTACTCAGCACAGTGACTTAGGCCCCTTTCACACTTGTGCGACCTGAAATTTGTGTGATTTTGATGCGACTTTAAGCAATGCTTGTGTAATCTTGAGGTCTATGGACGCAGGAGTCGCAGGGAAAGGCGCGCAAACTTCCGTTTGCATTTTTTCTGCGATCCCAGGGAATGCATGTCAACTCGTATCAAAGTCGGACCAAAGTAGTACAGGGACTACTTTAAAGTCGGTGTGACTTGAAGTTGCACAGATATAAATGGTACACATTGAAAATCATGGGGTATGACTTGTCATGCAACTCTGATGACCAAAGTCTCAGGAAAAGTCGCTCAAGTGTGAAAGGGGCCTCAGCCCGACTTTGTGAGCGATTTCAGAGACATCAGTGCACTTTCCTGCACAGATGTCTAGTGAAATCACATAGGTCTCAACTGTCCCTGATTTGGACCAAAGTCCCTCTGTCCCTCTTTCCTCCTCATTTGTCCCTCATTTTGTTCTGATCTGTATAGTTTGATATAAAATGCAATTTTTATCTTTCAAAAAGTGTTTCCCAGCGCTAAATCTTTCATCTAATTTCTAAATTGCTTTGTTTGTAAATTCTCAAAGCCAATCTAAAGGGATATTATTGTTAAAAAAAAAGCACTTGGGGGTTTAACTAATATATATATATTTTTTAATAATTCTCCTTTAAGAAGGTGTTTTAGGAGGTGTGTACTATGCCTACATACTTTTGCTAATAGTTGTCCCTTATACCCATCTCAAAAAGTTGGGAGGTAAGAAATCGCCTCCTGAAGTCGCCCAAAGTAGTGTAGGAAATACTTTTGGGAATCTGTGTGGCGTCGCACCAATTCGGACAGTTCTATTGCCGTCAATAGGCGCCGATTTGGCCTGTAATTTGACATGTCAATTCAGAGCTATGTGAACATGGGTGAAGTTGCATAGATATGAATGGAACTCATGGGGGGGGGGGGGGGAACTTTTAATGTGACTCTGAGGTCCAAAGCTGCATGGAAAGTCACATAAGTGTGAAAGTAACCTAATGAGATTAAATAACACCTTTGAATAAAGCCCCATTTGCACTTGTGCGACCTTAAAATTGCACAGCTTTGCCATGACTTGAAGCAATGTCTGTGTTATCTTGTGGTGTATGGACCTCAAATCGCATCAAAGTCAAACCAAGGTAGTGCAGGGATGAATTTTCCCCACTTTCAGGATGCACAAGTGACAATAGGGCCAAATTCAAATCTCTTTCACACTGCTGCGACCTGAAAGTCACCCTAATTTGCTGCCACTTTGTCGCTGCAACTTGGCCCCAACTTCTGGGAATGCCTGTTTAATATTGCGCCCTATGTACCTCAAGTCACATGAGGCTCTGTTTCCACTATTGCAACCCTAAATTCGCATGATTTTGCCGCAATTTTTTGCCGCGATTTTGATGCGACTTGGAGCAATGCCTGTATATTCTTGAGGTCTATGGACCTCAAGTTGTATCAAAGTGGGTCCAAAGAAGTGCAGGGACTACTTTGAAGTCGCTGCGACTTGATGTCGCACAGATATGAACCATACTCATTGGAAATCATGGGGTATGACATGTCATGCGACTTTGCAGTCCCAAGTTGCATGACAAGTCGCACTAGTGGAAACCGAGCCTGAAAGTCACACTAAAGTAGTACAAGGACTACTTTGAAGTTGGTCTGACTTAAAGTAGCACAGATATGAATGGTTATCATTGAGAATCATGAAAAGTCGCCCAACTGTGAATCAAGTCATATATATTTTAATAGAAAGGAGCTCTCATTTATACTTGCATAGTCCTTACTGATTTACATCGGCAGAACAAATGCAGGAAGTAGTGATGTGTGCACATGGTCCAGAAGCAAATGTGTAGTGATACCAAACAAATCAATCAAGCCCACCCACACCAAATCCACCCCCACCTTGAGTAAGCACAAGTACATATCCTACACTTACCCGGCAAATCAGCAGCACTTCCTCTATGCTAAAAAGAGGGAGCTCGCCATGTCCAGCTAGATGGAGATCCTGACCAGCACAGGAACTTCCGGGTGATTACAATGACTCATTTCCGGGTCAGGAGGTGAAACCACGCTCTGTTGATTGCAGCTGCGAAAATTTGATCTCAATCACACACTTAGATTTTATTATTTTTAAATATTTGCAGATATGCAAATCTGTATTTCTACATATGATATTTGAAGGTAAACTTAAGGGAGTTTGAAAAGGAATGGTGTCTCTGCCATAGCAGCAGGTGAATTACAAAGGCAAAAGGCCCGGTTTGAGCCCTGCTTCACACTGACAGTGGGAGGAAATCGTTCAGCTGAACTCATACGATTTTCATTCCCGCATGTCAGTCCCGACTGCAGGAGGGGGGGGGGGACATCAGAGACATCTGTGCAGGTTTCTGCACTTATATCAATACAAATCACACCAATTAGAACAGCGCAATTGCCACCGATCTGACATGTCAAACCGCACCAATGTGAACCAGAGCTGACACATACAACACTGTCTATCCTCCAGCTGAATTCATTACCTGCAATTCTCCACAGCTGTTATAAAGATTCCACCTTTATCATTTACTTGCAGGTGTGCTGAAGCCTAGGTTTACATTGAGGCGATTTGTCATGCACTTTCAGAAATCAAATCGCATGACTATTGGTGGCAATGGCACTGTTCCAATCGATGCAACCCCAATTTTGAGGCGCCGCACCGATTTCCAAAAGTAGTTCCTGCATTACTTTTGCCAATGTCAGGTGCGACTTCAATAGACATTTGTGTATGAAGCCACACAGATGTCTATCAAGTAGTACCTAAAATCGCGCTAGCTTAAGTGAAGTAGCACGATTTCAAAGTAGCATCAATGTGAACAAGGGCAAAGAGATTCATTTTTTGGTGCACAAATTCATATAGAAATAAAATATTAAGGATTTTGCACTTTGCCTACAAAAAAAAAAAAGCGCGCACACACACCAAAGCTCAATAACGTACTTTTATTTTGCTAGCAGAAACAAAATTAGGTACATTCATTTACTAGCTTCAAAAAAATTTGGACAGGATACATGGTGCTACATTTAGCAATTGGATTTAAAGGGCCCTGCTCATAGGAGCTTACAATCTAAAATTTGTCCAAACCTTAGAGTGCACACAGCTTTACTTTTAGTGTATAACGGGCAACACATCACATTTTTATCTGCAAGAATATAGAAACACACTCAAGTCATTATACTTACAAAGCATTCCAACATAATAATAAAAAAGACATGTTCAAAACACAAACCCCCACCCCACAATCCACATATACATACATTGGTGACCATGTTCTGCTGGAATCTGCATTTCTGTGTACATGATTAAGCAATGAGATCCAAGAGTAGAAGGTCAGCAGATGCTTCCAAACGATTTTGCATGGTCAGACAGGAACAATACACACACAATTTTTGATTGAAAAAATGCACAAGAATTTCAGCAAATAACACTAGTAAGAGGTTTGTCAATCTGCACAATATCATTCCTTCTCCCCCCCACAAATCACAGCAAAAAACCTGGCCTTCTCAGACCAAACGATCCCCCATACTGCAGGCCTTTATATAAGAGAGGTTGTATTGTTAGCAAACTGACACACGCCCAATAGAAGTACACGCCCAATAGAAGTACATGCCCAATAGAAGTACACGCCCACCAGTATCTTTCAATCTGTCTCTTCGTGTATGTCTAAAGTGATTGCACCTGATGGGCAGGAACAAATAATACTATTTACAGCTGTGTTAGCCCTTGGCTATGTGCATCAAATCTCCAACTACAGGCCAAAGATCCAAGTCAATTTGCATGCACATAAACAAAGCAACAGTTTTCTAAGCATATGTACCTGTGCAGTGTAAACCCTACAATTTTAAATGTCCAAGTCCCTGGGCATGATTAGAGCTAACAAACATTAACATCAGTCCCTGGCTCCAATGAGCTTCCAATCTAAAGTCCAAAATAAACTTTCTTACATTAGAGACTATTTTGACAGGAGACAAATAAAATACCAGCATGTCTTCAACATAAGCATTAGCATGTTGGGGAATTGAACCAGCAATCCCAGTGTTGCTAGACAGAACTGCTGCCCACTTAGCCACCAGGCAGCCTCACACATGCTTTCTGCATCTCTGTGGTGTGAACCAGCCCTAAGTCCATAGCCAAGTTCCGTGTCTCCAAGCAATATACAATATATTGGCCTAAGTATTGGGACGCCTGCCTTTAAACGCACATGAACTGTAATGGCATCCCAGTCTTAGTCCGTAGGGTTCAATATTGAGTTGGCCCACCCTTTGCAGCTATAACAGCTTCAAGTCTTCTGGGAAGGCTTCTGGGAAGGCTGTCCACAAGGTTTAGGAGTGTGTCTATGGGAATGTTTGACCATTCTTCCAAGTGCATTTGGGAGGTCAGGCACTGATGTTGGACAAGAAGGCCTGGCCTGCAGTCTCCGCTCTAATTCATCCCCAAGGTGTTCTATCGGGTTGAGGTCAGGACTCTGTCCAGGCCAGTCAAGTTCCTCCACCCCAAACTCACTCATCTATGTCTTTATGGACCTTGCTTTGTGCACTGGTCCAAATCATTTGGTGGAGGGGGATTATGGTGTGGGGTTGTTTTTCAGGGGTTGGGCTTGGCCCCTTAGTTCCAGTGAAGGGAACTCTTAAGGCATCGGCATACTGAGACATTTTGGACAATTTCATGCTCCCAACTTTGTGGGAACAGTTTGGGGGTGGCCCCTTCCTGTTTCAACATGACTGCACACCAGTGCACAAAGCAAGGTCCATAAAGACATGGATGAGTGAGTTTGGGGTGGAGAAACTTGACTGGCCTGCACAGAGTCCTGACCTCAACCAGATAGAACTCCCTTTGGGATGAATTAGAGCAGAGACTGCGAGCCAGGCCTTCTCATCCAACATCAGTGCCTGGCCTCACAAATGCACTTCTGGAAGAATGATCAAACATTCCCATAGACACACTAAACCTTGTGGACAGCCTTCCCAGCCTTCCCAGAAGCTGTTCTAGTTGCAAAGGGTGGGCCAAATCAAATTTTAACCCTACAGACTAAGACTGGGCTGCCATTAAAGTTCATGTGTGTGTAAAGGCAGGCGTCCCAATACTTTGGGCTAAATTGTGTATCTGGCAAGATTTACAATGGTGGTGGAACCCTTCTACACATAAATACAAGATTTAGACATAGTTTTAGGACCTGGGAGATGAGACAACTTCTCTACATGAAGCAGCATGTTTGGGATTTGAAACCAGACACTCAGGGATGCTAAGTAGAAGTTCTAACCTCTAAGCCACAGAGCTGCCACATGTGGAATCCTCCTACACGTAAATACACATAAATACTGCATTTCTTTGGACATACAGGTGATGGATAGGGATGAGCTTCGTGTTCGAGTCGAACATACGTTCGACTCGAACATCGGCTGTTCGATCGTTCGACGAAGATCGAACGATTTGGGCCGTTCGCGCCAAATTCGAGTGACGCGAACGGCCCACAATGCACTACGCCATCGCAGTGTCATCCAGGCGCTGTGATTGGCCAAGCATGCACTGTGACCCCGCATGCTTGGCCAATCACAGCGCCGGCAGCGAGGAGAGCAATGATTGGCCACAGGCAGGATGCCTGTGGCCAATTATTGCTGAGGGTGTTTAGTACACGCCCCACACTATAAAAGGCCGCCAGCACGGCGGCCTAGTGTAGTGTGTTCCGGAGCAGGGATAGAGCAGCATAGGCAGGGACAGTGACTTTTATTTCTTTCTTGCTTAACCTGGATTCCTTTAGTTTAGGGAAAGAGAAGGATAGGTAGGGAGAGTGTCAGTGTGTTTTGTGCTTGTGCTATATTGTGCTTAAAAAAAACATTTTTTCTAGGGACAGAAAACTGTAGGTAGGGAGAGTGTCAGTTTCTTTCACTGTGAAAGTCCTTGTTTCCAGGGACCTGGAAGGACAGTGAGTGAATTCTCCTTGTGCTAAATTGTGCTTAAAAAAAACATTTTTTCTAGGGACAGAAAACTGTAGGTAGGGAGAGTGTCAGTTTCTTTCACTGTGAAAGTCCTTGTTTCCAGGGACCTGGAAGGACAGTGAGTGAATTCTCCTTGTGCTAAATTGTGCTTAAAAAAAACATTTTTTCTAGGGACAGAAAACTGTAGGTAGGGAGAGTGTCAGTTTCTTTCACTGTCAAAGTCCTTGTTTCCAGGGACCTGGAAGGACAGTGAGTGAATTCTCCTTGTGCTAAATTGTGCTTAAAAAAAACATTTTTTCTAGGGACAGAAAACTGTAGGTAGGGAGAGTGTCAGTTTCTTTCACTGTCAAAGTCCTTGTTTCCAGGGACCTGGAAGGACAGTGAGTGAATTCTCCTTGTGCTAAATTGTGCTTAAAAAAAACATTTTTTCTAGGGACAGAAAACTGTAGGTAGGGAGAGTGTCAGTTTCTTTCACTGTGAAAGTCCTTGTTTCCAGGGACCTGGAAGGACAGTGAGTGAATTCTCCTTGTGCTAAATTGTGCTTAAAAAAAACATTTTTTCTAGGGACAGAAAACTGTAGGTAGGGAGAGTGTCAGTTTCTTTCACTGTGAAAGTCCTTGTTTCCAGGGACCTGGAAGGACAGTGAGTGAATTCTCCTTGTGCTAAATTGTGCTTAAAAAAAACATTTTTTTCTAGGGACAGAAAACTGTAGGTAGGGAGAGTGTCAGTTTCTTTCACTGTGAAAGTCCTTGTTTCCAGGGACCTGGAAGGACAGTGAGTGAATTCTCCTTGTGCTAAATTGTGCTTAAAAAAAACATTTTTTCTAGGGACAGAAAACTGTAGGTAGGGAGAGTGTCAGTTTCTTTCACTGTCAAAGTCCTTGTTTCCAGGGACCTGGAAGGACAGTGAGTGAATTCTCCTTGTGCTAAATTGTGCTTAAAAAAACATTTTTTCTAGGGACAGAAAACTGTAGGTAGGGAGAGTGTCAGTTTCTTTCACTGTGAAAGTCCTTGTTTCCAGGGACCTGGAAGGACAGTGAGTGAATTCTCCTTGTGCTAAATTGTGCTTTAAAAAAACATTTTTTCTAGGGACAGAAAACTGTAGGTAGGGAGAGTGTCAGTTTCTTTCACTGTCAAAGTCCTTGTTTCCAGGGACCTGGAAGGACAGTGAGTGAATTCTCCTTGTGCTAAATTGTGCTTAAAAAAAACATTTTTTCTAGGGACAGAAAACTGTAGGTAGGGAGAGTGTCAGTTTCTTTCACTGTCAAAGTCCTTGTTTCCAGGGACCTGGAAGGACAGTGAGTGAATTCTCCTTGTGCTAAATTGTGCTTAAAAAAAACATTTTTTCTAGGGACAGAAAACTGTAGGTAGGGAGAGTGTCAGTTTCTTTCACTGTCAAAGTCCTTGTTTCCAGGGACCTGGAAGGACAGTGAGTGAATTCTCCTTGTGCTAAATTGTGCTTAAAAAAAACATTTTTTCTAGGGACAGAAAACTGTAGGTAGGGAGAGTGTCAGTTTCTTTCACTGTCAAAGTCCTTGTTTCCAGGGACCTGGAAGGACAGTGAGTGAATTCTCCTTGTGCTAAATTGTGCTTAAAAAAAACATTTTTTCTAGGGACAGAAAACTGTAGGTAGGGAGAGTGTCAGTTTCTTTCACTGTGAAAGTCCTTGTTTCCAGGGACCTGGAAGGACAGTGAGTGAATTCTCCTTGTGCTAAATTGTGCTTAAAAAAAACATTTTTTCTAGGGACAGAAAACTGTAGGTAGGGAGAGTGTCAGTTTCTTTCACTGTCAAAGTCCTTGTTTCCAGGGACCTGGAAGGACAGTGAGTGAATTCTCCTTGTGCTAAATTGTGCTTAAAAAAAACATTTTTTCTAGGGACAGAAAACTGTAGGTAGGGAGAGTGTCAGTTTCTTTCACTGTCAAAGTCCTTGTTTCCAGGGACCTGGAAGGACAGTGAGTGAATTCTCCTTGTGCTAAATTGTGCTTAAAAAAAACATTTTTTCTAGGGACAGAAAACTGTAGGTAGGGAGAGTGTCAGTTTCTTTCACTGTGAAAGTCCTTGTTTCCAGGGACCTGGAAGGACAGTGAGTGAATTCTCCTTGTGCTAAATTGTGCTTAAAAAAAACATTTTTTCTAGGGACAGAAAACTGTAGGTAGGGAGAGTGTCAGTTTCTTTCACTGTGAAAGTCCTTGTTTCCAGGGACCTGGAAGGACAGTGAGTGAATTCTCCTTGTGCTAAATTGTGCTTAAAAAAAACATTTTTTCTAGGGACAGAAAACTGTAGGTAGGGAGAGTGTCAGTTTCTTTCACTGTCAAAGTCCTTGTTTCCAGGGACCTGGAAGGACAGTGAGTGAATTCTCCTTGTGCTAAATTGTGCTTAAAAAAAACATTTTTTCTAGGGACAGAAAACTGTAGGTAGGGAGAGTGTCAGTTTCTTTCACTGTCAAAGTCCTTGTTTCCAGGGATCTGGAAGGACAGTGAGTGAATTCTCCTTGTGCTAAATTGTGCTTAAAAAAAACATTTTTTCTAGGGACAGAAAACTGTAGGTAGGGAGAGTGTCAGTTTCTTTCACTGTGAAAGTCCTTGTTTCCAGGGACCTGGAAGGACAGTGAGTGAATTCTCCTTGTGCTAAATTGTGCTTAAAAAAAACATTTTTTCTAGGGACAGAAAACTGTAGGTAGGGAGAGTGTCAGTTTCTTTCACTGTCAAAGTCCTTGTTTCCAGGGACCTGGAAGGACAGTGAGTGAATTCTCCTTGTGCTAAATTGTGCTTAAAAAAAACATTTTTTCTAGGGACAGAAAACTGTAGGTAGGGAGAGTGTCAGTTTCTTTCACTGTGAAAGTCCTTGTTTCCAGGGACCTGGAAGGACAGTGAGTGAATTCTCCTTGTGCTAAATTGTGCTTAAAAAAAACATTTTTTCTAGGGACAGAAAACTGTAGGTAGGGAGAGTGTCAGTTTCTTTCACTGTCAAAGTCCTTGTTTCCAGGGACCTGGAAGGACAGTGAGTGAATTCTCCTTGTGCTAAATTGTGCTTAAAAAAAACATTTTTTCTAGGGACAGAAAACTGTAGGTAGGGAGAGTGTCAGTTTCTTTCACTGTGAAAGTCCTTGTTTCCAGGGACCTGGAAGGACAGTGAGTGAATTCTCCTTGTGCTAAATTGTGCTTAAAAAAACATTTTTTCTAGGGACAGAAAACTAGGTAGGGAGAGTGTCAGTTTCTTTCACTGTCAAAGTCCTTGTTTCCAGGGACCTGGAAGGACAGTGAGTGAATTCTCCTTGTGCTAAATTGTGCTTAAAAAAAACATTTTTTCTAGGGACAGAAAACTGTAGGTAGGGAGAGTGTCAGTTTCTTTCACTGTGAAAGTCCTTGTTTCCAGGGACGTGGAAGGACAGTGAGTGAATTCTCCTTGTGCTAAATTGTGCTTAAAAAAAACATTTTTTCTAGGGACAGAAAACTGTAGGTAGGGAGAGTGTCAGTTTCTTTCACTGTGAAAGTCCTTGTTTCCAGGGACCTGGAAGGACAGTGAGTGAATTCTCCTTGTGCTAAATTGTGCTTAAAAAAAACATTTTTTCTAGGGACAGAAAACTGTAGGTAGGGAGAGTGTCAGTTTCTTTCACTGTCAAAGTCCTTGTTTCCAGGGACCTGGAAGGACAGTGAGTGAATTCTCCTTGTGCTAAATTGTGCTTAAAAAAAACATTTTTTCTAGGGACAGAAAACTGTAGGTAGGGAGAGTGTCAGTTTCTTTCACTGTCAAAGTCCTTGTTTCCAGGGACCTGGAAGGACAGTGAGTGAATTCTCCTTGTGCTAAATTGTGCTTAAAAAAAACATTTTTTCTAGGGACAGAAAACTGTAGGTAGGGAGAGTGTCAGTTTCTTTCACTGTGAAAGTCCTTGTTTCCAGGGACCTGGAAGGACAGTGAGTGAATTCTCCTTGTGCTAAATTGTGCTTAAAAAAAACATTTTTTCTAGGGACAGAAAACTGTAGGTAGGGAGAGTGTCAGTTTCTTTCACTGTCAAAGTCCTTGTTTCCAGGGACCTGGAAGGACAGTGAGTGAATTCTCCTTGTGCTAAATTGTGCTTAAAAAAAACATTTTTTCTAGGGACAGAAAACTGTAGGTAGGGAGAGTGTCAGTTTCTTTCACTGTCAAAGTCCTTGTTTCCAGGGACCTGGAAGGACAGTGAGTGAATTCTCCTTGTGCTAAATTGTGCTTAAAAAAAAACATTTTTTCTAGGGACAGAAAACTGTAGGTAGGGAGAGTGTCAGTTTCTTTCACTGTCAAAGTCCTTGTTTCAAGGGACAGAGAAGGACACCTGAAGGTAGCCCTTATTGCTTTTTTCCCATCTCCCTGCAGGCCATCTATTAGAATGTCTGGAAGGCAAACAAGGAGAGGCAGACAGTCAGGAGGCAATAAAAGAGGGCAAGCAGGCTCTGTGTCTGGGGGCAACAGTGCTGGTCGTGGACGCGGTGCATTGTCATCAGCACATGGCCATGGGACACGCTTGTCCTTCTTTTCGGCAGCTGGACATGTTGAGCCACATCATGCCGAAGACTTGGTAGAGTGGATGACCAAGCCCTCCTCCTCCTCCTCATCCTCTCTCACCCAGGCTCAGGGTACTGGAAAAGCAGCTGCCAAAGCGTCCTCTTCCCTGGTATCAATGTCAGACTCATCATCAGTCACTCCTTCCCTAGACCCACCATGTCCTCCTCCTGAGGAGTCCCCCGAACTGTTTCAGCACAGTGTTGGGTACATGCTCCAGGAGGATGCCCAGCGTTTCGAAGGGTCTGATGATGAAACCCAGCTAGAGGAAGGCAGTAGCGTGAGAGCAGACAGAGGGGATGCTCAAGAAGGACACCAATCTGGCAGTCATGTTCCAGCAGCTGCAGCATACTGCCAGATTGGCTCCAGTGATGAGGAGGGAGGTGATGATGAGGTCACTGACTCCACGTGGGTGCCTAATAGGAGAGAGGAGGAGGAGGAGGATGAGGAGGAGGCACATCTCCAACGAGGCAGGATGCCCTTTGGTGGCCAGCGTAAGGGCAGTACACCGACGGAATCACACCGCAGAGCTCCGCCTGTGCAGGGCGCTGCCTCTGCCCGTCATTCAAAAAGTTCTTTGGTGTGGGCCTTTTTTGAGGCTAGTGCATCAGATCGCACAGCTGCTGTTTGCAACATATGTCTCAAGCGTATATCGCGTGGCCAAAACATCAGCCGCTTGGGTACCACATGCCTGACCAGACATATGTTGACCTGCCATGCAGCTCGTTGGCAAGCCTACCTCAAAGACCCACACCAAAGAACAAAGCGGACCTCTCCTTGCACCGCATCAGCTGGGATCTCCAACCCCACTATAACTTCAGTCCTCTCTGAAACATGCACTGAGAGGAATGAAGGTGTAGAATTAGGTGTGTCACAGCCAAGTACTTGCAGCCACTCTGCTAGCAGTACACCGACGTCCGATTCTAGCAGGCAAATTTCCCTGCCCCAGCTGCTGGACCGTCAAAAGAAGTTCACTCCCAGCCATCCACATGCCCAGCGGTTGAATGCTAGCTTGGCTAAATTGCTAGCGCTTCAACTGCTGCCTTTTCAGTTGGTAGACTCGGCCCCCTTCCGTGAGTTTGTGCAATGTGCGGTTCCTCAGTGGCAGGTTCCCAAACGCCACTTTTTCTCACGGAAGGCTATTCCGGCTCTCTACCGGCATGTGGAAGGCAATGTCTTGGCCTCGCTGGACAGGGCGGTCAGCGGTAAGGTGCATATTACCGCTGACTCATGGTCCAGCAGGCATGGACAGGGACGTTACCTTTCTTTCACGGCCCATTGGGTCACTCTTTTGGCAGCTGGGAAGGATGCAGGACAAGGTGCAGTAGTGTTGGAGGTTGTCCCACCGCCACGCCTCCAAAATGCTACTACTGGTTGTGACACACCTCTCTCCTCCACCCCCTCCTCTTCTTCTTCCTCCATGGCCTCTTCCTGTGGTTTGTCCTATGAACCAGCGGTGCTCCGTAGCCGTTCACGGGGCTACGCAAGTACGCAGGCAAAAAGATGCCATGCCGTGCTTGCGCTGGTGTGTTTGGGGGACAGAAGCCACACTGGGGCAGAGGTCCTGTCTGCTCTGCAGGGCCAGGCCGAGAGGTGGTTGACGCCACGCCAGCTTAAGCCAGGAATGGTGGTTTGCGACAATGGCACCAACCTCCTCTCCGCCCTCCGACAGGGACAACTGACCCATGTGCCCTGTGTGGCTCACGTCCTTAACCTGGTGGTGCAGCGGTTCTTGGGCAGGTACCCGGGCTTACAGGATGTCCTGAGGCAGGCCAGGAAAGTCTGTGTGCATTTCCGCAGATCTTATAATGCCAGTGCTTGCCTGGCTGAGCTGCAAAAGGAGTTGAACCTGCCCAAGAACCGCCTTATATGTGACATGCCCACCAGGTGGAACTCAACGTTGGCCATGCTGCAGCGGCTGCACACGCAGCAGAGGGCCATCAATGAGTACCTGTGCGACTACGGCACCAGGACAGGGTCAGGGGAGCTTGGTTTTTTTTCTCCACGCCAGTGGGGCATGATCAGGGATGCATGCACTGTCCTGGCACCATTTGAGGAGGCCACGAGGATGGTGAGCAGTGACAGTGCATGCATCAGTGACACTGTACCTCTTGTCCACCTGTTGGAGCACACGCTGCGTGGAATAATGGACAGGGCACTTGAGGCAGAACAGAGGCAGGAAGAGGAGGACTTCCTTGCCTCTCAAGGCCCCCTTTACCCAGACAGTGTTCCTTCTGTCCCACCCATCGCACAGGAAGAGGAGGAGGAGGAGGAGGAGGAGGATTGTGTCAGCATGGAGGTGGAGGCTGGCACTCAGCATCATCAGCAGCAGTCTTTTAGGGATGATTTACAGTCCCAAGAAACCAGTGGACTTGTACGTGGCTGGGAGGAGGTGGCTGCGGATCATGTCGTCCTTAGTGACCCAGAGGACTCCGGAGCGAATGCCTCAGCAAACCTACGCTGCATGGCCTCCCTGATCCTGCAAAGTCTGCGGAAGGATCCTCGTATTCTTCGGATCAAGGAGAGGGACCATTACTGGCTGGCCACTCTCCTTGATCCACGGTACAAGGGTAAGGTTGCGGACCTTATGTTACCGTCGCAGAGGGAGCAGAGGATGAGACAACTCCGGGAGGCCTTGCAGAAAGGTCTGTGCAACGCGTTCCCAGAGACTGGGAGGTTACAAACTCCTGGTCCTGGACAACGAGTTGCTGAGGCTTCGGCCAGTCAAAGAAGGAGCGGTGGGGAAGGTGGCCGTCTGACCGATGCGTTCAGACAATTCTTTAGTCCGCAGCCCCAAAGTATGATCGGTTCCAGCAACCATCGCCAGCGTCTGATAAACATGGTGCAGGAATATCTAGGGGCAAGGTCAGACTTGGACACCTTCCCCACCGAAAATCCTCTGGCTTACTGGGTCTTGAGGATGGATCACTGGCCAGAGCTTGCACAGTATGCAATTGAGCTACTGGCCTGTCCTGCATCCAGCGTTCTTTCGGAACGCACATTCAGTGCTGCTGGAGGATTTGTCACGGATCACAGGGTGCGCCTGTCCACCGACTCGGTTGATCGACTGACTTTCATCAAGATGAACCAGTCTTGGATCACCACCAGCTACCACACACCTGATGCTGATATAACAGACTAATTGATTTTAACATGTCACATCCCTTCAAGACTGATGCTGATGCTGAGTGCCTGTGCTGTTATGTTGACTGGCTATCCTCCTCCTCCGAGTCCTCAATGATACGATTGATGATGATAGCTTGGAAGATCATTTTTGTTTATGGGTGCCGCCACCAGTGGCTAAGGCCCAATTTTTCAGCCCCTGTTTTACAGGGGCGTGTAATTACAATTTTTTTAGCAATAATTTGCCATAGGGCTCATTGCTGTGCTCCAAGTACAGTATCTGTGAGGGGTTGGAGTGTTGTGGCACCAGTGCCTAAGGCCCAATTTTTCAGCCCCTGTTTAACAGGGGCGTGTCATTACAATTTTTGAAGCAATACTTTGCAACAGGGCTCATTGCTGTGCTCCAAGTACAGTATCTGTGAGGGGTTGTAGTGTTGTGCCACCAGTGCCTAAGGCCCAATTTTTAAGCCCCTGTTCAACAGGGGCATGCAATTACAATTCTTGATCTAATAATTCACAGCAGGGTCCATTGCTGCACCCACCAAGAGTAACTCTGAGGGCTTACAGTCTTGTGGCAACGCCACCACCACCACCACTACCACGAAAGGCCCAATTTTTCAGCCCCTGTTCAAAAGGGGCATGTAATTACAATTCTTGATCTAATAATTCACAGCAGGGCCCATTGCTGCACCCACCAAGAGTAACTGTCAGGGCTTACAGTGTTGTGGCACCAGCACCACCATCAAAGCCCCAATTTTTACTACCACTGTTCAACAATTATATGTAATTAAAATTCCTGATATAATAGTTGACAGCAGGGCGTTCCAGCACCAACCAAGAGTAACTGAGTGCTTACAGTGTTGTGCCAACACCAACAACTAAGGGGCCTATTTCTGCAGAGTATATACGGCAGGTCCCTACTTTCAAACATCCAACTTACAAACGACTCCTACTTGCAAACGAAAGAAGACAACAGGAAGTGAGAGGAAATCTACCCCTAGAAAGGAAAATTCTCTCCTGTAAGAATAAATATGGGAGAAAGGGGTCTCATCTGTACTGATGCTTTATCAGCAATCCTTGTTTCAAGAAAAACACCACATTTCAAAAACAGTTGTCATTGGGACGGAAAGTGAGGTGAAATGTTCTGAACAGGGGCACAGACAGCAAAACAAATGTTACAGGGGTGATAACCCTTACCTATGTTTCCCAAAAAGTTTAAAAATAGATTTTTGGGCTGGAGCTACACTTCAACAATGTACCTGTTCAAAATTACAAACACATTCTACATAAGAACAAACCTACAGTCCCTGTCTTGTATGCACCGCCTGTATACGGCTGTTCAGAGTATATAGGGCCTTTTTTATTTTATGTGCGGGGTTCCCCTTAATATCCATACAAGACCCAAAGGGGCTGGTAATGGGCTGGGGTAGGGGGGGGGTGTTGATGGGGTAGCTATGCCATTTTTCCTAAAGATTTTCATCCATATTACCGGGACCAGACATTGCATTAAAGCCGCAAGCAGTTTTAAATGACTTTTTTCCCTTTAGAAATGTTATTTTGTGCAGGGACAGTTCTAAACACGGGAAACACGTGGCACTTCACAGGCATACTTTAGACACCCCCCAGGTACGATATTTAAAGGAATATTTGACTTTTTTTTTTCACTTTATGCATCATTAAAATGACTGCTCCCGAAAAACGACCGTTTTTAAAACTTCTTTTTGCATTGATACATGTCCCCTGGTGCAGAACCCGGGTTCCCAAACCCTTTTTAGGACAATAACATGCATAATAGTTGTTATAATTAGCACTTTAGAATTCGAACGTTCGCATCCATTGTATTTAATAGGGTTCTAATGTTCGTTCGAACTTTCGGTCCGTTCGCGGGTTCTGGTGCGAACCGAACCCGGGGGTGTTCGGCTCATCACTAGTGATGGAATTACATTACTCAAGAGTTATTCTTCTTGATTTATTCTGTGATATTTGGTGTTTTTTTGGGGGTGAGTTTAGAATAGTGATATTACCCTCAAATTTTGGGGAATTACATTTTTATTTCTGATGTTGGAACACATATCAGATTTTTGGGGCTCAAATTATGATTATTTAGAAATAATAAAAAGCACAAAAAAAGTGACTAATTTTAAATTTGCATCAGCAATAGTATTGATTGTGCTTTGTAAAGACACCTGTGTGAGTTTGGGTAAAGATTGTTGTGAGATGGAGAGTAACAAGTGAAAGTGACAGAGAAAAATATATTTTTTATCAAAACATTCCACATTCTAGCTTTCTTTAAAAACAAAATATTTTAATTAGAAGCAACATTGTTGCAAAGGAAAATTTATTTCAGAGAAAGATACATTTCATCTCAACATTAAGAGCTGGTTCACACCAGAGCAACACGACTTCCAGCGCGACTAGCCAGGCAACTCGGACACGACTTAGAAGCGCGACTTGGGGCGACTTCAGCGCGACTTGGGGCGACTTACAACGCGATTTGAAGTCGCCTCCAGGACAGGGAACTGTGAAGTGGCCAATTAGAGCTCAGCAGCTCTTGTGACATCATTCCTGTTTACTTCCTTCTTCCCTGTGCCCTGTCGTTTTGAGTGGAAAATACTGTCTGTGCGATATCTAATGTCAGCAGTCATAACAGCTGGTTTGGCTGTGTTGATGGAAGAGGAAGAGGAAGAAAGGAAGAGAAGATTAAGAGCGATTAGGAGAACAAGACGTCGCTATTGGGTCCACCCGATTATTGCCAATAGACCTAATAGAGGGCAGTTCTGGGCTCTGTATGAGAACCTGCGTGCCTATGAGGATAAGTTTTTCAAGTATACACGGATGTCGATCACAAGGCAAGTACATTTGTTGTATGTCATTGTCCATTGTCATGTGGCACATGTGGCAGGTCATGTGGCACATGTGGCAGGTCATGTGGCACATGTGGCAGGTCATGTGGCACATGTGGCAGGTCATGTGGCACATGTGCCAAGTTACGTGGCACTTGTGGCAGGTCATGTGGCACTTGTGGCAGGTCATGTGGCACATGTGCCACGTTACGTGGCACTTATGGCAGGTCATGTGGCACATGTGCCACATTACGTGGCACTTGTGGCAGGTCATGTGGCACATGTGGCAGGTCATGTGGCAGGTCATGTGGCACATGTGGCAGGTCATGTGGCACATGTGCCACGTTACGTGGCACTTGTGGCAGGTCATGTGGCACATGTGCCACGTTACGTGGCACTTGTGGCAGGTCATGTGGCACATGTGCCACGTTACGTGGCACTTGTGGCAGGTCATGTGGCACATGTGGCACGTAACGTGCCACAATTTGTGTATTGTACACCTCACACATCACTTACCACGTCACCTAACTAATTGTAAATGTGTGTCTGTGTGTATGTGTAGCTACCATTGGTTGATATTATTCATTTTATACATAGTAAATTACATTATATTTTTTTTATGTATTGCAGTTTTGATGAATTGCTTAGTCTGGTTGGTAGCCATCTTGAACGCCAGAATACAGCATACCGGAGGAGTATTTCTTCCACGGAAAGACTTATTATTACACTAAGGTAATTATTTTTAATAGGTGTATTATTAGCATATTTAGCAAATTAATGAAGTCCAAACCGTGCTCATATGTCCGGTCTTCTGCAAGGGGTCAAATTAGTGCAGCTACCTTGACTGATGGCAGTCCCAGCTTCTCAGCAAGCCTCTCTTTGACTCTTCACAGCTTAGCGCTCCAATGAGCGTGAATGAGTGTGGAGGAGCAGAGCAGGAGATCTGCTGAGTGTCAGCAGCTCTCAGCTCATGGAGGGGAGAGAAGCGAGCCATTGACGATGTTTGATCACTCAGTTCTGTCTGAAGAAGCGGAAGTGGACATATGTAGCATTGTTGCGATGCTATATCCACGTAGGTAAGTATATTTCCAAAAAAAATATCCTGTATTAAATCTTGAAAAAAGTTAGAAACAAACATACTACTAATTTATAAAACTTATTTTTTTTAATATTAACAAAACAATATTTTATTATTAAAAATTTAGCAGCATAACTTTATTTTTTTGAACATCAAAAACATAACATTTTTGGGGAAAACTTACAGTTGCTCATATGTTGGGTAGTAACCCGCTGGGTTGTTAAAGGTCTTGGAGAAGGTGTGGGTGGCAGGAAGGTCTTGGAGAAGGTGTGGGTGTCAGGTCGACAGGTGCTTGTTGAACTATAGGGGATGGTAATGGATAGGGGATGGGGTCATTGGCATGCGTAATGGCATTGCCAAAATTATCAATGTATGGCCTGTAGCGAGGGGTATAATACGACTGGCTTCTGGGTTGCGGAGGGTTATGAAAGTCATAATAGGGTCCTGATGGGGGTGGTGGTCCAAATATTGGTGAGGGGGCAGTGGCAGATTGATTAATCATATTGGCCTCCATTAAATCGATGACTGCTTTACGGACGAAAGCTTGACGCTCTCGCGGCACTTTTTTCAGCATTCCTGCCACCATTATTCCGAAACCACCCTCCTCGCTCTCCATTGATTCCAGCTTGTCATTCAACTTCTCCATTAGGGAGGCAAACCTCTCCATGTTTTGGGACCGATTTTGTGTTATTGGTCTGCTGGATCTGCCAGTTGGACGACGGAAACACGTAGCTGGCTGATCTGCACGTTGCTGCCCAACCTCAGGTAGATTAATATCTTCGACATTTTGTGTAGACGGCTCTACAGTCTCGGTCTCGTTAGTGTCATGGATGTCTTCTACTGAATCCCCCAAAGACGGACATTGCGCCTCTGCTTCAAGAGCACATGCCGCCTCTCCACCTCCCTGCTGTGCATGTTCAGGCTCCTCCCAACTTGATTGTGTTCTACATTAAACATAGAATACAGTTATTACAAACTTATAGAACTGTATAGTATCACTTTCTAAATATGAAAGATGTTATCTTACTCTCGAAGTTCCATGAATGGCCTGACAAACTCCATCTCATCCGCATGAATGTATGGTGTAATCTTTTTGGATCCAGATCCACTTCTACCCTCATGATTTTTCCTTAAGTACCGCTTAAAACAGTCTCTTAAACCCTTCCAGCGAGTTTGTAATGTTATCACTGCAAAACATAAACAGGAACATAATCAATTTTTTTTTGTCTTTCAGATACCTGGCAACCGGTCATACTTTAATAAGCCTACATTATGAGTTTATGGTGGGCAGGTCCACTATCAGCTACATTGTACGAGAAACATGCCAAGTTTTATGGGACGTGCTCAACAGCATAGTGATGAAGAGGCCTACAGCAGAGGATTGGCGTGATATCGCTAATCAATTTCGTATTAGGTGCAATTTCCCCAACTGCATTGGAGCTATTGATGGCAAGCATGTGCGTGTCATAAAGCCAGTTGGTAGCGGCAGTATGTTCTATAATTATAAAAAATATTGTTCTTTCGTACTGTTTGCCGTTGCCGATGCCAACTATTGCTTCACATATATTGACATAGGTTCCTATGGAAGTAGCTGCGATTCTCGGATTTTTTTAAATTCGACATTTGGACAAATGTTACGGGAAAATCGTCTTGACCTTCCAGAAAATTGTCCTCTTCCGGGCACAACGGAACCACCGCTACCTTACGTATTTGTAGCAGATGAAGCCTTTGCATTGGGTCAACACATGATGAGGCCGTACTCCGGTAGGAACCTGACCACTCCCAAAAAAATCTTCAACTACCGCTTAACCAGGGCAAGAAGAGTTGTTGAATGCACCTTTGGAATCCTAGCCAACAAATGGCATTTACTACATACAGCCATTGGACTAAACATAGAAAATGCTATCACTGCAGTGAAAGCAGCATGCGTGCTGCATAATTTTGTGAGAGTACGGGATGGCTATGTGTTTGAAGATTCTCTGATGCACGAGATGGAGAATGCACAAATGAGTGCTACAAGGGGATCCACTGATGGTGCCACTGTGAGGGATCTATTTAATGAATATTTCATTTCCCCAGCAGGTGAAATACAGTGGCAAATGGACGCCATTTCCTAATTAAAATAAAAAAATATTCTTTACAACTGCTTAGATTTATATCTGCTTTTAATTTTTGTATGATTTTTGTGTTGAGGATGTGCTTGAATAAAGGGAAAAAAAAAATGTACTCTAAAAAAATTGTTATCTTTGATATTGTTGTTTTTGCACTAAAATATCCTGTTTGTTGTACTGTTTGGTTATTGTTTTTATTAAATTTTGGATGATGAAATTCTATTGTGATTATTTTAGTTCAGGTTACATTAGTACTAACTGTATGGGGTGGTCTACTGTTGCTGTCAGTAGATATAATGTTGTTGTCAATGGATCTACTGTTGCTGTCAGTTGCAACGTTGACCTGCCACATGTGCCACATAACGTGGCACATGTGCCACATAACCTGCCACAAGTGCCACATGACCTGCCACATGACCTGCCACAAGTGCCACATGACCTGCCACAAGTGCCACGTAACGTGGCACATGTGCCACATGACCTGCCACAAGTGCCACATGACCTGCCACATGTGCCACATGACCTGCCACATGTGCCACATGACCAGCCACATGTACCACGTAACGTGGCACATGTGCCACATGACCTGCCACATGTGCCACATGACCAGCCACATGTACCACGTAACGTGGCACATGTGCCACGTGACCTGCCACATGTGCCACAAGTGCCACGTGACCTGCCACATGTGCCACATGACCTGCCACATGTGCCACATGACCAGCCACATGTACCACGTAACGTGGCACATGTGCCACGTGACCTGCCACAAGTGCCACGTGACCTGCCACAAGTGCCACGTGACCTGCCACAAGTGCCACGTGACCTGCCACAAGTGCCACATGACCTGCCACATGTGCCACATGACCTGCCACAAGTGCCACGTAACGTGGCACATGTGCCACATGACCTGCCACAAGTGCCACGTAACGTGGCACATGTGCCACATGACCTGCCACAAGTGCCACATGACCTGCCACATGTGCCACATGACCTGCCACATGTGCCACATGACCAGCCACATGTACCACGTAACGTGGCACATGTGCCACGTGACCTGCCACAAGTGCCACATGACCTGCCACAAGTGCCACGTAACGTGGCACATGTGCCACATGACCTGCCACATGTGCCACATGACCTGCCACATGTGCCACATGACCAGCCACATGTACCACGTAACGTGGCACATGTGCCACGTGACCTGCCACAAGTGCCACATGACCTGCCACAAGTGCCACGTAACGTGGCACATGTGCCACATGACCTGCCACATGTGCCACATGACCTGCCACAAGTGCCACATGACCTGCCACAAGTGCCACATGACCTGCCACATGTACCACGTAACGTGGCACATGTGCCACGTGACCTGCCACAAGTGCCACATGACCTGCCACAAGTGCCACATGACCTGCCACATGTGCCACATGACCTGCCACATGTGCCACATGACCAGCCACATGTACCATGTAACGTGGCACATGTGCCACGTGACCTGCCACAAGTGCCACATGACCTGCCACAAGTGCCACGTAACGTGCCACATGTGCCACATGACCTGCCACAAGTGCCACGTAACGTGCCACAAGTGCCACATGACCTGCCACATGTGCCACATGACCAGCCACATGTACCACGTAACGTGGCACATGTGCCACGTGACCTGCCACAAGTGCCACATGACCTGCCACAAGTGCCACATGACCTGCCACAAGTGCCACGTAACGTGGCATATGTGCCACATGACCTGCCACATGTGCCACATGACCTGCCACAAGTGCCACATGACCTGCCACAAGACCTGACACATGTGCCACATGACCTGCCACATGTTTGTATTGTAACACTAATTTTTTATGCACATATTCTCTGTGAAACAGAAGACCTGTATGTAAGTACAAAACTCATGCTTTGTAAAAGACAACAGACATATAAATGGTTAGACTTACATTTGTCAGTGCGGTCTTTCTGAGACAATAAATCCCAATCATCATATGACTGGGAACAGATCTCCAGCCAGGCATTGTCCCTCTTCAGCTGGTCTCTGTATGTGCTGTTAGTTTTGTCATACAGACAGGTTCTCTCCCTCACTAATCTAATAAGGGATTCATTGTCCACAGCCTCCCTTCTAATCACCCTGGCTCTGCTGGACATTTTTTATCTGTTCTACAGAAGAACACAGGTCTGCTAACTGAACTCTGTGTTTGGGGAGGAGGGGCTGCCTGCAGTGGGGGTGTATAAAAACCGGGATAATTCCTTTGTACTTCCTGGTTAATTCCTTTGTACTTCCTGTGAAGTTGCCCTCAAAATGAACAGGGATCCGATTTGCAGGCGACTTCCATTGAAATCAATGGTGCCAGGTCGCCTAGAAGTCGTTTTGAAGTAGTACAGGAACCTTTTTTGAAGTCGGAGCGACTTCTGTAGTGTACATTAAGACAGCTCCATAGACTAACATTACAGGGCGACTTCAACGCGACTAGGGGCGTCCCTGGGCGACCTGAAGTCTGATCTGAGTCGCCCTGGTGTGAACCAGCTCTAAAAGGATTTATTTGTGAAAGTTACAATTGTATCATTAGAATCAATGGCTAAAACTTGCATTGGACTAAAATAGCTCAGATTTTCACTTCCAAAACATGCTCTTTAATTAGCTCTCATTTCGGTATTTACTATAACTCTTGTGAAAAAAGTCACTTGAGTTAAAATTTGAGTTATATTAGCTCTGAGCATGCTCAGTTTAGCTTGCAAATAGTTGTCCAAAAATGGGCATTTTTTTACTTCTCAGACTTTTAAAGATATTTCAGTTTAGAAATCACTTTTTCACACAGTTTAAAAGCAGATTATCTTTAAATAATATACCGCATATTTCAGTACCATTTACCATTCACGCTCTAAACATTATTTTCATGTGCACAACTCCAGCTTTTAGTAGAGTAAGGATTTGGGCGCTATTTGGATTCTGGGAGCTATAGTAAATTTGATTTTGGTAACTTACTATTTGATAATAAAGTTGGCACTGCCTCCACCCAGATCAAGGCTTCTGTGAACAGTGGGGATTCCTTTCCTTGGAAATTACCAGTAGTCTAATCAAAGTACCGTATTTATCCGCGTATAACGCGCACTTTTTTCCCCTTAAAATCAGGGGAAAATTGTGGGTGCGTGTTATACGCCGATCCCCGCCGATCCCCCGCTGAAACGAGCGAGCGGAGACGAGATACACAAAGTCTCGGCTCCTCTTGCAGCCCTGCCCCTGACTGTGAGCAGAGCCGGCCCCGCTCACTCCTCTCCACAGCGGAAATCGCCGCAAATTTTAAATGCCGGCGGTAATACAAAGAGAATGGCAATGCTGCAAAGGCACTGGGCAAGGCTGCAAAGAGACTAGGCAAGGCTGCAAAGGCACTGGGCAAGGCTGCAGATGGACACTGGGCAAGGCTGCAATGATGGACAAGGCTGCATTTAAATGTAAGTTTTTTTTCCTTAAACTTCCCTCCTAAAAGTTTTTTTCCTTAAAAATCCCTCCTAAACTTGGGGTGCGTGTTATACGCCGATAAATACGGTAATTGGGAGCATATGAGCTACTGCAACCAACAAATAACATTAACCATAAGTATACTGTATAGATGCACAATGGTATGGAAATACTATAAGATTTATATAAGAAAAGATTAATACCAGTACATACATCCAATGTACAAAGAGGTATTATCAGCAAAGGACCCAACAAAATGTTGGTGGAATTGTGGACATACCGGAGCATATGTAGTTTTTAGAAGAGATACCTCCAGATGAATGTTGCAGTAAAGTCCAGTTGAAGGGTCTCCTGAGGATGATTACGTGTCCGCCTCTACACACATAGCAAGCTATGGACAGCTGCAGTTAAACTATTGGAATATAGCAATACTTGCATAATACAGGCATACCCCACTTTTAAGTACACAATGGGGTTTATTTACTAAAGCTGGAAAGTGCAAAATCAGGCTCACTTCTGCACAGAAACCAATGAGCTTCTAACCCCAGCTTGCTCAATTAAGCTTTGGTAATAAAACCTGGATGCTCATTGGTTTCTATGCAGAAGTGAGCCTGATTTTGCACTTTCCAGCTTTAGTAAATAAACCCAATTGTGTACTTAAAAGTGGGGTATGCCTGTAGTCTCTTCTGCTCTGAATTTTGCAGCATGAGCAGGACATGGCTGAGATTTTCTCTTTTTCTCCACTTCTTCCTTCTGGGGTTTTAAAACCAGCCTCTTAGAGACAGGAAGTGCTAATCCATAATTATACAAAACACTGTGGTATTAGCAGGTAACAGTAGACGGCAGGAGATCCCTACAGTTGTCTTGAGCAGAAATGCACATTGATTTTTAACATGATATTTTACTAATCTTGCTTTTCAATAGTATTATCCCTGGGGTTAATTTACTAAAGGTAAATAGACTGTGCAAAATGCAGTTGCACTCTGCAAGTGCAGTTGCTCCAGAGCTTAGTAAATGAGCAGAAACTCTGCTGACTACCATCATCCAATCATGTGCAAGCAAAAATGCTGTATCTTTTATTTTCCTTGCACATAATTGCTTATTCTGTGCAAAGTGAAGCTTCTGCTCATTTACTAAGCTCTACAGCAAGTGCATTTGCAGAGTGCAGAGTGCACAGTTTATTTGCCTTTAGTAAATCAACCCAACTATGTCCGTCTCATGCAGTCCTATATGCTAGACTAATTGCTCACTGTGTTACTGAAATATATACTATAGCTGCCAAGATTGTATCCATAAAAAAAAACGGGGGGGGGGGGGCGCCTTAAAACAGTGTCATTTATTGCACAAGATTAAAAACACTTACAAGACACAAGTGGGAGTCATGCTCATCATACGTATGTAGTCCTGGCAGTTCTACTGCATCCCACAGGCTCCTCGCACGATCCGGGTAGCTACCACTAGACACACTCTGAGGATGGCTGCCTCTTTTTAAATCACCCCCCTTACCGTGGTTCAACTTTGTTTTTACCTAAAGACTGACTAATCAAATGTACATTACTACAAACTAAGGGCATTGCCTCCTGGAGCGCCAGATACCCAATTTACCATAAGACTGTATCCATGATTTCTCTCTTCAGCACACCTAATGAATTATCATAGTTTTCTATTCAGCACCTAAAAAATAAATAAGCTATTTTCAAAGGAAAACCTTGCTTCTCATTTTAAAAATATTAGTTGCCGTGCCTACTTGTCATACTAAACTTCTGGCTTCAATGCTTGGAATCTCTGACCTTGATCAAAAATATGGTTCAGAGCTTCTGACCTCTCTGACTTTACTGATCTGCATTTTTGTACTAGGTTAGAGACTTAAGAATACTGAAGCCATTAGGTTAGAATTATAGACAGGTAAATAGCATTTTCAGAGAGAGCCCATTAAATGGCAGACCCTATATCCTTTTAAGAAAAAGTTTGCCCTAAGGGTTCCAAGCAACCAGCACAGATATATGCACAGTTAAAATATATATATATTTTCCTCTTTTACCTGCCAATAGGGTTTTAATTCTGTACAGCTAGTCCTATTATTTATACACCAGCGCTACCCTATACAGCCAGGAAGATCAATCAGCTATTTTCTGACTGTGATTTACATCCTCCTGGATCACCTATGTACTTGTGAGCAAGGTATGATGGGCAGTAAACATACAGAGTCCAAGTAAAGCAAAAGCAATGTATTGTAGATTAACACAACTCACCTAGGCCCGGAAGATGGGCCTGAGCATCTGGAGCCACTTACGAACTGTATCAACAGTCTGTAGACTTGAAAGATGTCAACAGCGTCTGCAACGAGAAGCCCAATACGACCTGGCTAGTCCACACCCAAAGTAAAGGCTTTCTAAAGTGAGTTAGACATAGTCCCTGCACTGTCCCTACTCCTCCAGAACCTTTCCCTATCTCTGAGCACTGTCTCTGCCAGACAGGGAACCTGTCCCTACATTAGCCACTTGCATAAAGCACGCCAAACCCAGGAACCAGAGTCTCTAACAGACTCTGCCTGACCCAAGATGGCCTCTGAAGTCACATGACATGCCAGCATCCAATCAGACAGCTGTCTCAGACTCCCTATTTCTCCAGAACCTTTCCCTATCTCTAAGCACTGTGCATGCCAGATAGGGAACCTGTTCCTACACTAGCCACTTGCATAAAGCACGCCAAACCCAGGAGCCAGAGTCTTAAATAGATCCTGCCTGACTCAAGATGGCCTCTGAAGTCACATGAGTAGTCAACATCCAATCAGACAGCTGTTTCCTTGTGACCGGAGGAAGTCATAGAGGAAACAAGTTCCTCACAACTTCCTTCCCCTTCTGCACTGGCGCTTCAGTTGAGCACCACCTGCAGTGGGGAGTACAGACTGCTCCTGCCCACATGTTGACTGGGCAGAGGTTACAATGCATATCCACTGTTCAATGAACAAACTGGAGTTGCAAGGTGACATAGAAATTTGCATTGCCCAACCAGACAATAAGTGTATCACTTGCTTGAATGTGCAGGGTATTTAAACTGTGTATTTAGATGTTTGTGTGGCTTACATTCTTAAAATAGATCCTTGAAATTTCTATGGAAAAAAAAGAAAAGAAAATATGGTACATATGACCTATGTGAAAATATTTTTGTATGAATATTATGTTGCAAAGAAACTGAAGCCTAATGTTCATGAAGCAATCAACACTTCCTTTTCATCAGCACATTAAGGTCATGTAGGGTTTCCTTATATTTCTCCTAGGAGTTCTACTTGACCTCTTTGACTTGATGTCATGTTTTGACATTTAACATTACCTTTGTGCTGAGTGTCGAAAAACTTGGTTCTTCTTTTTCTAGGTTATTCCTTTGAGATAAACATTGCCTTTGTTACCAATTAGCACTTACCTGCACCAGCAGTAAATAAAAGGCATTTCCTAGATGCCAAAGCAGTCATCAGCCAAAGGATCTGAGATGTTATATATGCATCCTGTTGAGTTAGACATGACATTGCTCCTGGAAGAGATATAAGGGATCTGATTGTGAGCAGCGATCCTTTATTATTATGCGCTGAAAGACGAGGGCTGCCACAGATGGTAGAGAAACACTTAGGAATTTTACTTGAAATTATAGTCTTATTTAAAAAAAAATTTGCTTGTTTCGGTAACAAATAATTTTTTACCAAACTCTTTAAAATGTGAAAATATAGAGACTATTAAGATTTAAATTCAAACAGATTTTATTGTATATTTACTGCAAAATACATCCCTCTAAACTGTTATTACTTATTTTTGAGTGCAGATCAAGAAACATAGGACCCCTTGCAGGAAAATCAATATGGTATATCTAAATCCAAAAAAACAAAAAACAAACTATATTTAATATTGTTTGAATGCCACCAAGAATACATGAAACTTGATAAGAGGGGGCCATCTGTACCTCTGTTTTTTTCTAGGCAAAGACAGGGCCATCTGTACCTTTGCTTATTCTAGGCAGTGGTTCTCAACATTTGGGAGACCAGGGTTTAGTAAACTCTTTCGAAAACCTTTCATGCCCCAATATGGCTGCAATCAACGGGTAGATTACTATCAACCGTTTGCCGACCCTCATTCCAAACCTATCCTACTCTATCAGTATCCAACAAATAAATGTTTGGGCTATAAATACACTGCAGGTGGCTTCTGTGTATTTGCACAGACAGGCATCCGCAACATATATGTCTGACAAGTTGGCTGCTTCTGAGGACTGCTTCGCTGTGACATCTCTTAACCAATTGGACCCTCTTCCATCTTGATCTGGAGCCCAGACGTGGAGGTCCCATACATTGGTGTTTACATCACATGCCTTGTTGACTCACTGAGCATATGCCCATTTGAGTCCTCTTACTCCGATAAGCCTCCTCACTAACCGGTGGTGATTTTATTGTCTGTCTTTACTTCAACACTGATGCCACGTGTAATCCCCTTTCTGGCTCTATAATAATTTTTCACTGTTTATCCAAGGACTGTTGTATTCACGATTTTAAAAACCTTTATATGATGGAACATGGACTTTAGTTTGGGTGTGAATTCCACATAACTTTTCACAGTTTTTTTTTTATTTTGTGGTCATTTCACATTATATATTAGATTGTATACACAGTATATGAATTTGTATCATCATGAATTTTTGAGCGCTGCACAAATTTTTATTTTTCAAATATTCCTTGGATTACACTTGTCTTAGGCCTCGTACACACGTCCGAGAATCTCGTCAGGAAAAAACACGTTGTTTTTCTTGACGAGATTCTTGGACAAGAAACTTGTCCCGGCCGAGTGTACACACGCTCTATTCAAAGAACCCGCGGTTCTTTGAATGGAGCGAATGCAGTGACGTCATCGACTATGACGAGCGTGCGCTCGTCACATTCGATGCCGTTGCCGTCATCTTGCTACACCCTACCTATGCCTAGGAAGCTACCGCGCATGCGTCAAAGTCAATTCGAGCATGCGCGGGTTTCCACGGCGACAGGTAAGTGTACACACACACACTTTTCTCGTCGAGAAACATGCCGACGAGAATCTCAACGAGAAAATAGAGAGCTGGTTCTCTATTTTTCTCGTCGAGATTCTGGTCAGTTTC
Organism: Rana muscosa; assembly: GCA_029206835.1. Classification (NCBI taxonomy): domain Eukaryota; kingdom Metazoa; phylum Chordata; class Amphibia; order Anura; family Ranidae; genus Rana; species Rana muscosa. The sequence continues at coordinate 825,408,772 of CM055121.1, forward strand.
CTCAACGAGAAACCATACACACGAACGATTTTCTCGGCAAGAAAGCTATCTCGGCAGTTTTCTTGTCGTTTCTTGCCGAGAAACTCGTTCGTGTGTACGAGGCTTAAGTGTTGTGCTGGCTGCTATTTGATATACGTTTGCATGTCAGCGCGATATACACCAATTTTTCTATTTATATCAGCAACATATACATTGAGATCGAGATCTGCACTGTCAAGTACTCACACTCGCCCCCGGAATGATGACAAAACTGCAAGACTACCTCCAGCCAAATCTAGCTGGTGCTGTGTACTAGTATAGAAGCTGCAGTCTGGTGTGCATCTCTTGGCTGGGACTGTCCGGCTCCCAGGGCAGCCAGAGTTGGCCAATAGGACCCTCACATCTCCACCCCCACTCTAGGAGATGGCTAGAATACAGGACAGCACAGTGCTGCTGAGCAACGACCCACAATTGCTTCAAAAGCTAAAGCCCAGCTGTCAGAGCAGACAGGAAACCAGGGCACGGCAGGAGGAAAGTTGTGGCCTGGTAGTCCACAGCCTGGTGTCTACTGTTTTAGTGTATATAACCTCTCCCTTTTCTTTGAATGCTGATCCAGCACTATTTTACTTTGAAACTCCAGACCATTTTGAACCTTCTACTGCTCAATAAACATATATGAAGCTATGTCCTGTAGTGTTTCTAGCACTTTGGATTATCCTACAAATAGATCAGGCATGGGCAAGTTAACCCAAAATGAGTAGAGATGCAGATCAGGTTGCAGTTTTATAGTTTTGCAGTCAAATTTAGGCTTTCCTGCTTATTGTACTAGGAAACTTGTGAGATGTGAAGCCAAATCTGTTACTTACATTAATTCTTCGGCAAGCAGAGATGTTTAGGGGCTAGAAATTAGCAGGGTGATACTTCCCTGTACTTTAGTTTGATACCACCTGTGTGCGCTCAGCCTACTGATGGCTCTTGTACTGAAGCAAAGTGCTCAGAACAGCCTCTATAATATAATTTTGTCTGAAAGAAGCCTGTATTGCTATCAAACGGTGTTTCTGTTTTCCACCTGTCATGTGTGCAGCAAGCGTTGACGAACCTTGAAGACTTGTACTTCAGCAGAAAACATATTGCCTGTGTGTCATCTCTGAAATGTAACACTAATCACAGTTCTGAGTGGGCAGCAAAGGAAATGTACAGAATGGCCCAGATTGACAGAGATGCTGCATAAAAAAGTCATTCTCCCAAGGTGCACACACTGACCAAATACGTTTTGGAATTTGGTAGCCCAGTGGATTGTTTTGGAAACATACCAACCATTGTGGTTGAATGTCAGCTGTCTTCTCTGATTTCAGTAAGGTTTTTTAAACTGAACATGCTGGTGCACATGTTCACACCTCCTCTTGATAAATTGCAAGAGGTACAATATTGTACCAAAATGCAGGAAAAGATACAACTGCTGAGGTGTGGCAACCAGGTCTTGAAATCACTCTAAATTTGGAAACATGCAGATGTGATCACCAGAATGTAATCTTGACTTAAAGAGAATCTGTGGCCAGATTTCATTTTTCACACATTCTTAACCACTTGCCTACCAAGCCAATTCTGACACTTCTCTCCTACATGTAAAAATCATAATTTTCTTGCTAGAAAATTACTCAGAACCCTCAAACATTATATATATGTTTTTTTTTTTTTTTATCAGAGACCCTAGTGAATAAAATGGGGGTTGTTGCAACTTTTTATGTCACACAGTATTTGCGCAGCAATTTTTCAAACGCGTTTTTTTTTAAAATTAATTAAAAAAAAACAACACTAAGTTAACCCGATTTTTTTATATAATGTAAAAGATGATGTTACACTGATTAAAGAGATACCTAACATGTCATGCTTTCAAATTTTGCACACTTGTGGAATGGCGCCAAACTTCAGTACATAAAAATCTCCATAGGCAACGCTTGAAATTTTTTACAGAGGAGGTCTTGGCTAGGTTTATTGCTCTTTCTCTAACGCTGGAGACGATACCTCACATGTGTGGTTTGAACATTGTTTACATATGCAGTGCATACTAGTACATTATGGCTTAACTGCTTGCCGACCAGCCACCGTCATTATACTGTGGCAGGTTGGCACGGCTGCGTGAATCGCTGTAGTTGTACATCGGCCACTTTAAGAGCAAAAAGGGGCGCGACACCAGAGCTGATGCGTGTGGCCGGCAGCCGCAAAGTCTGCCGGCGACCCGTGATTGCTCCTCAGAGAGCCAGAATGGGATCTGTCAATGTAAACAGACAGATCCCTGTTCTGATAGGGAAGCAGAGAGAGATCTGCTGTTCCTAGTGATCATGAACAGCAATCTCTCTCTACTCCCAGTCAGTCCATTCTCCCCCCTCACAAGCGACGCAGTGCCGTATCACACAAAATGGCCTGGTCAGGAAGTGGGTAAATCCTGGGGCTGAAGTGGATAAGGCTGCCGGTGGACTTGTTTTTAACCAAAAAATTTAGACTTTACAACCGCTTTAACAAGCAGTAAGCCCACTTTAAAATAAACCATTACCAAAAAAAAAAAAAAAAAACATTACTGACCTACATGCACTGTGGAGCAATTCAGATAATGATGGGGCGTGGTCATTGGATGACATCATCCAGAGGCTCCACCCCGTGTGACATCACAGACCCATCATGCCCGGGTCGTGACGTCACAAGGGGGCGTGGTCTCCGGTTGACATCATTCGATGACCAAGCCCCCATTGTTATCTAAGACATGCTTGATACATTTTGGCATGTGGGGGTCATACATACTAGACCCAAAGGGCCTGGTTTGGACCTGGGGGGACCCCACATGTTTTTTTTGTTTTTTTTACGACTTTCTTTTGCCGGCAATTCTTTTTTTTACATTCAGCGGTCAGTGGGGAAGCTCGCTGACAGCTGAAGACTCATCTGTTGTTAAGGACATGGCAGCCGGCTTCCCGGCCCCTCCTTAGCAACAAGCTATATACAGTGTAAAAAAAAAACGCAAATCGTGGCAAAATCACGGTAAAATGCGTGTCCAAAAATGCAGCAAGCACTGCAAAAAGCACTGCAGAAACGCTCAAAAGCAACATGCATAGATGTGAATCGAGCCTTAGGCCTGATTCACATCTATGCAGGTTGCAGTTTGCGTATTCTAGGTGCATTTGACTTCTTTCAATACACATTTTTGATCCATTGAAGTCTATGGAACATAAAACCAGAAAAAATCAGAACTACATCTATAGGAAATCATGTTAAATGGACTGTAGCGTGTTTCTGCAAAACTGAAAACGCACTAAAAAATGCATAGATGTGAACCAGGCCTTATAGGTCTGAGTCAGCAAGGGGAATGTTGGATCTCTGCAGGGAGACCACTGCTTGCACATAGAGAACAATAGTTTTTCTCTAAAGCATGTTGGCAGGGGATATGTTTTTCTATTCTATCTGCTGCAGCTGCTTTCTAATGAAAACAAACTGGAAAGGCTTTACACACCTTTTGTTTTTATGGACCTGCAATATATTTAGCTGATTAAAACTGAGAGTTCAATTGGGTTTTAAGTTGTTCTGTTAGCAGCTCGGCTCTGTGTTTACATTTGAAAGTAGAAGGCTGAAAGGCTGCCAGTCATTGCTGGGAGGGAGGGCATGGTGAGCAGAGATGGACATCAGTACATCTGCTAAGAATTTTGAGGATGAATTTCTCCACAGTGCCTGCAGGTAAAAAAGACAGTGATGGCTTGCTTAAAGGATAAGTTCACTTTTTAGAAAAAAATTATAAATGCACATTTTTTTGCAGGTAAAAAAATATGCATTTATTATTATTTTTTTGGAGCCTGTAAAGCATTGCACCAGTGATCAGCAGATCGCTGGTGCCATGCAGGTCTCCTTCAAATCTGTGTATCTGTGCGCCTGTACATCCCGCATTGGCAGGCAGATATAATCTGACAGGAAAAAACAATAAACTATCACAGCCTTCCACAGCATCATGGTAGTTCATTGAGAACTACAGGCCGCCAACCACAAAGGATGTCGGGCTTCTAGTTCATTCACAAACCGAGCTGTGTGAATGGATGACATGGCTGTGTGGGTGGAGCCCGCACGGCCGCACTGATTTCAAAAAGTGACATCTAGTACCGGAAACTTCTCCCTGTACTGGTGTCACAGGGAGTGTGGGCATTGAGCTGCGGCTGCAGCATTGGGTACATGTTACATGTTCCACCCTAATAAAATGGGTGGAACATGGAACATGGTCCCAAAAATGAACTCACCCTTTAAAATGTAATATATTGCAGCTTAGTGATCCTTATATATGGTGGCTGCATTAGTTTTGTTTTTGTTGGCTTTTTTCCTCTCTGTTTTTACCTGGTGATCTGGCCAGTAACACACCTCCTATATTAGTGTCCCCTTTCTGGATGAAGGAGCACACAGGCACCTTTGGACAGCATCATTGTCAGTCTGGGGGGAGAGGAGTGTTCAATGCACTAGCGGATTTAGACACACTAACAACTTGAAGCCAAACTTCAGCTCACACTGCAGTTACACAAGCATCTACAGCAACAGTTTTTTTCCCCTTTGGGATAAAGGTTTTACCTGAATAAATAAAAGCTGATCATTGCAGGACAGCTAGTTCTGTTAAAAAACAATACACTTACTGGCTGGATCACCAGTTGAAAATATAGGAAAGAAAGCCTAAAAAAACAAAAGCAGCCATCATATCTAAGAATTGTTATGCTACAATAAAATAAATGTGTGCATTTGGGTTTAATACCGCTTTAATGTTAAGAATGTTCAATGTCCATCTTGGTCACGTGTTCATTTTAAGTCTTTAAGTGAAAAGCAGTTCCGCCATGCACATATGCACATATGCACATATGCATTGTGCTTGCCTTTAGTAATCATGGTGACGTTATCCTTCAACACTGCTTGTATTTGATAGTCCAATGAGTGTTCATTTATTAAATTTACCCCAGAAAGTTGTTGAGTTAGCTCCTCCTACATCTGAGTTAGTCTTTGAGTTTGGATTGAATCCTTGAAATGGTGTTTTATGTAACCTATTTGTGACACTCTACTGATGTCCATGCTGTAAAGCAGTAGAACCATTACTCCAGACGCACACACAGACAATGTACCAGGCAGTTTCCTTAAAATGGTTCGGACATCTTGATTTTGTCCTAACATGCTGGTCTTGCTAAGCTTGTAGTAAAAATGGAGTGGAGTACCAACAGCCAAGCTTTATCAGAACATCATTTTTATTATTATTACTTGAACATGTTTTAATCCTTATCACAATCAAATGTTTAAACTATGATTGCAAATGTCCACTATTGCTTTTTCAAAATGACACAGTGTGAGTGTTATCAATGTGGACTTTATTATAAAGGTTGCACATTCAAAGAAATGTTACTTTGCCAAAAATATGTTTTATAGTTAGCAGTGCTTAAAGCTAAAGTTTAACCTGATTCTATTTTTCCCTACATTGTTCCTTCTCCCCCTGTAATGAACACGCTGAGATAGGCCTTTATGTTTTCACTACATACCCAATTTTAGACCTGGTAATGTCATCATTGGGTCTTTGTGCTCCTCTATGCAATGCAGGCAGATTGTGGCTGGTGAGAGGGGCCATCACGGTACTGTACATACCTTCTTAAAAACATCACAGCACCCTGCCTCTGTGCTCTTCTCAAGAGCCCCCAGCCCTTATGCACACAGTGGGCTGGCTCTTGGAGAGATGCCCACATATAATGCTGACAGAACTAAAATCCAATGAGGGAACAGGGTGGGCTTAGAAAAGGTTAGATGATGCTGGATGTCCTCCAACCCAAAAATGAGGCAGGCTCTAGCTGACTTGAAGCAGCTTTTACTGCACACTCTGAGAAGTTCACAGTATGCAATTAAATAATGACATTAAGCATTTTCAGTACAGAAAAGGACCCTGTACAACTATGCAAGACTAAGTGTAAGGCTAGAGTTAAACTTTCAAGCATGTCTCCAGACATAAACCCTATTGAGCATCTGTGGGGCATCCTGAAACGGAAGGTGGAGGAGCACAAGGTCTCCAACATCCACCAGCTCCGTGATGTCGTCATGGAGGAGTGGAAGAGGACTTCAGTGGCAGCCTGTGAAGCTCTGGTGAACTCCATGCCCAAGAGGGTTAAGGCAGTGCTGGAAAATAATGGTGGCCACACAAAATATTGACACTTTGGGCCCAATTTGGACATTTTCACTTAGGGGTGTATTCACTTTTGTTGCCAGTGGTTTAGACATTAATGGCTGTGTTGAGTTATTTTGAGGGGACAGAAAATTGACACTGTTATACAAGCTGTACACTCATTACTTTACATTGTAGCAAAGTGTAATTTCTTCAGTGTTGTCACATGAAAAGATATAATAAAATATTTACAAAAGCGTGAGGGGTGTACTCACTTTTGTGAGATACTGTATATCTCATCAGACCTTATTTTATCCTGCCGAGAATAATGTAAACCTCATAAATACGGTGTCTGTAAAAGAATGACTTGGATTAAGTGTACAACTAAAAGACTCCATGTTTATTCCCACTGCTTCTGCCTAGTCAACCTTCTACTGTAGGTCCATTTATAATTTACTGTGTTGGGAAAATGCTAAGTGCAATAAGTTGCTTATTTATTGTAGCCATGGGTTTAAAAAGAAAATCCCCTGCACAGCTTTTCTTAGTACTCCATAAACTTCTTCTGCATAAGATGGCCATGAATTTTACAGTAGTGTAGAAAATAAGAGCCTGACGAATATTTCTTAAGTATCCCCAATAATAACCCTAATCCTTGATTATTATTATAAGAAATATAAAAATATAGCCCTTACATTTTTACAATACCTCTCTTTCAATCAGCGTTCTCTCTCCTACATTAGGAAAGTTATTTTGGCATGAGGCCAGTCACCTATGACTGGACACAGGCAATTATACAAATAATCATTCAAACAGGTTTAAGAATATAGAGATAAGCTCGTACATTTAGTCTGCAGCTTTTATCGGATGTCCATCAGAAGCTTTAACATGCATGTAACCATCTTGCCATCATAGATTTTATTGAAAACCTAAATATCTATTTAGAGAAGCCTGACAGCATGAGTATTTTGTCAGCTGTGGTAGTGAATTTGACTTACAATGGCCTTTTGCACTTTCTTAACTAAAATGATAGCACTGTTTTCCGTTAAAATTTTGTTTAAATGTGCCAAGTAGACATGTGCATTCGTTTTCGTCCGAATGCATTTTCGTCCGAATTTGACATTATAGAGAGAAAAGATTCGACATAGGAGAGAAAAGATTTGACATAGGAGAGAAAAGATTTGACATAGGAGAGAAAAGATTTGACATTATAGAGAGAGAAGATTTGACATTATAGAGAGAAAAGATTTGACATAGGAGAGAAAAGATTCGACATTATAGAGAGAAAAGATTCGACATTATAGAGAGAAAAGATTCGACATTATAGAGAGAAAAGATTCGACATAGGAGAGAAAAGATTCGACATAGGAGAGAAAAGATTCGACATAGGAGAGAAAAGATTTGACATTATAGAGAGAAAAGATTCGACATAGGAGAGAAAAGATTTGACATTACAGAGAGAAAAGATTCGACATAGGAGAGAAAAGATTCGACATAGGAGAGAAAAGATTCGACATAGGAGAGAAAAGATTTGACATTATAGAGAGAAAAGATTCGACATAGGAGAGAAAAGATTTGACATTACAGAGAGAAAAGATTCGACATAGGAGAGAAAAGATTCGACATAGGAGAGAAAAGATTTGACATTATAGAGAGAAAAGATTCGACATAGGAGAGAAAAGATTCGACATTATAGAGAGAAAAGATTCGTTATTATAGAGAGAAAAGATTCGACATAGAGAGAAAAGATCACTGCTTGTGGGCGGAACATTCGACCGGAAATGTATGATTGCAGTGTCATACAGTTTCGCTGCTCCGTCGAATCTTCTTTGAACATTCGACAGACACCATAAGCCTTCAATGACAGATTCGACCTTAATTAATTCAGATTTTCGGACGAATGCAATTTTTAACGAAAAACGACATAAATAAAAACGAATTTCGGGAGTAACTTAATAAATTTATTTTACGGACGAAAACAAAATTCCGAAACTAAATATTTCAGTGTGCACATGTCTAGTGCCAAGTAGACTCATGGATAGATATCTTAAGAAAACATGATACAAATTCTGTACAACAGCAAATGCAAAGCAACATCTAACCAAGTTTATAATGTATTATTGGGTGACATTTTCTTCCAGTACCATGTAGGAAAACATTTTACAACAGACATGTCAATAGGGATGAGCTTGGTGTTCGAGTCGAACGCATGTTCGACTCAAACATCGGCTGTTCGCCTGTTCGGCGAAAGCAGAACTTTGTGGGCCGTTCGTACCAAATTCGTGTGACGCGAACGGCCCACAATACACTGCGCCATCGCAGTGCATTGCCGGCGCTGTGTTTGGCAAAGCATGCACTGTGACCCCGCATGCTTGGCCAATCACAGCGCCGGCAGCGAGGAGAGCCATAAGTGGCCACAGGCAGGATGCCTGTGGCCAATTATAGCTCAGGGGGGTTTAGTATCCGCCCCACACTATAAAAGGCCGCCAGCGCGGCGGCCTTGTGTAGTGTGTTGGCGTGCAGGGACAGAGAAGGATAGGCAGGGAAAGTGTCTTTGATATTTTTTCATTAACCTTGTGCATTTACAGTGTGTTGGTATACAGGGACAGAGAAGAATAGGCAGGGACAGTGTCAGTGATGTACTTTCATTAACCTTGTGCATTTACAGTGTGTTGGTATACAGGGACAGAGAAGGATAGGCAGGGGACAGTGTCAATGTCATTTTTGCTAAACCTCCTGCACAGTATACACCTGCAGCTACCCCTTATTGCTATGTTACATAGTTACATAGTTACATAGTTAGTCAGGTTGAAAAAAGACAAAGTCCATCCAGTTCAACCATAAAAAAATAACTAAAATAAAATAAAATAAAAATATCGTGCACTCCCATATACCCAATTCTATACCCACAGTTGATCCAGAGGAAGGCAAAAAACCCCAGCAGAGCATGATCCAATTTGCTACAGCAGGGGAAAAAATTCCTTCCTGATCCCCCGAGAGGCAATCGGATTTACCCTGGATCAACTTTACCAAGAACTGTTAGTACTCAGTTATATTATGTACACTTAGGAAAGTATCCAGGCCTTTCTTAAAGCAATCTACTGAGCTGGCCAGAACCACCTCTGCAGGGAGTCTGTTCCACATTTTCACAGCTCTTACTGTGAAGAAACCTTTCCGCATTTGGAGATGAAATCTTTTTTCTTCTAGACGTAAAGAGTGCCCCCTTGTTCTCTGTGTTGACCGTAAAGTGAATAACTCATCACCAAGTTCACTATATGGACCCCTTATATATTTGTACATGTTAATCATATCCCCCTTATTCTCCTCTTCTCAAGAGTGAATAAATTCAGTTCCTCTAATCTTTCTTCATAGCTGAGCTCCTCCATGCCTCTTATCAGTTTGGTTGCCCTTCTCTGCACTTTCTCCAGTTCCCCGATATGCTTTTTGAGAACTGGTGCCCAAAACTGAACTGCGTATTCCAGATGAGGCCTTACTAATGATTTGTACAGGGGCAAAATGATATCTCTCTCTCTGGAGTCCATACCTCTCTTAATACAAGAAAGGACTTTGCTCGCCTTGGAAACCACAGCTTGGCATTGCATGCCATTATTGAGTAGGGATGGGCCCGGTGCTCGATTCGAACCCATGTTCGAATCGAGCACCGGGCGTTCGCTCGCTCGTCGAGCCCAGAACTATTTGGGCCGTTCGCATCACATTCGTGTGATGCGAGCGGCCCCGCAATGCATTGCGGCCGGCGCGGCCGGCGCAGTGCATTGCTGGCTGATGATTGGCCAAGCATGCACTGTGACCCCGCATGCTTGGCCAATCACAGCCCCCGAAACTCGGAGAGCAATAATTGGCTACAGGCAGGACGCCTGTAGCCAATTACAGCTCAGGGGCTTTAGTACACGCCCCACCATTTAAAAGGCCGCCACGCCATCGGCCCCGGTCACATGAGTTCCGGCTTTAGGAGAGATTAGTCTGCTGATTCTGTCTTTGCTTGATACTGAAAGATTTGCTCTTCTTTGCTAAACCATTGGCTATTTCTTTGCTAAACCATTGCTACCTAAGTCATTGATCGTTCATTGCTGCTGATTGCACAGTTAGTGTGTTATTAGCTGCTGCTGGGGATTAGTCTGGTGCGTGCTTACTGTTAGTACAGTATTGCAGTAGTACCAACCGCAGTGCTGTTAGCACAGCATTGCACCCCAACAGCACCCATAGGACTTCTAGTGTGTTAGTGGCAGCAAACAGAGCTCCTATATTTTCTTCTCAGCAGCACCCATAGGACTTCTAGTGTGTTAGTGGCAGCAAACAGAGCTCCTATATTTTCTTCTCAGCAGCACCCATAGGACTTCTAGTGTGTTAGTGGCATCACACAGAGCTCCTATATTTTCTTCTCAGCAGCACCCATAGGACTTCTAGTGTGTTAGTGGCAGCAAACAGAGCTCCTATATTTTCTTCTCAGCAGCACCCATAGGACTTCTAGTGTGTTAGTGGCATCACACAGAGCTCCTATATTTTCTTCTCAGCAGCACCCATAGGACTTCTAGTGTGTTAGTGGCAGCAAACAGAGCTCCTATATTTTCTTCTCAGCAGCACCCATAGGACTTCTAATGTGTTAGTGGCATCACACAGAGTTCCTATATTTTCATCTCAGAAGCACCCATAGGACTTCTAGTGTGTTAGTGGCATCACACAGAGCTCCTATATTTTCTTCTCAGCAGCACCCATAGGACTTCTAGTGTGTTAGTGGCAGCAAACAGAGCTCCTATATTTTCTTCTCAGAAGCACCCATAGGACTTCTAGTGTGTTAGTGGCATCACACAGAGTTCCTATATTTTCATCTCAGAAGCACCCATAGGACTTCTAGTGTGTTAGTGGCAGCAAACAGAGCTCCTATATTTTCTTCTCAGCAGCACCCATAGGACTTCTAATGTGTTAGTGGCATCACACAGAGTTCCTATATTTTCATCTCAGAAGCACCCATAGGACTTCTAGTGTGTTAGTGGCATCACACAGAGCTCCTATATTTTCTTCTCAGAAGCACCCATAGGACTTCTAGTGTGTTAGTGGCAGCAAACAGAGCTCCTATATTTTCTTCTTAGCAGCACCCATAGGACTTCTAATGTGTTAGTGGCATCACACAGAGTTCCTATATTTTCATCTCAGAAGCACCCATAGGACTTCTAGTGTGTTAGTGGCATCACACAGAGCTCCTATATTTTCTTCTCAGAAGCACCCATAGGACTTCTAGTGTGTTAGTGGCAGCAAACAGAGCTCCTATATTTTCTTCTCAGCAGCACCCATAGGACTTCTAGTGTGTTAGTGGCATCACACAGAGTTCCTATATTTTCATCTCAGAAGCACCCATAGGACTTCTAGTGTGTTAGTGGCATCACACAGAGCTCCTATATTTTCTTCTCAGCAGCACCCATAGGACTTCTAGTGTGTTAGTGGCATCACACAGAGCTCCTATATTTTCATCTCAGAAGCACCCATAGGACTTCTAGTGTGTTAGTGGCATCACACAGAGCTCCTATATTTTCTTCTCAGCAGCACCCATAGGACTTCTAGTGTGTTAGTGGCAGCAAACAGAGCTCCTATATTTTCTTCTCAGCAGCACCCATAGGACTTCTAGTGTGTTAGTGGCATCACACAGAGTTCCTATATTTTCATCTCAGAAGCACCCATAGGACTTCTAGTGTGTTAGTGGCATCACACAGAGCTCCTATATTTTCTTCTCAGCAGCACCCATAGGACTTCTAGTGTGTTAGTGGCATCACACAGAGCTCCTATATTTTCATCTCAGAAGCACCCATAGGACTTCTAGTGTGTTAGTGGCATCACACAGAGCTCCTATATTTTCTTCTCAGAAGCACCCACAGGACTTCTAGTGTGTTAGTGGCAGCAAACAGAGCTCCTATATTTTCATCTCAGCAGCACCCATAGGACTTCTAGTGTGTTAGTGGCAGCAAACAGAGCTCCTATATTTTCTTCTCAGCAGCACCCATAGGACTTCTAATGTGTTAGTGGCATCACACAGAGTTCCTATATTTTCATCTCAGAAGCACCCATAGGACTTCTAGTGTGTTAGTGGCATCACACAGAGCTCCTATATTTTCTTCTCAGAAGCACCCATAGGACTTCTAGTGTGTTAGTGGCATCACACAGAGCTCCTATATTTTCTTCTCAGAAGCACCCATAGGACTTCTAGTGTGTTAGTGGCAGCAAACAGAGCTCCTATATTTTCTTCTCAGCAGCACCCATAGGACTTCTAGTGTGTTAGTGGCATCACACAGAGTTCCTATATTTTCATCTCAGAAGCACCCATAGGACTTCTAGTGTGTTAGTGGCAGCAAACAGAGCTCCTATATTTTCTTCTTAGCAGCACCCATAGGACTTCTAATGTGTTAGTGGCATCACACAGAGTTCCTATATTTTCATCTCAGAAGCACCCATAGGACTTCTAGTGTGTTAGTGGCATCACACAGAGCTCCTATATTTTCATCTCAGAAGCACCCATAGGACTTCTAGTGTGTTAGTGGCAGCAAACAGAGCTCCTATATTTTCTTCTCAGCAGCACCCATAGGACTTCTAATGTGTTAGTGGCATCACACAGAGTTCCTATATTTTCATCTCAGAAGCACCCATAGGACTTCTAGTGTGTTAGTGGCAGCAAACAGAGCTCCTATATTTTCTTCTCAGAAGCACCCATAGGACTTCTAGTGTGTTAGTGGCATCACACAGAGCTCCTATATTTTCTTCTCAGCAGCACCCATAGGACTTCTAGTGTGTTAGTGGCATCACACAGAGCTCCTATATTTTCATCTCAGAAGCACCCATAGGACTTCTAGTGTGTTAGTGGCATCACACAGAGCTCCTATATTTTCTTCTCAGAAGCACCCATAGGACTTCTAGTGTGTTAGTGGCAGCAAACAGAGCTCCTATATTTTCTTCTCAGCAGCACCCATAGGACTTCTAATGTGTTAGTGGCATCACACAGAGTTCCTATATTTTCATCTCAGAAGCACCCATAGGACTTCTAGTGTGTTAGTGGCATCACACAGAGCTCCTATATTTTCTTCTCAGAAGCACCCATAGGACTTCTAGTGTGTTAGTGGCAGCAAACAGAGCTCCTATATTTTCTTCTTAGCAGCACCCATAGGACTTCTAATGTGTTAGTGGCATCACACAGAGTTCCTATATTTTCATCTCAGAAGCACCCATAGGACTTCTAGTGTGTTAGTGGCATCACACAGAGCTCCTATATTTTCATCTCAGAAGCACCCATAGGACTTCTAGTGTGTTAGTGGCAGCAAACAGAGCTCCTATATTTTCTTCTCAGCAGCACCCATAGGACTTCTAATGTGTTAGTGGCATCACACAGAGTTCCTATATTTTCATCTCAGAAGCACCCATAGGACTTCTAGTGTGTTAGTGGCATCACACAGAGCTCCTATATTTTCTTCTCAGAAGCACCCATAGGACTTCTAGTGTGTTAGTGGCAGCAAACAGAGCTCCTATATTTTCTTCTTAGCAGCACCCATAGGACTTCTAATGTGTTAGTGGCATCACACAGAGTTCCTATATTTTCATCTCAGAAGCACCCATAGGACTTCTAGTGTGTTAGTGGCATCACACAGAGCTCCTATATTTTCTTCTCAGAAGCACCCATAGGACTTCTAGTGTGTTAGTGGCAGCAAACAGAGCTCCTATATTTTCTTCTCAGCAGCACCCATAGGACTTCTAATGTGTTAGAGGCATCACACAGAGTTCCTATATTTTCATCTCAGAAGCACCCATAGGACTTCTAGTGTGTTAGTGGCATCACACAGAGCTCCTATATTTTCTTCTCAGAAGCACCCATAGGACTTCTAGTGTGTTAGTGGCATCACACAGAGCTCCTATATTTTCTTCTCAGCAGCACCCATAGGACTTCTAGTGTGTTAGTGGCATCACACAGAGTTCCTATATTTTCATCTCAGAAGCACCCATAGGACTTCTAGTGTGTTAGTGGCATCACACAGAGCTCCTATATTTTCTTCTCAGCAGCACCCATAGGACTTCTAGTGTGTTAGTGGCAGCAAACAGAGCTCCTATATTTTCTTCTCAGCAGCACCCATAGGACTTCTAGTGTGTTAGTGGCATCACACAGAGTTCCTATATTTTCATCTCAGAAGCACCCATAGGACTTCTAGTGTGTTAGTGGCATCACACAGAGCTCCTATATTTTCTTCTCAGCAGCACCCATAGGACTTCTAGTGTGTTAGTGGCATCACACAGAGCTCCTATATTTTCTTCTCAGCAGCACCCATAGGACTTCTAGTGTGTTAGTGGCAGCAAACAGAGCTCCTATATTTTCTTCTCAGCAGCACCCATAGGACTTCTAATGTGTTAGTGGCATCACACAGAGCTCCTATATTTTCATCTCAGAAGCACCCATAGGACTTCTAGTGTGTTAGTGGCATCACACAGAGCTCCTATATTTTCTTCTCAGCAGCACCCATAGGACTTCTAGTGTGTTAGTGGCAGCAAACAGAGCTCCTATATTTTCTTGTCAGCAGCACACATAGTACCTATAGTGTGTTAGTGTCAGCACCCATAGGACCTACAGTGTATTGTGAGCACACATAGGAGTTCTATTTTTTATACTATATACACTACCGACTACAATGGCTGGAAGACCGCCAAGGAGAGGCAGAGCGTGCCGAGGCAAGAACACAGGGCAGGCAGGCTCTGTTTCTAGAGACAACAGTGCTGGCCGTGGACGTGGTCGTGCATCGTCATCAGCACGTGGCCATGGGACACGCTTGTCTTTGTTTTCGGCAGCTGGACATGTGGAGCCGCATCATGCCGAAGGCTTGGTAGAATGGATGACCAAGCCCTCCTCATCCTCCTCATCCTCTCTCACCCAGGCTCAGGGTACTGGCAGAGCAGCTGCCAACGCGTACTCAATGGCATCATCAGCCACCCCTTCCCTAGACCCACCATGTCCTCCTGAGGAGTCCCCCGAACTGTTTGAGCACAGTGTTGGGTACATGCTCCAGGAGGATGCCCAACGATTCGAAGGCTCGGATGATGATACCCAGCTTGAGGAAGTCAGTAGTGTGCGCGCAGAGAGAGGGGATGCTGAAGGACAGCAATCTGGCAGTAGTGTTCCACCAGCTGCAGCTTACTGCCAGGTTTGCTCTAGTGGTGAAGAGGGAGGGGATGATGAGGTCACTGACTCCACGTGGGTGCCTGAAGGGAGAGAGGAGGAGGAGGAGGAGGATGCAGCGTCACATGTCCAACGAGGCAGGATGCCCCCTGGAGGCCAGCTAGAGGCCAGCACAGCAACTGTACCACACCGCAGAGCTCCGCCTGTGCAGGGCGCTGCCTCTGCACGTTATCACAAAAGTTCTTTGGTGTGGGCCTTTTTTGAGACGAGTGCATCAGATCGCACCACTGCTATTTGCAATATTTGTCTCAAGCGTATCTCGCGTGGCCAAAACATCAGCCGCTTGGGCACCACAAGCATGAGCAGACATATGTCGACCTGCCATGCAGCTCGTTGGCAAGCACACATAAAAGACCCACACCAAAGAACAAAGCGGACCTCTCCTTGCTCCTCATCAGCTGGGATCTCCATCCCCACTATATCTTCAGTCCTCTCTGAAAGCTGCTCTGAGAGGACTGAAGGTGTAGAATTAGGTGTGTCACAACCAAGTACTTGCAGTACACCGACGTCCGATTGTAGCAGGCAAATTTCCCTGCCCCAGCTGCTGGACCGTCGAAAGAAGTATACTCCCAGCCATCCACATGCCCAGCGGTTGAATGCTAGCTTGGCTAAATTGCTAGCACTTCAACTGCTGCCTTTTCAGTTGATAGACTCGGCCCCCTTCCGTGAGTTTGTTCAATGTGCGGTTCCTCAGTGGCAGGTTCCCAAACGCCACTTTTTCTCACGGAAGGCGATTCCGTCTCTCTACTGGCATGTGGAAGGCAATGTCCATGCCTCGCTGGACAGGGCGGTCAGCGGTAAGGTGCATATTACCGCTGACTCATGGTCCAGCAGGCATGGACAGGGACGTTATCTTTCTTTCACGGCCCATTGGGTCACTCTATTGGCAGCTGGGAGGGATGCAGGACAAGGTGCAGTAGTGTTGGAGGTTGTTCCGCCACCACGCCTCCAAAATGCTACTACTGGTTGTGACACACCTCTCTCCTCCACCCCCTCCTCTTCTTCTTCCTCCATGTCCTCTTCGAGTGCTCTGTCCTCGGAACCAGCGGTGCTCCGTAGGCGTACAAGGGGCTACGCGAGTACGCAGGCAAAAAGATGCCATGCCGTGCTTGCGCTGGTGTGTTTGGGGGACAGGAGCCACACTGGGCCAGAGGTTCTGGCAGCTCTGCAGGGGCAGGCCGAGAGGTGGTTGACGCCACGCCAGCTTAAGCCAGGAATGGTCGTTTCTGATAATGGCACCAACCTCCTCTCCGCCCTGCGACAGGGGCAGCTCACCCATGTGCCCTGTATGGCTCACGTCCTCAACCTGGTGGTGCAGCGGTTCTTGGGCAGGTTCCCAGGCTTACAGGATGTCCTGAGGCAGGCCAGGAAAGTCTGTGTGCATTTCCGCCGATCTTATAATGCCAGTGCTCGGCTGACTGAGCTGCAAAAGGAGCTGAACCTGCCCAAGAACCGCCTAATATGTGACATGCCCACCAGGTGGAACTCAACGTTGGCCATGCTGCAGCGACTGCACACGCAGCAGAGGGCCATCAATGAGTACCTGTGCGACTCCGGCACCAGGACAGGGTCAGGGGAGCTTGGCTTTTTTTCCCCACGCCAGTGGAGCATGATCAGGGATGCATGCACTGTCCTCTCACCATTTGAGGAGGCCACGAGGATGGTGAGCAGTGACAGTGCATGCATCAGTGACACTGTACCTCTTGTCCACCTGTTGGAGCATACGCTGCGTGGGATAATGGACAGGGCACTTGAGGCAGAACAGAGGCAGGAAGAGGAGGACTTCCTTGTCTCTCAAGGCCCCCTTTATCCAGACAATGTTCCTTCTGTCCCACCCATCACACAGGAAGAGGAGGAGGAGGAGGAGGAGGAGGATTGTGTGAGCATGGAGGTGGAGCCTGGCACTCAGCATCAGCAGCAGCAGTCTTTTAGGGATGATGTACAGTCCCAACAAACCAGTGGACTTGTACGTGGCTGGGAGGAGGTGGCTGGCGATCATGTCATCCTCAGTGACCCAGAAGACTCCGGACCGAATGCCTCAGCTAACCTACGCTGCATGGCCTCCCTGATCCTGCAAAGCCTGCGGAAGGATCCTCGTGTTCTTCGGATCAAGGAGAGTGACCATTACTGGCTGGCCACTCTCCTTGATCCACGGTACAAGGGTAAGGTTGCGGACCTTATCTTGCCGTCGCAGAGGGAGCAGAGGATGAGACATCTCAGGGAGGCCTTGCAGAAAGGTCTGTGCAACGCGTTCCCAGAAACTGGGAGGTTACAAACTCCTGGTCCTGGACGACGAGTTGCTGAGGCTTCGGTCAGTAGCAGAAGGAGCGGTGGGGAAGGTGGACGTCTGACCGATGCGTTCAGACAATTTTTTAGTCCGCAGCCCCAAGGTATGATCGGTTCCAGCAACCATCGCCAGCGTCTGATATACATGGTGCAGGAATACCTAGGGGCAAGGTCAGACTTGGACACCTTTCCCACCGAAAATCCTCTGGCTTACTGGGTCCTGAGGATGGATCACTGGCCAGAGCTTGCACAGTATGCAATTGAGCTACTGGCCTGTCCTGCATCCAGCGTTCTTTCCGAACGCACATTCAGTGCTGCTGGAGGATTTGTCACCGATCATAGGGTGCGCCTGTCCACCGACTCGGTTGATCGACTGACCTTCATAAAAATGAATCAGTCTTGGATCACCACCAGCTACCAGACACCTGAAGCGGATATAACGGAATAATTTATAATGTCACATCCCTTCAAGACTGCCTATGCTGATGCTGAGTGACTGTCCTGTTATGTTCACTGACTATCCTCTTCCTCCTCCTCAATGATCCATGCCACCACACCAGTGCCTAAGGCACAATTTTTCAGCCCCTGTATAACAGGGGCGTGTAATTACAATTTTTTAAAAAGATGCTTCGCAACAGGTGTGACTGCTGTGCTCAGAGTACAGTATCTGTGAGGGGTTGCAGTGTTGTGGCACCAGCACCAGTGCCTAAGGCACAATTTTTCAGCCCCTGTTGGGGCGTGTAATTACAATTTTTAGGCAATGCTTTGCAACAGGTCTCATTGCTGTGCTCAGAGTACAGTATCTGTGAGGGGTTGCAGTGTTGTGGCACCAGCACCAGTGCCTAAGGCACAATTTTTCAGCCCCTGTATAACAGGGGCGTGTAATTACAATTTTTTAAAAAGATGCTTCGCAACAGGTGTGACTGCTGTGCTCCAAGTACAGTATCTGTGAGGGGTTGCAGTGTTGTGGCACCAGCACCAATGCCTAAGGCACAATTTTTCAGCCCCTGTTTAACAGGGGCGTGTAATTACAAATCTTGATCTAATAGTTCACAGCAGGGCCCATTCCTGCGCCCACCAAGAGTAACTATGAGGGCCTACAGTCTTGTGGCAACACCGTCCACCACCACCACCACCACCAAAGGCCCAATTTTTCTGCCCGGTTCAACAGGTGCATGCAAGTACAAATCTTGATCTATTAACTCACAGCAGGGCCCATTCCTGTGCCCACCAGTCTTGTGGCTACACCAACATCTAATAGGGCAAATTTCTGCAGAGTATATACGGCAGGCCCCTACTTTCAAACATCCAACTTACAAACGACTCCTACTTGCAAACGGCAAGAGAAAACAGGAAGTGAGAGGAAATCTACCCCTAGGAAGGAAAATTCTATCCTGTTAGATTTAATTTGGGAAAAAGGTATCTCCTCTCTACTGATGCTTTATCACCAATCCTTGTTTCAATTAAAACCCCACTTTTCCAAAAACATTTGTCATTGGGACGGAAAGTAAGGTGACATGTTCTGAACAGATGTGCAAAGACAGCAAATGTTACAGGGGTGATAACCCCTCCCTATGTTCTCCAAAAAGCTTAAAAATTGATTTTTTTGGGATGTAGCTACACTTCATAATGTACCTGTTCAGATTCTACTTAAGAACAAACCTACAGTCCATGTCTTGTTTGCACCACCTATATACTGCTGTTCAGAGTATATAGGGTTGTAGGTATAGGGTTTTATTTTGGGTGCGGGGTCCCCCTTAGTATCCATACAAGACCCAAAGGGGCTGGGGTGGGGGGGGGGGGTGATGGGGTAGCCATGCCATTTTTCTCAAGGATTTTCAGCCATATGGCGGCCAGGACAAGACATGACATTAAAGCCGCAAGTGGTTTTAAATGGCTTCTTTTTTTCCTTTACAAATGTCATTTTGTGCAAGGACAGTTCTAAACACGGGAAACACATGCCACTTCACAGGCATACTTTAGACACCCCCCAGGTACCATATTTAAAGGAAAATTTCACTTTTTTTTTTTTCACTTTATGCATCATTAAAATGACTGCTCCCGAAAAAACTTTAGTTTTTAAAATTTCTTTTTGCATTGATATATGTCCCCTGGGGCAGGACCCGGGTCCCCAAACCTGTTTTATGACATTAACATGCATATTGGCCGTTGTAATTAGCAATTTTGATTTCGAACGTTCGCGTCCATTATAACGAATAGGGTTCGAAAATTCGCGCAAACTTTCGGTCCGTTCGAAGGTTCTGGTGCGAACCGAACCCGGGGGTGTTCGGCTCATCCCTATTATTGAGCTTATGATCTACCAAAACCCCCAGATCCTTCTCCACTACGGATCCCCCCAGTTGTATTCCCCCTAGTATGTATGATGCATTCATATTCTTAGCCCCCAAGTGCATAACTTTACATTTATCAACATTAAACCTCATCTGCCACATAGTCGCCCAATTAGACAGGGCATCGAGGTCGGCTTGTAAATTGGAGACATCTTGTAAGGACGTTATTCCACTGCATAGCTTGGTGTCATCTGCAAAGACAGAAATGTTACTTTTGTTCTCAGACCCAATATCATTTATAAAGATATTAAAAAGTAAGGGTCCCAGCACTGAACCTTGGGGTACACCACTAATAACCTTAGACCATTCAGAGTAAGAATCATTAACTACTACTCTCTGAATTCTGTCTTTTAGCCAGTTTTCTATCCATTTACAAACTGATATTTCCAATCCTGTAGACTTTACCTTACACATGAGCCGTGTGTGGGGAACTGTATCAAACGCTTTTGCAAAATCCAAGTATACCACGTCCACAGCCACGCCTCTGTCCAAGGTTTTACTTACCTCTTCATAAAAAGAAATCAGGTTTGTCTGACAACTTCTGTCTTTCATGAATCCATGCTGTCTGTTGCTTAAATAGTTTTTTTCCAGCAAGAACTCATCTATGTGGTCTTTTATTAATCTCTCCAGTATCTTCCCAACTATGGAAGTTAAACTAACAGGTCTATAGTTACTTGGTAAAGACTTTGTTCCCTTTTTAAATATAGGCACCACATTGGCCCTGCGCCAATCCAGTGGTACTATTCCTGTCATTAATGAGTCCCTAAAAATTAGATACAATGGCTTTGAAATTACAGAGCTCAATTCTTTTAGGATCCGTGGGTGTATGCCATCTGGTCCAGGTGCTTTATCCACCTTTATTCTGTCTAAATATTTCTGGACCATATCACTTTTGAGCCATTGTGGATTTGAGGCTGTGTCACTACCACCCCCATTATGGACATGAGCTCCCCCATGCTCCATTGTATACACAGAGCTGAAGAAAGTGTTTAATAAATTAGCCTTCTCTTTGTCCCCAGTCACCCACTCTAGATTATTTTGTAAAGGGCCTACATGCTCAGACTTGACCTTTTTACTATTAATATATTTGAAGAATTTTTTGGGGTTTGTCCTACTATCTTTTGCAATCTGTCGTTCGTTTTGAATTTTGTTGTGTAACACAGGCAGGCATCTGTAGCAGTTACAGTTGGTGTAGTGTGCCTCCTGCACAGTATACACCTGAAGCTACCCCGTATTGCTGTGTTTTCCTGTTGTGTAACACAGGCAGGCATCTGCAGCAGTTACAGTGGGTGTAGTGTGCCTCCTGCACAGTATACACCTGAAGCTACCCCTTATTGCTCGTGTTTTTTTTCTTTTGTGTTACACTAACAGGCATCTGCAGCAGTTACAGTGGGCGTAATGTGCCTCCTGCACAGTATACATCTGCAGCTAACCCTTATTGCTGTGTTTTCCTGTTGTGTAACACAGGCAGGCATCTGTAGCAGTTACAGTTGGTGTAGTGTGCCTCCTGCACAGTATACACCTGAAGCTACCCCTTATTGCTGTGTTTTCCTGTTGTGTAACACAGGCAGGCATCTGCAGCAGTTACAGTGGGTGTAGTGTGCCTCCTGCACAGTATACACCTGAAGCTACCCCTTATTGCTCGTGTTTTTTTTCTTTTGTGTTACACTAACAGGCATCTTCAGCAGTTACAGTGGGTGTAGTGTGCCTCCTGCACAGTATACACCTGAAGCTACCCCTTATTGTTGTGTTTTCCTGTTGTGTAACACAGGCAGGCATCTGCTTCAGTTACAGTGGGTGTAGTGTGCCTCCTGCACAGTATACACATGAAGCTACCCCTTATTGCTGTGTTTTCCTGTTGTGTAACACAGGCAGGTATCTGCAGCACTTACAGTGGGTGTAGTGTGCCTCCTGCACAGTATACACCTGAAGCTACCCCTTATTGCTGTGTTTTCCTGTTGTGTAACACAGGCAGGCATCTGCAGCAGTTACAGTGGGTGTAGTGTGCCTCCTGCACAGTATACACCTGAAGCTACCCCTTATTGCTCGTGGTTTTTTTCTTTTGTGTTACACTAACAGGCATCTGCAGCAGTTACAGTTGGTGTAGTGTCCCTCCTGCACAGTATACATCTGAAGCAACCCCTTATTGCTGTGTTTTCCTGTTGTGTAACACAGACAGACATCTGCAGCAGTTACAGTGGGTGAAGTGTGCCTCCTGCACAGTATACACCTGAAGCTACCCCTTATTGCTGTGTTTTCCTGTTGTGTAACACAGGCAGGCATCTGCAGCAGTTACAGTGGGCTTAGTGTGCCTCCTGCATAGTATACACCTGAAGCTACCCCTTATTGCTGGTTTTCCCATCTCCCTGCAGTCCATTAGAATGTCTGGAAGGCCAACAAGGAGAGGCAGACAGTCACGAGCCAATAAAAGAGGGCAAGCAGGCTCTGTGTCTGGGGGCAACAGTGCTGGTCGTGGACGCGGTGCATTGTCATCAGCACGTGGCCATGGGACACGCTTGTCCTTATTTTCGGCAGCTGGACGTGTTGAGCCGCATCATGCCGAAGACTTGGTAGAGTGGATGACCAAGCCATCCTCATCCTCCTTATCCTCTCTCACCCAGGCTCAGGGTACTGGCAAAGCAGCTGCCAACGCGTTCCTCTTCCCCTGTATCAATGTCATCAGTCACTCCTTCCCTAGACCCACCATGTCCTCCTGAGGAGTCCCCCGAACTGTTTGAGCACAGTGTTGGGTACATGCTCCAGGAGGATGCTCAGCGTTTTGAAGGGTCTGATGATGATACACAGCTAGAGGAAGGCAGTAGCGTGAGCGCAGAGAGAGGGGATGCTCAAGAAGGACAGCAATCTGGCAGTCATGTTCCAGCAGCTGCAGCATACTGCCAGGTTTGCTCCAGTGATCAAGAGGGAGGGGATGATGAGGTCACTGACTCCACGTGGGTGCCTGATAGGAGAGAGGAGGAGGAGGAGGATGAGGAGGAGGCACATCTCCAACAAGGCAGGATGCCCCCTGGGGGCCAGCGTAAGGGCAGCACACCGACTGAATCACGCCGTAGAGCTCCGCCTGTGCAGGGCGCTGCCTCTGCCTGTCGTTCCAAAAGTTCTTTGGTGTGGGCCTTTTTTGAGTCGAGTGCATCAGATCGCACCACTGCTATTTGCAACATATGTCTCAAGCGTATCTCGCATGGCCAAAACATCAGCCGCTTGGGCACCACATGCTTGACCAGACATATGTTGACCTGCCATGCAGCTCGTTGGCAAGCGTACCTTAAAGACCCACATCAAAGAACAAAGCGGACCTCTCCTTGCTCCTCATCAGCTTGGATCTCCAACCCCACTATACCTTCAGTCCTCTCTGAAACCTGCACTGAGAGGAATGAAGGTGTAGAATTAGGTGTGTCACAGCCAAGTACTTGCGGGTACTCTGCTAGCAGTACACCGACGTCCGATTGTAGCAGGCAAATTTCCCTGCCCCAGCTGCTGGACCGTCGAAAGAAGTTCACTCCCAGCCATCCACATGCCCAGCGGTTGAATGCTAGCTTGGCTAAACTGCTAGCACTTCTACTGCTGCCTTTTCAGTTGGTAGACTCGGCCCCCTTCCGTGAGTTTGTGCAATGTGTGGTTCCTCAGTGGCAGGTTCCCAAACGCCACTTTTTCTCACGGAAGGCGATTCCAGCTCTCTACCGGCATGTGGAAGGCAATGTCCATGCCTCGCTGGACAGGGCAGTCAGCGGTAAGGTGCATATTACTGCTGACTCATGGTCCAGCAGGCATGGACAGGGACGTTACCTTTCTTTCACAGCCCATTGGGTCACTCTTTTGACAGCTGGGAAGGATGCAGGACAAGGTGCAGTAGTGTTGGAGGTTGTTCCGCCGCCATGCCTCCAAAATGCTACTACTGGTTGTGACACACCTATCTCCTCCTCCCCCTCCTCTTCTTCTTCCTCCATGGCCTCTTCCTGTGCTTTGTCCTTGGAACCAGCAGTGCTCCATAGGCGTTCAAGGGGCTACACAAGTACACAGACAAAAAGATGCCATGCCGTGCTTGCGCTGGTGTGTTTGGGGGACAGGAGCCACAGCGGGGCAGAGGTTCTGTCAGCTCTGCAGGGGCAGGCAGAGAGGTGGTTGACGCCACGCCAGCTTAAGCCAGGAATGGTGGTTTGCGACAATGGCACCAACCTCCTCTCCGCCCTCCGACAGGGACAACTGACCCATGTGCCCTGTGTGGCTCACGTCCTTAACTGGTGGTGCAGCGGTTCTTGGGCAGGTACCCGGGCTTACAGGATGTCCTGAGGCAGGCCAGGAAAGTTTGTGTGCATTTCCGCAGATCATATAATGTCAGTGCTCGGCTGGCTGAGCTGCAAAAGGAGTTGAACCTGCCCAAGAACCGCCTTATATGTGACATGCCCACCAGGTGGAACTCAACGTTGGCCATGCTGCAGCGGCTACACACGCAGCAGAGGGCCATCAATGAGTACCTGTGTGACTACGGCACCAGGACAGGGTCAGGGGAGCTCAGGTTTTTTTCACCACGCCAGTGGGGCATGGTCAGGGATGCATGCACTGTCCTGGCACCATTTGAGGAGGCCACGAGGATGGTGAGCAGTGACAGTGCATGCATCAGTGACACTGTACTTCTTGTCCACCTGTTGGAGCATACGTTGCGTGGAATAATGGACAGGGCACTTGAGGCAGAACAGAGGCAGGAAGAGGAGGACTTCCTTGCCTCTCAAGGCCCCCTTTACCCAGACAGTGTTCCTTCTGTCCCACCCATCGCACAGGAAGAGGAGGAGGAGGAGGAGGAGGAGGAGGAGGAGGATTGTGTCAGCATGGAGGTGGAGGCTGGCACTCAGCATCATCAGCAGCAGTCTTTTAGGGATGATTTACAGTCCCAAGAAACCAGTGGACTTGTACGTGGCTGGGAGGAGGTGGCTGCGGATCATGTCGTCCTTAGTGACCCAGAGGACTCCCGACTGAATGCCTCAGCTAACCTATGCTGCATGGACCATTACTGGCTGGCCACTCTAGTTGATCCACGGTACAAGGGTAAGGTTGCGGACCTTATCTTGCTGTCGCTGAGGGAGCAGAGGATGAGACATCTCCGGGAGGCCTTGCAGAAAGGTCTGTGCAACGCGTTCCCAGAGACTGGGAGGTTACAAACTCCTGGTCCTGGACAATGAGTTGCTGAGGCTTCGGTCAGTCAAAGAAGGAGCGGTGGGGAAGGTGGCCATCTGACCGATGCGTTCAGACAATTTTTTAGTACGCAGCCCCAAGGTATGATCGGTTCCAGCAACCATTGCCAGCGTCTGATTTACATGGTCCAGGAATACCTAGGGGCAAGGTCAGACTTGGACAGCTTTCCCACCGAAAATCCTCTGGCTTACTGGGTCTTGAGGATGGATCACTGACCAGAGCTTGCACAGTATGCAATTGAGCTACTGGCCTGTCCTGCATCCAGTGTTCTTTCGGAGCGCACATTCAGTGCTGCTGGTGGCTTTGTAGCCGATCACAGGGTGCGCCTGTCCACCGACTCGGTTGATCGACTGACCTTCATAAAGATGAACCAGTCTTGGATCACCACCAGCTACCAAGCACTTGAAGCTGATGTAACCAAATAATTTTTTTTTTTAAATGTCACATCCCTTCAAGACTGCCTATGCTGATGCTGAGTGACTGTCCTGTTATGTTGACTGACTATCCTCTTCCTCCTCAATGATCCTGCCGATAGCTTGGAAGAACATTTGTGGTTCTGGGTGCCGCCACCAGTGGCTAAGGCCCAATTTTTCAGCCCCTGTTTAACAGGGGCGTATAATTACAATTTTTGATGCAATACTTTGCAACAGGGCTCATTGCTGCGCTCCAAATACAGTATCTGTGATGGGTTGAAGTGTTGTGGCACCAGTGGCTAAGGCCCAATTTTTTTGCCCCTGTTTAATAGGGGCATGTAATTACAATTCTTGATCTAATACTTTGCAACAGGGCTCATTGCTGCGCTCCAAATACAGTATCTGTGATGGGTTGAAGTGTTGTGGCACCAGTGGCTAAGGCCCAATTTTTCAGCCCCTGTTTAACAGGGGCGTGTAATTAAAATTTTTGATGCAATGCTTTGCAACAGGGCTCATTGCTGCGCTCCAAATACAGTATCTGTGATGGGTTGAAGTGTTGTGGCACCGGTGGCTAAGGCCCAATTTTTCAGCCCCTGTTTAACAGGGACGTATAATTAACATTTTTGATGCAATACTTTGCAACAGGGCTCATTGCTGCGCTCCAAATACAGTATCTGTGATGGGTTGAAGTGTTGTGGCACCAGTGGCTAAGGCCCAATTTTTTTGCCCCTGTTTAATAGGGGCATGTAATTACAATTCTTGATCTAATACTTTGCAACAGGGTTCATTGCTGCGCTCCAAATACAGTATCTGTGATGGGTTGAAGTGTTGTGGCACCAGCACCAGTGCCTAAGGCCCAATTTTTCTGCCCCTGTTCAACAGGGGCATGTAATAACAATTCTTGATCTAATATTTCACAGATGTGCCCATTCCTGCGCCCACCAAGAGTAACTGTGAGGACTTACAGTCTTGTGGCACCAGCACCACCGCCACCACCAAAGACCCAATTTTTCAGCCCCTGTTTAACAGGGGCATGCAATTACAATTCTTGATCTAATAATTCACAGCAGGGCCCATTCATGCGCCCACCAAGACTAACTGTGGGGGCTTACAGTGTTGTGGCACCAGCACCACCACCAAAGGCCCAATTTTTCCTACCACTGTTCAACAATGGCATGTAATTACAATTCCTGATATAATAGTTCACAGCAGGGCCTTCCAGTGCCCACCAAGAGTGACTGTGGGGGCTTACAGTGTTGTGGCAACACCAACACCTAAGGGGCAAATTTCTACGTATATACGGCAGGCCCCTACTTTCAAACATCCAACTTCCAAACGATTCCTACTTGCAAACAGGAAGTGAGAGGAAATCTAACCCCATAGGAAGGGAAATTCTCTCCTGTAAAAGTTTAATATGGGAAAAAGGTGTCTCCTCTCTACTGATGCTTTATCACCAATCCTTGTTTCAATAAAAACCCCACTTTTCCAAAAACATTTGTCATTGGGATGGAAAGTGAGCTGAAATGTTCTGAACAGGTGCACAGACAGCAAAACAAATGTTACAGGGGTGATAACCCTTCCCTATGTTCTCCAAAAAGCTTAAAAATAAATTTTTTGGCTAGAGCTACACTTAAAAAATTTACCTGTTCCAAATTAGAAAAAGATTCTACTTAAGAACAAACCTACAGTCCAGTGGTGGCCCGTCCATAGGGGGCGCACGGGCGCCGCCCCCCCCCAAAGCTATTGTCAAAAAAAAAAGGGCCCTTTAAAAAAAATATATATATATATATTTTTTAAAGTTCTTTAAATTCAATGGGCTCGGGCGCCGGCCCCAGTGCGCTATGGGAGCGTCATCCCAATGCAATCCCGTGATTGCAGGCGAGACGCTACATTTGCGGGGTTTTGTGTTGCTTTGGGGCGTACAGCTAATAGCCCCAGCACTCTCATTGGGTCAGTCTTCTGTCCGTCTATCTATCTGACCATTAGCAGCCGCCGTAGGACTTATGAGGTGCTTTCCCTGGCAGCCGTGTCACTTTCATTTTCTGTTCTAGTGGGATGTCGGCTCTATGAGGATTAGGGATGAGCTCGGTGTTCGAGTCGAACATACGTTCGACTCGAACATCGGCTGTTCGATCGTTCGACGAAGATCGAACGATTTGGGCCGTTCGCGCCTAATTCGAGTGACGCGAACGGCCCACAATGCACTATGCCATCGCAGTGTCATCCAGGCGCTGTGATTGGCCAAGCATGCACTGTGACCCCGCATGCTTGGCCAATCACAGCGCCGGCAGCGAGGAGAGCAATGATTGGCCACAGGCAGGATGCCTGTGGCCAATTATTGCTGAGGGTGTTTAGTACATGCCCCACACTATAAAAGGCCGCCAGCACGGTGGCCTAGTGTAGTGTGTTCCGGAGCAGGGAAAGAGAAGCATAGGCAGGGACAGTGACATTTTTTTTTCTTGCTTAACCTGGATTCCTTTAGTTTAGGGAAAGAGAAGGATAGGTAGGGAGAGTGTCAGTGTGTTTTACTGTGCGAATCCTTGTTTCTAGGGACAGGGAAGGACAGTGAGGGAAATTCTCCTTGTGCTATACTGTGCTAAAGCATTGATCATCAACCATCTTTAAAAAATCATTTTTTCTAGGGACAGAAAACTATAGGTAGGGAGAGTGTCAGTGTGTTTTACTGTGATAATCCTTGTTTCTAGGGACAGGGAAGGACAGTGAGGGAAATTCTCCTTGTGCTATAGTGTGCTAAAGCATTGATCATCAACCATCTTTAAAAAAACATTTTTTCTAGGGACAGAAAACTATAGGTAGGGAGAGTGTCAGTGTGTTTTACTGTGATAATCCTTGTTTCTAGGGACAGGGAAGGACAGTGAGGGAAATTCTCCTTGTGCTATAGTGTGCTAAAGCATTGATCATCAACCATCTTTAAAAAAACATTTTTTCTAGGGACAGAAAACTATAGGTAGGGAGAGTGTCAGTTTCTTTCACTGTGCTAATCCTTGTTTCTAGGGACAGGGAAGGACAGTGAGGGAAATTCTCCTTGTGCTATAGTGTGCTAAAACATTGATCATCAACCATCTTTAAAAAAACATTTTTTCTAGGGACAGAAAACTATAGGTAGGGAGAGTGTCAGTTTCTTTCACTGTGCTAATCCTTGTTTCTAGGGACAGGGAAGGACAGTGAGGGAAATTCTCCTTGTGCTATACTGTGCTAAAGCATTGATCATCAACCATCTTTAAAAAAACATTTTTTCTAGGGACAGAAAACTATAGGTAGGGAGAGTGTCAGTGTGTTTTACTGTGATAATCCTTGTTTCTAGGGACAGGGAAGGACAGTGAGGGAAATTCTCCTTGTGCTATAGTGTGCTAAAACATTGATCATCAACCATCTTTAAAAAAACATTTTTTCTAGGGACAGAAAACTATAGGTAGGGAGAGTGTCAGTTTCTTTCACTGTGCTAATCCTTGTTTCTAGGGACAGGGAAGGACAGTGAGGGAAATTCTCCTTGTGCTATACTGTGCTAAAGCATTGATCATCAACCATCTTTAAAAAAACATTTTTTCTAGGGACAGAAAACTATAGGTAGGGAGAGTGTCAGTGTGTTTTACTGTGATAATCCTTGTTTCTAGGGACAGGGAAGGACAGTGAGGGAAATTCTCCTTGTGCTATAGTGTGCTAAAGCATTGATCATCAACCATCTTTAAAAAAACATTTTTTCTAGGGACAGAAAACTATAGGTAGGGAGAGTGTCAGTTTCTTTCACTGTGCTAATCCTTGTTTCTAGGGACAGGGAAGGACAGTGAGGGAAATTCTCCTTGTGCTATAGTGTGCTAAAACATTGATCATCAACCATCTTTAAAAAAACATTTTTTCTAGGGACAGAAAACTATAGGTAGGGAGAGTGTCAGTTTCTTTCACTGTGCTAATCCTTGTTTCTAGGGACAGGGAAGGACAGTGAGGGAAATTCTCCTTGTGCTATACTGTGCTAAAGCATTGATCATCAACCATCTTTAAAAAAACATTTTTTCTAGGGACAGAAAACTATAGGTAGGGAGAGTGTCAGTTTCTTTCACTGTGCTAATCCTTGTTTCTAGGGACAGGGAAGGACAGTGAGGGAAATTCTCCTTGTGCTATACTGTGCTAAAGCATTGATCATCAACCATCTTTAAAAAATCATTTTTTCTAGGGACAGAAAACTATAGGTAGGGAGAGTGTCAGTGTGTTTTACTGTGATAATCCTTGTTTCTAGGGACAGGGAAGGACAGTGAGGGAAATTCTCCTTGTGCTATAGTGTGTTAAAGCATTGATCATCAACCATCTTTAAAAAAACATTTTTTCTAGGGACAGAAAACTATAGGTAGGGAGAGTGTCAGTGTGTTTTACTGTGCTAATCCTTGTTTCTAGGGACAGGGAAGGACAGTGAGGGAAATTCTCCTTGTGCTATAGTGTGCTAAAGCATTGATCATCAACCATCTTTAAAAAAACATTTTTTCTAGGGACAGAAAACTATAGGTAGGGAGAGTGTCAGTTTCTTTCACTGTGCTAATCCTTGTTTCTAGGGACAGGGAAGGACAGTGAGGGAAATTCTCCTTGTGCTATAGTGTGCTAAAGCATTGATCATCAACCATCTTTAAAAAAACATTTTTTCTAGGGACAGAAAACTATAGGTAGGGAGAGTGTCAGTTTCTTTCACTGTGCTAATCCTTGTTTCTAGGGACAAGGAAGGACAGTGAGGGAAATTCTCCTTGTGCTATACTGTGCTAAAGCATTAATCATCAACCATCTTTAAAAAAAACATTTTTTCTAGGGACAGAAAACTATAGGTAGGGAGAGTGTCAGTTTCTTTCACTGTGCTAATCCTTGTTTCTAGGGACAGGGAAGGACAGTGAGGGAAATTCTCCTTGTGCTATACTGTGCTAAAGCATTGATCATCAACCATCTTTAAAAAAACATTTTTTCTAGGGACAGAAAACTATAGGTAGGGAGAGTGTCAGTTTCTTTCACTGTGCTAATCCTTGTTTCTAGGGACAGGGAAGGACAGTGAGGGAAATTCTCCTTGTGCTATACTGTGCTAAAGCATTCCTCATCAACCATCTTTGAAATCCTTGTTTTTTGGACAGTCAGGGAAATTGTCGTTGTGCTATTCTGTGCGAAAGCAATCATCCTCAACCATATTTAGAAATCCTTAAGTAAAGGGACAGAGAAGGACACCTGAAGGTAGCCCTTATTGCTTTTTTCCCATCTCCCTGCAGGCCATCTATTAGAATGTCTGGAAGGCAAACAAGGAGAGGCAGACAGTCAGGAGGCAATAAAAGAGGGCAAGCAGGCTCTGTGTCTGGGGGCAACAGTGCTGGTCGTGGACGCGGTGCATTGTCATCAGCACATGGCCATGGGACACGCTTGTCCTTCTTTTCGGCAGCTGGACATGTTGAGCCACATCATGCCGAAGACTTGGTAGAGTGGATGACCAAGCCCTCCTCCTCCTCCTCATCCTCTCTCACCCAGGCTCAGGGTACTGGCAAAGCAGCTGCCAAAGCGTCCTCTTCCCTGGTATCAATGTCAGACTCATCATCAGTCACTCCTTCCCTAGACCCACCATGTCCTCCTCCTGAGGAGTCCCCCGAACTGTTTGAGCACAGTGTTGGGTACATGCTCCAGGAGGATGCCCAGCGTTTCGAAGGGTCTGATGATGAAACCCAGCTACAGGAAGGCAGTAGCGTGAGAGCAGACAGAGGGGATGCTCAAGAAGGACACCAATCTGGCAGTCATGTTCCAGCAGCTGCAGCATACTGCCAGATTGGTTTCAGTGATGAGGAGGGAGGGGATGATGAGGTCACTGACTCCACGTGGGTGCCTAATAGGAGAGAGGAGGAGGAGGAGGATGAGGAGGAGGCACATCTCCAACGAGGCAGGATGCCCTTTGGTGGCCAGCGTAAGGGCAGTACACCGACGGAATCACACCGCAGAGCTCCGCCTGTGCAGGGCGCTGCCTCTGCCCGTCATTCAAAAAGTTCTTTGGTGTGGGCCTTTTTTGAGGCTAGTGCATCAGATCGCACAGCTGCTGTTTGCAACATATGTCTCAAGCGTATATCGCATGGCCAAAACATCAGCCGCTTGGGTACCACATGCCTGACCAGACATATGTTGACCTGCCATGCAGCTCGTTGGCAAGCCTACCTCAAAGACCCACACCAAAGAACAAAGCGGACCTCTCCTTGCACCGCATCAGCTGGGATCTCCAACCCCACTATAACTTCAGTCCTCTCTGAAACATGCACTGAGAGGAATGAAGGTGTAGAATTAGGTGTGTCACAGCCAAGTACTTGCGGCCACTCTGCTAGCAGTACACCGACGTCCGATTCTAGCAGGCAAATTTCCCTGCCCCAGCTGCTGGACCGTCGAAAGAAGTTCACTCCCAGCCATCCACATGCCCAGCGGTTGAATGCTAGCTTGGCTAAATTGCTAGCGCTTCAACTGCTGCCTTTTCAGTTGGTAGACTCGGCCCCCTTCCGTGAGTTTGTGCAATGTGCGGTTCCTCAGTGGCAGGTTCCCAAACGCCACTTTTTCTCACGGAAGGCTATTCCGGCTCTCTACCGGCATGTGGAAGGCAAAGTCTTGGCCTCGCTGGACAGGGCGGTCAGCGGTAAGGTGCATATTACCGCTGACTCATGGTCCAGCAGGCATGGACAGGGACGTTACCTTTCTTTCACGGCCCATTGGGTCACTCTTTTGGCAGCTGGGAAGGATGCAGGACAAGGTGCAGTAGTGTTGGAGGTTGTTCCACCGCCACGCCTCCAAAATGCTACTACTGGTTGTGACACACCTCTCTCCTCCACCCCCTCCTCTTCTTCTTCCTCCATGGCCTCTTCCTGTGCTTTGTCCTCTGAACCAGCGGTGCTCCGTAGCCATTCAAGGGGCTACGCAAGTACGCAGGCAAAAAGATGTCATGCCGTGCTTGCGCTGGTGTGTTTGGGGGACAGAAGCCACACTGGGGCAGAGGTCCTGTCTGCTCTGCAGGGCCAGGCCGAGAGGTGGTTGACGCCACGCCAGCTTAAGCCAGGAATGGTGGTTTGCGACAATGGCATCAACCTCCTCTCCGCCCTCCGACAGGGACAACTGACCCATGTGCCCTGTGTGGCTCACGTCCTTAACCTGGTGGTGCAGCGGTTCTTGGGCAGGTACCCGGGCTTACAGGATGTCCTGAGGCAGGCCAGGAAAGTCTGTGTGCATTTCCGCAGATCTTATAATGCCAGTGCTCGCCTGGCTAAGCTGCAAAAGGAGTTGAACCTGCCCAAGAACCGCCTTATATGTGACATGCCCACCAGGTGGAACTCAACGTTGACCATGCTGCAGCGGCTGCACACGCAGCAGAGGGCCATCAATGAGTACCTGTGCGACTACGGCACCAGGACAGGGTCAGGGGAGCTTGGTTTTTTTTCTCCACGCCAGTGGGGCATGATCAGGGATGCATGCACTGTCCTGGCACCATTTGAGGAGGCCACGAGGATGGTGAGCAGTGACAGTGCATGCATCAGTGACACTGTACCTCTTGTCCACCTGTTGGAGCACACGGTGCGTGGAATAATGGACAGGGCACTTGAGGCAGAACAGAGGCAGGAAGAGGAGGACTTCCTTGCCTCTCAAGGCCCCCTTTACCCAGACAGTGTTCCTTCTGTCCCACCCATCGCACAGGAAGAGGAGGAGGAGGAGGAGGAGGAGGAGGAGGAGGAGGAGGATTGTGTCAGCATGGAGGTGGAGGCTGGCACTCAGCATCATCAGCAGCAGTCTTTTAGGGATGATTTACAGTCCCAAGAAACCAGTGGACTTGTACGTGGCTGGGAGGAGGTGGCTGCGGATCATGTCGTCCTTAGTGACCCAGAGGACTCCGGACCGAATGCCTCAGCTAACCTACGCTGCATGGCCTCCCTGATCCTGCAAAGTCTGCGGAAGGATCCTCGTATTCTTCGGATCAAGGAGAGGGACCATTACTGGCTGGCCACTCTCCTTGATCCACGGTACAAGGGTAAGGTTGCGGACCTTATGTTACCGTCGCAGAGGGAGCAGAGGATGAGACAACTCCGGGAGGCCTTGCAGAAAGGTCTGTGCAACGCGTTCCCAGAGACTGGGAGGTTACAAACTCCTGGTCCTGGACAACGAGTTGCTGAGGCTTCGGCCAGTCAAAGAAGGAGCGGTGGGGAAGGTGGCCGTCTGACCGATGCGTTCAGACAATTCTTTAGTCCGCAGCCCCAAAGTATGATCGGTTCCAGCAACCATCGCCAGCGTCTGATAAACATGGTGCAGGAATATCTAGGGGCAAGGTCAGACTTGGACACCTTCCCCACCGAAAATCCTCTGGCTTACTGGGTCTTGAGGATGGATCACTGGCCAGAGCTTGCACAGTATGCAATTGAGCTACTGGCCTGTCCTTCATCCAGCGTTCTTTCGGAACGCACATTCAGTGCTGCTGGAGGATTTGTCACGGATCACAGGGTGCGCCTGTCCACCGACTCGGTTGATCGACTGACTTTCATCAAGATGAACCAGTCTTGGATCACCACCAGCTACCACACACCTGATGCTGATATAACAGACTAATTGATTTTAACATGTCACATCCCTTCAAGACTGATGCTGATGCTGAGTGCTGTGCTGTTATGTTGACTGGCTATCCTCCTCCTCCGAGTCCTCAATGATACGATTGATGATGATAGCTTGGAAGATCATTTTTGTTTATGGGTGCCGCCACCAGTGGCTAAGGCCCAATTTTTCAGCCCCTGTTTAACAGGGGCGTGTAATTAAAATTTTTGAAGCAATACTTTGCAACAGGGCTCATTGCTGTGCTCCAAGTACAGTATCTGTGAGGGGTTGGAGTGTTGTGCCACCAGTGCCTAAGGCCCAATTTTTCAGCCCCTGTTTAACAGGGGCGTGTCATTACAATTTTTGAAGCAATACTTTGCAACAGGGCTCATTGCTGTGCTCCAAGTACAGTATCTGTGAGGGGTTGCAGTGTTGTGCCACCAGTGCCTAAGGCCCAATTTTTCAGCCCCTGTTCAACAGGGGCATATAATTACAATTCTTGATCTAATAATTCACAGCAGGGCCCATTGCTGCACCCACCAAGAGTAACTCTGAGGGCTTACAGTGTTGTGGCAACGCCACCACCACGAAAGGCCCAATTTTTCAGCCCCTGTTCAAAAGGGGCATGTAATTACAATTCTTGATCTAATAATTCACAGCAGGGCCCATTCCTGCACCCACCAAGAGTAACTCTGAGGGCTTACAGTGTTGTGGCAACACCACCACCACCACGAAAGGCCCAATTTTTCAGCCCCTGTTCAACAGGGGCATGCAATTACAATTCTTGATCTAATAATTCACAGCAGGGCCCATTGCTGCACCCACCAAGAGTAACTGTCAGGGCTTACAGTGTTGTGGCACCAGCACCACCATCAAAGGCCCAATTTTTACTACCACTGTTCAACAATTATATGTAATTACAATTCCTGATATAATAGTTGACAGCAGGGCGTTCCAGCACCAACCAAGAGTAACTGTGAGTGCTTACAGTGTTGTGCCAACACCAACAACTAAGGGGCCTATTTCTGCAGAGTATATACGGCAGGTCCCTACTTTCAAACATCCAACTTACAAACGACTCCTACTTGCAAACGCAAGAAGACAACAGGAAGTGAGAGGAAATCTACCCCTAGGAAGGAAAATTCTCTCCTGTAAGAATTAATATGGGAGAAAGGTGTCTCCTCTGTACTGATGCTTTATCACCAATCCTTGTTTCAAGAAAAACACCACATTTCAAAAACAGTTGTCATTGGGACGGAAAGTGAGGTGAAATGTTCTGAACAGGGGCACAGACAGCAAAACAAATGTTACAGGGGTGATAACCCTTACCTATGTTTTCCAAAAAGTTTAAAAATAGATTTTTGGGCTGGAGCTACACTTAAACAATGTACCTGTTCAAAATTACAAACACATTCTACATAAGAACAAACCTACAGTCCCTGTCTTGTATGCACCGCCTGTATACGGCTGTTCAGAGTATATAGGGCCTTTTTTATTTTGTGTGCGGTGTTCCCCTTAATATCCATACAAGACCCAAAGGGGCTGGTAATGGGCTGGGGTAGGGGGGGGGGGGGTCATGGGGTAGCTATGCCATTTTTCTTAAAGATTTTCATCCATATTACCGGGACCAGACATTACATTAAAGCTGCAAGCAGTTTTAAATGGCTTTTTTTTCCTTTAGAAGTGTCATTTTGTGCAGGGACAGTTCTAAACACGGGAAACACGTGGCACTTCACAGGCATACTTTAGACACCCCCCAGGTACGATATTTAAAGGAATATTTGACTTTTTTTTTTCACTTTATGCATCATTAAAATGACTGCTCCCGAAAAACGACCGTTTTTAAAACTTCTTTTTGCATTGATACATGTCCCCTGGTGCAGAACCCGGGTTCCCAAACCCTTTTTAGGACAATAACATGCATAATAGTCGTTATAATTAGCACTTTAGAATTCGAACGTTCGCATCCATTGTATTTAATAGGGTTCTAATGTTCGTACGAACTTTCGGTCCGTTCGCGGGTTCTGGTGCGAACCGAACCTGGGGGTGTTCGGCTCATCACTAATGAGGATCTGATGGGATGTACTGTGATCTGAATGTGTCTTTCCTCCACATACCAAGGCTTACAGTAAGTGCCATTATTTCCCATTTACAGGAACAATCTCCAGTAAGGACAGTCACAGAGTGTTAGAGTCTGTATCTCACGCTGCTCTTTCCCCCCCTCTCCCCTTTAGGCAGACTGCTTCGGCTGTCTCTTATGCACATGCAGTAACTCATGGCATTGCAGCTATTGTGTGGGACTCTGTCATAAGAAGATTTGTGTGTTTCACAGCAACAGGTTGTTTTAAAATATGTCAAAAACTGACATTCAGGCAGGGAAGAAGTTACAAAACATTACTGTATGGGAGGAGAGAGAACATGGTCTGTGGGGGAAGGTGAGAACATGCCAACTCCATCACATTACAGGAGAATTCATCCTTACTGACTCAGGTGCCACTATAACTAATGTGCTGCTGGATCCCCTCCACCTCTGTATATAGTGTGCTGTGTTCTCTGTATGTATTGTATGTAATGTGTGTTCTCTGTATGTAATGTATGTATTGTGTGTTCTCTGCATGTATTGTGTGTTCTCTGTATGTATTGTGTGTTCTCTGTATGTATTGTGTGTAATGTGTGTTCTCTGTATGTAATGTATGTATTGTGTGTTCTCTGTATGTATTTTGTGTTCTCTGTATGTATTGTATGTTCTCTGTATGTTCTGTGTATGCACGGTGTGTTCTGTGTGTGTACGGTGTGTTCTGTGTATGTATGGTGTGTTCTGTGTGTGTACGGTGTGTTCTATGTATGGTGTGTTCTGTGTATGCACGGTGTGTTCTGTGTATGTTCTGCGTATGTATGGTGTGTTCTGTGTATGCACGGTGTGTTCTGTGTATGTTTTGTGTATGCACAGTGTGCTCTGTATGTATTGTGTGTGCTCTGTGTATAGTGTGTTCAGGTATTGGGAGCCGTGACAGCAGAGGGTGGGCAGGTAAGGACCTGGAGGGGTTTGCGCCCCCCCCAAAATGTTTTAGCACCAGCCGCCACTGTTACAGTCCCTGTCTTGTTTGCACCACCTGTATACTGCTGTTCAGAGTATATAGGGACTTTTTTATTTTGGGTACGGGGTTCCCCTTAATATCAATACAAGATCCAAAGGGGCAGGTAATGGGCTGGGGGGGGGTGATGGGGTAGCCATGCCATTTTTCTCAATGATTTTCATCCATATTGCTGGGACCAGACATTACATTAAAGCCGCAAGCAGTTTTAAATGACCTTTTTTTTCCCTTTAGAAATGTCATTTTGTGCAGGGACAGTTCTAAACACGGGAAACACGTGGCACTTCACAGGCATACTTTAGACACCCCCCAGGTACAATATTTAAAGGAATATTTCACTTATTTTTTTTCACTTTATGCATCATTAAAATAACTGCTCCCGAAAAAAACGGCCGTTTTTAAAACTTCTTTTGGCATTGATACATGTCCCCTGGGGCAGAACCCGGGTGCCCAAACCCTTTTTAGGACAATGACTTGCATATTAGCCGTTATAATTAGCACTTTTGATTTCGAACGTTCGCATCCATTGTATTTAATAGGGTTCTAAAGTTTGCTCAAACTTTCGGTCCGTTCGCAAGTTCTGGTGCAAACCGAACCGGGGGGTGTTCGGCTCATCCCTACATGTCAACCGCAGATAAAAAAAGTCAAATTGGCCACATTTTTTCAACTGTATTATCTGTACTGAGGTTCACAACTACTTAATTCCAGAAAAAGATTTGCACTTTGAAATGTAAAGTGTGTTTATGTGACTGCTCTATTAGCATTTTTTCTATTTTTCCACCTTTTATTTTCACCTGGTGATCCTGCATGTGAGGGTAAGGTGATGGGGTGGTCATCATGTCCTCCATGTTTCCCGCCTTGTTGGGCATCAAGCAAGGGTGACATGTGAGGCCTATCCCGGGGTGGGTTCTTCTGGGCTACACTAGGCACTTAATACAGGTCACTCTCTAACGCATAGGATACCTTTACTGGAATAGACGATTAAACTTTATTAAACTCTCCTGATGTACTAAACATTGTATCACCGCTACCTCACTCCTAGTATTGTATGAGGTCCCACCGCGCACCTAGCGCTGACTCTATGCGCGCACTTCACTTCAACTTTTTCTCTTCTGTACCTATGTACAGGTTGAGGGCCCAGGTGGTGCAAATCTGCTCCTGTTGTTATGGTAAACAGATCGTTTGCTGAAGGAGTGCCAACAACATCTCTCTCACTGCAAGAGGCTATCTCACCTGTCACATGTACAGTACAGTGACAGGCTGCTACAGAAATCTTTGTTACCCTCGGTAACCACTTGTATCTTCACAGTGTGTTAACTTTTATACCGTTGCAACTTCAGACCAGGCAGAAGCAAAGTTTCAAGAGCTTTACTCAAATAAATTAACATGATGGCAAAGACAGACAATAGTCCAAAATAAAGTGCTAACATTTCCCTAACGTTCCTAATCCCTAACTCAGGCTTGTGGCTGCCCAAGTGTACCAGCATGGGAAAGAGTCCATCTTTGGTAGAGTCCATGGTTGGTGGTTGCTTTCAGTTCGTCTCACAGGAAGTGACAAGGACACTTCATTTCTGGAAATTTATGTACTTGCTAAAGAAGCTCTTGGCCTGAAAAATAAAAACAAATGCAGCCACCATATCTAAGGACTGGAAAACTGCAGTAAATTAAATTCTTGCTCTTGGGGTTGGATATCCTTTAACACTATAGTAAAACACTGCAGCTTATTATATTTAAACCACTTCTGCTCTAGAGCAGTGGTCTCCAAACTGGGGCCCGGGAGCCAGATGTGGTCCGTTGCTTGCCTTTTATCTGGCCCTTGGGGTCCTATTCCACCAACTGACACAAATAATGGGGCACCATTCCTCCTACTAGCACCAGAAATGGTGCACCATTTCTCCCATTGATACCAACAATGGTGCACTATTCCTCCCAATAAAACCAATTATGGGGCACTGATGCTGGGGAATTTTCCACTCCCACTGGCCAGTCTGGCCCCCTAAAGCATGAAGGATGGTAAATTGGCCCTTTGCTTAGAGGGTTTGGAGCCTGTTCTAGAATATGTTTTTTTTTAAACATAAAATTTATTTTTATATAACTTTATTGCTATCACAAGGGGTTAAGAGGGTTACCTATACTCTTTATGGAGACATTGGGGGTCTAATAGACCCCAATGTCCCCCCTACCCTCCAAACTGCTCAGTTACATGCTCCTCTGTCTGCTTGAATTGCTGCTCTGAGACTGAAAGTGACTAAGTCATCATCGTTTCTGGTTTTATTCCGTGCAGAGGAGATTGAAGAACAGATGTTGCTCGGTCTTCTGCCAGTTGCCATTTTGTAGCCCTCTGATGTGGTTCATGCTTGTGCTTAAGCACATTCTTTAGAGGCACTATGTATGTCCAAAGAGATGAACTGGTTAATCCCAGAGGAAGGCGCCATAAAACAAAAGTAGATGTTCAAACAGGAGTATCATGTGCAAGAGGCCTAAAAGTACTAATATATAAATATTGTTTTTCTGGCTCCAATTGTATGTGATCATAAGTTATCCCCCTCCTAAGTCTTCTATGGCAATCACTGCATACAATCTTCATCAGATAGCCAAACTCATCAAATACTTTTCATCCACAAACATCTTTATTGCACATAGAGAGGTTCAGGCAAACAATATAATGTTGGTATTTGAAAGTCATTAGGAATAATTCCTTCCTCACCTTACTGAGGTTCTTGCAGGAACTATAGCAGGATGCAAAAGGGGAGGTCCACAGAAAATGAGTGCAATAAAAACAGTGACCACTGATTGGCAGCATAACAATGAATAGTTAAAGTGATTGTAAAGCTTCCTTTTTTTTAAAAAATAACAAACACATCATACTTACCTGCTCTGTGCAATAGTTTTGCACAGAGCAGCGCCGATCCTCTTCGTCTGGGTCCCCCCAAGGCGCTCCTGGCTCCTCCCCCCGCTAAGTTTCCACCATAGAAAACTGCTTCCCATGGGGGGCACTCACGCAGGCTAACTCCTGAGCAAGGTTGTTTGCCTCTATTCAGACACATAGCCCAGATTGGTCTCACCCCCCACTCTCTGGGGGTTTTGACTAACTGCAGCAAGAGAAAATGTATCCTGCTGCTCTCAGCCAAGCCTGTGAGAGCAGGGAGAGAAGAGCTGCTGAGGAAACGCACAGCACTGGATCCAGAATCAGATATCATGCTTTAGGATGTATTAACTGGTGCATTCTCCTTAATCTTCCAGTCCTGCTAGGATAAAATAGTCCAAGTTGGTAGTTTTTCCCATTGCCTACTTCGGAAGCATTCAACTTTACCAAGGCAGCTGTTTCTTCCTTTTTCATCTGGAAAAAAATATTTAAGTTTTCATTTGCATTCTTTGCCCCTTGAATTATCATTTGAGTTTTTTTTTTTTTTTAGCTTAACCACTTCAACCCCGGGCTTTTTTTACCACATCAATACCGGGCCTATTCTGGCACTTCTCTCCTACATGTACAAATCATCATTCTTTTGCTAGAAAATTACTCAGAACCCCCAATCATTATATATTTTTTTTAGCAGACACCCTAAGGAATAAAATTACGGTCATTGCAACTTTTTTTCTTGCACAGTATTTGCGCAATAATTTTTCAAACGCCTTTTTTGGGGAAAAAAAATGGTTTCATGAATTAAAAAATAACAAAACAGTAAAGTTAGCCCAATTTTGGGGGAAAATATGAAAGATGATGTTACGCCGAGTAAATAGATACCTAACATGTCACGCTTTAAAATTGCGCACACTCATGGAATGGCGCCAAACTTCGGTACTTAAAAATCTCCATAGGCGACGCTTTAATTTTTTTTACAGGTGTTGTATTTTATCTATTAATCTATAATCTATAACTATTGCATCTATGTATTAATTGTATAGTCCCTTATTTGCTAGTCTAACCTATCAGAGCGTGTTAGGCCTGATGATACAATGTTAATTATGAGATAGACACAGTTGCTTCGTAAATCAAATCATATTACATTTATTCCTCTAAAAATAGGAAACATATCGTAACATCAGATACAGTCTACAACAACAGTACTAATGAAAAATGATACTTATTCTCTCCTCGAGGCAAAGTCCTGCTTGCTGAGCTCCCAGATGTAATAGAGAACTAGGCCTCTGTAGGACTTTGTAGGCTTCTGCAGGCCACATGTCTTAGGCCCAAAAATGGCCTTCAGAGCAAGGTCCCAGCCAGATAACAGAGGTCCTTGCAGTCAAAAAGGGAATAGCCCGAGCTCTGTGTTACGAACCCTTTTTACAAAACTCACTCATTACTCATTCGAGCTCCTTCCCCTTGCCCGCCCGTCTATCTCTCGACCAATCGTTGCACTTTCATGATTCTTGTCTTGTTAGTGATTGTCCTGCCATACCTGGCATGACAGTCCATTGTCATCAACCTCTTTGAAGCTTCTCGCACAGCAGGTGGGCTAGAGATAAGCCC
The DNA here is from genome assembly GCA_029206835.1 of Rana muscosa. NCBI lineage: Eukaryota > Metazoa > Chordata > Amphibia > Anura > Ranidae > Rana > Rana muscosa. The sequence continues at coordinate 825,450,529 of CM055121.1, forward strand.
TTTCCTGTTATACTACTATGCAGACTCTGTCTGAGGACATCAAGTGTCATTTCGCTGTAAAAACAGATGTGTGGACCAGGCTTCCCCCAACATATGCCGCTTTGCGCCTATAGAACGCATATCACCCTTCTTCAGACATGGCTCCCATTGAACAGTCCATATGGTCCGAACAGCCCTTAACTGTCTTCATGTGTTGCGTTTTCAACATGCACCTCAGAAACAGCCCCTGTGGAACAGTCCATAATTATCTTCCAACATGTGCTTCAGAACCAGTACCTCTGGAACAGTCCATAATGGTTTTACTGTGTTGCGCCTCTTAACATAGGCTTCAGAACCCGCTCCTATAGAACAGTCCATAACGGTCTTAACGTGCTGTGTTTCCCCACACGTGCTGCTTTGCTACTGGGTGCACACCAATATCAATCTTCCATGACAGCTTCCCTGTCACCATTCTGTATCTTCTTCTTCTTCTTGACATCTTCATGACGGGGTATAGTACCGGCAAGGGGTATCCATTCACTCACAATTCACCCGCACACACTCAGAGCAACAACTCAACCAGCTTCCAGATACAGAGCCTCGAGGATTACCTTATTTGGCCATATTACTAGCCTAATATATATTTTTCATCACACTATACCCTGACATAAATCAACCCATTATCATAATATATGCATATATATTATCCATCCAATTACGCCTTCCGCTCCCAACCTCCTATAACTCTTTATTGTAGATACAGGTCGGGCTTGGGCAGGCTTGCCCACAGTGGTCTTTCCTACCGCAACTTAGCCTGTCTGCGGTGCCTCAGGGAGACAAATTGGCAACAAAGTCTCTAATTTGTACGAAGAGATCCTACCGTCAATTTGTCCCTCAACTTGCATAGATAAGTGGGAGAGCTTCCTATATAAGTTTTGAGTCTAACAACACATATAAATCTCAAACAATAACAAAACCCACAAAATGTCATCCCTGTGTCTGGATTTCAGTGACCATGCCCAGGTCATCTCATGCACCCCTACCTACTGTTAGGTTCAAGAAATACCCTAGTTCCATGACTAACGCTACATTGGTATCCTCTAGGACAAAGAAGCAAACTTGTCTATGTCCTAAATAATACCCAGGTGTTTCCTTCCCAGCAATGATCTCTCCATCTAGAACACAGAGTACCGTGTATTGACCTGGTATGCAAAGGACATCGTGGTCCTGCTTCCGACAGAGGGAAATATCAACCTGCCCCCAGCTTCCGTATTCCCTGATCACATGTGGGTCACTTAGCCACAAATGCAACAAGATAGAATCCCCAGTCAGTAAGCCCATTGATGCCACAAAATATACAGACCGAGTCTGCACTTCTGTATATGGGATCATACAGCACAAAACCTTTCACAATCCAAACCAGTACAGCCCATCCAGGCATTCCACCACCACTTTGGATTAGTGTAAGCGCTGTGTTTTGGCAAAGTCTTACTGAGCTGTAATGCTAACTCATCAGGCCACTGCCCCTCATGTAGAGATAGTGTACAATCAGCTTGATGCTTGCCGATAACTCCGCCTGCCCCTGTGTGCATGCCAGAGCCAATGACATATCTGTCCCATACCATCTCACACTCTCTACCAACTCTCAGCATGGTTGACAAAATCTTGAGCCACTTTACACTGGATATTTATGTGACTCCGTTGAATGTTATCAGGGGGGGGGCACTAATCTCTCCGAGCAACAAAGCCCTGCCTGCTGTCTGAAGCTATGGATGAGAGTTTGTCCCCTAGGAGATCGATGTCCACTCCACTAACAACACCCATCCCAGCTCCTATTCCCCCAATATAGTGCTGAATACATCCCTCCTCTTTCGGGTTACTCCTCAGAAATAAGCGTTCCGCATATCTCTGGGAGAAAGCCACTGATATACTGACCACACTTGATTCAGAGTACATTCAGCACATATAGGGTAACAGGTTTTTATCAACCACTACGAGATGCTGAAGCACCATGTGGTGAAGGTATACTGTACCCTGGTAACCAGTGTTTATTCCCTTTGTTCAACGGAGCATAATCCTGTGTGTAGTCACTGGCATTACCTGTGCAGGGTTTCAAACCTCTCAGGTGAGACATCAATTAGGTGTATCTCCCACATGTCCTGGTTCTGGTGTCCCACATGTCCACTAACCGAGAGCTTCTCTATAGGACTGCTAAGATTGAGACACCACCCCTACGAGGAAGTTTTCACCCCATTGATGTGTCACCTGGTACCAGACACCTTTATGCATAAGCGTCAACCTCCTAGGTACCTGCACCATATTCAGTTATGTCAATATATGTCACACATTAAAAACATTTCCTTCTTTCGATTCCTCCTCCCATGATAAAAAGGAAAAAACATATATTACATCTCTTGTTCTGATGGATTGGATAGGTTATATTCCTCCCCCAACCTCCAACTCATTGCATTTATATTCATAGTCCGTTTGCATTCATAAATGACAGGAGAGACTTTGGCAAAATGTTTCACAAGTCTCGTTGTTAGGCAAAGTCTTTTCAGGTTCAGTATCAGCGCAAAAATTGTCCATAAGAAAAAGAAACCTTATATTTCAAGTATTAGTCTGAATCTTTTCTCTCCTGAACGTTTATAAGAACAAATTTTCGGTGTGGTATAGGCACAGACGAATTGCCAACCAGATGAACACCTTTCATCCCTGTTCCAGAATCCTCTCCAATCTCGCTCCATCAAGATTCTGGAAGTTAAGAACAAGAGCAGAATCAAATTCTTATCCATAATATCTACTAACACAGAAATTTAGTATTCCTAAATTCTGAACAAATTACCAAAACAACCATGATTCCTTTCGGATGAACCCACTCTAAAATGGATCCCCATGGTATGAGCAAAAATCTAAAATAAAATAATTTAAAATAAAAGATGAACGTGAACGTTGCTTCTCAAAAATGCAAAATTTTAAGCATTCAAAAAGACCATGCATTATCTGTACTTTCTGATCTATGCACTACTCCGCCTTTCAGGTGGATAAATCCCAAACCTTTGGAACTTTTTCCACCTGAATGAAAAGAAAAACAAACAAAGAGAAAAAAAACTTTCGTAGCCAAAATGGCTTCCTACCAGCTCTTGTCCTAGACAAAATGTAGTCAGCTGCTAATTGAGGACATAGTCAATGACCACCTAGTCAGTTGCTAAGGACCCCCTTTTCAGGTGGATTAAACCTAACAATTTTTTCACCTGAACGAAACCAAAAATGAAATAGATGAAACAATATTAAAAAACAATGAAAATAATAAAAAAAAAGAAAAAAAAATGGAAAGTAAAAAAATACAAAATGAAAGAAAATGAATGAGAACAAATTAAAACTTAATAAAATTTAAAAAAAAAACATTTATTTTTCTTTGAAAAAATGAAAATCAATAAAAAAAATTAATTTTAAATCTGGCCATCAACACACAACAACATGGCAAGACAACCATCATCAAACAACGACAAACACTCAACTTTAATTAAAGACATCCATGGACTTTTCTCATGAGGGGAGTAAGTGCTCATTTCGACCTGGAAGATAATTAGTTAATGGGAAAACAAAAAAAAACAACATCTGTACTTCATCCCAACATTTGTAACTTCATTTGTAACTCTTTACTCAATTAATGTCTGACTATTGTTGAATTTTTTTACATTGTTTGCAAACAATTACTAATTAATGAGCTCATGGTACCATGTGAAAACCTAACCCCTGCTCTGCAAAATTTGCTCACTGTTGTTTTCACTTTGAAGAATCTGCAAACAAAACACAAACATTAGTATCCAAACCAGTTTAACTTCTTCCCTGGTCTCTAGAAAAAAACAAACACAAAGATGGTTATTACACACAATTATCGAAACAATTGACTTTTTAAGTCTCCCAAGCATTTTCCCATTAATTGTAATGCTAGGGTAACATTTGCCATATTTTTCTATACTAAGCAGGCAGTATTGGAAAACCTTGCCCTATTACTCAGGAAAAAAAATGGTAATGCCATTTGGGTCCAACCACATACAAGCCAGAATGGTAGATTAGTCCAGGGGACATACATTGGAATGTTATTAAAAAATATTGAAACTAAGAGTATTTTAAAAACAAAATAACGATCCCGCGGCCTATCCTCGAAAATATATACATATCAAGGTCCTCTATAATATTCCGAACCTGAAGGGCAAACCTCTGTAACTCACATCTTATTCATAGCAAAGAAACATTAACCAGAAAATTCTCACCATCCCTGCAGCTACCTAAGGGCTGCTACCATTGTTTCCCCCCATTGCTATATTTGAATGAGCATGTGGCTCCCTCCATTTTTCATAGTAGTGCCTTTCCTGTCTTAATTGAGTATTACGGCCCCTATGCCTATTGCTACCCAATCTCACCGAATACACTTCATAACGCCTTGGGGTCGTTTTGGGGTGTTGAGATCTTTTGATATCATTATTCTCCGCCCAACAATATTTGGCTATGTGACCCCCGCTTTTACATAAATAACATTTAAGGGTTGGTCTCCCTGTATGGGTCCTTCTCTGAGCATAAGGCTATGGAGACTCACATTGTTGCATAACATTATTCTGAACAGACTTTACACTTTCATCATCTGAGGAGTAATCACTAGCGATGGACTCATCAGACGTCTCCCCTAAATCAACTCCAGAATCAATACAATCACTAGTATCTGCATCTGCCTTTGACCCATATTCCCTATAACTGGACTCTTGACAGAAGTCTCGCAGGATATTGACAACATTTTGGTAGGATCTATTATTCCTCAGAGCCATTCTAGTGGGATAGCTTACATAACACTTATTGGCCATTGAGTATATGAAACTTGCATCATCCTCCAATAAGTCAGGACAGTTGAACACTTTCGTATACAATGCAAGATACTCACTGCAGAACAATATTGGGTCATCTCCTCTCCTAAATTTCATTCGTTGTAAATCACTCATACCATTATCACGACTGTCCACAATACACTGCAATTCTTTTCTCCGCACCTCTGCATCTGCTAAGTTATCATTAACCCGTGCAGATAACTGGCCTACCAAAGGTCCTGGTAGCCATGCTTTTAGAAGAGAGCATGCATCCTCATTACTCAAATGGAATTTAAGCACTAGAGCCTCAAATTTAATTGGACAGACTCACTGGTGACTCCAGGGTGTTAAATTCACCCAGAATCTGGCACAAAGTAAGTCTTTCTTGGATTGTAATCAAACTGTTATTCTGATTTGCAGCTATAGGTGCAATATCTGACTGTGTTTCATCACGGCCCTTTTCCTTATTGACTGTGCAGATATCGGCCAATTGACATGTTCCTTTGTGCTCATTGAGCGATACCATACATTGCTCTTTAGTACGAAGCTGGGAGTCTGCATTTGCTAATTTTCTTTCTAAAGATATAACCAACTCTTCCATCTCTGAAATCTTTATTCGCAATGATTCTAAAAGTTTGCTCTTCATTTCACAGTCCATGCTGCACCTATAAATCTGCTCTTTTAGCTCAGTGTTCCTTCCTGACAAACTGACTATTTTTGCCTGCAATTCATCCATCTCACTACTGGAGGCTGTTGCAATCTTTAGAAGGTTTTCACTGACTTTCTCTATGTTCTCCCCGAGATGTTTTCTCTGTGATTCCCACTTCTCTCCCATTTGCTCAGATATCAATTTAATTCTGAGCAACACTGCAATTTAATTTGCTAATCTTTCTTTCTTCACTTTTTTTTTAACTGTTTACCCAATAATCTGGCATTCTGTTGCTGACACTGCGACAAAAGCACATTAGACTGGTTTTTAAGAGGTTCATCTGTACATGAATGATAACTGGCAGAGGCATACTTTTTAACATACGTATACACAAGTTCAATTTCACAACTATACAATCCACCAATACACAATTCTATTAGTACTAACGTTCTAACACTGTACTGAGTAATGAGCCAAACTCAATTATCTTTAGCTCTTACAACTCACGAATACAAAAAAACAATCGCTCTTCTAGCATTCAATAATCTTCATTCATTACCACTGTTACCTGATATCATTCAAAACAATTAAACTTTTGCATGTCCATTGGACAATACACACAAACAGCCACAGACCTACAGATAAAGTTGTTTACGCTAACTTTACCTATCTTTACAACCGCTGCTTACAATGGACACAGAAAAAAAAAACTGCCACAGAGCCATTTAAAATGTGTCTCTTGTAGTTCTACCGAGCACACTCTTCATCAGTGCTCTCCTTTTAAATTGCCGGCCACCTTGAACTTCTATAGGAACAGCACGTGGGTAAAAAAAATTAAAAGCTTAAAAAAAAAAAATAATAATAATAAAAAAAAAAAAAATATTCAAACAATTTCATAAAAAAAAACTTTAAAAAAAAGAAAAATTTAAAAAAATATATATATTTAAAAAAATTTCATAAATGTTTTTTTCCTCAAAAAGTATCCAAAACAAACTTCATAAAAAAATTAAAAAAATGAAAGATTTCATAATTATTTTTTTTTCATAACAAAAAACAATCTATATTTCCCCCACTTTTTCGGCAAAGATGTGTGATTGACTGGCTACAGGCCTAACGCGCATTAACAATACAACAAACGTTTAACATATATACTCATATCAGTCACAAATAATTCCACCAGGTTTTGCACGTCCGCTCACTTGATGAAATTTCATAGAACTTTCAGTTTGGTTCTGGGTTATTTGAGGACTTCTTAGCTTAACTGACTCAAACAAAAATACATTAGGGTTTGTGAATTCTGTGCATGAATAAATCCCCCAGTCCTATAGGGTGCCAAATGTTGTAAAATATGCAATATTTTATCTATTAATCTATAATCTATAACTATTGTATCTATGTATTAATTGTATAGACCCTTATTTGCTAGTCTAACCTAGCAGAGCGTGTTAGGCCTGATGATACAATGGTAATTATGAGATAGACACAGTTGCTTCGTAAATCAAATCATATTACATTTATTCCTCTGAAAAAAGGAAACATATCGTAACATCAGATACAGTCTACAACAACAGTACTAATGAAAAATGATACGTATTCTCTCCTCAAGGCAAAGTCCTGCTTGCTGAGCTCCCAGATGTAATAGAGAACTAGGCCTCTGTAGGCCTTTGTAGGCTTCTGCAGGCCACATGTCATATGCCTCGTACACACGGCCGAGTTTCTCGTCGTTAAAAACACGTCGTTTTTTTCGACGAGATTCTTGTTAACCTTGACGAGTTTCTCGTCAAGCTTTCCATGCGTACACACTAACAATTCCAAATCTCGTTGTTGTTCTGCGCGGTCACGTCCAGCACGTACGACGGCAGTATAAAGGGGAAGATCAATTTCCCTGGCGCCACCCCTTGGGCTGCTTTTGCTGATCTCGTGTTACCGCGTGTGAAGTAAAAGTTTGGGAAGAGACGATTCGCGTTTTTCAGTCTTCGTGCTTTTCAGTTTGTTTTCTGCGGTTCAGTTTGTGCTTGTGGGTTCGTATCTTGTCTTTCAGGGCGTGTAGGCAGGTCGTATCTGTTTTACAGTGCGTTCTTGCCCATTCGTTTCTGATTTTCAGTTCGTTCTTCATAGGCCTTGCTGTTCTAAAGTGCGTTCTGTTCTGTACGTTCTGATCAGACGACCGTTTCCTAGCCATGCCGCGGGTACGTTCTCGTCGTCGAGTTCGTGCTGTGCGGGCGCTTGGTGTTGGTCTGCTTGTTTTGGACCAAGACCAGTCCATGAACGGGGTGAGGAGGAGTTCATGGACCAAGAATTGGTTGCTCCAGCGGGACCAATTCTGCCATATGCCTCTGCTGCGGGAGATCGTCGAGAATAATCCTGAGGACTACAGGAATTTTCTGCGGATGTCTGACCCCGTTTTTCAGCATCTGTTGGCTTTGGTGTTCCCCTATATTACCAGGCAGGACACTGTTATGCGGAAAGCCATCAGTGCTGAGCAGAGGCTCATCACCACATTACGTTACCTGGCGACAGGGAGAAGTCTTCAGGACTTGAAGTTCACGACAGGCATCTCCCCCCAGGCTCTGGGCCTCATAATCCCAGACACCTGTTCTGCCATTATACAAGTCCTGCAGGAGGACTATATTAGGGTAAGTTTTCTCCATTTACATCACATTTTATGATTTCTCACAATGCCCAGGGCATTAATTCGCCTCACAAGAGAAAGAAATTTTAATGCAGGAAACTCACTTTGCAACAGACAAACGCCCTAAATTTTTTAACAAAAGTTACAGCCAATTTTATTGCACTACTTACAACACAAAATCTAGAGGTGCTGCTATATTTATTAGAAACTCTGTGGTTTTCGAGGTTCAAAACATATCTAAAGACCCTGACAGTCGTTATTTGATTTTGAAAGGCTCAATTAAGGGACGTTCTATCACTATTGCCTCAATTTATGCTCCCAATGATGCCCAGTCAAACTTTTTCACAAAATGTTTTGATACTCTAGACAATTATCACTCTGCTCATTTAATAGTAGGTAAAAGGGGGGGGGTTTGGGACTTTGAATGAAGCAACGCCCTATGGGCTTTTTTCTTCCTTTGGTGCTTGTTCCATTTCCCAGGTTATGACCGTTTTTTTGTATATTTTTTTTTAGATACTGACATTGCTGCTCCTGATGAGTGAATATCTATGCTTCACGAAACGCGTAGAGCCTTGTAATTGCAATGTTCTATACTGATCAAGTCACCAACATGTTTTACATGCATCTTTTTATATGATCAGCATTTTTAATTTTGATACAATGGGAAGTTCTCAGTTTGTGTTGTTGCATTAAATAAATAAACCTACTATGTTTTGACCCCTCACTGATGACTGTGTTGCTTCATTCAAAGTCCCAAACCCCCCCCTTTTTTCTAGTATATAGGGATGGAGGCATGGACTAATCCTGGTCCTTGCCTCATATAAAGTCCCAAACCTTCCTTTCCTAATTTTTCGCTGTGCATAGGGATGGAGGCACGCAGTCTTCTTAGTGTTTGGTCAAAACTATCAATTGGCATATCCAATTCATATTTGGGTACAATTGTTACTTTCGTTTATCAGTTTTATTTTTTACTTTTTCATCTTTATGTCACCCTGTGATTTGGACATTCACCTCAATTTTGTCCAGCACATTTTTACCTTTCCACCCTAACTTACAATCGTCACTTCCTGTAATGATAGTGCACCTTGATCTGGTACTATGGGCTTTGACCCACATCCATTTCCGGGAGTTTGATGACACACCACGGGAACTCACCTCCCCTTCTTGGGGCGGATGGCTTCCTCCATGCTGTGCATCAGCGTCACGCTGCACACGGCGTATGTACGACGTCATTTGACGCCGCAACACCGTTTAGTTGCAATCCATTTGCGGCCGGTGGGGATTATCCTTTGGCGCCAAACACTGGGCGGTTCATCGCCCTGATGTTGGTGCCTTCCCCACAATGGGCACGCTAACGTGACGGATGGCAGGTCATTGGCGCACGGGCCCTTATAGGTCGCACTGCGGTCAGCACATTTGGCATATTGGAACTCTGCACAGCAGGTCCAACCATTTCTACTATACCACGGTCTCTTATGTGTTCCATTATGAGGTAATACTCAGCTATTTATTGCTCAGTCCCATTGCTCTGTAAACCCACAGATCACTGGGCCTAAATGGTAATGGTTATCATTTATACTCTTTTCAGAAGTCTCTCAAGACAATGCTGTCAATACCCATGATTACACACCTGAGACCATCATCTATTCCTGCCTTAGTGCGGCCATGTGGAGGCCCCTCTACGCCTCACGCTGCCATAGCTCCCGGAAAGGATGTCCCCTTCATGGGGAGTTTCAAGCTCTCTTTGTTGCATTTCCACATGTTGGATGTGAGTATTGCCCCTATGGGCTTTTTTCTTCCTTTGGTGCTTGTTCCATTTCCCAGGTTATGACCGTTTTTTTGTATTTTTTTTTTAGATACTGACATTGCTGCTCCTGATGAGTGAATATCTATGCTTCACGAAACGCGTAGAGCCTTGTAATTGCAATGTTCTATACTGATCAAGTCACCAACATGTTTTACATGCATCTTTTTATATGATCAGCATTTTTAATTTTGATACAATGGGAAGTTCTCAGTTTGTGTAGGCAGATCCCTTCCACTGTCATGTAATCATGTTCCCTTCTGTACATTTATGAAATTATACTGTGCGATTATTTATTGGTTGTTTGTATTAAATTTTGGTCAATAAACCTACTATGTTTTGACCCCTCACCGATGACTGCGTTGCTTCATTCAAAGTCCCAAACCCCCCCCCCCCTTTTTTCTAGTATATAGGGATGGAGGCATGGACTAATCCTGGTCCTTGCCTCATATAAAGTCCCAAACCTTCCTTTCCTCATTTTTATTTAATAGTAGGTGGTGATTTTAATTTAGCCGCTCACTCAGCTCTAGATAGAAGTAAAGTAGTCCCATCCTCGAAAGCTTTCCCCAAATCTTTGAATAGATCATTATATAATCATCAATTGGTAGACACTTGGAGAGCCCATAACATCGGATCCAAATCTTACACATTCTACTCCCATCCGCACAACAGCTTCGCTCGTCTCGATTACATCTTCTGCACCCCAATCCTACTTGCCAATTCCTCTAAAGCAGATATCCATCCGTGTCCTTGGTCCGATCACCATATAGTCTCCTTTAATACCTCACGAATAGGTCTAGCCAACACAACACACTCATGGCGAATAAATGATTCCCTGCTCACAGATCCATCAAGCAACCAACAAATTCTTTCTCACCTTGAACAATACTTTGCACACAACGTAGCACCAGACATATCCCCTACAACTGTATGGATGGCACATAAAGCGGTAATGAGAGGTCACCTAATAAATATCGCCTCAATTAATAACAAATCAAAACTTGCGAATATTAGGTCCTTAACAAAAGATCTAGATCACTTATATCATAGAAATAACCAGAACCCATCTAGCGACCTACTTAAACAGATCCAAGAAAAACGCACTACCTTAGACACTTTATTAACATCAGATACTGAAAAAGCTCTCAGATGGTCTAAAGCTAGATTCTTACTCAACAGCAATTCATACTCCACCATGTTCGCTAGAAAACGAAATCAATCTATGAAACCTCCACACGCCTACAAATTAAGGAATCCTTCTGGTAATTTGGTATCCCATCCCAAAGAAGTCATGAAATTATTCTTAGACTTCTATAAAAATCTTCTGTCCTCACCACAAACATCCCCAAAACAGTCCTCCCTAGACTGGCTTAACAATATTACATTACCCACTCTTACTAGGGAACAAAGTGAATCTCTCAACGCCCCTTGTTCAGAGAAAGAAGTTAAAGGAGTTGTAAAGGTTTGTTTTTTATTTTCTAAATAGGTTCCTTTAAGCTAGTGCATTGTTGGTTCACTTACCTTTTCCTTAGATTTCCCTTCTAAATTTATTTTTTCTTTGTCTGAATTTCTCACTTCCTGTTCCTCCTCAGTAAGCTGTTCAGTAAGCTGTTCTGGGTGACTCCACACCAAGCTATCCTCAGATAACCCCCCCCCCCCCCCTGGCTTCCTTTATAGGTGACCCACGTTTTTCCCCCCCAGATAGAGTTCAAGATGAAAATTCACTAATATATTTGAAATCACATAATCTTACACATTTAAAATCGCTCTCCCACGACAACGCATTCCTCACTTTCACCAGACTACAAGAAAAATGTAATATTTCTCCCACTGAACTAGAGATCTATACAAAAATAAGACAATTCTATGAGAATTATTACTCGCTTACACTCCACCCCCCCTTTACACAATTTGAGCGAATTTGTATTTCCTCCCCCCGTGACAGGGGTTTAATCTCCAGAATATATAAAAGTTTAAATGAGACCAACATGCCTGATAAATCACATCCCATGCTACAATGGGAATCAGACTTAAATATCTCATTTACTCTTGATCAATGGGATACAATTTTTACAAATCTCCACAAATGTACCAAAACAACCTCGATTAGAGAATCGGCCATCAAACTACTTTATAGATGGTATCTTACCCCTGCTAAACTCAATTCATTTTATCCCTCACTATCCCCACTTTGCTTTAGGGGTTGCCCCACCCAGGGAACACTTTTGCATATTTTTTGGGATTGTCCCCACATTAAAGACACTTGGCATAGGGCCAGTATTATAATAGAAAAAATATCCGGTAGAAAGATCTCTCTTACACCCCAAACATGTCTATTATTCAGCCCTATACAGGATATTCCAATGACTAGCACAAGGTTAATCCATACATTCCTCAGCTCCATCCATTGGGCCATGGCATTTAACTGGTGCGCCACTACAGTACCTTGGCCACAAATTCTCAACCGCATGTCGAACATTAAACTTTCAGAAAAAATCCACCACATGTTATATGATTCTATGCCTCTTTACCAAAAAAAATGGACTCTCTGGGATACCTCCTCTCTGGTTTAGTACCTTTTTGTTAACCCCCCTCTCTTAATATATATGTAATTGCCATTTAATCCTCTCCATTACAGTGTCCCTGATTATCCTGATTAGATTTATATGCATTTCTATACCTGTCCTAACAAAACACTCTCTCCTTTTCCTCTGTACAATGTTCAATATCAACGACCTCTGTATACTTACCTGTACCATCATTGTACATTTTTTTGTTACGCCTTGACCTTTTCTATAATAAAAATCGTTTGTAACCAACATCACATTTTATGTATTTTATGTATGCTAATGTATTGTATTTCTTTCATCCTTCCCTAATTACCATGATTGTAATATGCTGAGAATGTCCCCTTTGTCCTCATGCATGCTGGAAGCTTTTAAATGCCCCTTTTTTCTCATCCATGCATATTTCCCTTTACTAACCTCTCCAGCAGTGGCGACTGCTGCTCCAAATGTTTGGGGGGCCACCCCCAAATTAGATATATAAACTTCCTCCTTTTTTGCGACTGTGCCTATTAAACACCACCAGTTGCCCCCTCCAATGCAGCCATTTTGCCCCTTCCAATGCAGCCATTTTGCCCCTTCCAATTCAGCCATTTTGCCATTTCCAATTCAGCCATTTTGCCCCTTCCAATGCAGCCATTTTGCCCCCTCCAATGCAGCCAGCTCCCCCCCAGCCCTGCACTTACCTTCTTCTGGTCCGCGCCATCCTTCTTCTGTCCTTGATGTCTTTTCCTGCCCTTGATGTTGCATCAGCCAATCATGTTACCGTTAGACTTGGTGAACATGATTGCCAGAGCAGCCTGTCAGTGTTTACCCAAGGAATGCCCCCCCCCGCGTCCCCTATTTAACTTTTAGCAAGCCAATTACATCCCTCAGGCTGTAATCGCCAAGCCTATTTGCCCCCCTGTTTCTGATATGCAATTTTCACCCCATAAATGCCGCAGTTATTCATATGGCCATCCACCTGAATAGTGGGCGGCATTGACAATACATAGGTTAATGCAAGGCATGAACCTATGTATTGTTCTGAGTGACGGGCGCAGGATAGAGGGGGCAGTGCTCCAGCGCCCACTCTGGACGCACCGCCACTGCAATGCTATCCTGTGGCCAAACACATCTCCCCCCCCCCAAATTTGTTTAGAATGGACCATCAGAGGGGGTGATAAATATGAAACTTGAGCCTTCCATTATACTTAGTCAAAACACCTTAAACTGAGATTTTGATTGATGTTGGCCTCGAATGTATTTTCTTATAATCTGCTTGCATTGTTATGTTTTAAATTTCAATTTTTTTTTCATATTGTTTGACTCCCCAGCTTCCTTCCACGCCACAGGAATGGCAGACTGTGGCATCGGAGTTTGCCACGCGGTGGGACTTCCCCAACTGCGGTGGTGCCATTGACGGGAAGCACGTCCGCATCGTGCCGCCACCCCGTTCTGGGTCCTACTACTACAATTACAAGGGGTTTCATAGCATTGTGCTGATGGCGGTGGTGTCAGCACGGTATGAATTCCTCTATGTGGATGTAGGGAAGAATGGCCGGATGTCCGATGGGGGATCCTTCATCCAGACGGAGTTTGCCCTCCATCTCCAGAGTGACGACCTTGCATTGCCACCGGATGCAGGGAATGTTGAAGGACTCCCCTTTGTTTTTTTGGCTGATGAAGCCTTCGGACTCGGACCGCACCTCATGAGGCCATTTCCACAGAGGACCCTGACCCCAGAGAAGAGGGTGTTCAATTACCGGCTGGCCAGGGGCCGAAGAGTCATTGAAAATGCCTTTGGGATAATGGCCAGCCGGTTCCGCCTTTTTATGACTCCAATCCACTTGGCGGAGTACAAGATAAACTATGTCGTCTTATGCTGCTGTGTGCTCCATAATTTTCTGTGCCGAAAATCAAGTAATTATATGGCCTCAGTATTGCCTGAGGCAGGACTTTCATATGTCAATCCCCTGCCGGGCCTCGAATCTGCCCGTCCTGGCTTGCCCCCCCAAAATGCCCATGAGGTTCGGGATAAATATATGGAATTTTTCACGGGTAGGGGGGCAATTCCTATGCCAGGCCATGAGTAAAGATTCGTGCATAAAGAAATCATTAAAAATAATTTTTTATCTTGTAACTTTGTTTGTTTCCTGTCTCCTAGTTTGTCTTAGTGCATTTGTAGTGACAAGTGTTTTTTTCCTTTAGTAAATAACAACCATTTCACTATGAACCACAAAAATATACCCAAATAAGGTTAGAGCGTATTTGAAAAAGAAGCTGCACTTTGTTTGTGTTCAAAAATTTTACTCTGTGCACATTCACACACATGGTAAATACTTATTTTTTTTGGCTGGCCACAAACCGGCATTTTTTTTTAAATGAAAATACAAAACCATCAGTTGCATTCCAAAAAGTACAACATTGGATACCTCTGGGCAATATGAGACATTCACTTACACAAAATATGTCTCTAACTGGCCGTCCTAATATGGGGTATTGGCACCCCTGGCCAAGCCAAAAATTGAATATGCACACAATTTGAAGTCATTTCCAATAGGGATTTGAGACTCCTGATCCCTATTGTCAACATGTGCTATCTGCCATCAGGGGTGATCAATGGACGTGTTTTGTGGGTGCAACCCCTTCTTCAGTTCACCTACTTGAGATACGAGGAAGGGGTTGCACTCCCAAAAGCCGTACATGGATATCCCCTGATAGCAGATAGCACATGTTGACACACTGTGTGCATATTCAATTTTTTGGCTGGTTTGATTGTCTAAAAGAGAATAAAAGGGGGAAGAACAATCTGTAAACAAAAATGGGGGTTTTGATGCCTTATTCAATTCTCCCCAAAACATCTAGGATCTCTTTAAAGGTTTGATCCATCACATGAATTCTTTGTTTAATTCTGTCCAGTTCTGTGCTACATTCCATCACTTGCTGTATGATTCGTAGGGCACTGTCAGCAGAGAAACGTGTACTTTCTTTCACCACAACATTTACATCCCCTAAAAACAAAATAAAAAGGTATTATAACTCTGCAGGCCTACATCTCTTACCTGAAGCTGTGGTGACAGATACTGACCTGTTGTGGTGACCAGTTCCACCACGTCATCCACTTCTCCTTCCTGCACTTCTCCTTCCTCCACCTCTTCAACTTCCTCAACATCCTTAGGTTGTGGGTCTTCGTGAGGTTGGGGTTGTTTCGAAGCTGTGGGGTTTCTGTGCTCCCCGGAGTGTTCTCCTCCCAGTCTTCTCTCCCCTATGAGAATCAAACAAAAGGTCTATTTATCACACTGAAATTCTCTATGAAAACTAAAAACAGGCTAAATTGCTTGGAAGTGGGGTACAAGTGTCTGTGTGGAATTTTCACATGAAGACATTATTTCTTCCCAAAAATATGTTTAGTTTGGCTGTCAATTTTGAGACATGGAGGCACCACAAAAATTCACTGATGCACCTGTGTGGGACACCCAAAAAAGGCGGTTCTGGTGGGCCACACTATAGTGCTCAAAAGTACAGATGTGGAACCAGCTGCTGAGTGTCCTCTCCTTTACACTGATTAAAGTTTGCATTTCATTCTCTTTACAAACACATCATCTAGCCAACAATGTAAGAACAACAATTGAATCAAAACAAGCAGATGTCTAATTTAATTTAACCCTGTAATATCTCCAAAAAACGAGGATAGTGGGCGAACGATGTGTCTGTAACGAACGATTACTGTGCCCAACCAAGTTCAAACTATGACATTTTGTAAGGTAGTACAATAGAAAAATGCAAAAACATGGAGCAACATGTAAGTTGTGAAATACAATAATAGGAAAAATGTGGAAAAAGTACTTACTTTTTCCTAGCATTCTCTTAATGCTCCTTAACTGCTCCGGCTCCCTCAGTTTGAGGTCAGACCACCTCTTTCTGAGCTGCTCGTTTGATCTTTTCACCCCGAAATTCTTCTTCAGACTCTTCATGACTTTCTTCATGATTTTGGCCTTCCTTCTATTAGGTTTGCTATACGGCCCATGCTTTGCGTCATAATCCGACTTTAGCAATATGTCCACCATCTCCGCCATCTCCGCATAAGACATATTAGATACCTTGAATCTCCTCCCTGGTTATGACGTTTCCTCAGTCTCCGGGCTTGTCTCCTCCTTGTTATTTGAGGAATTATCAGACACCTGCTGTGAATCCACCATATCTGTCTGCGCGCCGAAAGAGAAGGGGCGGGGAAAAGATGTTAGTTAGAACGTCATGGGCGGGCGACGTGTGCGGAGCGACGTGTGCATAGTTTTACGCATGCGTGGTGTATATATAGCAAACACACATGTGACTATACTACGTTCGGTGTGCGGAGAGAGGAGTTCAAGTGACGGACGTGCGAACAAAGGTATGTGATTTTGTGACTTTGATAAATTGGTGGCCTATACTGTCTTGAGAATGTTGGAGGATATATATGGTGAATAAGATTTTAAGGAGGTTAGACTGTGTGCCTCACATTATTTATTTTAATTTTTTTTTGACTTGCAGACCCAAAATGAATGTCTTTATAAGTGACAAGGAATTCCTTGTGGAATTTATAGACCGGGTAAGGGAGCTGCCCGCTCTGTGGGAAACAAAAAACCCCATCCATAAAAAAAAAGGGGTACGAAAAGCAGCGCTGGAGAGCCTGCGCCCATTTGTGCATACCAAGGTGCCCACAGCCACAGCAAAACAGGTGGACACTAAAATTGGGAGCTTGAGAGGCACATACAGGACTGAACGCTCTAAGGTCCTGGCTTCTCAGAGGTCAGGAGCAGCAGCAGATGTGTATGTCCCGAATTTGTGGTACTACAGCAGGATGTCCTTTCTGGATGACCACATTGAGGCAAGGCCATCACTGTCCACTCTTCCCCCCAGACTTCCCTGCAGCCAACCTGAGCCTTCTCTGGAGCAAGAGGAGGCAGCCATCCTGGATGAACCTGATTTGGCCATCTGGAGCCAGGTATAGTATTTAATGCAAATGTATTGGGATAAACTTAATGATGGAAAAAAAAGTCAAGATGAAAATCATAAACTATTTTGGGTTCCAAAAGTGAAATCAAGATCTCGAGACATTAGTCTGCCCTAAATTGGGTGCTAAATAGTCAATCTGATGTAGTCCTAAAAAAAATTACTTTTTTTCTTGATTTACATTCAAATTGCTACATTCATGATCTGAAAGTTGTATGAAAATAATAAACCAAAATATTAAACTATGTCCCTTTTTCATACACAGGATGAAATCAGCCAGGAGGAGGGTCTGGAAACTGTCAGGCAGGAGGAGGCAGGGCCCAGTGGCAGCCAGGAGGTGGCAGGGCCCAGTGGCAGCCAGGAGGTGGCAGGGCCCAGTGGCAGCCAGGAGGTGGCCGGCCCGAGGAGAAGCACTAGATCTCAGGTGCCTCCCATCCGCCTTCCAAAAAGAAGCAGAAGGGACAGGACCACTAGTGAGGCAGCATTGGCCCTTATTAGAGAGGCACATGCCACCCTCCAGGAGCCCACATCCCCTGAAGAGGCCATTGCCGGCCTAGTTGAGGCAAAGTTCAAGGTGATGAGCATGGAGCAACGCCTCCTATGCGAGCCCCTGCTAATCACCTTGCTGAACAAGGGGGTGATGGAGAGAATTACCCCCAATACGGCCATATGTGAGGTGGCACAGCTATCACAACCTCAACCTCCTCCTCCACCTCCTTCTTCTGCCCCACCCCCTTCTCCTCCACCTCCTCCTCCACCTTCTTCTTCTGCCCCACCCCCTTCTCCTCCACCTCCTCCTCCACCTTCTTCTTCTGCCCCACCCCCTTCTCCTCCACCTCCTCCTCCACCTTCTTCTTCTGCGCCACCCCCTTCTCCTCCACCTCCTGACAGGAGTACCCCTCCAGTGGCCCAGCCTCCAGCCACACGAAGAAGGAAGGCTGCAGAGAAGGCTAAAGGGAAGGTTGCAGGGAAGGTTGCCAAGAAGAGGAAGTGATGGCCTTGCTTCATTGTGGTCGGACAGAAGGCAGCCTGTTGTAGTACCACACACTTGGGACATATATATCACCTGCTGCTGTTCCTGACCTCTGGGAGGCCAGCATCAGATTGTGCTCAGAACTGTTGGCCTTCTCAAGCTCCCAATTTTAGTGTCCACACAGGGTTGATGTGTGCTCTGGGGTCCCTGGGATGCACAAATGGCAGCAGGTTCTCCAGCGCTGCCTTCTCTTTATTTTGGTAAAAACATGAATAAATGCTTTTTTGGTTTAAGTTCATACTTGACTATGTTTATTTTTTTAAATTTTAAATTTAGCTTTGGAGTAAGCAGATACATTTGACACCAAAAAAAAGGGACAGATAACAACCCCAAAAAAAACCAAAAAAATTTCTTTAAAAAATATAGGGTGTAAACTTGACAAAAAAAATAAAAATCAAATATACAATGGGAGATCACTATCAAAACATTGACAAATTACAATTAACATCTGTTTCAAAAATATAAAACATTAAAATATTCAGAAGATCTTGCACAATATAATACACCTAAATCTAATTAAGAGCAGCATGAAAAAGCTTTAAAAAAGATAGTCATAACTCTGTGTAAATATCAGCAGCAAAACAAGTTCATTCGTTTAGATTAATGTAACATTCTAAAGAAGATTTCAATGCACAACATTTAAACGATGCAATAATTTACAGCGTGACGAATGTGCTATCTCTATTACGAAGGCTTGATTTAGCAGAAGATGTGCTCCCGTTTTATACTTGATTCTGAGCATGCGCGCTTTTGGAAGAGTCGTAAAAGCATACACATAAACCATTTTCTCGTCACAAAACAGGCCGACGAGAAACACGACGAGGAAATCTTGAATCCTGACGAGAAAATAGAGAGCAGGTTCTCTATTTTCTCGTCGAGATTCACGGCAGTTTTCTCGTCGTAAAACCATAAACACGAACGGTTTTCTCGACAATAAAGCTCTCGCTGCACTTTTCTTGCCGGTTTTGGGTGAGAAACTCGGCTGTGTGTACGAGGCTTTAGGCCCAAAAATGGCCTTCAGAGCAAGGTCCCAGCCAGATAACAGAGGTCCTTGCAGTCAAAAAGGGAATAGCCCGAGCTCTGTGTTACGAACCCTTTTTACAAAACTCACTCATTACTCATTCGAGCTCCTTCCCCTTGCCCGCCCGTCTATCTCTCGACCAATCGTTGCACTTTCATGATTCTTGTCTTGTTAGTGATTGTTCTGCCATACCTGGCATGACAGTCCATTGTCATCAACCTCTTTGAAGCTTCTCGCACAGCAGGTGGGCTAGAGATAAGCCCTTTCCTGTTATACTACTATGCAGACTCTGTCTGAGGACATCAAGTGTCATTTCGCTGTAAAAACAGATGTGTGGACCAGGCTGCCCCCAACATATGCCGCTTTGCGCCTAAAGAATGCATATCACCCTTCTTCAGACATGGCTACCATTGAACAGTCCATATGGTCCGAACAGCCCTTAACTGTCTTCATGTGTTGCGTTTTCAACATGCACCTCAGAAACAGCCCCTGTTGAACAGTCCATAATTATCTTCCAACATGTGCTTCAGAACCAGTACCTCTGGAACAGTCCATAATGGTTTTACTGTGTTGCGCCTCTTAACATAGGCTTCAGAACCCGCTCCTATAGAACAGTCCATAACGGTCTTAACGTGCTGTGTTTCCCCACACGTGCTGCTTTGCTACTGGGTGATACCTCACATATGTGGTTTGAACGGCGTTTACATATGTGGGCGGGACTTACTTGTGCGTTCGCTTCTGATCGCGAGCTACCGGGGACAGGGGCGTTTAAATTTTTTATTTTTTTTTACACTTATTTAAAAAAAAAATTGATCACTTTTATTCCTATTACAAGGAATGTAAACATCCCTTGTAATAGGAATGTGTGTGACAGGTCCTCTTTATTGAGAGATGCGGGGTCAATAAGACCCCACATCTCTCCTCCAGGCAGGAAAGCATGAGATTGTGATTTTTTTTTTCACTGATCTCATACTTACAGCCGCAATGGTGGCTTTCTTTACATATGAGGACCCGGGCGTGACGTCATCACATCGCGCCCGGGCCTCCGACGATCATAGAGATGACTGGTGACCATCTGGTCACCAGTCATCTCTATGCTCATCACGTGACCCACCACCGGCACCGGACGATTTTCTCCGGGTCCCCGATCGCACGGGAGAGCCCGGAGAAGCACCAGAAGGCGGTGGGAGGGGGGATGTCCCCTCCGCCGCCTATAAGAACGATCAAGCGGTGGAACCGCCGCTATGATCATTCTTATGGTGCGCAGAATCGCCGGCCCAAGAAAAGGATATCTGAATGATGCCTCTAGCTCCAGGCATCATTCAGATATCCCCCCTCAAAGCCGAGGACATCATATGATGTCCACCCAGGATGGGAGATCCCATCTGTGGACGTCATATGACTATGGGCGGTAGGGAAGTGGTTAATATGTATGGAACCTATGCATCTGTGTGGTCTGAGGTATTATATCCTTGCTTTAAGTCAGCAAAGCAGATTGCACAGGGCCTTGTCTAGACATTTTGTAATACTATTTAAAAGGGGTACTGTCTCTTTAAGAGGGAGAACAACCGTTTAGACCAGGGGGGCCACATGTGGCCCATGGAGCCCTCTGATGTGGCCCACGACCTCCTGCTCTGGGATGGCAGGGTTGCAAGCCAGTGTGCCATCCCAGAGCATCAGTGCTGTGAATGAAGCCAGCAGTAGAGGAAGCAATCGGCTGCGTAGCAGAGCCTTATAAACCAATGCTTCCTGTATAGCGTTGGCTTCTTTCACAAGCGGAGTGTTACCAAATGCACTCTGCCTGGTAGAGCAACAACAGACAATACCTGAATGGAAGACTTATCCAAGTTTATTACTAAAATCACAGTGTATACATGGGTATATTTTTTCTGCAGTGGTTACTGGGCTGTTTTCAAACTGATCCGCAGGGACAGCGCAGTGCACCTGCAGGTTACCTGCACTGAGCCATAGACTTCTGTTATTACCTGCGAGTTTGGTGCACTTTCAGAAAGTGCACCACACCTGCAGGATATATTAGACTTCTATGGCAAAGTGCAGCTTTCCTGCAGGAAAGCCACAGAAGCACTGCGCTGCACCCGGGATGTGGGTAGACCATGTGCATCAGTGTAAAAAGCCTGAGGCCGGGTTCACACCTATGCAAATTGGATGTGGGTTTCCCAGAGAATGTGAGTGTCTCTCTATGGTGCCGGTTCACATATCTCCGGGGCGGCTGCGGAGTGCACTGCACAGAAACACTGAGTATTTGGCTCAGTTTCAGGGCAGAATTAAGGCACAGATTCGGCCCTGATTTGTCCCTGAACCGGAGAATGGGGATGCACAGCATTCCTCTGAGATCCACAGCTGGTTCCAGTGTGAACTGAGTCTTAGGCCCCTTTCACACGATCAGTCCAACCCAACCAGACCCTGCGGCAGATGTAAACGGACCCGTCCCATACGGTCTGGGTGGATCAGATTGGAGGGCCCATAGAGTAGAGTGGGCTGTGTCTGCTCTGCATATGCAGAGTGGACAAGGACCTGTCACCCGCCCGCCCAACTCCTTGTGGCCCGCGACTGGTTACCAAGTCACATAACTGGCCCTCGCCCTTCAAAAGGTTGGGCGCCCCTGGTTTAGACTGACAAGGTCACACAGTTCAATGCAGAGAAACAGTTGCAAACACACAGATGAAAAGTGGGTAGCTGCTGTGACCGTGTCCTTTCACAAAGATAGTAAATTGCACTAAGTTTGATTGCAGATTATGCATATAGTATACACATACAGAAGACTGTTATATTTTGTTTTTCTCTCTTTAACTATCCTAACTCCATTTTTGTATTTGTGATTGCTCAAAAGTCTGCTATGTGCCCTTGAGTAGGAGAAGGTGGAAAAAAGTGCACAAAGTAGGCCCAAAAAATAGGCTGCTATGCACTAGTGAGGAGAAGGAAGAGAAAAAGGGCACATTAGCAGCATCCTAAAAGAAAGTGGCACCCTTGAAGAGGAGAAGTGTGTGTTTTGCTGGCAACTTATCTCATTGATGTGCTTCTCCCACCAATCTCTTTGGTGTATAGTCCTGTGTTCTCATGCATGTGGTACTCAAATGACTGGTGCTTTTATAACTGACCATGCATTGAAGGAAAGGGCAGCAGATGATATTATTGCTGTCAGCAGCAAGCAGATTCATAAAAAAAAAAGCAGGCACTGCTGAGGTCTTTCTATTTGCTGTCTATTCAAGAGTACGCATAGTCTTTTGACACTTGGCCGTGATTTACCACGTCCGCGGTAAAACGCAAAATGCGGCAAAATGCAGCGATTTTACCACAGTTTTGCTGCATTTTGCGGTTTCCTGCACCTGGAGGTCAAAACGTTTCTATCCTGAACACGATTACCTAACCACAGCAACTCTTAAATTCTGCTAAAAAGCCTATATGTACATCACAGGCTTTTATGGAGTTGAGTTTAGGAGCTTTGGCAAAAAACGCCCCAAAGCTCCTAAACTCAAGTTTAGGAGCTGCTAGTGTACACAAAGCCTAACACTGACAGGAGTGATTAAAGTAAAAAGCTTTTATTTATTCATGTAAAACCTTTACCACAAAAGGAATATCTCATGGATATCTTTGGACATTTGGACTTTTTAGTATAGTCTTCACCCCCACTGCACATTCATGTGTATGATTATGTTGTAGGTTAGCTGTATCCCTACCTGCGCCATCCTTGATTATTCCCTGGGCTTCAATGTGTTAGTGGTTCTAAATCTGCCAATACATTTAACACTACCCTCCCCCAGACAGATAATGCTGCTGTATGCTGTGCCTCCTCTCCTCATTCCTCCAGAGTTGTGTCTCACTAGTACAGTCGGTGTGTTATTGGCCAGATCACCAGGTGAAAACAGAAAGAGAAAAGCCAAAGAAAAGAAACTGATGCAGCCATCACTTCTAATGATTGGCAAGTTGCAATATATTACATTACTACTGTGACAAACCCTCTGTCCTCAAACAAAACTTGGTCCGCCGTCAATGCTTCCTCTGTCCAGAACCAGCCCCATCCAAGACTCTCCAGCCCCCTCCCCCCCCAGTCAACAGACAACAACACCTCAGTGTAAACAAACTGACTTTATTATCACACGTGGACACACAGATATCTCACTTCAAAACACTTCCCTCCCACCCTTGGAAAACAGGGCAGGTTAAACTGTCCAATGACAATGGACACACAGGTCAGGTGTGTTCAAACTTCTTTTCAGTAAACAGTCTTAGCAGGGGGTCTGCTGGAGGAATACCCCCTCCCTCTTTCCTCACAGCAAGACACTTACACATCCCATAATAGTTGAGGCAGACAGCCACAATAGACAATAGAATACAGTCACACCCCAAACCATCACAGCAAATAGTTCAACAGCATGAGACAGCACATATTATATATACATATATACAGCATTGAATCTGACTAGCACAGATCATAGTGGGGTTCTCATTCACCCTGTGCCCCTATTAGAGACACAGGGTGATTTACACATAAGAGGCGTCGGGGAAGCTGGACAAGGAGCCTCCAGAACTCTCCAGGGCAAGCTGAGTGCCACAAACACCCGACCCAAAGTCACACCTGTCACAAACACTAATACCACTTCAAGTATAGAGAACCCTTTTCATATATAAGCTACAGGTGAAAGTAATTATGTCCTGTAGTTTAGAGTCTAAGGCTGGCGATATATGGTCGAATTTCAAAACAATTTTCTTTTGAAAATCTGAAATTTAGTGCCTTTTGTGATCCGATAGTGCCACCATTGATTTCAAAATTCGACCAACCACGCCTTCAATTTTACCTCCTGTTGCTACATAAAATAATTTTTGTGGCTGGGAATCTTCTTTTCTTGCACATGCGCATTTCTTTTTCGATTACATTTCTCGCACGATTCACCCATCATTGATTAGAAAATCGTTTGTTTTTCAAAAAATTCCAACATGCCTGATTACTCAAATTCGATGACCGTACGGAAATCAGCTGTTGCTGCAGCCCACTAATGGTGCGAGATTCGAATGAAAATTCTTAGATAAGATTTAAAAAAAAAAAATTATTTTGAAATCCGACCCAAGTATGGCCTGCTTAAGAGAAAGAAAGTAAATTGACAGCAAAAAAATAAAGTAAAACATGGGTTTTAAATATCCCCTACTTTTTGAACAATGATAGATACACTTTCTTATCTTTTAAGTCTGCGATTTCCATTCAACATATCAAGCAGTCCTTATGATCACTATAAATTATATCACAAAATTATTCTTTATCATTATCATTATGTAATCTACAGTCTGTCCAGTCTTTCTTTTCTGTTAAGTACACATTTGGTAAAAAAAATCATTCCTCAAAATGTTTTGCTAAAGTAAGAAGAAAAAAAAAAAAGACATGGGATTTTCCAAAGATTCTTTGTGGCATTTACACTGGATACAATTCTTGGAAATGATCATGGCTGATATTTGTGTGATACAATGTTTATGAAATGGTTTGCAGCGCTATACCATATGTGGGAAATACTGTGGGATGTAATACACCTTCCAGATTATTTACACAGTATATTAACTTGCTGACAAAAAAGCCAAAATAACCAAACTGATCTGCTATCTACTTAGCTTGCACTAACCCAGTAACTGAAATTTTTTTGTCTGTGGTTATTATAAAATTACCAGTTTTGGCATTTTTTCTAAATATGTTTTATCACTTAGAACCATGGGTAGAGAATATGTTTTAGTGGGATAGTGAATGCAAGAAGAAGAATAAGAGGATACATTAAAATTAGACCATCTCATGATTCTAAGGTTACCATAGGACAATGTTGTTCTAACTAAAAGAGATAGATAGATAGATAGATAGATAGATAGATAGATAGATAGATAGATAGATAGATAGATAGATAGATACTGTACTTATGTACGTAGAAAACATGAAAGGAAATTTTTTTAATTCTATCATAGCTTACAAGAGGTGTAAGATATGTGTGATGTTTTTCTAACAAGTTCATTGGCAAATTCAGAGTCACAAAAGGCACAAGGCAAATGTTATTCATTTGCCATCACAAATTTCCAACGTAAGTCATTCGTTCTGTTTACATCTCTGTCACCCAGATAAATGAATGTATAAAGTATGTGCCAGTATCAGGGAACTAAATGTTCACAGTTTACACTTTGTGCAGTAATTAATCCCTCTGTTATTTATTTCATGTCATACAGAATAGGTGTCATTCATTAGTTAATTGACTCTGCACGTGACAACTACAACGTTAAAATATATTGAACACCGCTGTTAAAATATGGTGAATGTACACCTAAATATATCATAATTAGCACAAACACCACATTGTCAGGTCTTCCAAATGTATTCCAAGCATTGGTTTAATTATGTCAGTAATTATATTTTTAGTATAAAGGGGCTAGCAATGAATTGGGACTGAACTGCCAAGTGGTTATTCTTTGGGATGCTCGTAGATATTCCTTGTTTAGATCTTATGCCAGGGTAAACTGAGATAGGTTGGTCAGTATAAGTTTGTTAGGGCTCGTTCACACCAGATGCATTGAGGCTATGCTGGAAGGTATTTCCAGCACAGACCCAATGTATAGACAAGGCAAAATGCCTTGTTTCCTATGCTGTCAGTCCCTACCACAGCATTGCTTTGAAAAAAAGTAATGCATTCAGTACTTTGTGAAAATTACCAAATAGGGCCCAATTAGCCACTTTTCCTCCCCAGTGTCATGTGAATCCTTAGTGTCACAAGCTCTCAGGCGTGAATGGGGAGCAGGTGTGTTAAATTTGTTATCGCTCTCCCTCTCTCATACTGGTCACTGGAAGTTCAACATGGCACCTCATGCCAAAGAACTCTCTGAAGATCTGAAAAAAAGAATTGTTGCTCTACATAAAGATGGCATAGGCTATAAGAAGATTTCCAAGACCCTGAAACTGAGCTGCAGCGTGGGGGCCAAGACCATACAGCAGTTAAACAGGACAGGTTCTACTCAGAACAAGCCTTGCCATGGTCGACCAAAGAAGTTGAGTGCACATGCTTAGCGTCATATGTGTAGCACACAGACCCTTTTTTCCCGCTTACCTTCACTCGCAGGTTTAAGGCACACCATGCCACATGCCAGTATCCTCCAGGTATAAGAGGTTGAGCAGTGTTTTTGTCATTTTTGGGTCCTGCGGCGAGTTACCCCCTTCCACTGATTCTCGTCCCTAGAGTGTAGGGAAGAGTCTATCTTTCCTGCTTAAAAAGGCGAATGTCCAGACAGTGTCAACTTCAACAAAAGAGTTTATTTTTCATTTGCTTGATAACAACAGGGGAGAACGAAGAGAGAAAGAAGTTGGATAGGGAGGTAGATTCAGGCACACAACACCTATCGTTACACTTTGCCACTCAAGCCTGAGTGGGCTTTGCTCACCCGGATAGTCCCCTCTCACGGTTCTAGCAGCCGGAATGAAGCACGAATGGTAACTTTGATTTCGTCCCCTTCACAGACAAGTTCAGGAGATCCTCTGCCACAGAATCCTTTAATTCCTGAATTAGAACTTTGAAACCCCTGTAGATTATTAGAGACCATAGGTGCCAATGGGGCACACTACAGGAGCTATCTTGCAACTCACAAATCCTTTCCTCTGATAGGCAACCAGGCCTTCCTGAGACAGTGACCTCCTTCACCGGTCCTCCGGACAGGTCCTCCCCTGGTTTCCTCTATTTCAGAGCAGGCCACCCTCACTCGGGCTCCCTGGGACTCCAGTGGTTGGTTGTAGACCCAGTTGAAGGTACTAGGCCTACCTGGAACTCCACAGCCTCGGGCTAAAGGTGCCAGAGACTCCTCGACCAGTTCAGGCACCCCCCGGCCAGCAAGGCCAAAGGGCGCGACTTCACCACCAGGTGTCCTCTTTGGAATCCCTCCGGCACACCACCCCAGATCATGGCGTCTGCCATATTTTGAGGGGACAGCAAATTTACACTGTTATACAAGCTGTACACTCACTACTTTACATTGTAGCAAAGTGTAATTTCTTCAGTGTTGTCACATAAAAAAAATATAAAATATTTACAAAAATGTGAGGGATGTACTCCCTTTTGTGAGATACTGTATATGATTTAGCACATGTAATTTAGTATGTGGAAGTAGCACTAAGTTGAATAAATTTTTGTTGACAGTTTATGAGGTCAGTTGACCTTTCACTATAGCAGCCTCAGTTACATTTATATATTTTTTTTATTTACATTTTCATTTTTTTACTACTTTATTTCATCACTTATATGGGTTATGCACTAACACGTACAGTAAGTGCACATAATATGCAAGTGCACATAATATACAACCATAGCACGAGAACACTCACAACTGTATTGCTTGTGACATTGTAATAAAGTTCAGTGAAAAAAGTTAATAGTGCTATGAGCAGGCGTTGATGAAATTGCAGCCTCTTGATAACGTCTGTGTGGCGAAACGCATCGGCCGGTACCGGATGTGACGCCATAACGCAC
Organism: Rana muscosa; assembly: GCA_029206835.1. Classification (NCBI taxonomy): domain Eukaryota; kingdom Metazoa; phylum Chordata; class Amphibia; order Anura; family Ranidae; genus Rana; species Rana muscosa. The sequence continues at coordinate 825,478,548 of CM055121.1, forward strand.
ACTACACCTAGAAGCGATGTCTGGTGCACCCAGGACAGACCAGGAAGGAGCTAGCGAGAGTGGTATTGCACGACACAACATAAAGTTGATGTAGTGAGCATTGCACTGCAGTTGATTTTAAAGTGTTTACATTGTTTACACTCTTTGGTGCGAGATGTAGCACCACTGCATGTGAGTAGGAGTATTGAATTTTTAACACAAATAAATGTTTAAGGGTTTACACTATATTTACCTTTGCTCTTTCATGTGACGTCTGAATGGGCTATGTGAGAGAATTGCTGGTTAAACAACATGGAGGAGGAACATCAGAACCTTTGGGAATCCTATTATAACTAACAACATGATATACTAGTGGGTGGTCGTGGAGATCTGGTGAGTTCTTTGGTGTGGAGCACCAGAGCACTTTGTTGGAAGATTGGGAAAAGGTTGTATCGTATTTTCCGGCGTATAAGACAACCTTTTTGAAGCAGGTAATACCGCCACCCAGGTGTACTTCAGGTAAATGCAAGATCATTTTCAGTGACCCCCGCATCCTTGAGAAATCAAAATGACACATGGAAACGGATAGTGTGTTCATTAGATCTCTGGCCTTTATTGATTTTTAGAGTGGCTTATATGTAAAAGAAAGATAGGAGGGGCTATGTCTTAACACATATGTTTCTAAAAATTATACAAACTCAGTATATTCTTATCTTAAATTATACTGCTGAATTTAGTTTAGCAAAGGACTTTTCTTATACAATCAGGCTACAACATGCTTAACCACAATGACTAGCAGGGTGTGACTCTATGCAAACTATGAGTTAAGCTAAGTATGTCAAAGTTCATTTCTACTTAAAAATGGAGTTGATTATTTATACATATTTATACATTCTATTACAATCCCCTCTTTTATCACGAACGTGATAATCACAAACCCTGAAGCCCCCAACATTCACCTGGACTACTTTCTCATAAAAATAGAGAACAATAAACAGATAATCTCAGCTTCATAGCAATTGTCCATGAAATACAAAGGGGGGAGGGCGTGACAGTCCTTAAAAGCAAGTGGGAGGGGCATGACAGCCTTTAGGCCAAATAAAAAATTGTCCCAAAGAAAAGCACAAAAAAAATCTCTTGTATGGCTTCTGAATGTCCAATAAATTCATGAAAGGGAAGGAAAAAGAAATGTCCACATTATAATTCTCATTCTCCTAAACTTTTCCCCAAACTTTTGGTTCGATTCTGTGTTTACACATATTTTACAGAGATCCTTCTACCCCAAAACCCTGCCTCTTTGTAAGGACAGAACTCGATATCCACAGACAGATGGGAACTGATGCATTGGGCTAGACTTGGGTCTTCGGGCTGGCGTATCTGGATCACTCCCTTGTGATGCTCACTGGAATTTCGTAGACCTTGGGCGTGCGTCATGGCTAACCCTCAAGGTGTCATTCCAGGAATATTGTCCAGCAGGTGTCTGCCTTTACTCATCTCAGCATCTCCCATGGCATTTGAACAACAAAGATGAACAACGAAGATTTCCATGTAAAAGCTGTAGTCATCTCTTCATCCAGATAGGGTATAGGGCAGGGTATGAATGGGGTATAGGGTAGGAATGGGATTGGCATTTCTTCTGGCTGGCTGGGGCGGATATTCCTCATCCAACATGAATAATCACAGAATCTACCTGATCAATTAAGGCCTTAACCATTGGAGGTATTAAAAATAATATTCCTCATTAACTCAAACATAAGTAAAGCATGCAGAAATATAAAATGTTTCTCAGCAACAGTCTTCATTATGTAGATTCAATATGTTTAAACTAAACATTTTTTCAAATCCAGTATTACAGCAGGACTTCAATAAAACTTAAACAACTTTAGTTTCTTCTATCCCTGGGACCCAAGTGGACCCGAGGAACTCAGAACAGAACACTTTACCCAAACACATATTCTGACTCAGAAGTCAGCCTCCTAACTTTTCAAATATATCTGATCATCAGCAACAAACAAAACATTGATGGATAAACTTCATTGCATCATTAACACTTCATGATTGAAACTCTGGGAATTCAAAAGGTAAATATATCCAGAATAGTCACTCTGACTGTTATTCAAACAAACTTTCCCATCATATTTTAGTGCCTCATGGACTCAATATATGCAGCAATTTATTTTGTATATCCTGGTTATTTAACCCAAACTTTTAGAGAAATATATATTATCAGGAATATGGGCCTAATAACTTCTACTCCCTGAACAAGAAAACACAATATGAGACAACCATCTCTTTGTGTACATTTTAACCACTTAACGACCGCCCACCGCCGATTTACGTCGGCAGAATGGCACCGACAGGCAGAATCACGTAGATCTACGTGATCGCCTTTGTGCAGTTGGGGGGTCCATCCGGACCCCCCTTCACTGCAGTGAGCGGCCGTTAAGTGTTCGGGAGCGATCAGGCATGAGGGGGCGGCCGCTCGATTCCGCCCCCCCCCTCGCGATCGCTCCCGGCGAATGAAATTGCTTCGTCCTGCCTGAAATGTAAACACAGGCTGGAGGAAGTGATGTCATCTCCCTCGCCGCGGTCTTTTCGTTCCCGGCGCCGAGAAGAGAAGAAGCAGGTTAGTGCACCAACAGTCCACTGACACGTAGGTACACATAGGCACACAAATCACCCCCCAGTCACCCCCAGATCACCCCCCAGGTCACCCCAAAGCCCCCAATCACAGTGTCACTGATTGCAGTGATCATTTATTTTACTGATCACTGCATTTAGTGTCATCTGTGATTGTAAAAAGTTGCAGGGCAGTTAGGATTAGGCCCCTTTAGGTCCAGGGTAGCCCCCTAACCCCCCCCTAATAAAGGTTTAACCCCTTGATCACCCCCCAGGTAACCCTTTCACCCCCTAACTTCAGCGTCACTAAGCGATTGTTTTTCCGATCGCTGTATTCGTGTCGCTGGTGTTTTAGATAGGCAGTTATTTTTTTTTAGGTTCGCCGCAGGTTTTTATTAGTGTCAGGTACCCCCATATATTATTTTAACCCCCTGATTGCCCCTAGAGTTAACCCTTTCACCAGTGATCGCCGTATAAGCGTCACTGGTGTCACTGGTTAGCCAGTAAGTTATTTAGTTAGTTAGGTTACCCGTCAGGTTTTTATATAGTGTCAGGTACCCCCATATTTAACCTAATAAAGGTTTTAACCCCCTGATTGCCCCTAGTTAACCCTTTCACCAGTGATCACCATATAAAGGTTACGGGTGACGCTGGTTGATTAGTTTGCTTTTTATAGCATCAGGGCACCCGCCGTATATAACCCAATAAAGGTTTAACCCCCCTGATCGCCCGGCGGGTGAGATCAATTAGGTTTTAGCGCCAGAGAGGGTCTGCGTCGCCCCAGGCAGTGTTAGGTTAGTGCCAGTAACGCTAACACCCACGCGCAAAGCATACACCCCCCTTAGTGGTATAGTATCTGATCAGATCTATACTAGCATCCCCAGCGGTTTAGGGTTCCCAAAAACGCAGTGTTAGCGGGATCAGCCCAGATACCTGCTAGCACCTGCGTTTAGCCCCTCCGCCCAGCCCAGCCCAGCCCAGCCCACCCAAGTGCAGTATCGATCGATCACTGTCACTTACCAAACACAACACACATAACTGCAGCGTTCGCAGAGACAGGCCTGATCCCTGCGATCGCTAACAGTTTTTTTGTAGCGTTTGATATATTTGCTGACGACAGTCAGGTGCTTTTTTTCCTGTGAATCTTACTAGTGTACCCCTAAATTTAGAGCCCAAAATGGCAAGACAAAGGTACACTAGTAAAGAGGCCTACGAGATTCTGCGCATGACAGATAGTGAAGAGGAGGTCACGTATCTGTCAGATTCAGGCTCAGAATATCTTCCCGTAGAAGACAGTGACGTCAGCGGCCCCACGTCAGATAGCTCTGATGACGAAGTTGAGGTCCCTGCTAAGGTCAGGTGTACCCGATCTTCTGAGGTTGTTGAGGAGCAAGAACCGCAGGTCTCTCGTATCATGGAGCAGAGTAGTACTAGTGCCGCTATTCCTTCTGGTGAACTGGCAAGCACCAGCGGCCTAGTACAGCCTGGACGTACATCCAGCACTGCAGTAACACTTGGTGACGTGGCGAGTCCCATAAGTGCAGTTCAAGCTGGCGAGGTGGCAAGCACAAGTAGTGTCCCGCTGCCACCAAGAAGACAAAGGCAGGCCCGTCGTGCCCATACTGCCCTTCCTGCAGAATTCGCCTATCCTGATTGGGTCCCCACCACTTCTGCAGAACCCGTACTTCCCCCATTCACTGCCCAACCCGGTATTCAGGTGGAAACAGCTGATTTTATTCCAATAGATTTTTACTCGCTGTTTTTCACGGAAGATCTCTATAGATCTATTGTGGACCAGAGTAATTTATATGCTGGTCAATTTATCGCCGCTAACCCCCAGTTGCCTAAAATTGCCAGAAATTGGAAACCAATTACGGTTTCCGAATTTAAGACCTTTCTGGGCCTTTCCCTCAACATGGGCACACATAAATTTCCGTCATTGCATGCTTATTGGTCCACGCACCCAATTGACCACATGCCCGTGTTCTCTGCCTCCATGTCCAGGGCACGATACGAGCAGATTTTGCGGTTCATGCACTTCAACGACAATGAACTTTGTCGTCCACGTGGGGACCCTGAATACGACCGGCTCTATAAAATTCGGCCCCTCATAAACCACTTCAACGAACGTTTTGCAGCCTTGTTTACTCCCGATCAAGTTGTCTGCGTTGATGAGTCCCTGATTAAATTTTCTGGGCGCTTGTCTTTCAAGCAGTACCTTCCCAGCAAGCGTGCCAGATACGGGGTCAAGCTCTACAAGTTCTGTGACAGGGCAACAGGCTATGTAGTGAACTTTACGGTTTATGAGGGAAAAGATAGTCAGATTGAGTCGGTCAACTGCCCGGATTACATAGGGAGCGCTGGCAAGATAGTGTGGAACTTGGTGTCACCCTTATTCGGAAAGGGGTACCACTTGTATGTGGACAATTATTACACGAGCGTGCCACTGTTTAGTCACTTGTTTGATCATCAGATTGGAGCATGTGGCACCGTGCGACCTAATCGCCGGGGCTTTCCCCAGCGGCTTGTAGATGCCCGTCTTAGGCTGGGGGAGAGAGCCTGCTTGAAGTGTAATAACTTGCTCGCTATGAAGTGGAGGGACAATAAGAATGTTTTCCTTCTTACCTCCCTTCATGCAGACACGACAGTCCAAATTCGTACGGCGACTGGTGTTGTGGAGAAACCCCTCTGTGTCCACAAATATAACCAAAATATGGGAGGGGTGGACCTCAACGACCAGTTGATGGCGCCGTATCTAATTGACCGTAAGGCGAGACGCTGGTACAAAAAAGTGTCTCTATCATTATTCCAATTGGCTTTGCTGAACGCTCATGTGCTATACAGAGCTTCAGGCGGGATGTTATCTCTTCTAAAATTCCAGAATGAGATAGTCACAGAACTCCTGTATCCAGGCGGTTCTGCACCTCACCATCCCCTACCAAATGCAGTAAGCCGGCTGCATGAGAGGCATTATTCGTATGTCCTCCCGAGTACCCCTACCCAAAGCCACCCCCAAAAAAGATGTCGTGTCTGTAGCAAGCGCGGATTTAGGCGTGACACCCGTAGTTTTTGTCCACTCTGTCCTGACAAGCCTGGTCTTTGCCAAGGTGAATGTTTTGAACGCTAACACTCAAAAGTGAAGTTTTAGCGTAGGGTACAGCATTTCACAGACAAGGACACACTTACACAGGGTCTTCCAAGATGCCATTACATTTTGAGAGACCCGAACCATTACAGTTGTAAAGTTACAAAAAAAAGTGTAAAAAAGAAAAAAAAAAACGTAAAAAACAAAACACAAAAAAATATAAAATAAAAAAACCAAAAATAGTTGTCGTTTTATTGTTCTCTCTCTCTCTATTTTCTCTCTATTGTTCTGCTCTTTTTTACTGTATTCTATTCTGCAATGTTTTATCATGCTTGCTTTTCAGGTATGTAATTTTTTGTTTTCAGGTGCGCCATTCAACTGCAGCGCGGAATTATTTATCTTGACAGCAACAGCGTTTGCTCCCACGATACATAAAGCCGTGACTCCAGTGCTGTAGGAGGTGATTTCACCACCACAGTTAAAAAAAAGAGCATATATGCCGAAGCATGGGGGCAGCAGGGGCGGAGGAGCGATTTTGCTCCTAATGCTGCGTATATACAGTCGAAATTCCGACGGAGGCCTGCCCGTGGAAAATTCCGACCGTGTGTACGCGGCATAACTTTTTTGCGGGAGGATGCCCCCATGCTTCGGCATATATATATTTTAGGCACAGGTTGCGTTAAAACATTTTTTTATTTTTTACTAGGTTTTGTTTTGGTATTTGCTTTGCAGGTATGGCATGGTAAGGTCTTACTGTTGTACTGTAATGTTACTTTGTTTTAATGTTAACCACCATTTGCTTAGCAGGTACGCCATTCAGTTGCAGCGCGGATCTATTTATCTTGACAGCAACAGCGTTTGCTCCCACGATACATAAAGCCGTGACTCCAACGCTGTAGGAGGTGATTTCACCACCACAGTTAAAAAAAAGAGCATATATGCCGAAGCATGGGGGCAGCAGGGGCGGAGGAGCAATTTTGCTCCTAATGCCGCGTATATGCGGTCGAAATTCCAACGGAGGCTTGCCCGTGGAAAAGTCCGACCGTGTGTACGCGGCATAACCTTTTATGCCGCGTACATACGGTCGAAATTCCGACGAAGGCTTGACCGTGTGTACGCGGCATAACTTTTTTGCGGGAGGATGCCCCCATGCTTCGGCATATATGCCCATCATTAGAAGTGGGTGGATGAAGGGAGGTATTCTAATGGTGGGCATACCCACCAATCAATCTCTTTTTTTCGTTCAGCCAATAGGCTGTATGAAAAAAAAGATTACAATACATGTCCAACAAGGACCAGCAACGTACTGGTATGTTGCTGGACTTTGAATGTTTATACCAGAATGATGCCTGCGGGTTTAGGTATCATCTTGGTATCATTCTTTTCAGCCAGCAGCCGGCTTTCATGTAAAAGCAATTCTAGCAGATAATTAGCCTCTAGACTGCTTTTACAAGCAGTGGGAGGGAATGTCCCCCCCCGGATATAAAAAGCGCCATTGGGAAATTGGGAAAGCATTTTATCACACCGATCTTGGTGTGGTCAGATGCTTTGAGGGCAGAGGAAAGATCTAGGGTCTAACCCCCCAATTTTTTTCAAAAAGAGAGTACCTGTCACTACTTATTGCTATCATAGGGGATATTTACATTCCCTGAGATAACGATAAAAATGGTAAAAAAATTAAATATTGAAGGCACAGTTTAAAAATAAAATAAAAAAGCCAAATAAATAATAAAAAAAAAAAAAAAAAAAAAAAAAAAAGCACCGCTGTCCCCCCCTGCTCTTGCGCAAAGGCGAACGCAAGCGTCGGTCTAGCGTCATATGTAAACAGCAATTGCATCATGCATGTGAGGTATCACCGCGAAGGTCAGATCGAGGGCAGTCATTTTAGCAGTAGACCTCCTCTGTAAATCTAACGTGGTAACCTGTAAAGGCTTTTAAATGCTTTTAAAAATGAATGTAGTTTGTCGCCGCTGCGCGTTTGTGCGCAATTTTAAAGCATGTCGTGTTTGGTATCCATGTACTCGGCCTATGATCATCTTTTTTATTTCATCAAACATTTGGGCAATATAGTGTTTTTTAGTGCATTAAAAATAAAAAAAGTGTGTTTTTCCCCCAAAAAATGCGTTTGAAAAATCGCTGCGCAAATACTGTGTGGAAAAAAAAAATGCAACACCCACTATTTTAATCTGTAGGGCCTTTGCTTTAAAAAAATATATAATGTTTGGGGGTTCAACATAATTTTCTTGCAAAAAAATTTTTTTCTTCATGTAAACAAAAAGTGTCAGAAAGGGCTTTGTCTTCAAGTGGTTAGAAGAGTGGATGATGTGTGACATAAGCTTCCTAATGTTGTGCATAAAATGCCAGGACAGTTCAAAACCCCCCCAAATGACCCCATTTTGTAAAGTAGACACCTCAAGCTATTTGCTGAGAGGCATGTTGAGCCCATTGAATATTTTTTTTTTTTGGTCCCAAGTGATTGAATAATGACCAAAAAAAAAAAAAAAAAAAATGTACAAAAAGTTGTCACTAAATTATATATAGCTCAAACATGCCATGGGCATATGTGGAATTACACCCCAAAATACATTCTGTTGCTTCTCCTGAGTACGGGGATACCACATGTGTGGGACTTTTTGGGAGCCTAGTCGCGTACGGGACCCCAAAAACCAAGCACCGCCTTCAGGATTTCTATGGGTGTAAATTTTTGATTTCACTCCTCACTGCCTATCAGTTTCGGAGGCCATGGAATGCCCAGATGGCACAAACCCCCCCAAATGACCCCATTTTGGAAAGTAGACACCCCAAGCTATTTGCTGAGAGGTATGTTGAGTATTTTGCAGATCTCGCTTTTTGTCACAAAGTTTTGAAAATGTAAAAAAAGAAAAAAAAAAAAGAAAAAAAAATGTCTTTCTTAATTTTCAAAAACAAATGAGAGCTGTAAAATACTCACCATGCCTCTCAGCAAATAGCTTGGGGTGTCTACTTTCCAAAATGGGGTCATTTGTGGGGGTTTTGGGCTATTTTGACATTTTATGGCCTTCAAAACTGTGATAGGTAGTGAGGAGTGAAATCAAAAATTTATGCCCTTAGAAACCTTGAAGGCGGTGCTTGGTTTTTGGGGTCCCGTACGCGGCTAGGCTCCCAAAAAGTCCCACACATGTGGTATCCCCGTACTCAGGAGAAGCAGCAGAATGTATTTTGGGGTGTAATTTCACATATAACCATGGCATGTGTGAGCAATATATCATTTAGTGACAACTTTTTGTACATTTTTTTTTTCTTTTTGTCATTATTCAATCATTTGGGACAAAAAAAAATATTCAATGGGCTCAACATGCCTCTCAGCAAATAGCTTGGGGTGTCTACTTTCCAAAATGGGGTCATTTGGGGGGGTTTTGTGCCATCTTGGCATTTTATGGCCTTCAAAACTGTGATAGGTAGTGAGGAGCGAAATCAAAAATTTATGCCCTTAGAAACCTTGAAGGCGGTGCTTGGTTTTTGGGGTCCCGTACGCGGCTAGGCTCCCAAAAAGTCCCACACATGTGGTATCCCCGTACTCAGGAGAAGCAGCAGAATGTATTTTGGGGTGTAATTTCACATATGCCCATGGCATGTGTGAGCAATATATCATTTAGTGACAACTTTGTGCAAAAAAAAAAAAGTTTGTCATATTCCCGCAACCTGTGGCAAAATATAAAATATTCCATGGACTCAACATGCCTCTCAGCAAATAGCTTGGGGTGTCTACTTTCCAAAATGGGGTAATTTGGGGGGGTTTTGTGCTATTTTGGCATTTTATGGCCTTCGAAACTGTGATAGGTAGTGAGGAGTGAAATCAAAAATTTACGCCCTTAGAAATCCTGAAGGCGGTGCTTGGTTTTTGGGGCCCTGTACGCGGCTAGGCTCCCAAAAAGTCCCACACATGTGGTATCCCCGTACTCAGGAAAAGCAGCAGAATGTATTTTGGGGTGCAATTCCACATATAACCATGGCATGTGTGAGCAATATATCATTTAGTGACAACTTTTTGTACATTTTTTTTTTCTTTTTGTCATTATTCAATCATTTGGGACAAAAAAAAAATATTCAATGGGGTCAACATGCCTCTCAGCAAATAGCTTGGGGTGTCTACTTTCCAAAATGGGGTCATTTGGGGGGGTTTTGTGCCATCTTGGCATTTTATGGCCTTCAAAACTGTGATAGGTAGTGAGGAGTGAAATCAAAAATTTATGCCCTTAGAAACCTTGAAGGCGGTGCTTGGTTTTTGGGGTCCCGTACGCGGCTAGGCTCCCAAAAAGTCCCACACATGTGGTATCCCCGTACTCAGGAGAAGCAGCAGAATGTATTTTGGGGTGTAATTTCACATATGCCCATGGCATGTGTGAGCAATATATCATTTAGTGACAACTTTGTGCAAAAAAAAAAAAGTTTGTCATATTCCCGCAACTTGTGGCAAAATATAAAATATTCCATGGACTGAACATGCCTCTCAGTAAATAGCTTGGGGTGTCTACTTTCCAAAATGGGGTCATTTGGGGGGGTTTTGTGCTATTTTGGCATTTTATGGCCTTCAAAACTGTGATAGGTAGTGAGGAGTGAAATCAAAAATTTGCGCCCTTAGAAATCCTGAAGGCGGTGCTTGGTTTCCGGGGTCCCGTACGTGGCTAGGCTCCTAAAAAGTCCCACACATGTGGTATCCCCGTACTCAGGAGAAGCAGCAGAATGTATTTTGGGGTGCAATTCCACATATAACCATGGCATGTGTGAGCAATATATAATTTAGTGAGAACTTTTTTGTAATGTTTTATTTTTTTTGTCATTATTCAATCACTTGGGACAAAAAAAAATTATATTCAATGGGCTCAACATGTTTCTCAGCAATTTCCTTGGGGTGTCTACTTTCCAAAATGGGGTCATTTGGGGGGGGGGGGGGGTTGTACTGCCCTGACATTTTAGCACCTCAAGAAATGAGATAGGCAGTCATAAACTAAAAGCTGTGTAAATTCTAGAAAATGTACGCTAGTTTGTAGACGCTATAACTTTTGTGCAAACCAATAAATATACGCATTTGGGGGGGTTTTGTGCTATTTTGGCATTTTATGGCCTTCAAAACTGTGATAGGTAGTGAGGAGTGAAATCAAAAATTTGCGCCCTTAGAAATCCTGAAGGCGGTGCTTGGTTTCCGGGGTCCCGTACGTGGCTAGGCTCCTAAAAAGTCCCACACATGTGGTATCCCCGTACTCAGGAGAAGCAGCAGAATGTATTTTGGGGTGCAATTCCACATATAACCATGGCATGTGTGAGCAATATATCATTTAGTGACAACTTTTTGTAATTTTTTTTTTTTTTTGTCATTATTCAATCACTTGGGACAAAAAAAAAATATTCAATGGGCTCAACATGCCTCTCAGCAATTTCCTTGGGGTGTCTACTTTCCAAAATGGGGTCATTTGGGGGGGGTTTTGTACTGCCCTGCCATTTTAGCACCTCAAGAAATGAGATAGGCAGTCATAAATTTAAAGCTGTGTAAATTTCAGAAAATGTACCCTAGTTTGTAAACGCTATAACTTTTGCGCAAACCAATAAATATACGCTTATTGACATTTTTTTTACTAAAGACATGTGGCTGAATACATTTTGGCCTAAATGTATGACTAAATTTGAGTTTATTCGATTTTTCTTATAACAAAAATTAGAAAATATCATTTTTTTTCAAAATTTTCGGTCTTTTTCTGTTTATATCGCAAAAAATAAAAATCGCAGAGGCAATCAAATACCATTAAAAGAAAGCTCTATTTGTGGGAAGAAAAGGACACAAATTTCATTTGGGTACAACATTGCATGTCCGCACAATTTACAGTTAAAGCAGCGCAGTGCCGAATCCCAAAAACAGGCCTGGTCCTAATGGCCCGAAATGGTCCGGGGCTTAAGTGGTTAAACAAACACTTAAGATGCTTTACTAATCAAATAATACCTTGTGCATTCATTAAACACAATACAACCACTTTCTCCTTTTATTCACATCCATTTGGCCACTCCATTCATTCTTCATTTAGAAATGTTTTCCACATTTGCCCTTTGAACAGCTTTTAAGCACCTTTTACCATTACTTTTTTTTTTTTTTTATATATTTTTCCCTAGTGCATAGGATTACACAAACCTTAAGTTACTTCCTTTTTCTTTACCAACCACAATTCCTCTGGCGTAGCGCCTGGAATACATAACTTCCTTGGATGAGGCTGGCTTACACACCTGCAGTGCATTCGCACTCCGCACTGCCCAAAAAGGTGTGCGTTTTCTCGGCAGTGCGGTCCGGCTTACGTGCAAATTCAGGGCCATTGACTTCTATGGGAACGCTTCTGAATCGCACATGTCATTCAGTTGTGAACAGTATAAAATCCTGACCTGATATGCAATCCTGACCTGATCCTGATCAAAAACTGACATGAAGCGCTGAACAACTACTTTGTCAATTAGCTGTGAAAACAGAACTCAAACTCGCACTGCATTTGTGTGAACCCAGCCCTAAAATTGTATTTAACCCAAAAAAAAGAAAATCAAACATTTTTAAATCCCCAATCATTGTTCATGCAGCCTAAACACAATTAAAACCATTTGCACAAATATCCATTCCCTTGTCTTGTAACAGGCAATGACCTTATACAATGCAAAAGTTCCCTTTTTTTTCTCTCAACATCAACAAAACTATATTTGTCGAAACTGAAAAGAAAAACAACACCTTTTAACTTCAATAACGTAAGGATAGGCAATTACACAATTAAAACAGTCCCCAAAGTCAGACTCCAAGGCTCTAAGGCTCTGTCTCCACTACTGTGAGTTGCCGTGCGACTTGACACATGCGAAGTCGCATGAAAAGTAAAAAACCCATGTAATTCAATGATCCTTGTTTTAATTCGTGCGACTCAAGTCGCAGTGACGCAAAAAGGTTATTGCACTATTTTGTTCCTACTTCGGTGCAACCTTTTCTCACACTTTTGCATGACATTGCATCAAAAATCGCATTGCAAAGTCGCACTGCAAATCACGCAAATCTGGGGTTGCAATAGTGGAAACAGAACCTAACTGAAATAATCAAAATAGCCCATGTATAAGTTGAAATGCTACTCTAAAAAATTTTTTATCTGATCAGATTCCTCAAAAAAAACATTTGGTACCAGCGCATACATGTAATTTATCAGTGACGTCACATTCCCCTTTTAATGTTTCCAATTAACTATGCATTGGACATGGGAATATGGGCCCAACACATTTCATGAATAGACTGACAATAGTTGCAACATTTTAACAATGAACATGTATTTTTTTTAAATCTATATAGATAACTTTTCTGAATTAAATCCTTCAACATTTTCTCCACCTCAGCAAGTCTCTCGGACTTGCTGAATATGGAATGCAAATATAGCAGTATGCTTTGCGCAAAAGCGTTGACGAAGGTATGGTCGGTTGTTTGATCCCCTCTTTCACTTGAAGTGAAATAGCAGATTTATGCAAGCGGACATATACCTCTGTGTATTGTGCTAAACAATACTTTGGATAGGAGGAATCACTCAAATAAAGCACCACACACAGATGAGTACCCTACTCTGTCCCTCTCACCTGCCCACTTTAGCAACGCTCTTCTACTTGGCAGGATCAAAGGACATATCAATTACTCAACAATCCGTTTGCATTCAGAAGAAAAAATTACTTATACTTTAAATTGGAATTCCAAGACAACAACAAACAAACACATAAAATGTAAGCATTTTTCTCTGAGCAGATGGAAGAGAATTCCCTATACTAACAACAACTTTCCCTTCTTAAAACCTTGGCTTGTATAGTATAGCTAAAACCCCTTTGTCCCATCTGCACCACAGTGACAACATTTATCATACATACAAAAGTACTTACCACTCTCACGATATTTGGATATAAGCAAGGGAGATTTCTAATACTGTAGACCACTTTGACTGTTTAACCTTAGGGCCAGTTCACACCACATGCAGTCCAGTGAGTTTAAAAAAAATTAAATAAAAATTCTGAAAAAAACGCATGGAACGCAGGTTATATGGTCTTCAATGGCATAGTTCACACCAGTGCTTGCATTTCCAGTGCACTTCAGTTCAAGAAAAAACAGAACATGCTGCATCCTTCCTGCACTGGAACGCATCAAAAATGTGCATGTAAAAAAAACACCTGAAACGCATCCGGACTGCATTTCTATGGTGCAAACCGCCCCCTACAGTCAGTGTATCTACACAACAAATTATCTTATTACTTCTATGCAACAGATAGAAAAGCGAAAGTAGGTTGGATCACCGAAATATAATCCTCATTTACCATTTCAGCTCCTTGCCAAAAGGACTGTCGTGTACACTTTTCTACAGCGTTCCCAAAACGCTTCTAATTAGGACCTTCTGAGAGGTACTTTCCAGCATTCCCAAAATGCTTCTAATTAATTAGGACCTTCTCAAAGGTACTTTCAAAGGTGGATTTTCCCAAAGAATCCCCTATACACCAAGGCGTGGTTCGTATCCCTCTTCTACATAAATTTAGTTTGAGATGAAATTTAAATCAGAGCTAAGGTAAGAGAAAACAGTCTGTCTACAAGACAAAAAGATTCTTCTTACCAAAGGTGATTTTTTCATCCCCACCACTGCCACCATCTGAAGCAGGTAATACCGCCACCCAGGTGTACTTCAGGTAAATGCAAGATCATTTTCAGTGACCCCCGAATCCGTGAGAAATCAAAATGACACATGGAAACGGATAGTGTGTTCATTAGATCTCTGGCCTTTATTGATTTTTAGAGTGGCTTATATGTAAAAGAAAGATAGGAGGGGCTATGTCTTAACACATACGTTTCTAAAAATTATACAAACTCAGTATATTCTTATCTTATATTATACTGCTGAATTTAGTTTAGCAAAGGACTTTTCTTATACAATCAGGCTACTACATGCTTAACCACAATGACTAGCAGGGTGTGACTCTATGCAAACTATGAGTTAAGCTAAGTATGTCAAAGTTCATTTCTACTTAAAAATGGAGTTGATTATTTATACATATTTATACATTCTATTACACTTTTGTACTTAAAAATATCCCCCAAAAGTCAGGGGTCGTCTTATACGCCGGTACCTTGTATGCAGAGTTGGTCAGACTGTGGCCGTCCATTGTTCAAAAGCCGCGCCTCCTTCTCGTCCTGTTCCGTGATAGGCGGAACACTTCGCCTATCACGGAGATCCTCTCATCCTCGGCCTCGGACGAGAGGACCTCCGTGATAGGTGGAACACCGAACACAGGCTCTGCTGGGAAACTGAGTGTTCCGCCTATCACGGAACAGGACGAAGAGGAGGCGCGGCTTTTGAACAATGGATGCCCGAAGTCCGACTCTGCATACAGGGATAAGGTATGGAGATCGGCACAGTGAGGTAGGCAATGAGCACAGTGAGGTACGCAATGAGCACAGTGAGGTATGCAATGGGCACAGTGAGGTATGCAATGGGCACAGTGAGGTGTGTCGGAAGGGGGTCGTCTTATACGGCGAGTATATCCCAAAACCAACCTTTTAGCTGGAAAATTAGGGGGTCGTCTTATACGCCCAGTCGCCTTATATGCCGGCAAATACGGTATATTGCTTGCACAGCAGAGTGGCATTTTTTAAAAACATTGGAAGAACTTTTGGACACTTTTCTTAAACTGTTTGACACAGCACAAAAGCACCTTTTACTATAGTATTGTATATTGTATATGCACAATACAGCACTATGGCACTTTTTTAAAAGTTTAGAGGATTTACTGGATACTTCTTATGGAATTTTTTTTGCACCGCACTATAGCATCTTTTAGTGGCATAATAACAGATTTTTATGCACTGGTATGTATAAATGATATATATATATATGTTTACCTCTTAAGTAATTTAAATATTGATGCTACAGGCCAGTGTTGTATATAGCGTGAAGAAGTATTGTGTTATCCCTTGTTATAGGGATTCACATAAAGCTGCTTTACCTGCAATCTAATCCCAGCGCTGGTGTCACCTATATCTATATCTATGAGCGGGAGTTGGCACATCAGGACTGTGTTTTGAGAGGGCTGTACCATCTGTGCAATTTGTGCAGCTTGATGGAGTGAATGAGCCCAAGTACATTTTTTACCTAAACAAAAATTGTGAGGACCACTTCCCCTATGGCAGTAATGGCGAACCTTGGCACCCCAGATGTTTTGGAACTACATTTCCCATGATGCTCATGCACTCTGCAGTGTAGATGAGCAGGATGGAAGGTAATAGTACAGCGCTACATATAGGCCAGTAAAAACTGGACTGTAACTCAAATGTGACCATAAATGGAAACACACAAAAAAGTGAGAAGGGGCAGGCTGAACGCCCTACCCAATATATATATAAAATGTCTACTATAATAAACAAAAACAAAAAAATTAAGAGTGTCCAAAACAGTGGGTAAATAACAAGGAATGGATGTAAAACTTCTGGCACAATTCTTCACGTAGATGGTGACATTCATGTGTGCTTACCAGAAACGTTGGACCCGAATGTCATACGACAGCGGATCAATCGAGCTTGAGAGTATCTCCAATGGCTGCTCCACAGGAACGTCCCCGGATCTCTGATGGATGTAGAGGTATACCGGCTAGAAGATCGGATGTCTTCAATCCTGGGTGGAACTGATGGATGCAGTACTTCTCGGGTCTCCAATACCCCCAAGGCTGGAGATCCCACCAGAAGACTGGCACTCTGGATCCCGGTATTCAACCGGACGATGGGATACGATCAAACTTAAATGGAAATTACCCCGACAAGGGTATTGTAGAAGGACCAACTGGAGAAAACTGAAAAAACTTTTCCTCACCGATTTCATGCAAAGAGAAGAAAACAATAGGGGGCTCCAATGGTGTAGGTCAAACAAAATTGTGTTTTTAATCAGAAAAACACCAACATACAAAGATAAAAACTGATCCCTGTAGACGTCCTTTTAGGAATGAAACGCGTCGGGCTATGCATTTTGCTTCCCATGTTGTCTTTTAATATATGAACTGTGATCACTTTTTATCTTTGTATGTTGGTGTTTTTCTGATTAAAAACCCAATTTTTTTGGACCTACACCATTGGAGCCCCCTATTTTTTTCTTCTCTTTGCATGAAATCGGTGAGGAAAAGTTTTTTCAGTTTTCTCCAGTTGGTCCTTCTACAATACCCTTGTCGGGGTATTTTCCATTTAGGTTTGATCGTATCCCATCGTCCGGTTGAATACCGGAATCCAGAGTGCCAGTCTTCTGGTGGGATCTCCAGCCTTGGGGGTATTGGAGACCGGAGAAGTACTGCATCCATCAGTTCCACCCAGGATTGAAGACATCCGATCTTCTAGCCGGTATACCTCTACATCCATCAGAGATCCGGGGACGTTCCTGTGGAGCAGCCGTTGGAGATACTCTCAAGCTCAATTGATCCGCTGTCGTATGACATTCGGGTCCAATGTTTCTGGTAAGCACACATGAATGTCACCATCCATGTGAAGAATTGTGCCAGAAGTTTTACATCCATTCCTTGTTATTTACCCACTGTTTTGGACACTCTTAATTTTTTTTGTTTTTGTTTATTATTGTGGACATTTTATATATATTGGGTAGGGCGTTCAGCCTGCCCCTTCTCACTTTTTTGTGTGTTTCCATTTATGGTCACATTTGAGTTACAGTCCAGTTTTTACTGGCCTATATGTAGCGCTGTACTATTACCTTCCATTTTGTTTGAATTTGTCACATTCCAGCACAGCTGCTTCACCTCCCTCTATAGAGTTGTTATTATTTATGTGTTTTTGGGTAGCGCATTTATTTCTTTTTATCACAGTGTAGATGTGCATCATGGGAAATGTAGTTCCAAAACATCTGGGGTGCCAAGGTTCGCCATCACTGCCCTATGGGGTTGATTTACTAAAACTAAAGAGTGCAAAATCTTCTACAGCTGTGCCAATCAACATCTAACTTCAGCTTGTTCAATTAAACTTTGACAAAAAAAAAAAACTGGAAGCTGATTGGTTATTATGCAAAGCTGCACCAGATTTTGCACGCTCCAGTTTTAGTAAATCAACCCCTATGTCTATATTACTGCATAGATCAGTATTTTGTATTTTATAATAAAAAAAAAAACAACAATGCTGTATATAGAGAAATTTGTAACGCTGAAAGTAAACTGAATCTGCTATGGTCCACTTCTTGTAATACTGTACTCCTACTCATTGGTGTGCGCAGCCTATTACATTAGGGTGTGCACCCCAGAGAACAAACACACATGGGTGTATATCAGCAGAGCAGTGGACAGTGTCAGTAGAGCAAAGATTGGTGTCAGTAGGGCAGTGGACAGTGTCAGTAGCTTTTTATTTTTATTATTATTATTATTTTTCCAATTTTATTTATTTTTATTATTTTTCCAATATTTTTTATTTATTTTTTTACAATATTTTTAGGAGCCCCATTATGGGGCTTAGGTGGAATATAAGGGGTCTAAACAGACCCCTGATGTCTCACGTCTGAGACAGAGAAAGAAACTGAGGACAGAGATTCCCCAGTCTCTTTCTCTGCAGCCTGCAGTAAACATAATTGACTATGCTTTAGTTAAGAATGAAGACAGGAGCGATCAGTACACATCACTCACTTGTGTTCATTAAAAAAAGGAAGGGGCCAGGTAATTAAATACTTATCAGCCCCTTCCCCACTCCTGAGAGGAGAGGAGGGAAGCTGGCAGCACTGCAGGAGGGAGAGAGGAAACAGAGGGAATCAGCACCACACAGGATGATTAGGGTGTGCCCAGGCACACTCAGCACACCCTGTGCGCACGACTATGCTCCTACTCCATACTCCTTCATTACTAGGCCATTTTTCAGTTTTTGGTTTGACAATTACTTGGTTGTGCAATACTGCACACAAATGATTTTTTGAGACAGATAAATAGAACATTTTTGTTGGTATTTAATAACCACAGTTTTTTATTTTATGTTTATTTTTTTACCCTGCCATGCAAGAATTACTAGAAAAAAAAAAGCATTTTCCTGTACATTGTTATGAATAAATAAATAAAAATGTCAGGACAGTAAAAGCACCTTATTTTTGGAGAGTAGACACACCAAGGTGAAAAAAAAAAGTGTATCAGGAAAAACATGGTGTTTTTTAGGTGGTGGGTTCTGTCAACACATTTCCAGTGACGGCTGGTGCACTTACCCCATCTAGGTAAGCGATTCCTCCGGGCGGTGTCTCCTCCTCCTCTGCTTCACGGCGGCTTCCTCTGTGTCTCCTCTTCCTCTACCTCTTCTCCTCCAATACAAGCGCTTCTCCTCTTGGCCAATCTGGTCTCATCTTCCTGATTGGCCGGGAGGAGAATCAGGAAGACAATAGTGAATAATAATTTGCTATTGTCACACAACTGACACAACTGGGTGGGCTCAGGGCGCAGTGCTCTGCACCCCGAGCCCACACTCTTTTGAAGCCAATTAGAGCCTCAGGCTCTAATCGTGTGTTTCTAAATAAATAAACCCCCATTGGAATCCATGCGTCCGACGCCCTGCATGTAAATTAGGGGCTGGGCGCATTGGATTAGGGGGCGGCGCCCCTGTGCCCCGTATAGATGGGCCGCCACTGCACATTTCTCTACTGTATTTTTAAGTGAAACCATGGATGACACATGCTGTATTTTAAACATGTCTGCCTTATGTTCTTCTCCAT
This sequence comes from Rana muscosa, assembly GCA_029206835.1. Taxonomy (NCBI): domain Eukaryota; kingdom Metazoa; phylum Chordata; class Amphibia; order Anura; family Ranidae; genus Rana; species Rana muscosa. The sequence goes on from CM055121.1 coordinate 825,497,970, forward strand.
TACATGGTAGATTGATGGAATTGATGAAATTAGTGGTTTACACAATAAAGATTGTTCTTTGTGCTTCCTTTTAAGCTCACAGGAAGTGACAAGGTCACTGCATTAATGGCAAAATTAACAGATATTTTCTGTCCTTGCTAAAAATGCTCTCCTGATATATAAAAATGAACGCAGGCACCACAGCCTGGTAAGTTGCAGTATTATATTTTTGTTTTTGGATACATTTTATTTCACCAGCAATGCCATGGAATCTGTGGCTAACATTTAACACTACATCATCTCTAAACTGAGACCTGTGTAAGCACACTTAAAGTGTTACTAAACCCAGTAATATGAAAATCGTTAATCCGCCTTTATTTTGCATATTTGTCACACTTAAATGACCATCAAACTAATTTTATTATTACACAAAGATAACCCGAGTAAATACAAAATTCAGCTATTAAATGATGGTTTTATTTATTAAGGCAAAAAAGCTGTCCAAACCTGTCTGACTTTATGTGAAAAAGTAATTGTCCCCTAAACCTAATAACTGGTTGTTTCACACTTGGCGACAACAACTGCAATCAAGCTTTTTTTGATAATTGGCGAGCAATTTTGGTCGACTCTTCTTTGCAGAATTGTTTTAATTCAGCCACATTGGAGGGTTTTCCAGCATGATACAGCATCTCAATTGGATTTAAGTCCCTGCTTTGACTAGGCCACTCCAAAACCTAAATTTTGCTTTATAAGAACAATTTGGAGGTGGACTTGCTGTTGTGTTTCGGATCATTGTCTTGCTGCATAACCCAAGTGCACTTAAGCTTGAGGTCATGAACTGATGGCCAGACATTCTCCTTTAGGATTTTCTGGTAGAGCTCAGAATTCATGGTTCCATCAATTATGGTAAATCATCCAGGTCCTAAAGCTGCAAAGCAGTCCCAGACCATTACGCTATCACCACCATGTCTGACTGTTGGTATGATGTTCTCGTTATGAAATGCTGCATTCGTTTTATGCCATATGTAACGGGACACACACCTTCCAAAAAGTTACATTTTTGTCTCATCAGTCCACAGAATATTTGCCTAAAAGTCTTGGGGATAATCAAGATGTTTTTGGGTAAATGTGAGATGAGCCTTAGTGTTCTTTTTGGTCAGCAGTGGCTTTGGCCTTGGAACTCTCTCATGGATGCCCAGTCTCTTTCTTATTGTTGAACCATGAACACTGATCTTACCTGAAACAAGTAAGGCCTGTAGTTCTTTAGATGTTGTTCTGGGTTCTTTTATGACAGGCATGTCCAAAGTCCGGCCCGCGGGCCAATCGCAGCCCACGTTCTGGTTTCGAAGGACTGCCTGGTAATTTTGACATGTATGTCTTTTGTGGCCCCCAACAAATCTCCGAGCGCCGGGGGTCACAAAAGAAATACATGCTGGCTGCCTTGGAGGAGGCGGGACGAGCGCCGTGCATACATGAGTATTTCCTGTTTACACAGCGACAGGAAGTCCCGTCTCCTGCGCTGCCATTTGACGACTGTTCTGTCCATCACAGGAGGCGGGACTTTCGATTAAAGAGGCAGCCGATAAAACAGGAAATTCTCCTGTATGTCTGTCGGCGCTCATCCCGCCCTCTCCCTGTCTCCTCCAAGGCTGCAGATGTCCATGAATCAGGACAAGGGGGGTGTTGCATTCATGGCAAGGGGGTGTTGCATTCATGGCAAGGGGGGTGTTGCATTCATGGCAAGGGGGTGTTGCATTCATGGCAAGGGGGGGTGGTGCATTCAGGGCAATGGGGGGTGCTGCATTCAGGGCAAGGGGGTGCTGCATTCAGGGCAAGGGGGTGCTGCATTCAGGGCAAGGGGGTGCTGCATTCATGGCAACGGGGGTGCTGCATTCATGGCAACGGGGGTGCTGCATTCATGGCAACGGGGGTGCTGCATTCAGGGCAACAGGGGTGCTGCATTTATGGCCCTTGTGAGGCTGTATTGATGGGCAGTGACCCTTATTTTGATTCACAGTTCTTTATTTAAAATGTAAGATTTTTTTAAGGTGCGTGTTATACGCAGATAAATACCCAAATAACAAGCCTGAGCTCATCTCTTCATCACACACAGCCACAAAGGCAAGTGAATTCTTGTTGGGCATTGTGTATTAGTGCTCGAACTAACACACTTAGACCGAATTTTAATGGTTCACAGAATGTCACGCAAAATGGTCGGCCCTCACGCATGTTCACTTCATCAAATCTGGCCCTCGTTGAAAATAGTTTGGACACCCCTATTTTATGACCTCCAGGATGAGTCGTCGTCATGCTCTTGGAGTAATTTTTGTAGGCCGGCCACTCCTGGGAAGGTTCAAGTTATCTCAATTTGTGCATAATGACTCTCCATGTGGTTCACTGGAGTTCCAAAGCCTTAGAAATGGCCTTGAAACCCTTCCTAGACCGATACATGTACATTACTTTGTTTCTAACCTGTTCTTGATTGTTTTTAGATTGTGGCATGATGTGTGGCTTTTTGTGATCTGTTAGCGTGCTTCACTTTGTAAGACAGCTTCTATTTATGTGATTTCTTGATTCAACAGGTCTGGCAGAAATCAGGCCTGGGTGTGGCAAGTGAAATTTAACTCAGCTTTCCAAGAAATTGTGGTTAATCACAGTTCATTCATGATTCAGCATGTGCAGGGACAATTACCTTTTCACGTAGGGCCAGGCAGATTTGAACAGCCTTTTTCCCTTAAAAAATTAAATAATAATTTAAAAACTGCATCTTGGATTCACTCGGGTTATCTTTGTGTAATATTAAAATTTGTTTGATGATCTGAATCATTTAAGTGTGAGAAATATGCCAAAAAATGAAAAAATCAGGAAGGGGCAAATACTTTTTCACAGCACTGTATATATACAGTATATATATATATACATACATACATACATACAGTACATATACATATGTAGTATTTATATATATATATATATATATATATATATATATATATACACATATACACACATTGTAACCTGGGGGACAGGTAGTAGGTACAAAAGCTCCCTGGGATGAGCAGGCACAGATACCAAGTCCATTGGATCAGTGAAAACAGTGTTATTTATTGGTGCTATATACAAAGTCAATGACAGGTGCTGTACAGTGTGCAGAAAACAAACAGAAGAAAAAATAGCTAAACAAAAGCCTAGCCGTGTCTCGGCTCTAACTACACAGTATTTACAGGCCCTCACTACCAGGCTGGACAAGCCTAGCGCTTGTCAGCTTCCACATCCAACAGAGTAACAAATTTTACAAACCTTCTTGCTCTCACAGACCAATGCTGTCTGTGTTTCCCAGGCTGAGCAAAGGCTGTCTGCTCAGGTGAGCTTTTAATTAAGCTGGTGGAGAGGACCAACACCTGAAGTGGATCCTGGCTCAGAGATCCCTGAATGTATATGAGAGGAGCCTGGGAGATGTATAAACTCCGAACAGGACTTTCCCAAGCTCTCTCTGGGACGCTCAGCCACACATCCTCCCCCCTTGTTTCAACCCCAGGGTTGGAACACCTGTAGCCCAACAGGAGTGAACACGGGACAGGGCATCTACATTTCCCATCTCCACACCTGGCCTGTGTTTTACCATAAAGGCGTAATCTTGTAGGGCCAAAAACCACCGGTTCACCCGCCTATTAGTCTCCTTCTTTTGGGCCATCCATTTCAGGGGAGCATGGTCAGTTATCAGCTCAAACTGGCGCCCCAACAAGTAGTACCTGAGCGCGTCCACGGCCCATTTTATGGCCAGACACTCCTTTTCAATGACTGCATACTTCTTTTCATGGTCATTGAGCTTTCTGCTTAAGTACACCACAGGGTGTTCTTCCCCATTGTATACCTGTGAAAGTACTGCCCCGATACCAACATCAGACGCATCTGTCTGGACCAAAAAGTTTTTGGAGAAATCGGGGGAGTATAGGATTGGCTGTGCACAAAGAGCCTTTTTCAGGACTTGAAAAGACTCTTCTGCTACTGGAGACCATTTCACCATTACGGAGGCTTCCCCTTTCGTAAGGTCTGTCAGTGGGGCAGCTATAGTTGCGAAATTTGGGATAAATCTTCTATAGTACCCCGCAATGCCAATAAAGGCCCTGACCTGCTTCTTGTTTGCAGGACGTGGCCACTCCTGGATGGCTTCTATTTTATTCACCTGGGGCTTTATGACACCCCGGCCAATAGTGTAGCCCAAATACCTGGCTTCCTCTAGCCCAATGGCACATTTTTTTGGATTTGCCGTAAACCCTTCTTTGAAGAGGGAATCCAGGACAGCCTGGACACGGGGTAAGTGAGACTCCCAGTCAGTGCTATGCACCACTATGTCGTCCAGATAGGCTGCAGCATACTGTCGGTGAGGTCTTAGGGTCCTGTCCATAGCCCTCTGAAATGTTGCCGGGGCATTTTGCAACCCAAAAGGCATTTTCTTATACTGAAATGACCCCTCCGGGGTCACAAACACAGTCTTTTCTTTGGCACTACCAGTCAGGGGTATTTGCCAATATCCTTTGGTCAAGTCCAAAGTGGTCAGATAACGGGCCTTGCCAAGTCGGTCTATAAGCTCGTCTACCCTGGGCATTGGGTATGTGTCAAACTTTGTTACCGCATTAAGCTTTCTGAAGTCGTTACAAAACCGCCAAGTGCCATCCGGTTTTGGGACCAATACAATGGGGCTAGACCAGTCACTATTGGATTCCTCAATAACATCTAGCTCCAACATCCTTTTAACTTCCTCACCGATGTCCTTTCTTCTAGCTTCGGGAATTCGGTATGGTTTGAGCTTGACACGGACCCCAGGTTCAGTAACAATATCATGCTGAACTGCTGAAGTCGTGCCCGGCAACTCTGAAAATTTCTCTTTATTCCTTATCAGGAACTCTCTAGCTTCCTGTTTCTGGGAACATGACAGGGTGTCTGGAATCGTGACCTCAGGGATCAGAGGGGATTCAGTACCCTTAAGGGTTACCGGGAGAGACGTGGCAGTTAATGCCAGTCTATCCTTCCAGGGCTTTAACAGGTTTATGTGGTAAATCTGTTCCGGCTTCCGTTTACCTGGTTGATACACCTTGTAATTGACCTCCCCAACTCTTTCAATTACTTCAAAGGGTCCCTGCCACATAGCCAGGAATTTGCTCTCAACAGTTGGAACTAACACGAGGACCCTGTCACCAGGTGAGAAAACACAAAGTTAGGCCCCCCTGTTGTCTATCCTTTGTTGGGCTGCTTGGGCCTGCAGTAAATGTTCTTTTACTACCGGCATGATTGCTGCAATCCTATCCTGCATTTGAGCGATATGCTCAATAACACTTTTGTGAGGTGTCCGCTCCCCCTCCCAAGTTTCCTTGGCTATGTCTAAGAGTCCCCGAGGGTGTCTCTCATAAAGCAGCTCAAATGGAGAGTACCCCGTAGAGGACTGGGGAACTTCCCTGATGGCGAACATCAAGTACGGTATCAGGAAGTCCCAGTTTTTCCCATCCTTGTCAACAACCTTTTTTAACATACTCTTTAATGTCTTATTGAAGCGTTCCACCAAGCCATCCGTTTGAGGATGGTACACTGAGGTACGCAACTGCGTCACCTTAAATAACTTGCACAGCTCCCTAGTTATTCGTGACATGAATGGGGTACCCTGGTCTGTAAGGACTTCTTTCGGGACGCCAACCCGACTGAACACCATAAACAGCTCTTTGGCAATGTTTTTAGCAGACACAGTGCGTAAGGGAACGGCCTCGGGGTAAAGGGTAGCGGAATCCATGATCACGAGGATATGTTGATGACCGCGGGCAGATTTGGGGAGTGGACCCACAAGGTCCATGGCAATCCTCTCAAAGGGCACTTCAATAATGGGCAAGGGCACTAACGGACTTCGGAAGTGGGGTTGGGGGGCTGACATCTGACACATAGGACAGGATTGACAATAATTCTCGATATTTTTCCATATCCCAGGCCAGTAAAACCTGCGCAACACCCTTTCAGTGGTTTTCCCAACCCCTAAATGGCCTCCTAGCAAGTGCCCATGGGCAAGTTCCAACACCACCCGTCTGTATAGCTTAGGGACTACCAACTGTTCAACCACTTCATCATTAGTTTTACATACACGATACAGTAAATCCTCATTGCTGCAGAAATATGGAAAACAGGGCCTGTCCCCTGGTTCGACAGGTACCTCATTAATCACCATTACATTTTCCCAGGCCCTGGCAAGGGTAGGGTCTTTTCTCTGCTCCGTACCAAAATTTTCCTTGTGCACATTAAGATCGGTAAACTCTAACGTAGGCTCAGATTCAGCAGACGGCTGTCCAGCTCTACTGGTTGTCGGGATTTCTTCAGGCTCCCCCAGCTCTCCTGCCATAACTGAGAAAGGATCACCCGGAGAGCCCTGAGAGGAGTCCCCTGAACACACAAGGTCAGTAATGGCCATGAGTTCTGGCTCTGCGACTGAGTTAGGTACTGCGACTGGGTCGGGACAATCCCACAGTTCCCAAAACTTAGGGAAGTCCCTACCAATGATAGCCTCGTGCACCAAGTGGGGCACCAGTCCAACCGAATCGGTCACCGTACCTAAGCCAGTTTTAAACTGAGCAGTGGCTATTGGATACTCGCGGGTATCCCCATGTACACAGATCACAGCAACTTTTTTTGCATAAAAATTCACAGTTTCAACCATCTCAGCTGTAACCAAAGTAACTAGACTTCCCGAGTCCAGCAAGGCCGTAATAGGCTTATTATTAACAGTCATTTGACACATGTGTTTTCCCACATTTGGCACTGCAGCGCATGAAACAGCAGCAAACATAGACTGCCTTCTAAAAGATAGATCACACTGCATTGGTTCATCTGTTAATGGACAGTTTGCTGCAACATGTCCCAGTTCTTGGCAACGAAAACACCTGATGTTTCCCCAATTTGGTTTGCTGACAGGCAGTGGCTTCCCTTGCTTGGGCCGCCAAACTTCAGTCCTGGCACCAAAAATCCTCCCCCCTATTTCCTTGCCATGCTTACCACCCACTTCCCCTGGAACAGTCTTACCGGTTGCCTGGGGAGACCGTGGTTTTGGGTGGAAAGTCCGTGCGGCTGTAGGGGTGGTGACCAGGTTCTCTGCAGCAAAGTACCTCTCAACGAGCTCCACCAGGTTGTCTGCTGACTTGGGGTCTCCTTGACTCACCCACTTCTGCAGGGGAATTGGTAGTGATCTCAGGAATTGGTCCATGACCACACGCTCCACTATTTGTGGCGCAGACAGGGACTCCGGCTGTAGCCATTTCCGCACCAGGTGGATCAGATCAAACATCTGTGATCTTGGGGGCCTCTTTTCTTGGAAGAACCAGCTGTGGACCCGCTGAGCTCGAACAGCCAAGGTAACACCAAGTCGTGCCAGGATTTCCCGCTTGACCTTTTCATAATCTCCCGCTTCTGCTGACTCCAGATCATAGTAGGCCTTCTGCGCTTCTCCAGAAAGTAAGGGGGCGATCAGTCCTGCCCACTGGGTTTGGGGCCAACCTTCCCTCTCAGCGGTCCGTTCAAATGTTAGTAAGAAGGCCTCTGGATCATCATCTGCCGTCATCTTTGAAAGAAAGCGACCCACATGGATGGCTGAGGACTTGTCTCCAATATCCTTCATTATCGCAGGTGACCCCTGTGCTAGCGTCTCCATAACCTCAGTAAGGGTTTTCCTATCTGCTTTTGCAGCAGTGGCAAGCTGTTCAAACAGCCTCTGCGATTGCTTCTGTACAGCACCAATCTGTTGGAACAGCACCTTGGTTTGCTCCTGTGCGATAGCGTTGGCTTGCTGTAATGCAGCGTTTGCTTGCCGCAATTCAGCGTTAGTTTGCTGTTGTGTAGCAATTGCTTGCTGCTGTGCAGCGTTTGCTAACACCATTTGTTTGAGGATATCCTCTATGTTGTCACTTTAGGTACTGGCCTTTTAAGTAGTAACTTACTACAGCTGGTCGCAGCCTCCACCATATGTAACCTGGGGGACAGGTAGTAGGTACAAAAGCTCCCTGGGATGAGCAGGCACAGATACCAAGTCCATTGGATCAGTGAAAACACAGTGTTATTTATTGGTGCTATATACAAAGTCAATGACAGGTGCTGTACAGTGTGCAGAAAACAAACAGAAGAAAAAATAGCTAAACAAAAGCCTAGCCGTGTCTCGGCTCTAACTACACAGTATTTACAGGCCCTCACTACCAGGCTGGACAAGCCTAGCGCTTGTCAGCTTCCACATCCAACAGAGTAACAAGTTTTACAAACCTTCTTGCTCTCACAGACCAATGCTGTCTGTGTTTCCCAGGCTGAGCAAAGGCTGTCTGCTCAGGTAAGCTTTTAATTAAGCTGGTGGAGAGAACCAACACCTGAAGTGGATCCTGGCTCAGAGATCCCTGAATGTATATGAGAGGAGCCTGGGAGATGTATAAACCCCGAACAGGACTTTCCCAAGCTCTCTCTGGGACGCTCGGCCACAACACACACATATATATATACATACATACATATACACACTGTATATATAAATAACATACATACAAACAATTTGTTTTTTCACAAGCTTGTTTCATATTATAATATATATTATACCTCAATTATTCAAACTACACTAAACAAATTGTAAACACTATCCTATTTATTCTATTTACAAGACACTTATTTGTTTTTCTGTACCATCATATCTAACAGTGACATAAAAACAAACTTTATTTGGGAACACCAACAGACTAACTAGCTGCTTGTCACTGACCTTTGTTACTCTGTTCTCACTCCCGACAGATATTCATTACATCCAAATTCTTAATCATTGTCACAAGACAAAGTCCTGGACAGGTCACTAATTGTTTGGGAATACGTTTTCCACAGTTGGTGTCACATTACAGACTAAATATGGGGTTGTTCTAAACCTTTGCTGAAAAGAGAGCACTTCCAAGGGACTGTTAAAAGATGTACAAGGCTTATCAGTCACTTTTCATTAATATTATATCATCGTATAATGGCCGACTAAAGCATGGTTTGAACTTAAAATTGCTACAAAAATGTCTGTGATAAAACCTTTACATGAGGAAGCCCCTATAATAAAGCATAGATTTTTTTAATCTAGGTTTGGGCACAATTAGTCTTAAAAGATTCCCCCTTCCCCTTTGTGGCCTCTCCAAACATGAAAATATGAAATTGGGCTTTCTGCAACATATACTGTATAAAGCTAAACAAGTGTTGGTTTTGAAAGCTCTTTAATTTCTTTCTTTTTCAAATTAGGTAGATCAAATTGCATGTGTAGCACCATAAGATTCAATTGAAATCAGTTTGAAATAAAATGCCAATCTGAAAGGCTGTTTCCCCCCCCCCCCCCCCCCATGAACCTGAGGTTCTACACTGGGCAAAATAACAAATTCACTTCACAGCAGGGAGTTTTCAGAGTATTTACTAGACTTCAACCTACCTTTCTAGTCCTATCTTTCCTTGGCTGCACAGGTCCACCACTCAAAGACCAGAGTAATACTCCTTGCTTTTAGGATTGTAAATAAATACTTTTATTTGAGAGAAAATTCTGCACTAGGTAATAACTATATATATATATATATATATATATATATATATATATATATATATATATATATATATATATGAAATAAACATCTGAATACAGAAATACAGAATACTGAGCATACATTTTAAACATATATTGCATTCCCCCTTTAAAGTGGTTGTAAACCCAACCACACAACTTGCACCTACAGGTAAGCCTAGATTAAGGGTTACCTGTAGGTGCAAGAAATATCTCCTTAACCTACACGGTTAAGGAGATATTTACTATAAAGCGATGCGCCGATGACGTTGTGCGCATGCGCACTAGCGGGTCGGCTTCGTTGCCGGTTTTCTGAATGGATCTTACCGGCCCGAGCGCACATGTGCGTGACGTCATCGCCGCTTCGGGCCAATCACAGCGCCGGAGCGGCGATAACAGGAAGAAGATCGTCGGAGAGATGGCGGCGGCGGGGAAGGCACGGAGGAGAACTTCGGGGGCTTCGAGCTCAGGTCGATCATAATGAGCTAGTATGCTATGCATACTAGCTCATTATGACATTCTCTTGCAGGGTTGATTTAAAAAAAAAAAATGAATGAGGGTTTACTTCCTCTTTAAGAGTGCAATCCTTGCACCAGCCACTGGCGCCATCTTTTTGTGAAGAAACACGTCAGGCGGAGCTTAGTAGGCTGACGTCATCACACCAGCAGGTGGGCGGCGCTGTATCTGTCCATGCCCCTTTAAGTGTAAAAATACACTAATCAATCCAAAACGTAAAAAATAAAGTAGGCACCAGTATTCCTAAATATTATGTGATTTCTGTTTCTCACAAACCATAACTTTTACCACATATATAGTTCAAAAACACCATAGAATATCACAACATTAAACATATACTGTATTTATTGGCGTATAACACTCACTTTTTTACCCTAAAAAAAGAGGGTAAACTGTACCTGCGTGTTATACGCAGGGGACTGTGGAAAGTTTTCTTCCTGAAACCTCCCTCTTAAAGTTAGGGTGCGTGTTATACGCCTGTGCGTGTTATAGCCCGATAAATACGGTACTTCAATATCATGTGATGAATTATTCATCAAAATTTACATCTATGAATAAGTGTAAAAAGTTGAAAAAAATGTAAAAAAAAAAAACGTGAAAAAAATCTAAAATGAAAAGTCCTTGATTCTGTTTAAAACACAAAGTTCAATGTTATTGCATTCATCATACTTCATTCCATCCAACATGCATCTATAAAAGTGATTCTAAAATATAGATGCAAACAGTGCTCCACCGCCAGTGATGCTATTATTGTACTCACCAGAACCATAAGGCCCTCTGGGCCAAACACGCCTTATTAATTAATCGGACAGGGGGACTCCAAAGCCATTGTTCTTCCTCCAAACACCGTATTCTCCTAACAAAGGATAAGCATCATTCACCAAAAAACTAAAATGGCAGGGTAATAGTGAATCACAGTTTTATTAAAAAATAACCCGTTTAAAAATCATCCCACAAATTATGTGCTTATATATTATTGTGAGACACAGAGATCACATAATATATATTCAAGAGCACTTCAAGAAGTTGGACTTTTTGCGTGGCACTTTTTTTATTGAGGAAAGTCACTTGTCGTCTTCTCACTATATTTATATTGCCACTCCACTTATACTTTGTTTTCACTTATTGTAATTTTTGGATTGCACTCCTAAAGGGACAGCACAACACACTATATATATATATATATTGTGAGGGGGTTAGCTCGGCAGCGGGTGTGTGTGACCCCCGGGATGGGCTCCCCACACAAAAACAGGCCCAGCAAACGGAGGTTGTGGTTTTCAAAATCAAAAAAAGGTGCGGTTTATTTTCTATTTACAGTGACAAAACACAGCAAAGCCAAAAGAAACATAAACAAAATAAATCCTGGTCAACTTGACCTCTGACTAAACATACAGGTTTCCCTAACTAACAACTGGGATCAGCCTGGTGCTGTCCTAGTCCCTAAGTCCCTGGTTTAGTAAATGTCCAAACAAATAGCCACACAGGCTTTGTCTCACCGCACAGGGGTTCACTCTCCCTAGACAGTCCACACAGGTCTGGTTCCAGGCATGAGCTAACATCTAATGAAGCTGGGAGTTCTTATAGAGGCCTAAATGAGCTGACAAGCTTCAGCTGGTCTCATCAACTCCCTGTCTGTACGACGCCCCACACTCTCCCTAGAGGTATGAGTCATCCATGAGCCCACTAGCCTTAGCTGGGCTTATACAACTCTCCACCTAGTTGTATAAGTCGGCGTAAAGCCTGAATCTGGGCGAAATATATCTACCCCCCTGGATGCAACCAGGTGACTTTACCTTCCTGCTGTCACATACCCCCCCCTCTTGTTTTAACCTCGGGGTTGGAACACCAGCAATCAGGCATTCATGTACTCGAGACAAAGCATCCACATTCCCCATTTGAACGCCAGGGCGATGCTTTACTGTGAAGTTGAATTCCTGGAGGGCCAGGAACCACCTATTCACTCTTCTATTTGTTTCCTTGTTTTGAGCCATCCACTTTAACGGAGCGTGATCCGTAACCATGTCAAAGTGCCTACCTAGCAGGTAGTACCGAAGGTAATCTAGAGCCCACTTCACCGCTAAACACTCCTTTTCAACGGTGGCGTAATTTACCTCATGGGACTTCAACTTCCTGCTGAGGTAAATGACTGGGTGCTCTTCCCCGTTCCAGACCTGGGACAATACTGCTCCTAACCCCACATCTGACGCATCACTTTGTACGACAAAGTCTTTAGAGAAGTCGGGTGAGTACAACACTGGCTGGCTACATAAGGCTTGTTTCAAGAATTGGAATGCTGCCTCAGCCTCGGGGGTCCATTTAATCATGACCGACCCTTTCCCCTTCGTTAGGTTGGTTAGGGGCACAGCCTTAGAAGCAAAGTGGGGAATGAATCGCCGATAATACCCAGCGATTCCCAGAAAGGCTCGTACCTGCTTCTTGCTGTTGGGACGTGGCCAACTCTGGATGGCCTCGACTTTGTTGAGTTGGGGTTTTATTACTCCCCTCCCAATGGTGTACCCAAGATATTTGGCCTCCTCCTGCCCAATGGTACACTTCTTGGGGTTAGCCGTAAACCCCGCTTCCCGAACAGAGTCCAGGACTGCTTGCACTTTTGGCAGATGTGAGGCCCAATCTGTGCTATGGACAATTACGTCATCCAGGTAAGCCGCAGCATACTTCCGATGGGGCCTCAGCATCTGGTCCATTTTCCGCTGGAATGTGGCCGGCGCATTCTGTAACCCGAACGGCATTCTTTTATATTGGAACGCCCCGTCTGGGGTTACAAATGCGGTTTTCTCTTTGGCGAATTTGGCCAGGGGGATTTGCCAATACCCTTTTGTGAGGTCAAGAGTCGTCATGTATCGGGCTGTTCCCAGCCGGTCGATCAACTCATCTATACGTGGCATGGGGTAGGTGTCAAATTTTGTAACTTTGTTCAACTGACGAAAATCGTTACAAAATCGCCAGCTCCCATCCGGTTTAGGCACCAACACAATGGGACTAGACCAATCACTTTGGGACTCCTCTATCACCCCTAAGTTCAGCATTTTCTGTACTTCCTCCCGTATTGCCTCCCATCGGGCCTCTGGGATCCGATAGGGTTTTAACTTCACCCTTTCACCGGGCGGGGTAATGATGTCATGCTCTACCCCAGATGTTTGTCCCGGCAGCTCAGAGAATACCTCCTTGTTGCGAAGCACAAACTCCTTAACCTCCTGTTGTTGGGGTTGTGACAAGGTGGCTGCTATTCCAACCTCAGGAATCACGCAACCAGTTTGAGCTGGTGACCAAGTGTCTGCGACTAGGGACTCTCTATCCCTCCAGGCTTTCAACAGATTAACGTGATAGATCTGTTCGGGCTTTCGCCTTCCTGGTTGTCTGACCTTGTAATTCACTTCGCTCACTTTTTCCATTATCTCGTAGGGGCCTTGCCATTTGGCAAGGAATTTACTTTCAACCGTAGGGACAAGTACCAGTATCCTATCCCCCGGGGAAAAGGTACGGGTCTTGGCTCCACGGTTGTACACTCTCTGCTGTGCTAACTGCGCTTGGGCCAAATGTTCCTTCACGATGGGCATTACCTGTGCAATTCGGTCTTGCATCAGGGCGACATGCTCAATCACACTCCTGTGGGGAGAACTCTCACTTTCCCAAGTTTCCTTGGCAATATCCAACAGCCCTCTTGGGTGTCTCCCATACAGTAACTCAAAGGGGGAGAATCCCGTAGAGGATTGGGGCACCTCCCTAATAGCAAACATCAGATAAGGAAGTAGACAGTCCCAATCCTTTCCATCTCTATCCACCACTTTCTTCAACATTTGTTTTAGGGTTTTGTTGAATCTTTCAACCAGCCCATCGGTTTGGGGGTGATACACAGATGTACGTAATTGCGTCACTTTGAACAATTTACACAGCTCCTTCATAACCCGGGACATAAAGGGTGTACCTTGGTCCGTAAGCAGTTCTTTACAAATACCCACCTGGCTAAACACAAGAGATAGCTCTTTGGCTATGGTTTTGGCTGAGGTATTTCGGAGAGGGATCGCTTCTGGATAACGGGTGGCATAGTCCATTATAACTAATATGTACTGGTGCCCCCTAGCGGACTTGATTATAGGACCTACCAAATCCATGGCGATCCTCTCAAACGGGACCTCAATGATGGGTAGAGGGACCAGCGGGCTACGGAAATGTGGCATCGGGGCCGACCTCTGACACACAGGGCAGGAGGAACAATAATTTTCTATGTCCTTCATCACCCCCGGCCAATAGAATCTCTGTAACACCCTCTCTCGGGTTTTCTCTGTCCCCAGATGACCTCCAAGAATGTGCCCATGGGCCAACTCCAACACCAACTTCCTGTAAGGTTTGGGCACCACAAGCTGCTCAACGGTTTCTTCTGCCCTTTTTGCCACCCGATACAGTAGGTCCTTCTCTACGCTGAAGTATGGGTAAGTGCAGGTATTATCTGGGTTCACTACCTCGCCATCTATTTTCACTACGTTTTCCCGTGCCTTTATTAGGGCGGGGTCTTTCAACTGTTCTGTGGCAAAGTTTTCCCTGTGAACCTCAAGATCAGAAAACTCCACAGACGGTAGGTTTTCGTCTGAGGAGGTGGGCTCCTCTCCAGTTTCTTGAGTCTCCCCTGCCAATACTGATAAGGGAAATTCCGGAGAGTCCTCACCACTCTCAGGGGAGTTCTGGCTATCACATTCCTGGTACATAGGGGCACCAGTGGGGGGCTCAGGATCATCCCACAGTTCCCAGAACTTCGGAAAATCCCTTCCCACAATGGCGTCATGCGGTAACTGAGATACTAAGCCCACTGGATGAGAGAGGGTACCTTTGGGGGTCTCGAAACACACTGTAGTCACTGGATACTCTCGGGTGTCCCCATGCACACAAATAACAGCTACCTTGCTATTCCCAGAGACCTCTGTTTTAACTAACTCAGCCTTTATCAGGGTCACAAGGCTACCTGAATCCAGCAATACCACAACATTTCTACCATTAACACACATTTTGCATAAATGTTTCTCAGTTCCTCGAATGGCAGTGCATGCGACTGTCGCACACAGCGACTGACGTTTGCCCGTCAGAAAGTCACACTGCATGGGTTCCTCCACAACCGGGCAATTGGCTGCAATATGTCCCGCTTGCCGGCAGCGGTAGCAAACGATCCTTCTTGCCGCCTCTTGAGCCGCTGATTTCCCAGGCTGTTCTCGCCAAACTTGGGGTAGAGCTCCCACCCTCTCACTCTCTCCACCCTCACCCCTTGGAATCCTCTTATCCGCCCCTGGGGATGGTCTGGTCTTAGGGTGGAAAGTCCGAGTGTCTCTGGAAGAGGCCGTCAGGTTCTCTGTAGCCAAGTATTTCTCCACACGATCCACAAGACCATCGGCCGTCTCTGGGTCTCCATGGCTTACCCACTTTTGGATGGCAGTAGGAAGAGCTCTCAAAAACCGATCCATTACAACACGTTCCACAATCTTTGGTGCGGACAAAGTCTCTGGCTGTAGCCACTTTCTGCTCAGGTGAATGAGATCATACATTTGAGACCTGGGGGGTTTTCCAAGCTGGAAAGTCCAGTTATGCACACGCTGAGCCCGGACAGCCTGGGTGACACCCAGCCTTGCCAATATTTCAGCTTTTAGCATCACATAGTCTTTTGCTTGGTCAGGCTCTAGGTCATAGTAAGCCTTCTGCGATTCACCAGTTAACAGAGGAGCCACCAGTCCAGCCCACTGCTCCTCAGGCCACTTTTCTCTTTCAGCAGTCCTTTCAAATGTGGTCAAAAATACCTCTGGATCATCCTCTCCAGTCATTTTTGTCAATAAACGACTCACCCCAAAGGACGCGGTATTAGTGGGACGGCTTTCCTCACTGGTCTGCGGACGTTGCTGCATTAGTGCTTCCATTTGTTGTAGTCTCTGCTCTTGCTTCTGTAACAGGTCTATGAAGCGGGCCTCAGATTGCTGCTGGGCTTGTTGCTGAGCTTCCAGACTCTGTTGGTGAGCTTGCTGCTGGGCTGCAAGGCTCTGTTGATGAGCTTGCTGCTGGGCTGCGAAGTTCTGTTGTTGAGCTGCAAGGCTCTGTTGATGAGCTGCAAGGCTCTTTTGCAAACCTGCATTTGTCTGCTGTTGATTGGCATTTGCTAGAGCCAGCTGCTTCAGTATCTCCTCCATGCTGGCTTAAAAAAACTGCCCGCATTCTCCACCAACTGTGAGGGGGTTAGCTCGGCAGCGGGTGTGTGTGACCCCCGGGATGGGCTCCCCACACAAAAACAGGCCCAGCAAACGGAGGTTGTGGTTTTCAAAATCAAAAAAAGGTGCGGTTTATTTTCTATTTACAGTGACAAAACACAGCAAAGCCAAAAGAAACATAAACAAAATAAATCCTGGTCAACTTGACCTCTGACTAAACATACAGGTTTCCCTAACTAACAACTGGGATCAGCCTGGTGCTGTCCTAGTCCCTAAGTCCCTGGTTTAGTAAATGTCCAAACAAATAGCCACACAGGCTTTGTCTCACCGCACAGGGGTTCACTCTCCCTAGACAGTCCACACAGGTCTGGTTCCAGGCATGAGCTAACATCTAATGAAGCTGGGAGTTCATAGAGGCCTAAATGAGCTGACAAGCTTCAGCTGGTCTCATCAACTCCCTGTCTGTACGACGCCCCACACTCTCCCTAGAGGTATGAGTCATCCATGAGCCCACTAGCCTTAGCTGGGCTTATACAACTCTCCACCTAGTTGTATAAGTCGGCGTAAAGCCTGAATCTGGGCGAAATATATCTACCCCCCTGGATGCAACCAGGTGACTTTACCTTCCTGCTGTCACAATATATATATATATATATATATATATATATATATATATATATATATATATATATATATATATATATATATATATATATATATATTATACACACACAGGGCTTTTTTTTCTCAGACAATAGGTGCAGGAACTCCACCTTTCCGAGTCACCCCTTTTCTCCGCCCCTACCCACCTCCCAGTACCACCCCATTTTATCATTTTGTGGTGCTAAGTAATTTGTATGAAATTTGGTCATGATATCAAGAAAAGCAGTAAAATAGAACCCCCACAGCTAGCAACAATATATCCCCCTAACAATGGACCACCCATAACAAAATGTCCCCCCCCCAGCAACAATAGACTCCCAGCAGCATCAACAGATCTCCGTACAGCCAGCATTACTAGACTCTATGGAAGCCATCAACAATAGACCCCTACCCCAACAGTAGATCTCTTTCAGCAACAACTGAGCCCCCAGCAACCTAAGACCCACCCCCAGTAACAATAGGTCCCTTACCAGCAACAATAGACCTCTTTAGGAACAATAGACCCCCCTGCAAAAATAGATCCCCAGCAGTGAATATCAATACCCTGACGCACACCCCAGCACCCCTTGCCATTACATACAGTCAGTCCAGGAGGTGCTGGAACTGCGTTCCTCTGCGTTCCCGCTGAAAAAAAGCCGTGTATATATATATATATATATATATATATATATATACATATACTGTATGTATGTTTAAAATAAATGCTTTAACCTCCCTGGCGGTATGATTATTTCAGATTTTAGGTATTGAAAGCGGTACCATTATTTTGCATGGAAATTTGGCGTTTTATATTGTAGGTCTGCAATTCTTAGGAAAAACTCACTTAAATCTGTCCAAACCAGAGTCTAGTAGACATCCTGGGTATGATAAAGTTTGAAACACAAAATCATAAATTATAATATAATAAAGAACTATAAATAATTATAACAAATAATAATATAATAATAATAAACATTATTCAATAATGTAATCAAATCAAAAACACTGAAATTTGCTCAGTTGCAGAATTGTCACTGTCATTACTTTTAGTGTTTGATGACGAATTTCCCCACAAATCATTATCGCTCAATTCTGCAAGTGATTCTAATTTATCATTGCTGTTTTCTAGCTGGTCTAAAACCACTTTTGATGTAAAGGGACACTTTTTGGTTGCTATGGACAATCTCCAGTTTCCAGGCAGAAAAAAAAGTATTTGTAATATAAAAGTGCATGCAGGGCACTGGACAGACCACTAGGGACAAAGGGGACGTGTAATTATTTTATACAGTAATGTAATCTGTAAGATTACAGTGTACTGTATGTATACTGTGTTTTTACTTTTTTGAATTTGGCGCCAATCTCCGCCCCCGTGCGTCGCAACGTTGCAGGGAACGGAGCTCGGCGGCACTCGGGCACTGTGTGAATCAAGCGAGATGACAGCTCGCAGACACAGCGGGGAGACATCGCAGGATCCAGGGAACAAGGTAAGTTACTTTGCCTAGATACTGCAATGCGATCCCGAGTCTGGCTCGGGGTTACCACTAAATGGTACTGAAATTTCACCCCGAGCCAGAATCGGGAATATTGCCAGGGAGGTTAAAGTGGAACTGTGGCCAGCCTGTTGATATTCAAGTATTGGGTCAATGAGTTTCAAAGCAAGCCTTCAGTGACCTCTGTAACTGCCGCCGCTGTGGACAAATGTATTCTCAAAGTTCACAGCACAGGAACTGATATTTTTCAAAGTCACTCTCCCACCTGCTTGCCCTACTCCCCTTTGCAGAACATCCTTGATTACATTAAAGATTACAGTGGCGGCCCCTCCATTAGGGGCACTGGAGCGCTGCCCTCTCTATCCACGGCCGCCACCCCCATGCTCTATCCACAGCCGCTACTGTTTGCTGCCCCCCCCTCCAAAAAAAAAAAATACCACCGTCCGCCACTGGCTGGAAGGCTGATGAGTCACTGCCAAGAGGAGGAAGAGCTGTCTTAGACAAAAGTTGGCCCTAAATGGATCAAGATTCATCCGAAGATGGCCCTTTCAGCACCACCTAAGATAGGTATTCTTCATAGTCTGGTTGTAAGGTTCAGCATGTAAGCATGGTTTTACCATGCAAAGCTGTCTTTTCCTTAAAGTGGAGTTCCAGTCTGTAAAGAAAAAAAAATACTGTAGCTGCTAACTTTTAATATAAAGACACTTACCTGTCCAGGTATATCGTGATGTCGGCACCCCTAGCCGATTCATCCATCGGCTGTGGGTTCAGGCTCCGGCATCTCCACTAGCCGGTTTCCTACTGAGCGAGTTGCGCTGCGCTTTCTGAATGGTCCCGCTGTCTGCTGGGACCTTTGTGTCTCCTAGAAGGCAGTGGGGAGAAGGAGGAGGGGACGGACATTTCGTAGATTGCCACAATTGTTGTGCTGCGATCTTACCCGGAAGTGGGTACCTGGTTTTGACAGGTATTCGCTCCTCCCCAAAAAGTGCCAAATGTGGCAGTGGAGGGGGGAGGGTGCGAACAAACAGTGCTTCCACTTTTGGGTGGAGCTCGACATTAAGGCAGGTGTGAGGGTGCGAGCGAGGGTGCGGGTATGCAGACAGTGTCCAATCAGGGCTTCTTATCTACACCTGCATGCCTGTCAAATTATGACCTTCAGTTGTGTCCATACAGCTCCTGCATCCCCATAGAGTAACATAGGAAGTCTGTATGCAGCTCCAGCCGCATACACAAACCATTAATTCACACTGAATAGGCCACAGTACCCAAAATGAGCCATAATTATGATTTATTCTGTTTCATTTTGTTATTTTTTTCATTTTTAAAACATATTTTTACATTTTATTTATTATTGTATTTATATGTGATATATCAGGGGTCTAAACAGAACCCTGATGTTTCACTTCTGAGACATGGAAGAAGATTGAGGATACATATGACAATCGTCAAACATGCGGTCCTGTAGGCCCTCTTTCTCTGGCATGACATGTGTAGCATGGCACACTAGTACCTCAAGCATATATTGGGCCATCTCCAGCCAGTGTCACATCTTTGGTACCCAGGAGGTCCATTTTTTTATTTATAGCCCTTTTGTGCCTGACAATGTTTGCTTGAAAGAGGGGGTGATGGGTGAAAATTTGTTAATGCAATATTTCCTATTCCCTGAACTAAGGAAAGAGAGTTGTTTTTATCAGCTGGAAGCTGTTACCAAGCTGGCATATAGGTGCTGGGCATGTGGGGTGGGTGGGGATTTTTTTCTCTTTTTTTTGCACCCTCTTGTCTATGGAAAATAAATTACAGGAAAAGATCAATGAGAACTGAAGGGGGTTGAAATGAGCCTGCCCTGCAAAATCCCATTGGATCCCCATTTCCAATGCCAAGATTTGTACTCAGTTTGCATTGCTGTTCCTACCTGTGTCTGCTTAATTAGGACAAACTGACAAAGAAAACATAATAAAGACTATACTGTTAAAGTAAATCTGTATTTATGTTTAAAAAAAAAAAAAAAAAGGAATCTCCCACTCTGAGGCCACCCATACCAGGAACTGTCCACTAGATTATATAGGAGGTATTGCAGCACAAAGAGTTTGGATAAATTAGGGCTTCAGGGGTCTTTATAGCGTAGCTTATTTTTATAGATCCAGATGGGCTCCCTTTTACAGCACACTGGCTGCAGGACAAAGTTGCTTTCTCAAAGCATTCAGATTTGTTGTGGCCTCCACCTGTCAATTTAGACCTATTACTGCTTGTTAAAAATCAAATGTAACATGCAAAACTACCTAAAAAACAGTATTTTTTTCCCAGTGGAAATGAATCAGATTTGGTTGCTGATGTTGTATTTAGGCTAAGCTAAATGTAAAGTAAAAAGAAATCTATTACACATCCAAAATAGGTGATGCCACAACACAGTGTCACCGATGCTGTCCATGAAAATCTTAATGGTATGTAACACCACATGCAGGCTAGGCATCTCAGAAGCATACCATTAAAATGATTGGTGTTTTTTCCATGTTACCCTCAAAGTCACAATTAAAGGATCCTTTCCACCCTGTAAAAGTATTTTTTAAATAATTTATGCTTTGATAAATGTCCACCATGGTAGTGCCCAACTTCCAATGCCATTTTGTTATACAATAAAGTTACCTATTAGGCCTCATACACACGACCGATTTTCTCGTCGTAAAAAACACGTCGTTTTTTTCGACGAGATTCTTGTTAAGCTTGTCGATTTTCTCGTCAAGCTTTCCATGCGTACACCCTGACAATTTCCAATTTTGTCGTTGTTCTCTGCGGTCACGTCCAGCACGTACGACGGCACTATAAAGGGGAAGATCTTTTTTCTTGGCGCCACCCCTTGGGCTGCTTTTGCTGATCTCGTGTTACCGCGTGTGAAGTAAAAGTTTGGGAAGAGACGATTCGCGCTTTTCAGTCTTCGTACTTTTCAGATCGTTTTCTGCGGTTCAGTTTGTGCTTGTGGGTTCGTATCTTGACTTTCAGGGTGTCTAGGCAGGTCGTATCTGTTTTACAGTGCGTTCTTGCCTGTTCGTTTCTGATTTTCAGTTCGTTATTCATAGGCCTTGCTGTTCTAAAGTGCGTTCTGTTCTGTACAATCTGATAAGACGACCGTTTCTTAGCCATGTCGCCTGGACGTTCTCGTCGTCGAGTTTGTGCTGTGCGTGCGCTTGGTGTTGGTCTGCTTGTTTTGGACCAAGACCAGTCCATGAATGGTGTGAGGAGGAGTTCATGGACCAAGAATTGGTTGCTCCAGCGGGACCAATTCTGCCATATGCCTCTGCTGCGGGAGATCGTCGAGAATAATCCTGAGGACTACAGGAATTTTCTGCGGATGTCTGACCCCGTTTTTCAGGAACTGTTGGCTTTGGTGTCCCCCTATATTATCAGGAAGGACACCGTTATGCGGGAAGCCATCAGTGCTGAGCAGCGGCTCATCGCCACGTTGCGTTACCTGGCGACAGGGAGAAGTCTTCAGGACAGTTCACCACAGGCATCTCCCCCCAGGCTCTGGGCCTCATAATCCCAGACACCTGTTCTGCCATTATACAAGTCCAGCAGGAGGACTATATTAGGGTAAGTTTTCTCCCTTAACATCACATTTTATATATTACATGTATGCTAATGTATGGTATTTCTTTCATCCTTCCCTAATTACCATGATTGTAATATGCTGAGAATGTCCCTTTTGTCCCCATGCATGCTGGAAGCTTTAGATTGCCCCTTTTTTCTCCTCCATAAATATTTCCCTTCACTAACTTTTCCAGCAGGGGCGCCTGTTGCTCCAAATGTTTGGGGGTTCAAACCCCAATTTAGGAAATAAACTTCCTCCTTTTTTGCTCTGGTGCCTATTAAACGCCCCCAGTTGTCCCCCCTAATGCAGCCATTTTGTTCCCTCCAATGCAGCCATTTAGTCCCCTCTAATGCAGCCAGTTTCCCCCCAGCCCTGCACTTACCTTCTTGTGGTCAGCGCCATCCTTCTTCTGTCCTTGATGTGTTCTCCTTCCCTTGATGTTGCATCAGCCAATCATGTTACCATTAAACAGACTTGGTGAACATGATTGGCAGAGCAGCCTGCCAGTGTTTCCCCAAGGAATGCCCCCCCCCCTGCGTCCCCTATTTTACTTTTAGGAAGCCAATTATATCCCTCAGGTTGTAATGTGCAAGACTATTTTACTACCTGTTTCTGCTATGCAATTTGAACCCCCTAAATGCCGCAATTATTCATATGTCGGTCGCTTTACAAGAGGCCATCCACCTGAATAGTGGGCGGCATAGACAATACATAGGTTCATGCTTGTTCTGAGTGATGGGCACAGGAGAGAGGGGGTAGTGCTCCAGCGCCCACTCTGGACGCACCGCCACTGCAATGCTATCCTGTGGCCAAACACATCTCCCCCCCCAAAATAATTTAGTAATGGCCCATCAGAGGGGGTGATGAATATGATAAATGAGCCTTCCATTATACTTATTTTAAACACCTTAATAAACGTAGAATTTGATTGATGTTGGCCTCTAATGTTTTTTTAGAGATTTTCCTTGTAATGTATGATTTTTGTATTCTAATATTATTATTATTATTATTATTATTCTAATATTATTTCATCTTGTTCCACTCCACAGATCATCAGAGGGGGTGATAAATATGAAACTTGAGCCTTCCATTATACTTAGTCAAAACACCATAAACTGAGATTTTGATTGATGTTGGCCTCGAATGTATTTTCTTATAATCTGCTTGCAATGTTATGTTTTAAATTTCATTTTTTTTTCCATATTGTTTGACTCCCCAGCTTCCTTCCACGCCACAGGAATGGCAGACTGTGGCATCGGAGTTTGCCACGCGGTGGGACTTCCCCAACTGCGGTGGTGCCATAGACGGGAAGCACGTCCGCATCGTGCCGCCACCCCGTTCTGGGTCCTACTACTACAATTACAAGGGGTTTCATAGCATTGTGCTGATGGCGGTGGTGTCAGCACGGTATGAATTCCTCTATGTTGATGTAGGGAAGAATGGCCGGATGTCCGATGGGGGATCCTTCATCCAGACGGAGTTTGCCCTCCGTCTCCAGAGTGACGACCTTGCATTGCCACCGGATGCAGGGAATATTGAAGAACTCCCCTTTGTTTTTTTGGCTGATGAAGCCTTCGGACTCGGACAGCATCTTATGAGGCCATTTCCTCAGAGGACCCTGACCCCAGACAAGTGGGTGTTCAATTACCGGCTGGCCAGGAGCCGAAGAGTTGTCGAAAATGCCTTTGGCATAATGGCCAGCCGGTTCCGCCTTTTTATGACTTCAATACACTTGGCGGACTACAAAATAAACAATGTCGTATTATGCTGCTGTGTGCTACACAACTTTCTGAGCCAAAAATCAAATTCCTATATGGCCTCAGTTTTGCCAGAGGCTGGACTTTCCCCTGCAAATCCCCTGCCGGGCCTGGAATCTGCCCGTCCTGGCTTGCCCTCCCAAAATGCCCGTGAGGTTCGGGACAAATACATGGAGTATTTCACGGGTAGGGGGGCAATTCCTATGCCAGCCTATGTCTAAGGATCCAAATAAAAAGCTTGTTTAAACCTTTAATTATTTGTTCTTTCCTGTCTCCTAGTTTGTCTTAGTGCATTTGTAGTGCCAAGTGTATTTTACTTTAGTAACTAACAACCATTTCACTATGTAACCTTACAAAATAACCAAATAAGCTTAGAGGGTATTATAAAAAGAAGCTACACGTTGTTTGTGGTCAAATATTTTACTCTGTGCACATTCACACCATTTTTAGTTTTTTTGGGTTGGCCTGGCCACAAACCGGCAATTTTTTGCTTATGAAAATACAAAAATAACAGTTGCATTCCAAAAATTACAACATTGGATACCTCTGAGCAATCTGAGACATTCACTTACACAAACTATGTCTCTATGTGCCCGTCCTAATATGGGGTCCTGCCACCCCTTGCCCAGCCAAAAATTGAATATGCACACATTTGGGATTTTTTTCATCTAGGAAGTTTACAATCCTGATCCCTATTGTCAACATGTGCTATCTGCCATCAGGGGTGATCAATGGACGTGTTTTGGGGGTGCAACCCCTTCCTCAGTTCACCGACTTTAGATACGAGGAAGGGGTTGCACCCCCAAAAGACGTACATGGATATCCCCTGATGGCAGATAGCACATGTTGACACACTGTGTGCAGATTCAATTTTTGGCTGGTTTGATTGTCAAAAATATTCTAAAATGTGCAAACACAAACATGTAAAAACAAATCTGTTTGGATGGCTTATTGAATTCTCCCCAAAACATCGAGAATGTCTTTAAATGTTTGTTCCATCACATGGATTCTTTGTTTAATTAGGTCCAGTTCCGTGCTACATTCCATCACTTGCTGGATGAGGCGGAGGGCACTGTCAGCAGAGAACCGTGTACTATCCTTCACAACATTTATATCCCCTAAAAACAAAAAACAAAAGGTATTATAACTCTGCAGGCCTACATCTCTTACCTGAAGCTGTGGTGACAGATACTGACCTGTTGTGGTGACCAGATCCACAACGTCATCCACCTCTCCTTCCTGCACTTCTCCTTCCTCCACCTCAACTTCCTGCACATCTTTCGGTTGTGGGTCTTTGGGAGTTTGGGGTTGCTTGGAAGTTGTGGGGTGCATGTGCTCCCTGGAGTGTTCTCCTTCCAGTCTTCTCTCCCCTATGAGAATCAAACAAAAGGTCTATTTATCACACTGTAAATCTCAATGTTAAAATAAAAACAGGCTAAATTGCTTGGAAGTGTGGTACAAGTGTGTGTTTGGGCGGAATTTAAAGAAGAATGCATTATTTATGACCAAGAATATGTTTAGTATTCACCTTTGGATGTAATTTATTTGACATGGAGGCACCACAAAAATTCACTGATGCACCTGTGTGGGACACCCAAAAAAGGCGGGTCTGGTGGCCCACACTATAGTGCTCCAAAGTACAGATGTGGAAGCAGCTGCTGAGTGTCGTCTCCTTTACACTGATAAAAGTTTGCATTTCATTCTCTTTACAAACACATCATCTAGCCTAAAAATTTCGCCACAATATTTGACCAAAAATGGCAGATGTCTAATTACTTTTGTGGCTATAAAATAAGCCAAAACCGCGGATAGTGGCCGAACGAAGTGTCTGTAATGTAACGAACGATTACTGTGCCCAACCAAGTTCAAAATATTACATTTTGGAAGGGAGTCCAATATGAGAAACCAAAATAAAGTGCAACATGTAAGTTTAGAAAAAGATTAATAGCAGAAAAGTCTACATTTTACTTACTTTTAGTGAGCATTCTCTTTATGCTCCTCAACTGCTCTGGCTCCCTCAGTTTGAGGTCTGACCACCTCTTTCTGAGCTGCTCATTTGAGCGTTTCACCCCGAAATTCGTGTTCAGACTCTTCACGACTTTAGTGAGGATTTTGGCCTTCCTTCTATTTGGTTTGCTATACGGCCCATGCTTTGCATCATAATCAGACTCGAGCAAGATGTCCACCATCTCCGCCATCTCCGCCAAAGACATATTCGATGCCTTGAATCTCCTCCTTGATCGTGACGTTTCCTCGGTCTCCGGGCTTGTCTCCTCCTCGTTAGTTGCGGAATTATCAGACACCTGCAGTAACTCCGCCATATCTGTCTGCGCGCCGAAAGAGAAGGGGCGGGGAAAAGATGTTAGTTAGAACGTCATGGGCGGGCGACGTGTGCGGAGCGACGTGTTCGTATTTTGACGCATGCGTGGTGTGTATATAGCAAACACACATGTGACTATAGTACGTTCGGTGTGCGGAGAGAGGAGTTCAAGTGACGGACGTGCGAACGAAGGTATGTGATTTTGTGACTTGTACAAATTGTTGGCCTATACTGTCTTGAGAATGTTGGAGGATATATATGGTGACTAGGATGTTAAGGAGGTTAGACTGTTTGCCTCACATTAGTTATATATAATTTATTTAACTTGCAGATACAATATGAATGTCTTTATAAGCGACAAGGATTTCCTGGCGGAATTTATTGACCGGGTAAGGGAGCTGCCCGCTCTGTGGGAGACGAAAAACCCCATCCACAAAAAAAGAGGGGTGAGAAAAGCAGCGCTGGAGAAGCTGCTCCCATTTGTGCATACCAAGGTGCCCACAGCCACAGCAAAACAAGTGGACACTAAAATTGGCAGCTTGAGAGGTACCTACAGGACTGAACGCTCTAAGGTGCTGGCTTCTCAGAGGTCAGGAGCAGCAGCAGGTGATGTTTATGTCCCGATTTTGTGGTACTACAACAGGATGTCCTTCCTGGATGACCACATTGAGACAAGGCCATCACTCTCCACTCTTCCCCCCAGACTTCCCTGCAGCCAACCTGAGCCTTCTCTGGAGCAAGAGGAGGCAGCCATCCTGGATGATCCTGATTTGGCCATCTGGAGCCAGGTATAGTATTAACTGAAAATGTATTGGGATAAACTTAATGTTTGACAAATATGTCAAGATGACAAACATAAAATATTTTGGATTCCACAAGTGAAATCAAGATCTGTAGACATTAGTCTGCACTTAATTGGGTGCTAAATAGTCAATCTGATGTAGTGGAAAATTTAAAGCAAGGATTTATGGATTTACATTCTAATTGCTTCAATCAGGATTACAAAGTTTGATGCAAAGATTAAACCAACATATTAAACTATGTCCCTTTTTCATACACAGGATGAAATCAGCCAGGAGGAGGGTCTGGAAACTGTCAGGCAGGAGGAGGAAGGGCCCAGTGGCAGCCAGGAGGTGGCAGGGCCCAGTGGCAGCCAGGAGGTGGCAGGGCCCAGTGGCAGACAGGAGGTGGCAGGGCCCAGTGGCAGACAGGAGGTGGCAGGGCAAAGGAGAAGCACCAGATCCCAGGTGCCTCCCATCCGGCTTCCCAAAAGAGGCAGGAGGGACAGGAGCACGAGTGAGGCAGCAATGGCCCTTATTCGTGAGGCCCATGTCACCCTCCAGGAGCCCACATCCCCTGAAGAGGCCATTGCCGGCCTAGTGGAGGCTAAGTTCAAGGTGATGAGCATGGAGCAACGCCTCCTATGCGAGCCCCTGCTCATCACCTTGCTCAACAAGGGGGTGATGGAGAAAATTACCCCCAATACCGCCATATGTGAGGTGGCACAACTGACCCAACCTCAACCTCCACCTCCCCCTTCTTCTTCTGCCCCACCCCCTTCTGCTACACCTCCACCTTCTTCTTCTGCCCCACCCCCTTCTGCTACACCTGCACCTTCTTCTGCCCCACCGCCTTCTGCTACACCTCCACCTTCTTCTTCTGCCCCACCCACTTCTGCTACACCTCCCCCTTCTTCTGCCCCACCCCCTTCTGCTACACCTCCACCTTCTTCTTATGCCCCACCCCCTTCTGCTACACCTCCACCTTCTTCTGCCCCACCCCCTTCTGCTACACCTCCCCCTTCTTCTGCCCCACCCCCTTCTGCTACATCTCCTCCTCCTGACAGGAGTACCCCTCCAGTGGCCCAGCCTCCAGCCAAACGAAGAAGGAAGGCTGCAGGGAAGGCTTCAGGGAAGGTTGCAGGGAAGGTTGCCAGGAAGAAGAGGAAGTGATGGCCTTGCTTCATTGTGGTCGGACAGAAGGCAGCCTGTTGTAGTACCACACACTTGGGACATATATATCACCTGCTGCTGTTCCTGACCTCTGGGAGGCCAGCATCAGATTGTGTTCAGAAATGTTGGCCTTCTCAAGCTCCCAATTTTAGTGTCCACACAGGGTTGCTGTGTGCTCTGGGGTCCCTGGGATGCACAAATGGCAGCAGGTTCTCCAGCGCTGCCTTCTCTTTATTTTATTTCGAAACATGAATAAATGTGATTTTTGTTTAAGTTCATACTTGACTATGTGTATTTGTAAAAATTAAAAATCTAGCTTTGGAGTAAGCAGATACATTTGACTGACAAAAAAAGGGACAGATAACAACCTCCCAAAAGAATAACTAAATCTGATTTGCAAAAAAACATGGTGGAAAATTTAACTAATATAGATTCCAAAATTAAATGGGAGATCACTATCAAAACATTGCGAAATTATAATTAACATAATTTTGAAAAATATAACCATTTAAATTATTCCTAAAAACTTGCACGATATAATACACATAAATCTTCTTCAGAGCAGCATGAAAAAGGTTAAAAAAAAAATAGTCATAACTCTGTGTGAATATCAGCAGCAAAAGAAGGTCACTCGTTTTGATTAATGTAACATTCTAACGAAGATTTCAATGCAGAACATTTAAACGATGCAATAATTTGGAGCGTGACGAATGTGCTCTCTCCATTACGAAGGCTTGTTTTACCAGAAGATGCGCTCCCGTCTCATAGTTGCTTGTGAGCATGCGCGCTTTTGGAAGAGTCGTAAAAGCATACACACAAACCATTTTCTCGTTACAAAACAGGCCGACGAGAAACAAGACGAGGAAATCTGGAATCCTGACGAGAAAATAGAGAGCAGGTTCTCTATTTTCTCGTCGAGATTCTCGGCAATTTTCTTGTCGTAAAACCATACACACGAACGTTTTTCTCGACAAAAAAGCTCTAGCGGCACTTTTCTTGACGGTTTTGGACGAGAAAATCGGTCGTGTGTACGAGGCTTTAGACTTAAAAATGGATCAAGTTTCACCGCCCATGTACCTCAGTGGGATTTGCTGCTAAATTGCTTTTTTTTTTTTATTTCAGATGCAAATCGAAACCAGGTCTATCCCTACAGCTAACTAAAAAAGAAAGCAAGTGCACAAATCATGAGGTCACATTAACTCATAGCTGTGGGCATTCCTCCACAAACAATGTAAGAATAGTTAGAACTCAGAAAGCTGACATTTCAATTCAAGTATCTTCAAATTACAAACATATCTTTTATAATGTTTTCAATCTATTTTCACTTTTGTCTTCATTTCCTTGGGACTGTCAGTTTTGAAAATGCTCTAATTACACTTACATTGTTTTTTAAAATCTGGGAAGTTGTGGCAAGAGATAATTGATGCTGTTCTGTGTCTTTGTCTCAGAAGTTATAACTTACTGCCATAATTCCACTTTCAGTTCCTGAATGTTGTGGTATTTGATTCTGATTTGCAATCAACTCTTGCAACAGGATATTTTGATGAGCAATCAGTCTTTTTTTGTCCTTTTTTTGTCTCTGCCAAAATATTCCTTTGTAATCTTTTATACTGTCCGATTTTACCATCTTTTATTTGCCTCAGCTAGCCAATGGCCTCATTCATATCTAAGAATTATTGGCTTTGCTTTAAATTGTATCCACAAATATGCTTGCTCAGCTTTTAGTTGTCGGATTGACTGATCCAGTGCTGCATTATTTTAATATCTTGAGCTGAAGGTCTGAATATTGGATTCTGTTTTGTTCACATTACCAAAAAATGTGCTTTAAAGGAGAAGTAGGGCCAAAGCTCTTTTGACCCTACTTCTCCTGTGGGTCACAGTAGTACACGTAGTTCTCCATGCCTGTGACCCAGGTTCAGCCCTTTTACACCGTGCTGCCCCCAAGTGTCGGCGGTAAAACGCCACTATTTTTAGCGGCACTTTACCGTCGGATTTGCGGCGCATTTCGGCCGCTAGCTGGATGCTTTTAACCCCCGCTAGCGGGCGAAAAAGTGTTAAAACCACCCGCAATGCGTCGCTAGAGCGGCGTTTTGCCGGCGGTACGGCAGCACTGCCCATTGATCTCAATGGGCAGGAGCACATTAGGAGTGGTGAGTTCACCGCTCCTAATGCGCTCCAAAGAAGCTGCTGGCAGGACTTTTTCTGACGCCCTGCCAGTGCACCGCTCCAGTGTGAAAGCCCTCAGGCTTTGTCAGAGAACGTACCTTGCCGGGCGTGTTGGTGGTCGCTTTGGTGTACGTTCGCGCGCGCCGATGCGCGCTGATGTTGGGCATGTTCCTGTCCACGCTGGTGCACTTCCCAGACTGCGCGTGCGCGCGCCTGTGCGCGATGGTGTGCCTGTGCGCGCGGGTGCATGTGCGCGCGTTGCGACCGCGCGCCATTGCGCGCGCCGATGCGTGCCGGTTTGCCCATTTAGACTCCTGGAACACTTCAGACCGGTGCTGTCTGATCTACAGTCCCCTGTGTACCCTGCTCCTGTTAATTGCCTGAAACCTGATCTTCTGACCACCCGGCTTGTTACTGGACTTTTCCTGCTATCCGCCTGCACCCGACCTCGGCCTGTCTTTGACCCTGAACTTGCCTACCCCACTGTACCATACTGCCTGAACGTTACCGAACCCTGCTTGTCTTGACCACTCTCTCTGCACCTGCCCAGCTGCGCTGCTCTACACACCTGCCTGCCTACCTGCCTGCCTGCAGCCAGCCCGGCTCAGCTACTCTCCTGAACCCAGGATCCCGAGCTGCCTTCCAGTAACCACTCTCAGGCTCTCTTACCCTTCCGCACTCCCGTGCCTCCTGTCTGCACTACCAGGGGCCCGCGAGTCGGATCTGTACGGGGGACCTTCCTCTGCTCTAACGGACTCGCTGATCAGGTACGTACAACCCTGACAGGCTTTCACACTGGAGTGAATGGAGCAGCTGTTTTAGGAAGGTTTGCAGGCACTATTTTTAACGCTATAGCGCCTGCAAAATGCCCTCAGTGTGAAAGGGGTCTAAAGGCCGCTGTCGGCTGACATCACTCTGCCGGTCCAAGTTCTGGAGGCTTCCTGACTTTAATGGAGGGGCTGATGCTGCATCCACCTAGGTGAGTATGTATGTTTGATATTTTGAAATCCCACAATTCTTTTAAAGCTGAAGTTTAGCTCAAAATTATTTTAGTCCTACAACTTACCAGTAATGAAATATACCCCACATCAAGCAGACAGCTGGTTCCAGTGGAAATATTCACTGCAGGGATGCCCTGTCTTCTTCCTGTCTTTAAACATCTAACATGCAGGGGGTTAGAAGCTTCAGGTCTCCAGGCTAAATTCAATTAAAAAGTTCCTGACAGGTGCCTGACCTTTCCCTGTCATCTATGGGGAAAATTTGTTTTGTTTTTTTCTAACAAATTCCTACTTTTCAAAACAATTAAAATTCGGATCAGTCGAAATGCGATCGACCAATTCAAATTCTGTGTGAAGAAATAGCTGGTTGTTAAGCAGCGGGCCAGGAAGCCGGGCGCCCGCGTCCTTAACTACCATGAGTCATCATCTGTCAGCGGACTTCCCCACTGACAGATGAATGTAAAGATAAAGAATGCAGGCAATTGCCCGGTAATAAAAAAAAAATGAAAAAAACAATGGTGTAGGGCCCCCCCCAGTCCATACCAGGCCCCCTTACATGACATAACGTGATGTCAGAAGGGTGACGTAACCAGGTGGCCCACCCCCTTGCCTATATAAGAACTGTCAAACCCGAAGAGAGGGCAGTCGTGTAGTCCTCTAAGGAGGCAAAACATTTTTTGCCATTTTTCTATTTTTCAGGTCGGCGCGCATCGTGATGGACATCGAGGGACACATTTTTTTTCTTTTAATAAAGGATTCGTCAAACACAGTTTCCTGTGTTTCTTACTCCTTGACAGAAAGTGATGGAAAAGTGAATGTAGC
Source organism: Rana muscosa (assembly GCA_029206835.1). Lineage (NCBI taxonomy): Eukaryota > Metazoa > Chordata > Amphibia > Anura > Ranidae > Rana > Rana muscosa. The sequence goes on from CM055121.1 coordinate 825,529,990, forward strand.
GCTGGTGGTTCAAGGAGAAAAATAAATGTCTCACTAAGTGAATATAACCACTGGGTGTGAACAATGAAAATATAAACAATGAAACCAAGTGAATATGAATGTACATGTGCTAATAAGTCCACATAAGGAAAGATATGATGTGAAAATTCCATCAACATAGCATGTGAAATAACGGTGAAGATAAACGTGTAGCCACATCGATCGTCATACAAGACTTTCTTTCAGGTGAGTAAAAGAAGATGGAATACGCTTACCAGAACCAGTGGATCTACCTGTCAGCGACAGCAGAAAATTCAGGCATAGGAAATCCCAACTACAAATAGGCTCAACTTTTCTGGCGACTCTGGGTAGTAGGAACCACGAACATAGCCATTAGACCCGACAGTCCACGGCTGGGGACCCGGGATGGATGGTATCCTGGATATGTGGAATGACACAGAGCTCTTAGGGTGTCCACCCTGTTTCCAACGGATGTTAAGACAACTTTGAATGGAAAGAAACCCTGAAGGGGTCAGTGAAGGGCACGATGGAACAGCTCAAAAAACCTAATCCACCAGACCATGCAAGGAGAAAGAAAAACGGCGCTCCAATGGTGCAGGTCAAAAGGTATTTGGGTTTTAATGTAATAAAACCAACAAAAACATTAAAAGTGATCACAAGTAACAATAAAAAAGCAATATGGGGAGTGGCGTACCTTGGTATGGATTGGGGGGGGGGACCCTTTTTTAACATTTTTCTATTGCTGGGCAATTGCTGGCATTCTTTATCTTAATATTCATCTGTCAGTGGGGAAGCGTCACAGATGATGACTCATGGTTTGCTAAGGATGTGGGCGGCCGGATCCCCAGCCCGCTGCTTAACAACCAGCCATTTCTTCACACAGAATTTGAATCGGTTGATCGTTTTTCGACCGATCCAAATTCTAATCTTTCTGAAAAGTTGGAATTCGTTAGAAAATTAATAAATTAAATAAACTTTAACGAAAACAAAACAAAATTTTACGAAAACAAAGCTAAACTAAACAAATTCCGAAACCAAACGAAACAAATTCCATAACCAAGCGAAATTAGTAACATAACGAATCTATCCAAAACAAAACTAACCAAATTTTTACGTTCTGCACATGTCTACTGAATAAAGCTACACTATGAATGTTCCAGCACACTTACCTATGAAGATCTAAGGAAATCCATTTTAGGGAAAGTTCTCCAGCTGAATAGTTAACGAATGGGTACCATTCACTTTATTAGAAGATTTTTAACAGAACCTATTGTGCAGACTACACAGAATTGGGAAAGGGAGTAAGAGAACACAGTGTACCTAAAACACGTTGCCAAGTATAGAATTCAATCTTCTGTACATCTTTGTGATCTCCCTTTACATACAGCTAAGCTGACTGGATAAGGACTCGTGATTTCAATCCTTGGAGATCAAGGTTCTAGTGTCATCTTGATCATAGACTTGTAAAGCAGAGCCGTAACCATGGTTCTTCTGCAAACTTTTTCCTAAGCCAGTAACTTCTCTCCTATTGGATTCATGTGCAGGCCCTTTCTTAAGGCTGATGACTTGACTTTCAGCAAACAAGCATCTTTAGAGGCCTCACTGGAGGTGAGACTCTTGCAGAATACAACCTCTTTGACCTAAGCCCAGGATAGAAACAGCTTGCAACACCATCCTCCTACAACATAAGCCCCAAAGAGAAATAACATTTAGCAGGTGTATGCCAAACATTTAACAAATCTCCAGCCTACACTAGGCCCAGACCCCTGATGATTGGCTGGGTTGTTAAACATTCATTACACAAAATGTTAACTTTTCACACACAACTTGATGGAGCATGCCCAACAGCATTTGGTAAAAGCATAAACAGCCAATGCTTAGGGACACTCACTATGAAGAAAACTAATACCTGACTGCTTCCTAGCAATCACACAAAAATATAAATGTTCTACTGTAAAATAACAATATTTTAACACATATAAAATATTGTGCCATACGATTCCTGCCTTTATAGCAAAATGGGGTATACCATATTTTATTCAGCTATGTCTGTTTCTGGTATGTATTTTTTTCTTTCTAATGTATGAGGTGTATATTTTGAAAAGAAGTAATGATTATTTTATTGCTTCTCCTGACAGCTGATGTTTATAATGAAATATTTGAGTGATTTCATACTATGAAACAGAATGGTACCCATCCAGTCTGTTATCGTTTCATAGGAAAAATTTAAGATCTATTTGAGGGGAATTTGATATAAATCAAAGACAAATAAATCTTAAAGCATGTAATGAATAGAGAGTGTGTGATTCACTTTTCTATTTTACACATTAAGGATGTTTAGATTTTTCTCTCCTATGACTGACATTTCCTGCAAAGGCCTTGTAATGGGTGCTTATTTTTACATTAATACACTTCAAAGATGACCTTGGTACATTATACAACTAATGGATTTCCCACATTTCATTGCAAATGCTTTCTTTCACTAACACTTACCCCTATTCTAAGCTTGCAAATGATAAAATTAATACATTTAAAAAAAAAACTTTAGAGCAGAGAAAAGCTGATCTAATTAATGCTTTCAATTTTCAGTAGGTAGACTGTGGAGTTGATTTACTAAATGGGTAGAGAATTTCCATTGCAAAGTAAATGTTCACCTATCTTAGCCCTAACCTCAAGGTAGGCCATAATTGCAACAAGGACAATAACTATAATGCAAATTATGCCAATACTTCTGCTCATAATATCATTGTGCTGAAATGCATCTTGTGTATCTAAACAAATCCATGCCATACTATATCATGTCTGGTTTAGGAAACCTACAAAACAAAAAGCAGGTCAGAGGTGCTGAGACGATGGCAGAACTCAGTCCCTAACAGATGTATGAATCAAAGAAGAAAATTATTTTGCCCCTGGAACTTTAAAGAGTTGTGCCAAATTACCGGTAAATGAATTAACCATGTAGTAAGCAAATATACATTTTATTCAATATAAAGTTTAATATCCAACAAAGTAGACACTACATGTGTCATAAAAACAAGCACAATAGACATACACTACTAAAAAGTACCATATATGCAGTATATACTTGGGTTGAAGCACTTTTAAACTTGAGTCTATACTATGTACTATGGCTGTTTCCTGATGAAGTGGATGCTGTTCCTCGAAACGCACAGAGGATCCAGTTTAACCACTTAACGCCCGGCCTATAGACAAATGATGTCCAGGCAGTGGTTTTGTTATCCTGAGTGGACGTTCTATGATGTCCTCTCGGTAAGCGGCACGATCTGTCACTGGCGATGTCCATGGGACACAGCCGATGAATGATTAGAGTACCGGCTCAGTCCTGGAACCATGTGACTGCTGTGATGAATCACAGCAGGTCACATGACAGTTGCTCACAGTGGATGTCTTTCTTTCATTCCATCCAATGTGTACAACTGTGTTGCTAGCTTTGATTGGTCAATTTGATCACATGACACAGACAGGACCAATCACAGCCCATCTGTACCATGTGATTAGATTTGACTATTCACAGCTAATCACAACAAAACAGAATGAATCACTTTTATTCAGTAAAATGCTTGTTTAAAGCAATGTAATGTACTGCTATAAGCAAACATGTGTAAAAAATAAAAATAAAATCCTGTCCCCTCCCCAGAGCAGTACAATGTTACTACAGCAACAATATATTGCTTTGGTCACAGTGTGTTAAAAATAATAATAATAATAATAAAAAAACAAAAATGTAAATAAAATAATTTAAAAATAACATTTTTTTTTTCATACTGTCACCAGTCAGTGTCCCTTATCACCACCATACAGTGTTATATGATAACACTGTACTGCACTGGTAACAGTATGTAAGAAAAAAATAAATAACATTTTTTATTTGTTTCTTAATTCTCCATAAAATTATGGCAAAAAATGACTTCAAAAAAACTCTGCAATGACTCCTACTAAATACATTGGACTGTCTACTTTCTGAAAAGGGGTAATTTGGGGGGTATTTCTACTGCACTGGAATTTTAGGGCCTCACGAAATAAAATACAGTACATCAGGATTGATCAATTTTCAACTTTCATACAGACTAAATAATATGCACTTATTTTCACCAAAGAACTGTAGCAGAGTACATTGTGCACTAAATTTATAAAGAACAATTGTTTATTTGCAAAACTGCATTTTTTTTTTTCAGGCTTTTTTTTTTTATTTAGCAAAAAAAAAACCTGTGGTGATTAAATACCACCAAAAGAAAGCTCTATTTGTGTGAACAAAATGAAAAAAAAAATAGTTGTGGTACAGTGTTGCATGATCGACCAATTGTTATTCAAAGTGCAACAGTGAAAAATGGCCTGGGCAGGAAGGGGGTAAAAGTGCTTGGCATTGAAGTGGTTAAAAGTGTTTCAACCCAAGTATATACTGCATATATGTTACTTTCAGTAGTGTATGTATAATGTGCTTGTTTTTATCACACTTCGGGCTCTTTCACACGGGCGGATCCCGTGATGATCCGCCCCGTGAACATCCACCTGCTCAGCGGGGATCGCTCCGTTGATCCCCGCTGAGCCGGCGGATGACTTGTCCGTCTCTCCAAACTGTGCAGAAAAGGACAGGTCAGATCCCCGCTCTCCTCTATGGGGGGGATCGGATGAAAACGGACCCTATGTCCGTTTTCATCGCATCCGATCCGCAGACGGATGGAAAAGTAGGATTTTCCTCCGTCATGCTAAACGGACCATAGCGGAGACTGATGTCATCGGATGTCAGCGGATGTTCATCCGCTGACGTCCACTATCCCATAGGGATACATGTTTGTCCGTGTGTGGGGGAACAAGCCGTTCCCTCGTTTTTCCTGTCGTGATTCACGGCAGTGTTTTCACCGCCGTGAATCACCATCGTGTGTAGGCGGCATTAGTGTTTTTTACATATACTTTAAAGTGTATGTTACCCTGGATATATATATTTTTCTGTGTGTTTACACGTGTGTGTTTTATATACGTTGTATCACATTCTCTGTCATTTTCATGTACTTATTCCATCTGCAGTATCTGGTTGATCCTGCTAGTCATCTTTCTTCCTTGTGCTAAACTGACCACACAAAGCACAGTTGGTGATCAGTGTTAGTGAGGTCAGTTTTGAACACCCCCCCTGCTCAGGAACATCCTGCCTCAGACTGAGCAGACTATGGAACACAGGCACACTGAATGTCTGCAGTGTCCTGTAAACCCCCACAGAAAGAAGAGATGCATGGTCACATGGTAGAACTTTTTAACCTTGTTAAAAAGTTAAGAAAGATAATTTCTGAAAATAGTTATTACTGCATTAGAAATTGACTATAACGTGTTCAAAACTACAAAATTTAACAGACTTTTCACCTAGTATTTCCACAGTTTAGTAACATCAATGTCACTGGTAGGCATTTTTAACCTCTTCACGCCAGCCGTACGCCGATGACGTCATATCTGATGAAACGCATAGGGCGGAGCCATGAACACACGCTACCACGCACGTGCATCTTTGTTATTAGAGGAAGACTGTTTCCTTCCATGACGTTCTTGTGACGTGCTGTTTATTACTTGCTGAAATGTAAAAGAATTCTCTCTTTTAATAAAGTTTTACAGTATCACACTATGTGGAGCTCTTTTATTATATATACTCTACGATCCATCTTGAGTCTGTTGGATTAAGCTGGCTACTGGCTATTGGAGGAGGCCTTGTGTATCAGCAAAGTGATCTGTGCCTGTAATGCTATTCCAGCCCCTGTCATGGAGCTGGCATTCCGGTAAGCCTTTGGTGAGGGTGTTTTTGGTGTGACCTATCCTAGGAGCCTTTTCCATTTTCACCACTGAGTTTGGGCCTTTATTTTATTTTATTTTCTTTCTGGTGGTTGACAATACTTTTTTCACAATTTTTTACTTTAGATTATTTACACCATTGAATGTGCATTTGTCACTATTTTGCACCATTGTTTTGTCATGATCAATTCAATTTTTTTTTACCTTATTGTGCATATTACATAAGGGCACAGTTAATTATACATTAATTATGAATGCGCTGAAGTGTTTTGGATATAGTGTGTAGCGATACCCCCAGCTAAGAGAGACGCTGAAATGATTTGTTTGGGCCCTGTAATGCACTGCTGTCAACCCCTAGCAATTGGCTCTAACCTCTCCTGGCACAGTCAGTAGGTGATGGCAGGATTGTGTAACCTATAACTCTCGGAGGCACAATCCTGCAATAAACACAGCAATAGGGTATGGCTATCAATAACCATCTCTTCTGCACAGTAAATGACACAAACACAAATGTACTTAACCCTGGCACGTTTACTGAGAGTGTTGGTTAAGCATAGAAAAGTATACATGAACACATGCAGAGCCCTGCAATGAAAAGAGTACTTTTGAAAACAGACAGATATAATAAAAGAAACTAACAGTCCCCGCTGCTGCTATTCTACCTTGTGGGTAAAAATGGCGCCCAGAAATGTCTTCGCTACTAAGTCAGGCCTGACTGTACTATGTAGAAGTTCTGTAGAGGAAAATCTTCGCTAGAAAACGGTGGTGCACTTTTGAAGAAACAAGTTATAATCCACAAAGAGAAAAAGGGTCTTGAACTTGGTGAACACAGGATAAGTCTTAGAGACTCCTAGATACTCAAGGCGCTGTCTCTCCGGTGTATGACTACAAGCACTAGAGTTAATTCTGAACAACAGTTATCTGGCCTAGGGGATCCTGTGTTTGTCTCTGAGCAGGTGCTCTCTCACCCAACCGGACCAGTCCGTGTCCGTATCTTCCGTTGCTGTGTCTCGGTACACAGATCCCATAACACCCGGGTCTTCGGTCCTCCTCGCAACAGCACATGTCAGGAAAGGTTCCATCCGCTGGTGGCATTTATTATTTATCTTGCAGTACTGTGGTCCACCAGCAGGTGTCTCCTGGCAGTTTGTGACTGTCAGGAGAATCTTTCCCAGCTGGTGTTGTATTATCTTTTGGACGCAGTACTGGTTTCCACCAGCGGATGGATCCTGGCAGTGTGGAGCAGACTGCCCTCCCTCCGATCAGGTGTGACCTGAAGCTAATCAGGCATTCCTATAAATACCCGGCAGGTGTATACACACACTGCCCTGGTATCGTCCTCGTGCCCTGACCTGTAGCCTGTCTGCTTGAACCCTGATCCCTGTATCCTGATCCCTGTATCCTGATCCCTGTATCCTGATCCCTGTATCCTGATCCCTGTAACCTGATCCTGAACCTGTTGTGTCCGTCCTAATCCCTGATCCCTGCTCTGCAGCCTGGTTGCCCCCTGCTTGATCCTGTCTCCCTGTCCTGATCCATCCTTACCCCATCTGCTGATCCCCCTGTGTATGACCTCGGCCTGGCCCTGTTTATGATTCTGGTTCCCCCATTACTTGTACATATTTGTCTGTTACTGTTATTAATTGTGGGTTCTGTTTGGTATTGGTTGTTGTGCACTGTGTGGTATTGGAGGTGGTTATATATATATTATTTCACTTATCTTTAATAAATCTTTATATTTCACTTATACGTGTTTGGTGTTCCTCTGTTGCTAGCTGCACAGTTCTGGTCACACTTGGTACGTGACAGTATACCAGGGCCATTAATGATCAGAAGTAGCTGCACAGAGGACCCATTTTGGTTCTGTTACTCTGCTAAAATGAACTCTGATATGATTCCTTATTATACTCTGCTGGCGTCAGAGTGGTGAATATCTCCGTCAGACACTGAAAGAGTGGACCAGTGATCAGCTGCTAGAGATTATTTGTTTAGCTCACTCCTGGGTTGATCAGGGCTGTATGATGTTTGGGGATGTTCAACCTTTAATTAAAATCTGCACAGAGCTGGCTTTGCCTTGTATCCCAGAGGGCCATGATGATTTTTCTCCCCCCTTTAATGTTAATCAGGTCGTATCTTTGGTTTGGCTTCTGGAGGATGACTCCCCATACTTTTTTGAACATTACACAGCTTGTTCCCAACAGAAAATAATAGAGTGTGTTGATTGTGTACAATCCCTTGTCAGACAGGCAGAATGTAAACTGCAGTTTGTGCAGCCACTACTCTCAGCATGGTCTGATATTTTGCAATCGGCCCCAGCCAGCCCACAAAAAAACATCTCTGCTGCCAGACACCTGCCTGCCCAAGAGTCTATTTCTCCATCACCCATGGCAACCCCAGTCGCAGTTCAGTACACACTACTTCCCACCAGGTATCAATATCCAGTCTCTGCTCCCTGCACCTATCCTGCATTCAACCCACCTGCCTCTTCTCAGCTGCCTGCAAGCCCACAAGAACCTCCTCCAGCCACTGTCCCCGTATCCCTGCCATATTCTTCCATTTGCTCGATTCCATCTTTTCCATATACTCCCCCCGTTATGTGCAAACCTGCAGTGACCAAATCTAAAAAGAAGCGGAAGTATTTCCCTACCCACACAATCCAACCAGTAATCCCACCTTCCTCCACACCCACCAACCTGCTCCAGCCTGCGGTCCTTGAGCCCGCCTTCCAGCCTGCAGTTCCAGAACCAGCCTTCCAGCCTGCAGTCCCAGAGCCAGCCTTCAAGCCAGCCTTCCAGCCTGCAGTTCTCAAGCCAGCCTTCCAGCCTGCAGTCCTCAAGCCAGCCTTCCAGCCTGCAGTCCTCAAGCCAGCCTTCCAGCCTGCAGTCCTTGAGCCAGCCTTCCAGCCTGCGGTCCTTGAGCCAGCCTTCCAGCCTGCGGTCCTTGAGCCAGCCTTCCAGCCTGCGGTTTTCGAGCCAGCCTTCCAGCCTGCGGTTTTCGAGCCAGCCCTCCAGCCTGCGGTTTTCGAGCCAGCCTTCCAGTCTGCGGTTCTCGAGCTAGCCTGCCAGCCTGAAGACCCTGTGCCAGCCTGAAGACCCTGTGCCAGCCTGCCAGCCTGAAGACCCTGTGCCAGCCTGCCAGCCTGAAGACCCTGTGCCAGCCTGCCAGCCTGAAGACCCTGTGCCAGCCTGCCAACATGGAGTTCCCGTGCCAGCCTTCCAAACTGAAGCCCTGATGACAGTGTCCCAGTCGGAAGATCCGGTGCCCGTTTCCCGGCCTGTGGTTGTGGTGCCCGTTTCCCGGCCTGTGGTTGTGGTGCCCGTTTCCCGGCCTGTGGTTGTGGTGCCCGTTTCCCGGCCTGAGGTTGTGGTGCCCGCTGCGGTGCCCGTTCCCTGGCTTGAGGTTGTGGTGCCCGTTTCCCGGCTTAAGGTTATGGTGCCCGTTTCCCGGCTTAAGGTTGTGGTGCCCGTTTCCCGGCCCGAGGTTGTGGAGCCCTTTTCCCGGCTCAAGGGTATGTCGTCTGCTGCCCAGCCTGAGTTGATCCCGTCTGCTGCCCAGCCTGAGTTGATCCCGTCTGCTGCCCAGCCTGAGATGATCCCGTCTGCTGCCCAGCCTGAGATGATCCCGTCTGCTGCCCAGCCTGAGATGATCCCGTCTGCTGCCCAGCCTGAGATGATCCCGTCTGCTGCCCAGCCTGAGATGATCCCGTCTGCTGCCCAGCCTGAGATGATCCCGTCTGCTGCCCAGCCTGAGATGATCCCGTCTGCTGCCCAGCCTGAGATGGTACCGTCTGCTGCCCAGCCTGAGATGGTCCCGTCTGCTGCCCAGCCTGAGATGGTCCCGTCTGCTGCCCAGCCTGAGATGGTCCCGTCTGCTGCCCAGCCTGAGATGATCCCGTCTGCTGCCCAGCCTGAGATGATCCCGTCTGCTGCCCAGCCTGAGATGATCCCGTCTGCTGCCCAGCCTGAGATGATCCCGTCTGCTGCCCAGCCTGAGATGATCCCGTCTGCTGCCCAGCCTGAGATGATCCCGTCTGCTGCCCAGCCTGAGATGATCCCGTCTGCTGCCCAGCCTGAGATGATCCCGTCTGCTGCCCAGCCTGAGATGATCCCGTCTGCTGCCCAGCTCGATGACCCGGAGCCTGCTGCCCAGCCCGAAGTGTTCCTGTCTGCTGCCCAGCTTGATGACCCGGAGCCTGCTGCCCAGCTCGATGACCCAGAGCCTGCTGCCCAGCCCAAAGTGTTCCTGTCTGCTGCCCAGCTCGATGACCCGGAGCCTGCTGCCCAGCTCGATGACCCGGAGCCTGCTGCCCAGCCCGAAGTGTTCCTGTCTGCTGCCCAGCTTGATGATCCGGAGCCTGCTGCCCAGCCCGAAGTGTCCCTGCCTGCTGCCCAGCTCGATGACCCGGAGCCTGCTGCCCAGCCCGAAGTGTTCCTGCCTGCTGCCCAGCTCGATGACCCGGAGCCTGCTGCCCAGCCCGAGGTGTTCCTGCCTGCTGCCCAGCTCGATGACCCGGGGCCTGCTGCCCAGCCCGAAGTGTTCCTGTCTGCTGCCCAGCTCGATGACCCGGAGCCTGCTGCCCAGCCCGAGGTGTTCCTGCCTGCTGCCCAGCTTGATGTGATTGTCTGCCCGGATGTGACTTTGCCTACTACCCAGCTGATTGCCATGAACTTTCTCCGGCAACAGCTAGTTGGAGCGTCCGGAGGCCGCTCCTTTGAGGGGGGATACTGTCAGGAAAGGTTCCATCCGCTGGTGGCATTTATTATTTATCTTGCAGTACTGTGGTCCACCAGCAAGTGTCTCCTGGCAGTTTGTGACTGTCAGGAGAATCTTTCCCTGCTGGTGTTGTATTATCTTTTGGACGCAGTACTGGTTTCCACCAGCGGATGGATCCTGGCAGTGTGGAGCAGACTGCCCTCCCTCCGATCAGGTGTGACCTGAAGCTAATCAGGCATTCCTATAAATACCCGGCAGGTGTATACACACACTGCCCTGGTATCGTCCTCGTGCCCTGACCTGTAGCCTGTCTGCTTGAACCCTGATCCCTGTATCCTGATCCCTGTATCCTGATCCCTGTATCCTGATCCCTGTATCCTGATCCCTGTAACCTGATCCTGAACCTGTTGTGTCCGTCCTAATCCCTGATCCCTGCTCTGCAGCCTGGTTGCCCCCTGCTTGATCCTGTCTCCCTGTCCTGATCCATCCTTACCCCATCTGCTGATCCCCCCTGTGTATGACCTCGGCCTGGGCCTGTTTATGATTCTGGTTCCCCCATTACTTGTACATATTTGTCTGTTACTGTTATTAATTGTGGGTTCTGTTTGGTATTGGTTGTTGTGCACTGTGTGGTATTGGAGGTGGTTATATATATATATATATATATATATATATTATTTCACTTATCTTTAATAAATCTTTATATTTCACTTATACGTGTTTGGTGTTCCTCTGTTGCTAGCTGCACAGTTCTGGTCACACTTGGTACGTGACAGCACAGCAGCAGTCAGATGATGTCCCGCAAGCTCCTAGGTGAAACGGAAGGCTGTTTGGAGAAAAACCCAGGCTTCAGGCCTGGTAACACAGCAGACTCGAACAGGAGTTCCACTTGCTGGGCAGGCGGTGTCCAAAGAGGCCAAACTTAGTCCCGCCCCCCAGTTAAATAGCCCACCCCAGCAGTCCTTGCACGGGGCAATGCACCTTGGGTGTCCCGGGGTATTCTGGGTACTGTAGTCTCTGAGGCCTAAAAGCAATACCCTGCTACAAGTGTATATATAGATTCAATAATGTTTATTGGATTTTACAGGATTACAGAAGATTGTAAACAATAACTATGACTTGTGTCGGAAACAGAGATGGGAAAAACAACATAGCAGATGGTAGATAATCTTCAGTAATTCTTGAGTAACAAATAAATGCAATATAGGTTCAGTCATGACTTCAGCTATGAAGATAACAATGTAGTCGTCTGTGCCCAACTGCTGTCTAGAGATATATGGAATGTGTATAGGGCATGGGACGGGGTTGAAGGAGTGCCTTAACTAGAGGGGGGGGGGCGTCTCCGTGGTACTATCCCTAAGAATGCGCAGCGAATACCATTGACGGCCAGCCCCCAGTCCTCTCACCCCCTAACGGGATCTGGCTGTGAGTGGACGGGGGCCACGTTAAAGTTAAGACACATGGTGAGTCTAAGGGGTTTGGTAAGGTATCCAGGGTGCAACTAATAAGGAAACTATTATCGTTCCAGTAAGGGGGAGGGGGTCTCAGTGATTAAACAAAGGTTGTTGTGTATTCGATCGGGTGTAGGTCAGATGATGGCTACGGATTAGGGAATAGACCTTCTTAAAAACAAATGGATGTGTGAACATGTGCACGAAAGGGTAAGGAGGAGCTACAGGGGGGGGGTGGTAAAGTCTAAGGGGCAGTGCCACTAGGAGGGGGATCCGTCCGGTGAAAGTGGGGGTGGACATGTGGTGGTTCCCGGGTATTGTATCCAACAGGCCCATGTGTCAGTGTATTTGGTAGGTGCGTCTCGAGCTTGAAATATGAGTTGTTCCATTTCTGCTATTCTATCTACCCTGCGATGCCACTCCGCAATCGTAGGGGGGTTGGTGCTCCTCCAGTGGATTGGAATGCATGAATTGGCTGCGTTTATGAGGTGTATGGTAAGAGATTTTTTGTAGTTAGAGAGGGGCATGGAAGAGTGATGAAGTAGGAATTGGGCGGGGGTGAATTCGGCGGTGAATGTGGTGATCTGAGCGATAAGGCGGTGGACTTCGGTCCAGAAGGGTTGGATGATGGGGCATTCCCACCATATGTGGAGTAGTGAGCCAGTGCTTGCGTTACATCTCCAACAAGTCGGCGGGAGGTGAGGGTAGCACTTGGAGTTTGTCAGGGGTCCTATACCACTTGGAGTAGATTTTGTATCTATTTTCCTGAGTGGTTACGTTAAGAGATCCTTTATGTATTGCGTGAATATGCGTTCCCAATCGGTCGCGGAGAGTTGTAATGACAGGTCTGATTCCCATTGCCGGGTTAGTTTATCGGTGTCGGAAGTGTGTGTGGAGAAGAGGAGGGCATACAAGGTCGAGATAAGGTGGCGTTGGGGTTCGCCGTTGTTGCAGAGATTTTCAAGAGGTGTGAGGGGTCTCGTCCAAGTGGTGGGTGTTTTAGCGGAATTAAAATAGTGTTTGATCTGCAGGTATTTGAAGAAGGTTATGCGGCTTTCTGGGAGTATTTCAGACAACTCCGAGCAGGACAGGAGGTTGCCATTGCGGAAGAATGCATGCGCTCTGTGTGGGGTAGCGACGGGCACGGTAGTGGTGTCACGGGAGGCCAAACCTGGGGAGAAGTCGGGATTGTGATTCAGTGGAGTCATCGGTCCAGGGGCAGGAGTGACTGTTAAGTGACTGCAGGATTTAGTGAGGCAGGACAAAGAGGCTCCAATGGAGGGGGTGTTTAGAGCTATCAGTGGGGAAAGATGCAGGCTTGATCCAAGGGAGATGTGATAGTGGGATAGTTGTGGATGCATTTTCCAATGCTACCCAAGCCTTTGTGTGGGTGTGGACATGCCAATCTACAATCCTATTTATGTGGCATGCCCAGTGATATTTTTGTATATCGGGGAGACCGAGACCCCCCGATAATTTGGGGAGTGTTAATCTGTCCCAGCTTAATCTGGGGGATTTGGATGCCCAGATAAATGTTCTGCACATTCGTTTGTAAGAAGTAATGAACGAGGGGGGAAGCTTAATCGGGATGGCTTGGAGAAGGTATAGGAGTCTGGGCAGGACATTCATTTTCAATATGGCAATTCTGCCCAACCAGGAAAAGGTGCCGAAGTGCCAATTGTGTAGATCTCCTTGAATTGCCTGGAGGGCGGGGAGGAAATTTTGGGCATAAAGGGCAGATAAATTTGTGGGGATTTTGATGCCTAAATACGTAAGTGCTGTAGATTCCAACCGGAAGGGGAAGTTGAGTTTACATTGCGAGACCAAGGCCGGAGGTAGGGTGACATTCAAGGCTTTTGATTTAGTAAAATTAATTTGTAAATTGGACAATGATTTGAAAAGGGAGAAATCTGCAAGAAGGTTCGGGATCGTGATGATAGGGTCTCGCAGAAAAAGGAGGATATCGTCCGCGTAAGCGGCAATTTTGTAATTGGTGTCTCGGATATCAATGCCCTTGACATTTGGGTTGTCTCTTAATTTGCGGAGCAAGGGCTCCAAGGTAAGGATGAAAATTATGGGGGATAGTGGACATCCCTGACGGGTACCATTAGAGATGAAGAAGGCGTCCGACAGGCGGCCATTGATTCGAATTTTAGCAGATGGATCAGCGTAAAGAGCCATTACCAATTGAATAAAGCGTGGAGGGAAGCCCATCATCCGAAGTGTCGCCTCCATGTAGTCCCAGGCCACCCTGTCAAACGCCTTCTCGGCATCCAGAGATAGGAAGAACCCCCGGGTCGATGACTTGGACAGCCAGTGATGGATGTCAAGGGCATTGGTGGTGTTGTCCCTGGCCTCCCTACCCGGGACAAAACCAACTTGGTCTAGGGAAATCAATTTGGTGAGTAGGGGGAGAATGCGGTTTGCTAAGGATTTGGCGTATAGTTTCAGATCAACGTTAAGTAAAGAGATTGGGCGGTAGTTTGATACCAGGGTAGGGTCCTTGCCCGGTTTGGGGATGAGTGTGATGTGCGCTTCGAGAAACTCCTTACTGGTAGTGGAATGAGGTGACAGAGTGTTAAAAGCTTTAACAAGATGAGGCAGCAAAGTGTCCGGGAAAGATTTGTAGTAGCTTACCGTCAGGCCATCCGGGCCGGGGCTTTTGCCTGGTTTCATTTGCTTTAAGGCAGTCAGTATTTCATCCTTAGTAAGTGGAAGATCTAAGATAGCAGATTCGTCCGATGAGAGGGGGGTAGGGCTGTATTGTGCCAGAAACTCAGATATTGCTAAGCGTCTGTCCTGGGGAGTGCCAGAGGTACGGTCAGGGGGGAGGTTGTATAGGTCAGTGAAGTAGTTGACAAATTGGTCGGAGATGTCTTGAGGTTTAACAAAGGATATCCCGGAGGGGGTTGTTATGTTATGGATGGTGTGTGTTGCCTTTTTGGCTTGGAGAGCCCTAGCTAGGAGTTTACCGGATTTATTACCAAATTCGTAGAAAAGTTTTTGGGACATCGCAAACTTACGTTTCAGGACATAGTTGAGTTCTCTAAGGAGTTCCTCTCTGGCGTGCGTTAGTTCCATTAGAGAGTTTGTGGCTAGAGACGCTTTGTGCGTCTGTTCCAGTTTGCGTATGTGAGCTGTCAGTGTAGCAATTCGAGCCTTTTTAAGTCGGGATTGTTTAGCTGCGAGAGAGAGGAAGTGTCCACGGAGAACACACTTATGTGCAGCCCAGAGCGTGGGGGGGGGGGGGGCATGTCTTCTGCGGCATTGTCAGCGAAGTAATTGGAGAGGCAGAGTGAAGTAGTTAGAATGTCATTGGGATCAGTGAGAAGGGAGTTGTCGAGTCTCCAGATATTGGATCGTGTAATCGTCGGTGGGAGGGAGAGAGTCATAGATATCGGGTTGTGATCTGAGAGTATCATGGGTTCAATCACTGCTGTGGACAGATATGCAAGGTCATTTTGGGAGAGAAATAGGTAGTCTAATCTGGTGTACTTATTATGTGGGGAAGAAAAGTAAGTGAAGTCCTTCACGGAGGGGTTAAGAGTACGCCAGGAGTCATAAAGCAAGAGATTGTTGAGTTGAAGTTTAATTGCCCGTAGGGCTTTGTATGTAAGGGAGGACGATCCGTTGGACATGTCCAAGGCAGGTGTCAATGCCACATTAAAGTCGCCGCCCACGAGTAGGGTGCCTGATTGAAAGCAGGTTAGTTGGGCAAACGTGTTTCTAAAGAAAGCAACTTGTTGGGTGTTTGGGGCATATATATTAGCAATCGTGACGGGTCGGTGATGTAAGGTCCCTTTAATGAAGAGGAACCTTCCCTGTGGGTCCCTCTGGACCTCAGATACTTGGAGGGGGCAAGTCTTTGAAATGAGGATAGAAACACCCTTAGACTTGGATTCAGTGTTAGAAGCGTGGAATACAGTGGGGAAGTGGTGATCGGTCAGTTTGGGGATGTTGGTTGATTTAAAGTGTGTTTCCTGTACAAGGGCAATGTGTGCTCTGGATCGGTGTAGAGAGAGCAGTAGCTGTGATCGTTTTTCAGGAGTGTTAAGTCCTCGTATATTGACTATAGAGTTTGAATTTGAAAGGGTGGGGCTGTGGACCTGGAGCTGTGAGTCGTGCGTCATGACGGTGAGTAGGAAGATGGGGTGGGAGAGGAGGGAGGAATAAAGAACCCGAAAGGTCAGCGGATTTGGGGAGGAGTATCACTGGGGTAAAACCGATGAGGCTGTCGGTAACTAGCCAAACAGTCTCAGGAGAGTCTATAATCGGTAAGTTGCGGTATCAGAACTGAGCGTGTCACTCTAAGAGAGAGACAGTACTCTGAACCTCAACCGTGTGGGGGTTGACGATGCGGAGTTGGGAAGGTGTACTTTACAACAGACAAGTAGCTGCCACCACGGATGGTTAGGAGGAAGATTAGGAGGTAACATCTTGTTTATACGGAAAAGGGGACTGCTTGACGGTAAGTCAGTATATTGGAACGTAAAGGCAACAGTAAATATCTGGCTGTAAACTAACCGGGATGGGGGAAGCCAGCATTATCTAAGTGATCAACCTGCGGCCAGGCCAGTAGAGCGCCTGTGATCAGCACAGAGCCTCAGACAAAAAAATAAATAAAAAAAATAAAAAAATAAAAAAGAGGGGGGGGGGATACGCATGATCCCTGCAAGAGCGCCTCCTACTTGATGAAGACAGAGCTGCGGGGAGGGACTGAACATAGCCCTGAGCTGAGAACAGGGGGAGCCACTGAGTGAAAACTGACATGTTTTGAGTTATAACAGAATGTGTAAACATGCTGGGTCAGAACATAAAAACTGAGTAAACAGACAATAATAAGCATGTGTAGCCTGGGGGGATACTTGTGGTGCAATAGTACAATATTATAAAAAGTCTGGTGCGCGTAAGCATAGCACCCATATTGTATACTTGCTTGGCAGTAGACCCCCGGTGCCGACTATGTTGTAAGTGAAGGAGCCTACAGGCGAAGACAGCGACAATAGCCGGGCCGCCGAGGAAGGTACAAATTGAGGAGGCAGAGAAGGTCCACTTAGTAGATGGAAGTATACGTGGAAGTCGATCTTGGGGTGAGCGTGAGGTCAGGCAGGAGGTCAGGCACGGCTCAAGATCGGAGAAGTGTGATGCCGCGAGTCACAGGGGGGGGGGAGGCGGCTCAGGTGACGTCAGCATGCCGTCGCGGCATCGGAATCAGGCCGCGAAGCCTAGTGGGAAATGTAGTTTGAACCAGGCTTGTGCGGGCCCCGAAGCGCCCGTGGATGTCCGGCGGGTGAAGTTATCACAAAAAAGAAAGGAAAGAAAAAAAAAAAAACAGTTACTAGGTAACAGTGTATATTAGTCCAGTCTTCCGCACTGCCATGAAAAGTAAATTGGCAAAAAAAAAGGGACAAACTGAGCAACAAGAATTAGAGGCCAGAACAAGGCCAAAACGGGCTACAGTCTGTCCGGAGGAGGCCGACTGGCTGGAGTCAGTAATCCCATCGGGTTCTTCTAGCCCTAGGGTAGTTGAAGGGGCTCGTGTCCCGTCGTGAGTAGCGGGAGGGATGATGGCGACCAATAGGTGTAGGAGAGCGTCTCCGTCTGCCACCGCTGTCCTGGGACTCCATGGGCTCGGATTGCAGCCCATCTTTCTTCGGTAGGAGAGGTTGGAAGTCAGCGTACCAGTCAGGGACTGCCACTTGTTGTATGCCCAGAATTTCACAAAAGTGCGGCAGGTCTTCAGGTACCTTTAGCAGAGCCGTGCGGCCCTGTGTGGAGGCAGAAAGGCAAAACGGGAACTTCCACTTGTAAGGAATGTTCCTGGTGCGGAGGACATCTAAGAGGGGCTTCAGGTCCCGGCGGTGCTGGAGTGTGACTGCGGATAGATCTTGGAAAATTTGTACGGTGCGTCCCTCGTAAAGAATTTGGCGCTTCTCATAATGTCCTCCTTAAGTGTGAAATCAACAATGTGGCATATAACATCCCTCGGGGGGTCAGTTTCTCTGCCTTTTGGCCTCAAGGCACGGTGTAGCCTGTCAATTTTTATTGCTGTTTGAGGAGGCCGACCTAGTAAATCATTAAAGATGCTCACTATTGCGGGGGTAAGCTGGTCACCCTCGATCGATTCGGGGACATTCCGGATTCGAACGTTGTGGCATCTGTTTCGGTTCTCAAGGTCTTCAAGATGTCGGTGCATGTCTCTCATCTGCTTGGTATGACTGTCAATGCGTGAGGTGACTTTGCCGATGGTAACATCATGGTGGCTGGTTTTCTCCACAGATTGGACCCCGTCATTCAGCGAGCGTATCTCCAGCCTCAGGTCAGCGATGGCAGCTGACAGGGTGTCCTTGATGTCTGCGGCTACCGACCGCAGATCCTGTAGATTAATTTGAGGTTGAGGTAAGAGCTCTATCCCAGGTAGTTCCTGGTTTGTGGCCGGTGGTAGCGGCGGTGGGGAGTCAGTCAATGCAATGGTTTGCGAGCGTCCATGGCGGGAAGATGCCGCAGTCCCTCGAGGGGCCCGGAACATTTCAGGGATGTTCTGGCTAAGTCCGGCGGTATGTTCCCTAGGAGAGCGGGACCGGGAGGCGGACGATGACCGGGAAGCAGTCCCCATATTCAGTGTGAGTTCTGAGGGTTGGTGAACCTCCTTACAGGCTTGTATTGATCCGTGGTGGTCAGAGCAGATAGATTAAGCGTCCATCTTCATGTCTCCACAGGCCACGCCCCAACAAGTGTATATATATATATATATATATATATATATATATATATATACATATATACATATATACATACACACACACACACACACACACATACTGTAACCTTGTTATCTTTAGTATTGGCAATGTTTTCATGAATCATAGCAGTAAGCATTAAGCAGTAAGTTGTGAATGCTGAACTGGTTAAACATGTTTGTTTTTTTTTAAAGGGTAAATTTCATTGTACATATCAACAGTATCGTACATTGACATATTACAGTACACATTTTCGTACATTATAATTCGCTTACATTGTCAAACAAACTCAAAAACATATTTGCATCATGTGTCATATATCAAATAAAAATGCCTATAATCATTTGTACTCAGAGTCTCAGGTATTCGTGCTGGAAATGTCTTAGGGAAAAACAGGGAAAGTGACCTGGGGTGTGCCGGGGTCACATGGTCGGTATGCCTAAAAGGGGGCATACCCAAGTAAAAGTAAAGGAGAAGAAATAACAAGAAAAAAAAGGGGAAGGGTGGGTGGGACCCGAGAGCAACGTCGACAGGCAAGGAGGAGAGAGGGCGGGTTTAAATACCTCCCGACTTCTCCTGATGTCTTAGGGGAAAACAGGGAAAGTGACCTGGGGTGTGCCGGGGTCACATGGTCGGTATGCCTAAAAGGGGGCAAAAACAAGACAGTAGGATGAGCTCGCAAAGAGACTGAAATGAAAGTAACCGTATGCAACCTCAAGCAGCCAATGCAAGAAAGCCTGTGATAACTCGACATGTGGATCCGGACCATGTCCGGAAATGAAATGCTGAACCCCACCAACCTAACTCCTCAACAACGTGAATACGGACCCCCCGGCGAGAAGCAGCAGACACTGCACCTAAAATGAAAGCAGGACCGGTGTGAGCATAAGGAGCAACCCTAGTTTAGGCAGCAGGGAACAGCAACGTGTCAAGCACCGAGCTAGCGAAAAAGGGCGCACCAGGGAAAGGTAAGTGGCCTATCCCTGGGCACATCCGCAGACGCCATCATGAGTCAATCTAAGACTGTGACCGAGCACCAGCTTGTAGGATCTCTTGAGCTGAAAGTGCCCAAAAAAACTAAACTAAAAGACAACGAAAGCAAGTAGACATTGAATGTTCATGACAAAATAAACCAGGATACCAAGATGGAAAAGCCTGGAAGGTATCCCAGACAGTTTTAATGAGCTCCCTAGGCTAAAATTGAAAATGACTTGTTGATCAAGCTTCAGCGACGCCCGTTTCTGTAGATCAGCAGGACCCCATTTGGACACTACAATGAGGAAGAAACCGTCCCGACAGTGGACGACTACCTAACAGCCTACTACATGGGAGAGCATCCAGCCGAGTGCCAGTGCGTAGGTATCCAATGGCTGCTAAAGGAACAAGACCCTTCCACCTAACCCTATGCCCCTGCCAGAGAGACGGCCGAATCGGGAGGTTACAAGGAGGGCGAGCTACTATGTACAGAAACCTAACCGGAGAAGGACGGATGGCGACAAAGTCTTCGATATCTGCTGCCTATGACATGACCTCTGCAAACAAGAACAACACCGTTACAAACAATCTGCATGCCCCAGTGAACAGCATCCTCCACAACTCACCTCCCATCTAAAACCTACCTCTACCCTGGGTCCTCTCTCCGCCCAACCACCCATGCCAGCCACCGAGGGGGGAAACGTGCACCGGTAGCATCCTCCTTCCCTGAACCAAGACAAGATGAGACACTGGGGATCCCCGCAACAAGCACACGCCGCCGGGCTCCAGCTCCTCCAAATGACCCACACCCCCCGGCAAAAGAACCTTCACACCGTGGAAAGAACACCAATGAGCACAGATGCAGACGGAGCGGACCATCCAATGGGAAAAGCGTCACCCCCTTACCTCTGTACGTGACGAACCTACTGTTGCGTATGAGGAGCCCCAAAGCCATCACTGCCGCAAAAGCAGTTGGAAATCTACTCCCAGATAACGAAATTTAGAAACTACCTTCAGGGGGGCCCCCGGGGGCAATCTCGGAGCATAGTCAGGATCAAAAGGGTATGATAATGGATTTATTCCAATTCATCTTGAAGCCCGAGAACGGTCCAAATTCTGAGATTTTGTCTAGAGCAGTGGTCAACGAGCCCTCTGCCTCAGCCAAATACAGAAGCATGTCATCAGCGTAGAGGGATGTTTTTTCCTCCAGCTCATTGACTGCACAACCTCTGACACCTATCCGCTCTCAGTAGAGCCGCCAGCGGCTCTATAGCCAGGGCAAACAACAGGGGCGACAATGGGCACCCCTGTCGTGTGCCCCTCGCTATGTTGAACGAGTCCGTAATGGTGTTGTTGACCCTAAGCCTAGCCCGTGGTTCAGCGTACAGTATCTGGACCCATCTTATAAATCTAGGACCGAACCCCAGCCGCCCAAGGACTGCCACTAGATATGGCCATTCAATAGAATCAAACGCTTTATGCATATCCATGGAGAGCACCACCCGAGTATCCGGCGTGGGTCCCTCAGATTGTAGGATAGTAAACAGTTGGCATAGGTTTATAGCTGTCGATCTTTCAGGTATAAAACCTGTCTGATCCTTATGGATAACTGAAGCAATTACCTTATTTAAATGTTTGGCCAATAATTTAGCTAGGATTTTTGCATCCACATTAATGAGGGATATCGGTCTATAAGATTCGCAAAGATCATGATCCTTGTGCGGCTTAGGGATCAGCACTATAAGTGCCTCTCTCAGACTCAGGGAGCATCCCCCCCGATAGGCGGTTAAACATGTTTAAACATTTGTTAGATGGTGATTCATTTGCGTCGTGCTTAGGGTTGACAGGTTTTGATAGATATTCCTTTTAAGAAGTCTGCATAAACTATTTTGCTCAGACCTAGAACCTTTTGTAAAGTAAAATAATAACATATGACATTTTGAAAATTTTTACATATAGTATATTAGAGTTAAGATAATATACAGTATGTAGCCAGGTATGGAGAGTGGGAGAAACACTGACTGCAGCTGCTCTCTATAGCTGCTGCCTGTGATGGAAGCGGATATCTGATCCCTGCCCTCCTCACCTACTCATGACATAAGACTGGCCAATCTTACACCATGCTGTCACTTGCGTAACAATGATACTCTCAGCTGCACACTGCACAAAGATTTTCCAGCTCACAGGCCCACAATCGAAGTGCCAGCAGCCCGAGTGATTGTAACTTGGCTACATTAACTAAACAATTAACCATTTAGCTACCACAACCACCTTTTGGCAGAGAGACAGAAACTCATAATCTTAGCGATACCAATTATGATTTTAGAATAAATGTCTGTAACACACACTGTCAACCACAGACAGGTATGTTCAGCGATTAATTGTGTACCGTAGCGCTCTTCAATAGACAGGGATTTGTTTAGCTTGCATTAAAAGTATGGGACAAGGTTAATACTTTTCTAAATAAGGTTTAATAATGAAAAAGGTCAAATTGGTGCAAATAAAATATTTACAGAAAAGGGGTGTTACAAAGAAATAAAGAAATAATACAGCAACAAAAGTTTACAGGGAAGAATACTTGCAGTGTCCTTGGTTTTATCCGAGTTCAGTCAATGAGCCAGGTATTATTGGTTCTCAAACTTGACATTCCTTGTTTGATGGTACATGAGAACTGTCAAACTGTCTGAGCATCTCCCTTTTCTTTGGGATCAAAGGGGTGTTGAAAGAGAAAATCTGACCAATCATCTGGTCCAAGGGGTGGTTGCTGGGAGGTCACTATGTTTATGACCATGTCTCGGATACAATTTTCAATAAGTATTCATATCTCTGAATATATACAGTTTACAGTCCAGCAGATTATTACCCAACGTGAATTTTGCTTCAAAATAAATATAAATATGATAGGTTTGAGATGTCTACTTTACCTAGGAGGGATAAGGGGTGCCAGTGGGTCCCCATATGGTCTGACATAAAGGTGTCTGGACTTGAAATGTTACAAACCAACTTAGGAAAGTAAATATGTCCATATTCTGGTTGTGCTTTTATTACTTCAGGAGTTATGAAACATGCTAAAGTTTCAGAGTTATAACTGCTAACCTATCTGCAGATATGTGTATTTCCCATGCCGTCCAACTAAGCTATTTATTACCAGTATCTGTTAGTTCTCTGAATTGCTCAGCTTACGAGGGTGACAGTTTTATTAGGGTTTCCAGATGGGAATGTGGATTGGTTAACAGAAAATGTCTGTCATGTATGTCCAATCAATGGACCGATAAGGTCCTGGCATCAGTTAACAGTTTGTGTATTGTATAACTGAAAGAAAAAGGTGGGGTGCAAGATCACTGTGGTTATGCTCTTCACATGACAACATGGTTGAGATGAGCTGAGACATGTCAAAATGGATGTTGCATACAGCTCAGTACGCATAACTATTACAATGCCCTCCAGCTATAACAGTTATATCAGCAAGAGGAGGGTGCTGCTGAGCAGAGTTCAATATACCGAGTCAGACAGCACTGCAATATGGGAACTGTAGTCCAGAGGAGAGAGATTCTACTGTAATCAAGAGCTTTTGAACTGCATTTCCCAGGAGGAAGGAAAAAAGATGAATTTTCTCAAGCTGTACAGGACACAGCTTGCTCTTGCCATAAGGGAGCCCGGAGAGTGCACATCGCTGTCCAATGTGCACCACCCCTGCTGCATGATGGCAGCCTGGGCATAATCTGAAATTCTGAGGTCAGGTGTGCTGACTGCCAGAGTGCAGAGCAGAGAGTTGACTAATCACTGTGTATGAATGGATGGTGAGCTACAATATTGTTGGGACTGTGTGCTTCTGCTGTCGGGATTTACTATCTGTTGCTAGAGAGATTAAGCCCTTTTGGAACTGACCATACAGCCATCAAGTAGCCTTATTGCTGCATACAGGCTCCACTAGAACTATTCTCGAGGGCGTGGCTAGCCTGCAGAGTGAATGGACGCTCGCTGATTCAGCTCCTCTCCGTCACGGGCCATCAGGGACAAGCAAAGCGACCAGAAAGCCAGTTTCCACATACCGACCGACCCCTAAAGAGCTGGAGCACCCGGAGATGTCATCTAGAAAGAGAAAGGACAGGAAGCA
Source organism: Rana muscosa (assembly GCA_029206835.1). Lineage (NCBI taxonomy): Eukaryota > Metazoa > Chordata > Amphibia > Anura > Ranidae > Rana > Rana muscosa. Next base: position 825,553,782 of record CM055121.1, read on the forward strand.
GCCCGGGAAAATGCCGGGTTACTTTAACCTGCAGCGCCGCTATAGTGACCAAGATGGCGGCGGAGTGAAGGGAGCGCACACACGCAGCTCTCATTCTCAGCGCAGCGCGGCTCCTGGACACAGCTCAGGCCGTAACAACAACAAGTTGGGGAAGGCGAGCTACTCACCACCGCCATCTGCTTCATCCAGCCCAGCAAAAAGCAGGCAAAATATGAACAGCACCCCGGGGGAAGGCCTGGAGGTAAGCCTGGATTCATCTCTGGATGATACCAGGGAGCTGCAAGACTCCATATCTGATTTCCACACTGCTAATATGCAGGTAATGGGCACTACTCTAAAGGACATGCTAGTCTCATTAAGGTCCACTCTGCACACCCACCCCAGCAGGCCAACCCACCCCAGCAACATGGGGGTCAGTGGCCACATCAGACCCAGGATCCCCAACAAGGCCAGTGGTCTGGGGAGTTTAGGGGCTACTAAACATTTAGTAGTATTTATGAGTATCATTTTAGTTTTACTAACCAATTTTAGGGGGTCACCCAGAAATATAAAAAACCTTATTTGAGTTGAGTTGAGAATGCCCACTGTACCAAAATGGCCTCAGCTGATGTGGATGGAAGTGTGGAAAGCAATGTACGTGGTTCAGTCTGGTATGCCACAAATACCAGCCCCTTGCTGGAGTACCACAACCTGGGGACAGATATGTCTTCTGCTGCTGCTCAGTCCCCATCTTTTTTATTTCACAAGCTTATTTGAGCTCCCTGTTGTATGTACTCCTCTGGTGACCAATTCCAACATTAATTTAATATTTGTATGCTCTGGGGTACAGAGGCCTCGCCATTTCCATTATTTGATCGATTGCTGCCTTCCTGTTTATAGAATTATAGTATATGCCATTAGTATTTATGTTTTCTTTGATTTACTAAAGCAAATAAAATGCTTGCACAAATATGAATTTTGTCTTTTATCATAATATTTTATGTTTGGGAGTAGGCAGGTAAATTTTACAAAATATTAAGGGACACAAATATAGTAGCTTGTAGTTTCAGCATCAAATACACAGGGGATAATGTGGTTGTGCTAAATAGAAACAATACAGAATATATATTATATCATTCTAAAATATTACACAAAAAAACATTCAAGAAAGAGGAAAGACATTGTTTTTAATTAATTTCGTCGGTATCAACAGATAAAATGCTTTTTGGATTATTAGGGCATTGTAAACAATCCTAAAAATGTGCGCTGTATTAAAATAGTTCATAATTGCCGCGTCACGAATGTGAAATCTCCATAACGAACGCTAGTTTTCCAAGACTGAAGGCCCCTGGCTGTTCATTGCTTCGGAGCATGCACTTTCGTACTTAGGACAAAAGTCCGATGGTTTTCTGTACACACGGTCGGACTTTGCTCCATCGGACTTTTGTTGGGCAAAAGTTTGTCCGTTTGCAGACCGAACTTTTGTCCGATGAAAAGCAAAAAAACAAAACAAATTAAGTTTGTCCGATGGAGCGTACACACGGTCGGATTGTTGGTCCAACTTGCTCAAAACGAAGTTTGTTGGGCAAAAGTCCGACCGTGTGTACGGGGCTTAAGGCTACTTTCACACTGAAGCGCTGGATGCGCTGGCAGTATAGCGGTGCTATTTATTTATTTTTGCCGTGATTTGCGGGCGCTAGTGGGGTGATTTTAACCCCCGCTAGCGGCCGAAAAAAGGTTAAAAATGCCTGCAATAATGCCTCTTTGCAGCGTTTTGGAGGTGCTACCCCAATGATTTCAATGGGCAGGGGCGCTATAGGAGCGGTATTTTTACCGCTCTTATCGCGCCTCAAAGATGCCGCTTGCAGGAGTTTTTTTACCCTCCTGCAAGCGCACCGCTCCAGTGTGAAAGCCCTCGGCTTTCACACTGGATACAAAGTAGCGGCTTTTTCAGGGCGCTTTGCGGGCGCTATTTTTAGCGCAATAGCACCTGCAAAGCGCCTCAGTGTGAAAGGGGTCTTATGGAATTGGGGAGAACGACTGATAATCATTGGAGCTATGGAGGAGAGATACTGTGGATCCAGACTATAGTTACCAAAATGTGCAAGACTTACTCAAGAACGAGGTAAAGTGAAACAAGTTACACAAGGTAAGAAAAAATGCTTTGTACATAAAGATCAGTAGATGCAGTAGTAGCTCCTAGATCTCCTATAACTGTTGGTGACATGCAGCATGTTTCACAAAGCCTAATACAATAGTTGCAATAGATGGACAAAAGCTGTTCATTATATGATAGGCATGCATGCCAGCTGTTCAAGATTTTCAGGAATGGTCTCATATTTTTGTAAATGTGTCCCAGATTTGCTAAGCACTGCATGACAAAATATGTGTATGTTACATTCCACTGTTATGATCTCCCTTTTTTTTTTTATGCTTAGTACTAATTAGTCACATTTACCTGGACTTGTACTGTAATGTAGATGGTTTAGATGGTTTACTGCTTATCCAAGCAGCTTATTTGGTTTAAATAAGTGTCAGGAACATACCTCATATTTATCGCTGCACAGGACATTACAACATATATTTTCAGGCATCCTTTATGTTGAATTTTTCACGGTTTCATATTTTTTGTGTTCTGCAATGCTCCGGAGCAGTGTTATACAGAAAGAGTTTGTCTACACTAAGGCCATATCAATGAATCCCTGGAAATTATTTTTAGATGTTGGCAAAAAAGAAAACAATGTAACTTGTATCATTCTTAATATAGTTGTGGTTGAAAAAACATATTTTTTCCTCTTTTTATTCTATCAAATAAAATGAAAATGGTTACAAGTATTTACATATTAATGCTTCATTTTGATCATATGGCTCATGTTGCTGTAAAATACTTGGCTTGTAAGGCCCGGTTCACATAGGGGCGACTCGTCAGGTGACTCGGTCGCCTGACGAGTTGCGTCCCGCTCTGTACTATGGAACCGTTCTAATAGGAGCGACTCGGGACGCTCCGACTTAGAAAAAGGTTCCTGTACTTTTGGGGGCGACTCAGGGCGACTTGCATTGACTTCTATACAGAAGTCATTATGCAAATCGTCTCAGGCGGGCGTCTCAAGTCGTCTTGAGATTGCGCCGCCGAGTCGCCCCCAAAGTCGTGCCGCCCCTGTGTGAACCGGGCCTATAGCTCACGTTGTAAAAACAGTGTTACAGTCAGCCCAACGAAAATAACATTTCTAAACCCGTAATCATCTTGATTCTTTACAGATAAATTCCAGGCAAACAATTAAATACACGTACACAGATAAAATAAATAGATGAGATTCCTGTCAGTCAGGAGAGGAGATCGGAACTTTCTCTGCTGCAGTTAGCTTTCACGTACAAGTCTCTTCCCCACCCCCAGCCTGTGACTGAACAATGACAATGATGACAAGAGAAACAACACACTGATGAGCTTACCTCTATGTGACTCTGCTCTCTTCTCCTATCAACATGCTCCTTACACTGTAACACAACTGATTAGCTCTCTGTCCTGCTTCTCCGCTCTCTGAGCTCTGCTGTACAGAGGCTGATAACAGGTCAGATTGCAGCCTTTACACTGTTTGCATTCAAACCATTAAATGATGTATAAATGATTACAGATCTTCATTTATTTATGTCTTATATATTTTGTTTGCAGTTCAACTTTTTACTCTTTCAAGAAAAAAGAACACATTTGATTACCAGTATTAGGTAAACATGTTTTAGTTACTTAAGACCAGCGTAAGGTAATAAATTGTGCTTGTAATCCGTATATGTGATTGCAGTGTTGTATTATGTTCATGTGTTTTAGGGATAGGCCTCCTCCCTTGTATACAGAAACTGCCACTAAATAAACACTATAAACACTGAAAAACATATGTACACACATCAACTTTACAAATAAATAGAGCAATTATTGCACTGCTCCTAAAAAGCCTTTGGTCATAGCGTAAAGTAAATTGTGGTTTGCCTCTGTATACATTAAATCGATTAATAATTTTTTTTTGTCAAACACACCCTCATTACAATACAAAGTATTTTAAACACATCTTCACTTTTCCAAACTCTGAATGGATCATACATACTGTATTTATTTGTAACCAAACACCTTGTACTGAGCTTCTTTACAGTATCATTTCCACTTCCAAACTAGCATGATAAAACTGTGGCTACTTACTCTGGGGGTTATTTACTAAAACTGGAGAGTGCAAAATCTGGTGCAGCTCTGCATAGAAACTAACTTCCAGGTTTTATTGTCTAAGGCCTCGTACACACGGCTGAGATTCTCGTCGAAAAAAACATGTCGTTTTTTCGACGAGATTCCTGGACAAGAAAATTGTCCCGGCCGAGTGTACACACGCTCGTTTCAAAGAACCCGCGGTTCTTTGAATGGAGCGTACGCGGTGACGTCATCGACTACGACGAGCATGCGCTCGTCACATTCGATGCCGTCGCCGCCATCTTGGTATACCCTACGTATGCCTAAGAAGCTACCGCGCATGCGTCAAATTCATTTCGAACATTGCCGGGCTTCCCGGCGGACAGGTAAGTGTACACACACTCCCTTTTCTCGTCGAGAAACAGGCTGACGAGAATCTCGACGAGAAAATAGAGAGCAGGTTCTCTATTTTCTCGTCGAGGTTACTTGTCGGTTTTCTCGACGAGAAACCCGATAGCCGCGTACACACGACCGATTTACTCGGCAAGACATCTCTGCCAGCAAGTTTCTTGCTGGTTCTTGCCGAGAAAATCGGTCATGTGTACGAGGCCAAAGATCTATCTATCTATCTATCTATCTATCTATCTATCTATCATCACATTTACTTTAAATAGAGCACACTAGTAAAAAACATACATTTGGAAATAACATAATGAAACATGAATGATAATGATTGTATCTACATTTTATGGGGGAAACAAAATTAACACTGCAAATATGTCTCTGGCAGTGGCGGCTGGTGGGCTTTTCTTTTGGACGGGCACAGCACTAACACAGCCCTCCTCGGGCTGCCGACAGCGCGGCACTAACACCACCCCCCTTGGATGGCCGGAGGCGCGGTGCGGCACTACCACCCCTCCAGTCTGGATGTCCGGCGGTTCGGCACGTACTCGATCTAGGTGGCAGGCGGTGGTGTCCTCCAGCATGGTCCGCCCGCCGTGCGAGCGGCAGGGTGCGGGCAGTGGGTCCGGTGTACGCTCCTCCAGCAGCTTCCTCCTCCGTGTTTCACCTCTCTCTTCCGACCTAAGCGCTACGGTATCCAATAGGATCGCCTGGCGCTTTGGCCAATAGGGAAACATGCCTCACGACCTGCCTCCTGATTGGCAGGGAGGAACTTTGGTGTGAAAATAGTGAAAATGAATTCAATAGTGCTCTGCCCCCCAAGCCCACCCTTTTTTTAAGCCTATTAGAGCCTCTAGCTCTAATCACATGCTTCAAAAACACCCACCCCGCATTGGAATACATAGTCTGATGGCCTGATATGTAGACTATGGACGGGCTGCCACTGGTCTTCATTAGGTAATGACTGTACAGCAATGTAGGGGTATTAGGGTAATGCTCTATTTCACTTTTAAAACAACTGTCTCCCCTCCATCCCATCTGATAATACCACTATTACTGTAGTGTACATACTATACTTAAATAAACACATTTAAAGATAATTACTTGCCCCGTCCTTTACTGCATCACCACACATCAATGCACTGCTTTTTCTCCTCCAATCCTCCTATTTTCAAAAGAAGATGTCATTGGTGGCCAGCAACTTCTTCCTTGTTATGTGGCAGCCCACCAATTAAGTTGTCCATGATCTCATATATGCACCATACAAGATCTTGGATGGCTGTTATTATTCAATAAATTATTTTTTTTTTAAATTATCGAACCAATGACTTATGATTAGGGTTGAGCGAACCCGAACTGTAAAGTTCGGGTTCGTACTGGACTTTTGGGTTTTTGGTACCCGGACCCGAACCCGAACAATTTACTGTATGTTCGGGTTTGGTGTTCGGCAATGTAATGGCGCGCTGCAGGGCAGCCAATCAACATTTGTTTAACTCGTGTGCCCTTAGAAGCCATCACAGCCATGCCTACTAATGGCATGGCTGTGATTGGCCAGTGCAGCATGTGACCCAGCCTCTATATAAGCTAGAGGCACATAGCACAGCACGTCACTCTGCTTTAGATAGTGTAGGGAAAGGTTGCTGCTGCTGCTTTGAGGGAGAGAATTATCATAGGAGTCCTGATTCAGAAATCAAATTACTCAGCGATCTACCTTGATTTTGTTGTGTGGGTGCAGTGCACAATCTTTTTACCCTGCCCTGAGCCCAGTGCCAGAGAAAAGATAACTTATCCGTCTGTTAGTTAGGTTGGCGTCGGCGGGCATTTTATGCAAGCTTAGTGTACCAGCACTGCATATGTTACTGTGAGATACACCCTTAAGATACTGTTGCTCTGTTCTGCTATTCAAAAAACACCCATTTAGGGCAAAAATATATATTTTGCAGTGTTTCCAGTATATCTGTACGTGTGAAATACACACTTTAGATACTGTTCTTCTATTCTGCTATTCCAAAAAAAATTTAGGGCAAGATCATAAATTTCAGAAATATGAGGAGAACGTCAAATAAGGGACGTGGCTCCGGTCGTGGTGCTGCTGGTGGAGCTCCTGTTGCAGGAAGAGGATGTGGTCGATCTGTGCCAGCTTCACGCACAAGTGAAACACCTTCCTCAGGTGCGAGTAGGCGACAGAGCCTGCAGTAGTATTTGGTCGGGCCTAATGCGGCTCTACAAATGTTGAGGCCAGGAGAAGTACAGGCGATAGTAGATTGGGTTGCTGACAGTGCCTCCAGTTCCTTCACATTGTCTCCCACCCAGTCTCCTGCTGAAAGATCAGAGTTGGCACCTGCAGCCGATGTCCATCAGTCTTTCACCTCACCCCCTTGCAAATCAGCCAAGCAGTCTGAGCCCCAAATCATGCAGCAGTCTCTTCTGCTTTTTGATGACTCTGTTAGCAGGGTTTCCCAGGGCCATCCACCTAGCCCTGCCCCAGAAGTGGAAGAGATTGAGTGCACCGATGCCCAACCACTTATGTTTCAAGATGAGTACATGGGAGGACCATCGCAGCACGCCTCAGATGATGAAGAACACAGGTGCCAACTGCTGCTGCTTTCGCAATTGTGCAGACCGACAAGGAGGGCAGGGGTGAAGACTGGATGGAAGATGATGTGGAGGACGATGAGGTCCTCGACCCCACATGGAATCAACGTCATGCAGGTGACCTGTGTAGTTCGGAGGAAGAGGCGGTGGTCGCACAGAGCCACCAGCACAGCAGAAGAGGGAGCAGGGTACAAAAGCGGAGCGTCCGTCCCCTAGACAGTACGCCTGCTACTGCCCAACGCAGCAAGGGACCAAGCACACCAAAGCCAGGTCCAAGGAGTTCCCTAGCATGGCAGTTCTTCAGACAATGTGCTGATGACAAGACACGAGTGGTTTGCAAGCTGTGCAATCAGAGCCTGAAGCGAGGCATAAACGTTCTCAACCTGAGCACAACCTGCATGACCAGGCATCTAAGTGCAAAGCACGTGCTGCAGTGGAGTAGACACCTCAAAAACCAAGCTCCTTCTGCTTCTTCTTCTGCTGCAGTCTCGGCCTTTTCATCCACCTCTCTAGGGACAGTGGCACCTGCCACCCCGCAAACAGAGGATCTTCCAGCAACACTACCACCTAGGTCACCAACCATCTCCACAATGTCCCATGGAAGCGCTCAGCTCTCTATCTCCCAAACACTGGAGCGAAAGAGGAAGTAACCCCCTACCCACCCTCGATCCCTGGCCCTGAATGCCAGCATTTCAAAATAACTGGCCTTTGAAATGCGGTCATTCCGTCTGGTGGAGACGCAGAGTTTTAAAAGCCTGATGGCATTGGCTGTCCCACAGTACGTCGTGCCCAGCCGGCACTACTTTTCCAGGCGAGCCATCCCTTCCCTGCACAACCAAGTGGGGGACAAAATCAGGTGTGCACTGCACAACGCCATCTGTGGCAAGGTCCACCTAACTACGGATACGTGGACCAGTAAGCACGGTCAGGGACGTTATATCTCCCTAACAGCACACTGGGTAAATGCAGTGGCGGCTGGGCCTGAGGCGGATAGCAGTTTGGCGCATGTCCTTCCACCACCGAGGATTGCAGGGCGCTTTAGTTTGCCTCCTGTTGCCAACTCCTACTACTCCGCTTCCTCATCCTCTACCGCCTCCTCATCTGGTCAGCGTAACACCTTCACCACCAACTTCAGCACAGCCAGGGGTAAATGACAGCAGGCAGTTTTAAAACGTTCCTGTTTGGGGGAAAAACCCCACACCGCGCAGGAGTTGTGGAGGGACATGGAACAACAGACCGATGAGTGGTTGGTGGCAGTGAGCCTCAAGCCCGGCCTGGTGGTGTGCGATAATGGGCGAAATCTCGTAGCAGCTCTGGGCTTAGGCGGTTTGACGCACATCCCTTGCCTGGCGCATGTGCTGAATTTGGTGGTGCAGAGGTTCCTTAAAAATGCCAGAGCTGCTACAGAAAGTGCGCACTTTCGGCTTTCTCACCCTGCTGCTGCTCGCCTGTCAGCGCTGCAGCGTAACTTCGGCCTTCCCGCTCACCGTCTCATATGTGACGTGCCCACAAGGTGGAACTCCACCTTGCACATGCTGGCCAGATTGTGCGAGCAGCAGCAGGCGATAGTGGAGTTTCAGCTGCAGCACACACGCATGAGTCGCTCTGCGGAACAGCACCACTTCACCACCAAAAACTGGGCCTCCATGCGAGACCTGTGTGCCTTGTTGCGCTGTTTCGAGTACTCCACCAACATGGCCAGTGCCGATGACGCCATTCTCAGCGTTACTATCCCAGTTCTATGCCTCCTTGAAAAAACGCTTTGGGCGATGATGGAAGAGGATGTGGCACAGGAGGAGGAGGAGGAGGAGGAAGAAGAAGAGGGATCATTTCCAAGGCTTTCAGGGCAGTCATTCACAAGTGGCTCCAAGGGTGGGTTCCTGCACCAACAAACGCCAAGTACACAATTGTCCAGCATGGGCACAGTTCTGGAGGATGATGAGGTGGAGGAGGAGATGGAGGAGGAGGAACCATGTTCACAGCAGGGTGGCACCCAGACCAGATCATGGCCATCACTGGTGCGTGGCTGGGGGGATACAGAGGACACAGACGATACACCTCCCACAGAGGACAGCTTTTCGTTGCCTCTGGGCAGCCTGGCACACATGAGCGATTACATGCTGCAGTGTCTCCGCAACAACCGCCGAGTTGCCCACATTCTAACAGGTGCTGATTACTGGGTGGCCACGCTACTGGATTCCTGTTACAAGGACAACGTACCGTCCTTAATTCACTCACTGGAGCGTGATCGTAAGATGCGCGAGTACAAGCGCATGCTGGTAGACGGTGGCATTCCCACCTGACAGCGGGGGCACAGTGGAAGCACAAGGCGAAGGCAGAGGAGGAGGAAGAGGTCGCCAATGCAGCCGGGGCACCGCCAGCACCTCAGAAGGCAGGGTTAGCATTGCCTAAATGTGGAAAAGCTTTCTCAGCACGCCACAACAACCAGCACCACCAGCTGATATGGAACGTCGTAGCAGGAGGCAGCATTTCACCAACATGGTGGAGCAGTATGTGTGCACACGCCTACACGCAGTGGCGTAGCGTGGGTTGTCAGCGCCCTGGGCAAGGCAAGAAATTTGCGCCCCCCCCCCCAACCTGCAGACTTTCCACTACACTACACACTGACCACTAACCCGCACACTGACCACTACACACCACTACACTACACATTGACCACAAACCCGCACACTGACCACCACATATCACTACACTACACACTGACCACTAACCCGCACACTGACCACTACACACTGACCACAAACCCGCACACTGACCACCACACACCACTACACTACACACTGACCACTAACCCGCACACTGACCACTACACTACACACTGACCACTACACACTGACCACTACACTGCACACTACACTGCACACTGACCACTACACTACACACTGACCACTAACCCGCACACTGACCACTACACTGCACACTGACCACTAACCCGCACACTGACCACCACACACCACTACACTACACACTGACCACAAACCCGCACTCTGACCACCACACACCACTACACTACACACTGACCACAAACCCGCACACTGACCACTACACTGCACACTGACCACTACACACCACTACACTACACACTGACCACTACACTGCACACTGACCACTACACTGCACACTGACCACTACACTACACATTGACCACTAACCCGCACACTGACCACTGCACACTGACCACTACACTGCACACTGACCACTAACCCGCACACTGACCACTAACCCGCACACTGACCACTAACCCGCACACTGACCACTACACTACACACTGACCACTACACTGCACACTGACCACAAACCCGCACACTGACCACCACACACCACACACTGACCACAAACCCGCACACTGACTACTACACTGCACACTGACCACTACCCCGCACACTGACCACCACTACACACCACTACACTACACACTGTCCACAAACCCACACACTGACCACCACACACTACTACACTACACACTGACTACAAACCCGCACACTGACCACCACACACTGACCACTAACCCGCACACTGACCACTACACTGCACACTGACAACTACACTGCACACTGACCACTACACTACACACTGACCACTACACTGCACACTGACCACTACACTGCACACTGACCACTACATACTGACCACTACACTGCACACTGACCACTACACTGCACACTGACCACTACACTGCACACTGACCACTACACTACACACTGACCACTACACTACACACTGACCACCACACACCACTACACACTGACCATAAACCCGCACACTGACCACTACACTGCACACTGACCACTACACACTGACCACTAGCTGCTCCGAGTCCCATCTGAGATGGCTCTCTGCCTCCCTCACAGACTCGGTCACTCACCTCCCTTTTTGTAGTGCCGACTGCCGAGTTCCCAGTCAGTCCCAGATGAAGTCCACTGCCAGATCCTGCGCGGTAAGGAGGGAGGGTGGAGAAGATAGCGGCGGCTAACAGAAGCGCGGGCGGGACTCCTCCAGGGGGAGCCTTCGCACGCGTTCAAGGACCTGCCGCAGCACATGACTACATTCGCCCAATCACAGGGCGCCAGCTGCCGCAACATGGCGGTCGGGACACAGTAGATGTAATTTTACAGAGTTGAGAAAAGTGACACACTGGTCCGGGATTTCGCTCCCCCCCCACTGTTGCGTCCGGTGCGGCGCCCCCCATGCCCCCCCACGCTACGCCTCTGCCTACACGTACTGAATGACGGGTCTGCCCCCTTCAGCTTCTGGTGGGTCTCCAAATTGGGCACATGGCTTGAGCTTGCCCTTTATGCCTTGGGGGTGCTGGCCTGCCCTGCAGCCAGTGTATTATCTGAACGTGTATTTAGCACGGCAGGGGGCGTTATCACAGACAAGCGCAGCCGCCTGTCCAGAGCCAATGTGGACAAGCTCACGTTCATTAAAATTAACCAGGCATGGATCCCACAGGACTTGCCCGTACCTTGTGCAGAATAGACATGTATACCGGCCTTACCCAGCCATTGTTGTATTTTTGATCTTTCTCACTCTTTTGGGGTGTTCCCTAATTTAAAGAAAAATTTAATTAAAAACAAAAACCAGTGTTGGCTACCTCGTCCTCCTCCACCGCCGCTTCCACCTACACCACCACATCCACCGCCACCTCAACCTCCTACTCCATATTGTCACGATCAGGCGTCGGGCTTGAAGACCAATTGCAATAGCAGTGGCAGGACAGGCTATCCACTATTGGACCCCGGCTTGCTCACACCCTGGTGGCGTTATACCATTGCGCTTTAGATATAGTACCGGCAGTACTTCACTATATGCTTTTTTTCTCTCTCTGCCTTCTCCCCACTACGAGTGATCCCCGTTGATGTACATGATTGCAAGAGTCATGGATGCCTCGTTTAGAACAGAACAGAGAGATTTACACACCGAATCTTAAGGATCATAGATTACAGCACTTTTGACCCCTGGACTGAAAAGCTGAGGGTCTAGTTAAGTCGGTGAGTGGGGCCACAAGCAGGGAATGTGATGTTTGGAAAACCTCCCCATACATCCTGAACTACAATCACCGCTGAATGATTTTGAAGTTCTTCTAGCACTTTATTTCACTTTTATTGTCCACGGACTGTGTTATATAGTGTGTCACTCAAACCCAGTTAGCGCTGTTTAATATATTTTTTGTCAGTTATTTAAGGTTTTAGCACCTTTGCAATAGCTGCTGTGGGTATTTTATATTTAATAATCCATTTAGCGCAAGTTATTTACACAGTATATAACTGTTAACCAACTTACCGAGTGATATCAGAAGTGTGGAGAAGCCCTGAAATTAATAGAAAGCCCCGGCTGGGTTTTAAGCCACAGGCATACCTTGACCCCCTATAACAGGGGTATTGAATTACAATTCGCTGAGGTCCGGGCAGTAAAATTTTCTTATAGCAGAGGTCCGAATATCATTTCGGTTCCCTGTCATGCATTTTCGCATGCGCCAAACGACATGTTGCTGCAGCACAATGGGCTTGGTACGGCGCAATTTTCTTTTTAAAAAAAAGGTCAAGGACTTCTTTCTCTCTGTTTTCATGTGGGTAGTGCAGCCCATTAAAATAGGCTGATCCACCCACGACGTGTGCACCTAATGCACATGCACAGATCTTAATCCATTCTTATATCAGCTTCCTTAGTCCCCAGTGCACATCACAGTCCCCTCCCCCTTCACATCAAGATCCCCTCTTGATGAGTGTCCTCAGCTCCCCCTTTACATCATCCCCCTCCACTCCTTCCACAGTAGTGTCCTCACACTTCCTTAACATCAACCCCCATTAACAGTACTGTCCTCTGCCCCTATTAACATCATAACCCCACATTACTCTCCTCAGTCCCCCCTCCACACCCCTGTCCTCAGTCCCCCAAATCACAGTCCTCAGCCCCCCCCCCACATTACATTCCTCCCCTCTCCACTTTAATATCCTCAGCCCCCCCCCCCACATTACAGTCCTCAGTCCCGTCACATTACAGTCCTCAGGCCCGTCACATTACAGTCCTCAGGCCCGTCACATTACAGTCCTCAGCTCCCCCACACTCCAGTCCTCAGCTCCCCCACACTCCAGTCCTCAGCTCCCCCACACTACAGTCCTCAGCTCCCCCACACTACAGTCCTCAGCTCCCCCACACTACAGTCCTCAGCTCCCCCCACACTACAGTCCTCAGCTCCCCCCACACTACAGTCCTCAGCTCCCCCCACACTACAGTCCTCAGCTCCCCCCACACTACAGTCCTCAGCTCCCCCCACACTACAGTCCTCAGCTCCCCCCACACTACAGTCCTCAGCTCCCCCCACACTACAGTCCTCAGCTCCCCCCACACTACAGTCCTCAGCTCCCCCCACACTACAGTCCTCAGCTCCCCCCACACTACAGTCCTCAGCTCCCCCCACACTACAGTCCTCAGCTCCCCCCACACTACAGTCCTCAGCTCCCCCCACACTACAGTCCTCCGCTCCCCCCACTCCAGTCCTCAGTCCCCCCCCACTCCAGTCCTCAGTCCCCCCCCACTCCAGTCCTCAGTCCCCCCCCCACTCCAGTCCTCAGTCCCCCCCACATTACAGTGCTCAGCTCCCCCATATTAAAGTCCTCAATCCCCCCACATTACAATGCTCAGCTCGCCCACATTACAGTCCTCAGCTCGCCCACATTACAGTCCTCAGCTCCCCCCACATTACAGTCCTCAGCTCCCCCATATTAAAGTCCTCAATCCCCCCACATTACAATGCTCAGCTCGCCCACATTACAGTCCACAGCTCCCCCACATTACAGTCCTCAGCTCCCCCCACATTACAGTCCTCAGCTCCCCCCACATTACAGTCCTCAGCTCCCCCCACATTACAGTCCTCAGCCCCTCCCCCCACATTACAGTCCTCAGCTCCCCCATATTAAAGTCCTCAATCCCCCCACATTACAATGCTCAGCTCGCCCACATTACAGTCCACAGCTCCCCCACATTACAGTCCTCAGCTCCCCCCACATTACAGTCCTCAGCTCCCCCCACATTACAGTCCTCAGCTCCCCCCACATTACAGTCCTCAGCTCCCCCCACATTACAGTCCTCAGCCCCTCCCCCCTCATTACAGTCCTCAGCCCCTCCCCCCCACATTACAGTCCTCATCCCCTCCCCCCCGCATCACAGCAATCCTGAGGCTCTGCATCCTCCCCACACATTCAGTTGTTAGCTCTAGACTTCACCCCCCTCACTGTCCTACCTTAACACAGGCAGATCGGAGGGAGGCACAGCGTGTCTGGATAGGGGCAGGAGAGGAGTTGCAGGGAGGGAGGCGGGACAGTTCTGGATGGAGGGCCGAGGTAACAAACAGGTGATTGGCTGCTAGGATGAAGGACAGTCCTAGCAGCCAATCGCCTGTTTGATAACCTCGGGCAGCTCCGCCCTCCACCCAGAATTGTTCCGCCTCCCACTGTCGGCTCTGTGAGGATTACAGAGCAACGGCAGGAGGAAGAAAAGGCTTCTACATGGCGGTACCGCGGCGGTCCGAATGGCAGAGTGCCGCGGGCCGCATGTGGCCCGTGGTCCGCCATTTAGTGTTGCCCGCCCTATAATAAGGGGACCACCGGAGTTGGTAAGCAGTTTCTACAGGTGGTGGTGGATTCACTGCAGATTTTTGGAAATGGATGATGGACACTGCTATTGATTCATTATCACATTGTTTGTGGTCAACTTCACACAGATTAATATAATCCATATGGATCCATTTATGGACTTTACATTTATTATTTAGCGCGACTCTTATTTTTATTTATTTATTTACTGTTTGTGATTGTGTTACACAAAAGAATTGCTGCTTATTGTTCATTTATTTATTTGTTTATTTTCTAGGGATAGATGACTTATAGTTTTTACACTTTTTATATTGAATATAAAAATGTAGGGCTCTTTGCATTATGTGTTATAGGATAAGTTGACCAGCATTGCTTAATGCAGGCCCAGCACAATAAAACCTCGTACACACCGCTAGTTTTTTTTCATTTAACCCAGTTCACCTCAGTTAAAAGCCACTGTACTAACAATCTGATGTTAGTACAGCGACTTCTCCCACCGAGCTATTGTGTTCTGACAGGGGGGCGGTCTCCCTGCCAGAACACTATGGTCAGTGCTCTCAGCCATTGGCCGGCTTCTGTTGAACCGGTCGTCCGGTTTCTATTGAACCGCCCGATGCTGTCCAACATTCGGCCCGTGTATTAGAGGCTTAACAGGAAAAAACACATTGTTCTCAATGAACCCAGTTCACATAGCCCTGCAAAGCAGTCAAACGATAAAGTAATTTGGCTCACACTCACGGAAAAATGAAAAATGGATAGTGACGCAATGCAAAAAAAAAAAAAAAACACATTTCAATGCATGTAAGGGCAAATGTGTTTAATGAGGATCTACATGTGCTCAGTGCAGCACACATGGTGTGAATCCAAACCACATCAATTGGGCATAAGGCCCAATGCAATGACAAGCTGTAATCTATTGTTTACAAAATGCTTGACTCACACCACATGCTGCGTTGACGTCAGATGGGAGTACAATTGAATATCCTTTGTTTAATCTCAGAACAATGCCCTCAACGCACTATAACGCCTTACAGCGCACTGCAGCAAGCCTTAAAAATGCACATCAGTGCAACACAATGTGCCATTAAAAACTCAAGTGCGTCAATATGGGAATATTAAAATATAATATTAATATTATAATAAGAGAGATGATTTTTCAAAGTTCAGATGATTTCTTCAAACATCTGACCACCATGAAATATTTATGGCCAGCTTTATATTTATGTGGATTTGGAGCACTTTTTTAAGTACACATTTATAAATGAGCACCTTTAAGGAAGCAGGAAATCCAAATGATGTTTGCCTAATGAAAAGGACTGGTTATGTTTATACACATGTTTGGGCATTTTAAGAGTTCATTGAAATGTATATTAAAATAAACAGACATTAGAAGGTGAACCATACTCGTAGATCTATATAGTACCACGTTTTGAAAATTGTGTACAATCAGTGATGGCAGATTAAAGTTTTACTTGTGTAATTACAACCAGGATTAGCCATGTAATAGCATTTTATTACCAGCAAAATGGTTCTGTCATTATTTCCAAATCATAGTCAGGTTCCCTGAGTGTAGGGAGGAAATGTAGGTAAAGCATTACAAGTGATCGGTTTATAGGGTGTTCGTACTAGCCTTCTGTTTGTTTTTGTTCTTCAATTATTTTTACAACAGCCAGCAAGTATTTTGTGGCTAACTTTAAGACACTAAACAAATATTCCATCCAGGAACCATCTGGTATTTTCACTGAGTGCTACTTTTACAACTTCGTAAGCAGCCATCTGAAGGCAAGCAAATCATGGCGCAAGTTTCCTGTAGAGAGTTAAATATATTTAATATGCAGGTAGGTAGGTTGGTGGGTACTAATATCTTAAAACTGATTTTCATACCTTGGCCCTTAATTACTATAAAATACAGTTTTAACACCTTATCTATTATAATATACTCAAGCAAGTGTGCAAATATAACCTTTGCCCTTTCTTCCATTCACCTGCTGCTCCTACAAAGCTCTTCCTATATTTTCTTTATTATACTTCTTCAAATTTCCAGGCTTATAACTAAGAAAAATGTTATATAGACAACTTCAATCACAATAGACAAGCATCTAAAAAATGATCACTAATACTCCTGCAGTGATGGAACGCGCATGGCTCACAACATCCTCCTGGCAAGCGTATTCATTTACAAGATGTAACTGCACCTGTTTGCTCCCCTCCCACTTCCAGATCATTTTGTATTAAGCTTTTAGGTACATTACAACTTCAGCCCCGGACCATTTGTCAGCCTAAAGCCTCGTACACACGACCAGTTTTCTCGTCAAGAAACGACAAGAAAACTGTTGGGAGAGCTTTTTTGCCGAGAAAACCGTTCGTGTGTATGGTTTCTTGTCGAGAACTGCCGGGAATCTCGACGAGAAAAATAGAGAACCTACTCTCTATTTTCTCGTCAGGATTCTCGTTTTTCTCGTCTGCCTGTTTCCCAGCGAGAAAACCGGTCGTGTGTATGCTTTTCCGAGTCTTAAAAAATCACGCATGCTCAGAATCAAGTATAAGACGGGAGCGCTCCTTCTGGTAAAACTAGCGTTCGTAATGGAGATAGCACATTCGTCACGCTAAAACGAACTGAACGCACGAAGACTGAAAAGCGCAAATCGTCTCTCCCCAAACTTTTAATAACACGCGGTAACACGAGAACAACAAAAGCAGTCCAAGGGGTGGCGCCATTGGAATCAAACTTCCCCTTTATACTGCCGTCGTACGTGTTGTACGTGACCGCACTTTACAACGATGAGATTTGGAATTGACAGTGTGTATGCAAGGAAAGCTTGACAAGAATCTCGTCGAGAAAAACTTTTTTTTTTACGAGATTCTCGGTCGTGTGTACGAGGCTTAAGGACCAGAGGTCTTTTTACAATTTGGCACTGCGCTGCTTTAACTGGTAATTGCACGGTAATGCAATGTTGTACCCAAACTAAATGTGCGTCCTTTTTTTCCCACAAAGAGCCATGACTGCTTGGCTCTGATGAAGAAGCTGTACGCTTCGAAACGCGTCAGTCGGCAGTGTGTCCCATTATGTCCTCTAGGACCTGTTGGAGTGTGTTGTGGATTCTACATGTTGCAGCCTTCCATGGCATCATCTGTTCATTGTGAACAACTCCTGTACCTTTGGGAGTACCTTTTCATAGATTTTATCCAATAAATTACCCCAACGATATTACACTAGTCTGGTGCGCCCTTTTCTTTATTTTCTCGTTTGCTATCAGGATACCCCTAACCATGAAGGGCAGCAAGGCCTGTATCATCGTTGTAAACCGCTGAATGCTTGACAGTCATCTCGTGCGCAGGAGTGTTTGTTGTTTTTCTTGCTACCTTTAATTTCTTTTAATGGTATTTGATTGCCTCTGCGATTTTTATTTTTTGCAATATAAACGGAAAAAGACTGAATTAAAAAAAAAGATATTTTCTACTTTTTGTTAAAAGAAAAATCTAATAAACTCAATTTTAGTCCTACATTTAGGCCAAAATGTATTCAGCACATGTCTTTTAGTAAAAAAAAAATGTCAATAAGCGTATATTTATTGGTTTGCACAAAAGTTATAGCGTCTACAAACTAGCGTACATTTTCTAGAATTTACACAGCTTTTAGTTTATGACTGCCTATCTCATTTCTTGAGGTGCTAAAATGTCAGGGCAGTACAACCCCCCCCCCCCCCCCAAATGACCCCATTTTGGAAAGTAGACACCCCAAGGAAATTGCTGAGAAACATGTTGAGCCCATTGAATATAATTTTTTTTTGTCCCAAGTGATTGAATAATGACAAAAAAAATAAAACATTACAAAAAAGTTCTCACTAAATTATATATTGCTCACACATGCCATGGTTATATGTGGAATTGCACCCCAAAATACATTTTGCTGCTTCTCCTGAGTACAGGGATACCACATGTGTGGGACTTTTTCGGAGCCTAGCCGCTTACGTGCCCCGAAAACCAAGCACCACCTTCAGGATTTCTAAGGGCGCAAATTTTTGATTTCACTCCTCACTACCTATGACAGTTTTGAAGCCCATAAAATGCCAAAATAGCACAAACCCCCCCCCCCCAAATGACCCCATTTTGGAAAGTAGACACCCCAAGCTATTTGCTGAGAGGCATGTTGAGTCCATGGAATATTTTATATTTTGCCACGAGAACCTAAACCCACAGGCATCATTCTGGTATAACCATTCAAAGTCCAGCAACATACCAGTACGTTGCTGGTCCTTGTTGGACATATATTGTAATCTTTTTATTCATGCAGCCTGTTGGCTGAACGAAAAAAAAAAATTGATCGGTGGGTATGCCCACCATTAGAATACCTCCCTTCATCCACCCACTTCTAATGATGGGCATACATGCACCATTTATATATGCCGAAGCATGGGGGCATCCTCCCGCAAAAGTTATGCCGCGTACACACGGTTGGACTTTTCCACGGGCAAGCCTCTGTCGGAATTTCGACCATATGTAAGCAGCATTAGGAGCAAAATCGCTCCTCCGCCACTGCTGCCCCCATGCTTCGGCATATATGCTCTTTTTTTTTAACTGTGGTGGTGAAATCACCTCCTACAGCGTTGGAGTCACGGCTTTATGTATCGTGGGAGCAAACGCTGTTGCTGTCAAGATAAATAAATCCACGCTGCAACTGAATGGCGTACCTGCTAAGCAAATGATGATTAACAATAAAACAAAGTAACATTATAGTATAACAGTAAGACCTTACCATACCTTCAAAGCAAATACCAAAAAAAAACATAGTAAAACATAAAACATTTTTAACGCAACCTGTGCCTAAAATATGTATATGCCGAAGCATGGGGGCATCCTCCCGCAAAAAAGTTATGCCGCGTACACACGGTCGGACTTTTCCACGGGCAAGCCTCAGTCGGAATTTCGACCGTATGTACGCGGCATTAGGAGCAAAATCGCTCCTCCGCCCCCGCTGCCCCCATGCTTCGGCATATATGCTCTTTTTTTTAACTGTGGTGGTGAAATCACCTCCTGCAGCACTGGAGTCACAGCTTTATGTATTGTGGGAGCAAACGCTGTTGCTGTCAAGATAAATAAATACACGCTGCAGCTGAATGGCATACCTGAAAACAAAAAAAGGTTAACAATAAAACACAGTAAACAGTAAAGTATAAAAAATAATTATACCTGAAAAGCAAGCATGATAAAACATAACAACAATAAAACATTGCAGAATAGAATACAGTAAAAAAGAGCAGAACAATAGAGAGAAAATAGAGAGAGAGAGAACAATAAAACGACAACTATTTTATATATTTTTTTATTTTTTACACTTTTTTTTGTAACTAACAACTGTAACAGTTCGGTTCCAGGTTCGGGTCTCTCAAAATGCAATGGCATCTTGGGAGACCCTGTGTAAGTGTGTCCTAGTCTGTAAAATGCTGTACCCTATGCTAAAACTTCACTAGTGTGTGGTAGCGTTCAAAACATTCACCAATGCAAAGACCAGGATTGTCAGGACAGCGTGGACAATAATAACGGGTGTCACGCCTATATCCGCGTTTGGTACAGACACAACATCTTCTTTGGGGGGCTTGTTGGGTAGGGGTACTCTGGAGGACATACGGAAAATGCCTCTCATGCAGCCGGCTTACTGCATTTGGTTGGGAATGGCGAGGTGCAGCACCACCTGGATACAGAAGGGCTGTGACGATCTCTTCCTGGAATGTAAGGAAGGATCCAGTCCATCCTGAAGCTCTGTATAGCACATGAGCATTCAGCAAAGCCAATTGAAATAAGTCAACAGACACTTTTTTGTACCAGCATCTGGCCTTACGGGCAACTAGGTACGGCGCCAACAACTGGTCGTTAAGGTCCACCCCTCCCATATTTTGGTTATATTCGTGGACAAAGAGGGGTTTCTCCACAACACCAGTCGCCGTAGGAATTTGGACTGTCGTGTCTGCATGAAGGGAGGTAAGAACGAAAACATTCTTATTATCCCTCCACTTCACAGCGAGCAATTTATTACACTTCAAGCAGGCTCTCTCCCCCAGCCTAAGACGGGAATCTACAAGCCGCTGGGGAAAGCCCCGGCGATAAGATCGCACGGTGCCACATGCACCAATTTGATGTTCAAATCATTGACTAAAAAGTGGCATGCTCGTGTAATAATTGTTCACATACAAATGGTACCCCTTTCCGAATAAGGGTGACACCAAGTTCCACACTATCCTGCCAGCACTCCCTATGTAATCTGGGCAGTTCTCCGGCTCTACGTGACTATCTTTTCCCTCATAAACCGTAAAGCTCCATACATAGCCTGTTGCCCTGTCACAGAACTTATAGAGCTTGACCCCGTATCTGGCACGCTTGCTGGGAAGGTACTGTTTGAAAGACAAGCGATCAGAAAATGTAATCAGGCACTCATCAACGCAGACAACTTGATGGGGAGTAAACAAGGCTGCAAAAAAACATTCATTGAAGTGGTTTATGAGGGGCCGAATTTTGTAGAGCCGATCGTATTCAGGATCTCCATGGGGATGACAAGGTTCATTGTCGTTGAAGTGCATGAACCGCAAGATCTGCTCGTATCGCGCCCTGGACATGGAGGCAGAGAACACGGGCATATGGTCAATTGGGCATTTGGACCAATACTGTACGTCCGAAACTTTGTGAATTTATGTATGCCCATGTTGAGGGAAAGGCCCAGAAAGGTCTTAAATTCGGAAACCGTAATTGGTTTCCAATCTCTGGCAAGGGAAGGCAACTGGGGATTAGCGGCGATGAATTGACCAGCATATAAATTACTTTGGTCTATCTTCCATGAAAAACAGCGAATACAAATAAAGTGGCGTAAAATCAGCTGTTTCCACCTGAATACCGGGTTGGCCAGTGAATGGGGGAAGTACGGGTTCTGCAGAAGTGGTGGGCACCCAATCAGGATTGGAATGGCAAATTCTGCAGGAAGGACACTATGGGCACGACGGGCCTGTCTTTGTCTTCTTCTTCTTGGTGGCAGCGGGACAATTCTTGTGCTTGCCACCTCGCCAGTAGGGATGATCTTCGAGTTCGCGTCAAACTCATGTTCAACTCGAACATTGCCTGTTCGCCGAACAGCGAACAATTTGGGGTGTTTGCGGCAAATTCGAAAAGACACGGAACACCCTGTAAAAGTCTATGGGAGAAATCTAAAGTGCTAATTTAAAAGGCTTATATGCAAGTTATTGTTATAAAAAGTGTTTGGGGACCCGGGTCCTGCCCCAGGGGACATGTATCAATGCAAAAAAATTATTTCAAAACTGACGTTTTTTCGGGAACAGTGATTTTAATAATGCTTAAAGTGAAACAATAAAAGTGAAATATATTCCTTTAAACTTCGTACCTGGGGGGGGGGGGGTGTATAGTATGCCTGTAAAGCAGCGCTTGTTTCCTGTGCTTAGAACTGTCCCTGCACAAAGTGTCATTTCTGAAGGATAAAAAGTCATTTAAAAGCACTCGCGGCTATAATGAATTGTCGGCTCCCGGCAATACAGAGAAAAGTCATTAATAAAAAAAAAATTCTAATTCAAATTCAATTACCAGGCCCTTCAGGTCTGGTATGGATATTAAGGGGAACCCTGCGTCAAATTAAAAAAAACGACGTGGGGTTCCCTCCAAATATCCATACCAGACCCTTCAGGTCTGGTATGGATTTTAACCATTTCCCTACCCAGCCATAGTCAAATGACGTCCACAGATGGGATCTCCCATCCTGGGTGGACATCATATGATGTCCTGGCTTTGTAGGGGGATATCTGAATGATGCCTGCAGCTAAAGGCATCATTCAGATATCCTTTTAAAGTGCCGGCGATTCTGTGCACCATAAGAACGATCATAGCGGCGGTCCCCTCCCGCCGCCATCCGGTGCTTCTCCGGGCTCTCCCGTGTGATCGGGGACCCGGAGCAAATCTTTCGGCACCCTTGGTGGGTCACGTGACGAGCATAGAGATGACTGGTGACCAGATGGTCACCAGTCATCTCTATGATCGTCGGAGGCCCGGGCGCGATGTGATGACGTCACGCCCGGGTCCTCAAATGTAAACAAAGCCGCCATTGCGGCTGTAAGTATGAGATCAGTGAAAATTTTTTCACTGATCTCATGCTTTCCAGCCTGGAGGAGAGATGTGGGGTCTTATTGACCCTGCATCTCTCAATAAAGAGGACCTGTCACACACATTCCTATTACAAGGGATGTTTACATTCCTTGTAATAGGATTAAAAGTGATCAAAAAAAAAAAAAAAAAAAAATTGTAAAAAAAGAAATAAATAAGTAAAAAAAAAAAAAAAATACATTATTTTTTTTAAACGCCCCTGTCCCCGGTAGCTCGCGATCAGAAGCGAATGCACACGTAAGTCGCCCACATATGTAAACGCCGTTCAAACCACGCATGTGAGGTATTTCCGCGTGCGTTAGAGCGCGTGCAACAATTCTAGCACTAGACCTCCTCTGTAATTCTAACCTGATAACCTGTAAAAAAAAAGAAAACGTCGCCTATGGAGATTTTTAAGTTCCGAAGTTTGGCGCCATTCCATGAGTGTGCGCAATTTTAAAGCGTGACATGTTAGGTATCTATTTACTCGGCGTAACATCATCTTTCATATTTTCCCCAAAAATTGGGCTAACTTTACTGTTTTGTTATTTTTTAAGTCATGAAACCATTTAAAAAAAAAAAAAAAAGGCGTTTGAAAAATTATTGCGAAATATCGTGCAAGAAAAAAAGTTGCAATGACCGTCATTTTATTCCCTAGGGTGTCTGCTAAAAAAACATATATAATGTTTGGGGATTCTGAGTAATTTTCTAGCAAAAGAATGATGATTTGTACATGTAGGAGAGAAGTGCCAGAATAGCCCGGTATGGAAGTGGTGCAAAAAGCCCTGTATGGAAGTGGTAAAGGGGAACTCCACGCCAAATAAAAAAAAAAAAATGGCGTGGAGCTCCCTCATCCCTACAACCCTTGCCCGGTGGTTGTGGGGGTCTGCGGGCAGGGGGCTTATCGGAATCTGGAAGACCCCTTTAACAAAGGGGACCCCCAGATCCTGGCCCCCCCTATGTGAATTGGTAAGGGGTACTTTGTACCCCTACCATTTCACAAAGAAAGTGTAAAAAATTGTAACAAAACACACAGACACAGCTGGGAAAGTCCTTTATTAAAAATAAAAAATAAAAAACACATTCCAGCGATGTAATCCAGTGTCCCGCAGTGACAATTTTTGGAACCCTAAACGGCTGTGGATGCTAGTATAGATCTGATCAGATCAGATATTATACCACTAAGGGAGGTGTATGCTTCGTGCGTGGGTGTTAGCGCTACTGGCACTAATCTGACGCTGCCTGGGGCGACGCAGGCCCTATCTGACACTAAACCTAATTAATATCACCCGTCGGGTGATCAGGTGGTTAAACCTTTATTGGGTTATATACGGCGGGTGCCCTGATGCTATAAAAAGCAAGCTAACCAGCGTCACCCGTAACACTTATACGGTGATCACTGGTGAAAGGGTTAACTAGGGGCAATCAGGGGGTTAAAACCTTTATTAGGTAATATATGGGGGTACTTGACAATATATAAAAACCTGACGGTGAACCTAAATAACTAAATAACTAACTGGCTAACCAGCATCACCAGTGACACTTATACGGTGATCACTGGTGAAAGGGTTAACTCTAGGGGCAATCAGGGGGTTAAAACCTTTATTAGGCAATATATGGGGGTACCTAATGCTATAAAAACCTGGCGGTGAACCTAAAAAAATAACTGGCTACCTAGCATCACCAGCGACACTAATACGGCGATCAGAAAAAAGTACGCTTAGTGAAACTGGCGAAAGGGGGTGAAAGGGTTACCTGGGGGCGATCAAGGGGTTAACATTTTATTAGGGGGGGTTAGGGGGTACCCTGGACTGTTGTGGAAATTTTATTATATAAGATTTATGTGGACATTTTATTCTAGGATGTGCGTTTTATAGATTGTCATCTGTCTCCCTGTGTCTGATGTTTAATCGAGGAGCGCTCTAGCAGAGCGCACTTGGGTTGAATCGAGACCAGCGGTAAAAACGGTCAGTATGAAAACCTTCTTATGGGATTGAAACGTGTTCTCTGCGTGTGTGGGCGTTTGTTGGTTTGTAGATATCAAGCGCAATGTGCTGGACTGCATGCTTTCCAATGGCTATACACTTTAGAGAAGCGAAGTCCGCATAATGAGAGAAACCTATTAATTCTCTCTTGCGGACTTCGTTATCCGCTTTATGGATACATATCTGTATTTATAAGAGGACATTGATATCTGCCTTGTCGGTGTACTTGTACCGTATATTGACAACAGCAGTAGCAATGTCCCTGCAGATTGTCCCAAAACTATAAGAACAAGTAGAATGATCTCACTAGATACTGTTTACTTTGAACAGTATTGTGTGGGCTCCATGCTGATTAAGATGGGGGGTGTGCACTTCCTCCCCTTTCCCTCCTGTGAGTGCCCTCCCCTTTACGGTTTGTCATTTCCTGTGATGTCATTTTGTATTAAGGGAAGTGATTGGCTGTTGGGGCCCTCACTTCCTGTTTTGTTATCCTTTTGTTTCCAATGAATAAAAGAATCCGGGTGGCTGAGCTCTGCCCAGACGCTTGAGACTCCAGCTTGAAGCAGCATCATTTCTGATTCTACCTGGTGCCATTGAAGTACTTCATATTCCTTGTACCAAAGAGCTTGATACAAATGTGCTTTTAAGCACGAAGGAATTGTTTTGTGCTTTGTGTGCATTTAGACGCTGGAAGTCCACATTTAGGCGCGGTGTGGATTTGCGTACAAAGCCCAAGGGAATTCTTCCACGACATTTCGGCGAGCCAGCTTGGAGCCAACGTAGTTCCAGCGCAGCGATCCGAGAGGAGAGATTGGGTCCGCGGTTCTGGGACAGGAAAAGGCCGGCAAAGTTTGGTAAGACAGACTCCATTTCAACTTTTGAAATTTTTGTTGTTCTAGAACCGGAATCTGGTCTCTCTGCTCGCTGTTGCAGGTAACTCCGCTTAGCAAAAGAACACATTTTTGCGGTTTCACTCTTTGTGTACAAGGACAGGGATTTATATTTGTACTGGGAGGGATAGCTGTATTGGCTTGGGATAGAAGTCTATATTACTGTCCTCTGTAGACCCCATAGTCAATACAGCCTAGAGGGTCCTTGTATGGGGTTTATGTTAAATGTAAAACCATTTCCTGTAGTACAACGTGACGGTATGCATGGAGTGTGCTAGTTGATGTTTTAAATGTGCGGCAGAGATTGAATGACATAGCATTGTGTGTCTGAGTTATTTCATAGTGCTGGTCACCGTGTGAAATAACTTTTGTAAAGTGTGTAGCTATTATAGTTTGTCTAACGTTTAGTATGAGTTAAGTAGCACAGTCTGTTTTGTGTTAAAACAGTGATTTCTTTTTCGTACATCACGGGACACAGAGCGACTTAGTCATTACTAATGGGTTATATAGATTACCTTCAGGTGCTGGCACTGGCCACTTCCAAACCGGAAGTACCCTCCCCTATATAAGCCGCTCCCATCCGGGAGCACCTCAGTTTTTTGCCAGTGTCTAAGGTGTTGGCCAAAGAGTAACATGTGTTTTCACTGGGCTTGCGTACAGGTTCTTTTGGGCCTTAGTAAGCTGTTCCGGATCCCACCAAAAAAGCTTCATAGCTAAACGGTCGGTACCCGGGCCTTGCAGCAGAAGAGCAAGGTTTTGCCTGTAATGCCTCTCTTAGGAGGGCTGGACCCTGGGATCCAGAGCTCTGGTCATACCCACGACCAAGATGTTGTCTGTGCAGGGTGCTATACAGGTCCAGGGGAGTGGAATCCTTGGGAACCCAGTCCCTGAAGGTTTAATTACAATGCCTGCCGTGATAGGTGAAGTTTGGGCTTCTGTGGACCAAACAAAGTCCTGCGGCGGGGATCAGGTAAGTGGGGGCCCCCAGGAACTTGGTTCTATTGGGGGACCCCCAAGCCTAATTTGTCTTTCTGTCTGTTACCTAACGGTATTCCCGCTAATATCTGTGTATGCCTGTAACTACTGAAAATGTAAAATTTTAATAGTAGTCAAGAAAAAAAAAAAAAAAGGACCGCGGTACCTGTGTTAAACCACTAGAGGCCGCTGTGGTCCTTTTTTCTTGTCATGTGGATCTTTGGTTTTCTCAAGTCAAAAGATCCAGGCAGTTGGTAAGTTTCTCTGTGGGAATCCACTTCCTCTGCCCTGTTGCTGCGCTCATCCACCGCACAGGCCCTCCGGCAAAAAGGGCCCTGGCTCCTAGTCCCTGTTTGATTTTCGAAAAGGGGCGCCAATGGCGCACGGGCACGCGCGCGGCGCATTCACGCGCCTCCTATGAAAAAAAAGGGGCGGGGCGGGTGGATGACGCTCGATGCGCGCCACGGCGCTTCTGCGCATGTGCAGGCGTCCCAGCTTGTATAAAGACACAGTACAAGTGTCAGCTGGATGCAAACAGAGCTAGCAACATACAGTGGCACACAGAGGCGGTTGATGCAGGCATCCCCATAGAAAGGCACTTTAGTGGACACCAGCTGGTATATAGCAGCAACTGTGTTAGACTATTACCAGCAAAATTGGTGTATGACGACGGGAATACCTCAGCTTTGTGCTTATAGGATATGTCGTCCAGACGCTCTGGAAATAGATCTTCCAAGAAGCGAAAGGGGTCTCCGTCGGGCTCTGAGGATTTTGGGCATGCTGTACTGCGCCAATCTCCCCTGAAATTTCAGAGGTCAGTAGCCGTAGGAACCCCGCAGGAGTACCTGGTACTGCGGCTGTCCCCAGTCCACCTGCTCCTGTATATATAACAGAGGAGGTTTTATCCTCAACTCTGGGAGGATTGGAAGAGAGATTAACAGCATTGATCGCTGCTTCCCTGTTACAGGAAAAGCGCGTCCGATCTCCGTCTCCTCCTGCAGAGTGCCTGTTAGTGGAGGAACAGTCCCAGAGATCGACCTACCTGAAGGGGATCAGGTGAGGTTGATAAAGTTATAGAGGAATCAACAGTGGAAGAACCTTTCTCAGCATCTCAGGCTGAAAGATTATGGGTTCAGTCTCTGACTAACATGGTCCGAGCAGCATTTAAATACTACTGTCTCCTCGCTGGGGTTGCTGAAAGCTCCCCAGACTGTCTGTTCCTTCCCAATCCACCCTTTATTGGAAGGGTTTATTTACCAGGATTGGGAGCATCCTGTAAAATATTTACTCCCCCCAAGAGATTTCCGGTGATCTATCCCATGGAGGATAAGTTCATAAAAAAAAAAAATGGAGGGTCCCTACAGTGGACACAGCCATCTCTTGTGTAAATAAATCACTGACATGTCCAGTAGATAATGTTCCAATGTTCAAGGACCCAATAGATAAAAAATTGGAGTCTTTACTAAAATCTGCTTTCTCTACAGCAAGCATGGTGACACAACCTGCAGTAGCAGCGATTGGAGTCTGCCAAGCAATGAAAGATCAGTTGAAACAAGTCTTAAGGGACTTACCAGATCAGCAGGCTCTTGCCCTAGCTGACCTACCTAGAGCCTTGTGTTGCGGTGGATGCCATAAAGGATACAATCCAACAGGCATCCCGCTTTACGCTGTCTGTAGACATATGCGTAGGCTTCTATGGCTCAAAAACTGGTCTGCTGAAGCTCCCTGTAAGAAATTGCTGATTAGCTTCCCATTTCATGGAGAACGCTTATCTGGAGATGATCTGGACAAATATATCCAGAAAACTTCTGCCGGTAAAAGTACACTCTTGCCGGTTAAGAACAAGGGTAGAAGTCCTTCTTTTAAGAGGCCTACTTCTCCAGTCCCTGGCACATCGGCTGTGAAACAGTTCCGACGGCCTCCGCGGTCAAATCCAGGGGGCAGAAATCGGGGACAATCACAGGGTAACAAGAAACCCTGGGTCAAGAGAGGTACAAAACCTCCCCCTAAGTCATGAAGGGTTGCCCCCACTCAATCGGGTGAGGGGAAGACTTCAGTTGTTCACAGAGACCTGGCGGGACACCATCAGAGATGGGTGATCTCCGCAGTAAGTCTGGGATACAGGCTGGAGTTAAAAGACATTCCTCCTGCCCATTTTATGAGGTCAAACGTGCCAAGCGATCCCCAGAAGAGTGGATCCCTCCCTCTGGCACTAGAGCAACTATTGCCCCAAGGGTAATCATGAAGGTTCCCTTGGAAGAAAACGGGTTCGGGTTTTACTCGAACCTTGTCACAGTCCCCAAACCAAATGGGGACATGAGGCCCATATTAAATATAAAAGGGCTAAACAAGTTCCTACATATCAGGACTTTTTTGGATGGAGTCGATCCGATCGGTGGCCACCGCCCTACAAGGGCAGGAATGGTTAGCCTCGATCGACATAAGGGATGCTTATTTGCATATTCCCATCTGTCCGGCCCACCAGAAATTTCTACGCCTTGCAGTAGAAGGGCGCCATTTTCAGTTCAGAGCCTTACCTTTCGGTCTGGCCACAGCACCACGAGTGTTCACAAAAATTCTGGCCCTACGATTGGCCAAACTAGGAACACAAGGTGTAACTATAATGGCATATCTAGACGACTTGTTGCTGATAGACCACTCAGTGAAAAAAACTAGAAGTGGTCGTTCACAAGATAATCAAGTATCTGGAATCTCACGGTTGCATTATCAACCGAGACAAGTCAGCCCTAAAACCAGTCAAAAGCCTGGAATACTTGGGGGCTAAGACTGGATTCAAATCAGAGAAAGATTTTCTTACCTCCAGAGAAGGTGTCGTCTTTGAAAGATTTGACCCACTTAGTGGGTACAAAAAAGAAAAACCATCCATATGCCTGTGTATAAGGCTGCTGGGAAAAATGGTGGCTTCATTCGAAGCAGTACCCTACGGTCAATTCCATTCAAGGAACTTGCAGAGGGCCATACTGTCAGCCTGGAACAAAAAAGTTCAGGCTTGAGACTTACCAATGTCCCTGTCCCCTTCCGTTCGCAAGAGCCTCCATTGGTGGTTGGTACCAGAATCTGGAAAAAGGGAAACCCTTCAGTCCGGTTTCTTGGAAGGTGGTCACTACAGATGCCAGCCTCATAGGCTGGGGGGCAGTACTGGAGCAATGGTCTCTCCAGGGCAAGTGGTCAGAAGCAGAGAAGGCCCTGCCCACCAATCTCTTAGAGATACGAGCAGCCCGGTATGCCCTAGTAGCATGGACATCCAAACTCCAAGGGTCACCTGTCAGAATTCAATCAGACAATGCCACAGCAGTGGCATATATCAATCACCAGGGTGGCACCAGGAGTCGTGCAGCCCAGAGGGAAGCGAATTGCATCCTGGAATGGGCAGAAAGGTATGTCACAGCCATATCCGCGGTTTTCATCCCAGGAGTGGAAAATTGGAGAGCGGACTTTTTAAGTCGCCAGCAATTATGCCCGGGGAATGGTCTCTTCACCCCGAGGTTTTCCAGGCAATATGCCAGCGGTGGGGAACACCGGATGTAGATCTGCTAGCATCCAGATTCAACGCAAAGGTGGACAGATTTGTGTCTCGCACAAAGGATCCCCTAGCTTGCGGTTCGGATGCCCTAGTGTTCCCTTGGGATCAGTTCAAGCTGATATATGCATTCCCACCACGATTAATCCGCAGAATCAGGGTAGAAAAGAAACCAGTGATTCTGGTGGCTCCAGCGTGGCCCCGAAGGGCATGGTACGCGGAGATTGTAAAAATATCAGTGGGAAGTCCTTGGACCCTCCCACATCGTCCGGACCTGCTTTCGCAAGGACCGATATACTACCCTTCCTTACCAGCCCTAGGTTTGACGGCCTGGCTATTGAAGCCCACATTCTAAAAAAGAGAGGGCTCTCTAATCCTGTGGTATCTACCATGATCAATGCCAGGAAGCCGGTATCCAGGCAGATCTATTATAGGATCTAGAAGGCGTACATCACGTGGTGTGAGGCCAGGAAATGGCATCCACGTAAGTACGTAATAGGTAGGATTCTGGACTTCCTACAGTGGGCTGTACATAGGAAGCTTGCCTTGAGTACTATCAAGGGTCAGACGGCCTTGTCAATATTTTTTTCAAAGGCCCTTGGCTTTGCATTCATTAGTCAAAGCTTTCATACAAGGAGTGATGCGTATTAGCCCTCCGGTTAGTATTCCCATATGTCCATGGGACTTAAACCTGGTTCTGTCGGTTCTACAGAAAACCATTTGAACCATTGCGGCACATTTCCTTGGTTCTTTTCACCAGGAAATTGATTTTCTTAGTAGCCATTTGTTCGGCTAAAAGAGTATCGGAATTAGCCGCCTTGTCCTGTAAGGAGCCATATCTGGTTATCCATAAGGACAGAGTAGTATTACGTCCTCATCCAGCCTTCTTCCTAAGGTGGTATCGAGGTTCCATTTGAACCAAGATGTGGTTCTTCCTTCCTTTTTCCCCAAACCTAGTTCGGTAGAGGAAAAGTTATTGCATTCTTTGGATGTAGTAAGAGCAGTTAAAGCTTATCTTAAAGCCACTGCTCAGATTCGTAGAACGGATACTTTGTTTGTTCTGCCGGAAGGCCCCAGAAAGGGTCAGGCAGCATCAAAAATCTACTTTAGCCAAGTGGATTCGACAGGTCATAATACAAGCCTATGGCTTGAAAAGGAGACCGCCTCCGTTCAAAGTTAGGGCGCACTCCACAAGAGCAGTTGGAACTTCATGGGCAGTGCATCACCAAGCCTCCCTGGCTCAAGTCTGTAAGGCCACAACATGGTCCTTAGTACACACGTTTACTAGATTCTACCAGGTAGACGTCAGAAGTCAGGAGGATGTCGCCTTTGGGCGCAGTATGTTGCAGGCCGCAAAAGAGCCTCATGCCTGATGGCGCCCAGCTTATGTATCCCTCCCCTCATTTGGCATTGCTTTGGGACGTCCCATTAGTAATGACTAAGTCGCTCTGTGTCCCGTGATGTACTCCAAGAAAAGGATTTTACAGGTAAGCTGTTATAAAAATCCCTTTTTTTGTTTGTAAGAGGCACGGTTTGGTCTTGTTTTGAAGACACCATTTTGTTTTCCTTTGTTTGTTCAGCCATGTGGCCTGAGGACACCATCTTGTTTTGAAGACACCATTTTGTTTTCCTTTGTGTTTGTTCAGCCATGTGGTCTGAGTCACCATTTTTGTTTTTCTTTGTATGAACCCAATCTTCAGGTTTGGTTATTTTTGCATATTTTTTTTGTAAAACGATTGTGTTTTCTTTTGGTTTTAATTTCAGTTTAAAGTGAAGACTCTGCTTTAGACTGAATTTCAATAGATAGTAAAACTAACTTTATCTGAGTTTTTGTACTCTTAACGGGGTGTGTTTTAATTTTTTTATTTTAATTGTTTGGGCATTTTCTTTGAGTTTCTCAGAAGGCAATTCATGCCCCTCCCCCATTGTTTTTGGTTTTAGAGCTGCATCTTTTATTGTATAGCTTGCGGTAGGAAAGAAAGGCTTTGGTTTTAAAACTCGCTTTATATTCACTTTTATTGTTAATTGAGTTACTTTTGCGCAGCAAGTAGTCAATTTTTTGTTCACGCTCAGACTGTTTATTAGTTTGATCGTGTAACTACTGAGACATCGTACAACTGCTGAAATAGACAACAGAAGGCTATCCCCATTTAATTTTTGTGATTATTTAGAGAAGCCACATTGCTCTGTAGCGAAAATAAATGGAAGTGTGCTGTGCAGTTTAATCTGACGACGCAGTGTACAGTCGTACAGAGGTATGTATGCATACACTGTAAGGGGTAGAGACATAATTCGGGGGGTGGTCTGTGGTTGTTGACTAATCATTGGGCATAGTTATTATGAGTATTGCGGTGTAAAAGAGTAGTACTCTGTAGTTCTGTGCCAAAAGTGTTGGGGCAACAAGCCATAGAGTTAATAACACCTCGGTTAGGTTTTCTAGTTGGGGGACTGGACCAGATATAGTGGTTGCAGTTCGTCAATCCACCGTAGAAGAAGGCACCTGACGGTGCTCTCCTAAATAGGTGCAGGGGTTTTTCCTGGACGCAGGAATAAGACTATAAGCTGATTCGAATCGCCATGGGCAATTTGAAGTCCATGCAAGGGAAGGAATGTGAGGCTTCCCAGAGTCAGACGGCTGCACAGTACATGAAATCTAGCTTTGGGGCAAAGGTCATGAAACCTCTAAAGGGATGGCATAGTTGGTCCTAGGATACTACTTTGGCTATTCCTCTAGAGGGGACATTTGATGCCTGGAGGTGGGAGAAATTCATAACTGAGTTTAAACCCAATCTCTGGGCAGCAAAAACCTTAGATGTAGCTGAGCTGTGGCTTCAGAAGTCTATTATGGTAAGCAGGCAGGGTATACAGAAGGCAGTTTCAGTCCGGAAGAACCGCATTATGTACACCTGGCCTGAGGGGATAGCAGTTTCTGGTGATCCAATGCTGGAAGCGGAAGAGGCTCTTTCTGGGCTAACTCTGCTGAGGCAGGCTGGATCCACCAACACTAGATCTGTTGTAGTTTCCTCTGATGCTTCTGCCATCACCAATCTAACCAA
Source organism: Rana muscosa (assembly GCA_029206835.1). Taxonomy (NCBI): domain Eukaryota; kingdom Metazoa; phylum Chordata; class Amphibia; order Anura; family Ranidae; genus Rana; species Rana muscosa. The sequence continues at coordinate 825,587,128 of CM055121.1, forward strand.
CCCTACTCTGCACTCTCCAACTAACATCTCTCTCTCTCCCACGTCTCCATCTAACCATGTCACCTCTGACGCTAAACCTCAAGCTAACCCTCTCTATCAGTCGCCTTTCCCCATATCTGGGGCATTTTCTCCGCCGATTGCGGCTGATTATGAATCATTTTCAACTGGTGATCTACAGATGCTATGTGAGTCTAAGGGAATTGAGACCAGACTAAGGAACCGTGGGGATTGCATAACTGCGCTGAGAGCTTTTGACTCAGTCATACCTACCATCTACCCTTCATTGGTTGGCTTCCAGACAGGGAACGTTGTGGGCAAGGTAGCACACATTAGCCAACCAATGAAGCCACAACCTCCAAAGTACACACCTAGCCCCACTTATGTCACTGAACCTGGTACTTACCCAGTCCGGGTGCAACAATATGAGGGTGTTCCAAATACCAACGGTGAAAGGACTTTGGGGGAAAGGGTGGTATGGCATGTCCCTTTTGCTTCCTCAGAAATCAGGACCATACTGACCGAACTGCCTGACTATAGAACAAATCCACGAGGGTTCGCAAGAATGTTTTGTCAAAATCAATTTAGCTACGGCATGAGTGGAACAGATTGTGCCCAGGTTCTGAGGGCAAAAGTAGGAGAAGAACTGGCAGGGGTTATAATCTCCCGTTGCGGCATTGTCACCCACGAACAAGCCACTTCTGGAGGTAAGCAATTCTGTGTAGCCCTGCTAGCCAAACTTCCAGAGTTGTATGGTGCATCTTCTACCACAGATGTGATGAAACTCAGTCAAAACCCAGGCGAGGAATGTGCTTGTTTCTGGCGTCGCCTGAAACAAGCTGCATTGGATGCAGATCTGGAGGTTGGTCCGGATGTGCCAACCGACGGAGGTAAGTTATCCGCCATTCACCTTTTGCTAAGAGCCAAATTTTTAGAAGGCATCCATATGAAAATTCGAGACCGGCTATTATTAGCCAGACCCAAATTTAATGAAATGACAATACCTGCCATTCTATCCACTCTCTCCGCTATAGAGAGAGAGATGGATAGGAAGAAACAGGACAAAGCATCCAAAATCCTTGTGTCTCAAGCCCCTTCTGCAGGACAAACGGGCCAGGATGGTGGGAAAAAGACACAACGCTGGAAAGCCCGAACTTGTTACATCTGTGGAAAGGAAGGACATCTAAGGCGCGACTGCCCTAACAGACCCAAGGGTAAGTGGCAGTTCATCCCAGACGATCCGGTACCAGGCTCACGCGATCCAACAACTTCAGTTGTAGCGATGGCCAGCCACGACTATGATTCTTCATAAGACGTTGGCAAAGCGGTGTCAGGACATATCAACCTGTTTATCGAGGAATTAAAATATCCCCTCCCTTGCCTCATTGACACCGGTGTCGTTCGAACTGTTCTGAGATCCAAAGATCTCAGAGGCAAGGTTCCCCTTTCTGGGGAGACTATACCCACTGTGGGTCTAACAGGTCAGACAGTGTCTCTACATACCACCAAACCACTCCATTGTAGGTTGGGCCAACACACAGAAGCCATTAAGTCGGTACTGGTATCGGATGATGTTCCCATCAACCTATTGGGAGCTGATATTTTATCTGAGATACAAGCGGTCATTGAGTACACTCCAACAGGTGTTGTGGTTAGCAGTGCATTGACGGATGAGCGCCTATGTGCAATGGTGGCTCTACCGTATATGATAGAACCTGGTTGTTTTCTGGGGTTGGATGTGCTAGCAGAAGTGGATCCCAAACTTTGGGCGTTTGATAAGTATGATGTGGGTCTTCTGCCGGTCCCGCCAACCACAGTAAACATCAGACCAGGGAGTATTTTGCCCCAATTACCACAATACCCTTTGAGTGTGGCTCAGATGGATAGCCTTAAAATCCAAATAGACCGGTACCTGCTGATAAAAGTTCTTACGCCAACCAAATCCCCCTGTAACACCCCTTTGTTTCCAGTGGCTAAAAAGTCTGTCAAGGGTCAGGAAACAACTTTCCGTTTAGTACATGATTTAAGGGCTATCAATAAAATCATTATCAGCGATGCCCCTTTGGTACCCAACCCACACACCTTGTTGGCCTCTATACCACCTAACGCCATTTTCTTCAGTGTTATTGATCTGACTAATGCATTTTTTTCGGTACCACTGGACCCCCAGTGCCAGTACCTTTTTGCTTTTTCATTCCAGGGTCGACAACTGACTTGGACACGTCTCGTTCAGGGGTCTGTGACTAGTCCCTCGGAGTACAGTTGCAAACTTAAAATAGTGTTGGATCAATGGACCCCAACGAATCCAGAGGTGGTGCTGATCCAGTATGTTGATGACTTGCTGCTTTGTTGCCCTGCAAGGGATGTCTGTTATCAGCATACTGTCTCATTGCTTAACCATCTGGCGTCCACGGGGAATAAAGCTAGCAAGGAGAAATTGCAGTTTTGTAGGGAGAAGGTCACCTTTTTAGGACATTGTATATCTCAGGGTACTCGACACCTGACAACCCAGAGAATTCAGACACTGAAAGACTTCCCGAAACCCCGAAACGCACGACAAACGAGAACCATTCTCGGTCTTATCAACTACTGTAGAGACTGGGTCCCTAACATCTCTTCGACTTTAGGACCCCTTTACGAAATCCTATCCCAAACTCCCTTTCAACTGACTGATGATAACTGGTCAACCCTACAGGACTTGATCCAAGAACTCTCCAAAGCACCTGCTTTAGGTTTGCCCAACTATGACCTCCCCTTCTACCTTTTCTGCTATGAAAGCAAAGGCCACGCCACTGGAGTACTGACCCAACTACATGGGTCCAGGTACCGACCCATCATGTATCTATCAACTGCCCTAGATCCAGTCATTCGAGGTTCACCAGGTTGTGTACGAGCCGTAGCCGCCTGCGCTGTATTGTTACAGAAGGTAGGTGACATAGTCTTGGACTCCCCACTGACCCTCTATACTCCCCATTCAGTGCAGGAAATCCTAAATCAAGTTCAGACAAAACACCTCTCTGCTGCCAGATTGACTAAGTACGAAGTGGCTCTCCTAACCCCTACTAACCTGACTTTAAGACGATGCACCATTTTAAACCCAGCCTCTCTTCTTCCTACTGAGGAGGAAGAGAAGGGGGGAGATAATGGTGTTAAAAATGATACTCAAACCTTCCAGACTAACAATACCAACCTCTCTACCTCTAACCAACTTGTTAATTTAGAAGGACAACATGCTGATGATCACCATGACTGTGTTTCTCTGATGGAACTCGAGTCAACAACCATCAGCCCGGTGAAGGAGACCCCCATCCCAAACGCTAAAAACCTTTTTGTCGATGGTTCCAGGTATTACACCCCAGATGGTAAGCCACACACAGGTTATGCAGTGACTACAGTCAGTGAAATTGTGGAAAAGGGTTCATTGAGTTCCAACATGTCTGCACAGGAAGCTGAGCTGTGGGCACTGGCAAGAGCCTGTGAGACCCAAGAGGGTCAAAGGATCAATATCTACACGGATTCTAGGTATGCTTTTGGGATAGCCCATGATTTTGGTCCTATCTGGAAAGCAAGAGGCTTTCTGACTAGTTCAGGGAAGCCCGTGAAACATGCGCAGTTAATCAACAGGTTATTCGTTGCTTTCAACCTGCCGCGTGAGATAGCCATTCTAAAAGTTAAGGCCCACACGACTGATAGGACTTTGGAGGCCGATGGCAATGCCTTGGCAGATAGAGCTGCCAAAGAAGGTGCTCTGCACCCTCCTGTGAAAACCCTGATGCTAGCCATCCCCTCTGATGTGTCTCTGGCAGAGTTTATAAGACTACAGTCACAAGCGGAATTACATGAAAAGAGGAGATGGACAGCACTAGGGGCCATGAGAGGTCCAGATGACATCTGGGGTCTTGGTAAAAAATGGTGTCTGCCAAGATCGCTTTTTCCAATGATGGCCCATTCGGCTCATTATCCAGGGCATCAGTCAAAGATGGTTATGTGTGCGCAGGTGGATGAGCATTGGATCGCCCCTGGATTTACTACTGCAGCTGCTAATTTTGCAGCAGCCTGCCTGGTTTGCGCATTGCACAATCCAGGTAGGACGGTACCAGTACCCAAACGACATTCCCCCCGACCAGAATATCCATTTCAGCGCATCCAGATAGACTACATTACATTGCCAAGGAGTGGGCCGTACGAACACGTCTTAGTCTGTGTAGATATGTTTTCAGGTTGGCCAGAGGCATGGCCGGTTCAGAAAGCAAACGCCACAACCACAGCCAAAAAGATCCTGTCCGAAATAGTGTGTCGCTGGGGCCTACCTGAAACGATCGAGTCGGATCGAGGCTCCCACTTCACTGGTCAAATATTTGCAGAAGTGTGTAAAGCCCTCCATATCAATCAGGGATTACACACTCCTTATCACCCCCAAAGTAGTGGTAAGGTTGAAAGGTTAAACGGAACCCTTAAAAACAAAATCTCCAAAATAATAGCTGATACTGGGAAACCTTGGCCTGAATGTCTCCCCATAGCTCTCCACTCCATCAGAAATGCACCTAGACAACCTCACGGGTTATCTCCATATGAGGTTTTGTTCGGATGTCAACCAAAAACAGGGTTGTACTTTCCCCAGCAGCTGTCGTCTTTACATTCTCAGCTGACGGGGTATGTGCAGTCACTGCAACGTGAGCTAAAAAAAAATCCACCACAGGGTTCATGAGTCCCTTCCAGACCCTGACTCAATAACCGGTTTACATTCTATCCAACCAGGTGACTGGGTCGTTGTAAAGAAATACCAGAGGACGGGACTAGAATCGAGATACGTCGGACCATTCCAGGTTCAGCTGACCACGCCGACCTCACTAAAGCTTGAAGAACGGGACAACTGGATCCACGCCAGCCACTGCAAGAAGCTGCTCAACTACATCAAAGAATGAGGAGTATCTTCTTTATTTATAGTTTTAGTTTAGTGTATTTTAGCAAGGGTAATGATGAAAAGCATCCCAATTTATTGTTTAAAATGCATCTCCAGCTGGCAAAAATGGCGAACAGGACCAACTGCTGGGTATGCTCCAAACCTCCACCAAGCCTTGATGCCCCGGCAATGGCAGCAGTACATGCGATATATGATGTCCGTATCGGTATGAGGAAACTAAAGACTCCAAACAGACACTTGTAAATAGAACTTAATGATACATTCCTAGAGGGTAAAATTAGTTATAGTTTTAACATTAGCTCTGGCTTTTGCCCCTCCCTCACAAAACCAGTATGGGTATCGGGACAACTAGGTAGCCCACAAGTGTGCTTCAACTTTCGTTTCGGTAGAGGGGATAACTTTGTTGGGTCCACCACCTGTAAAGAAGGTATAACAGTTAATCTAACCAACGAAACCCCCGTCTTCTTTAATAACACTAATAGACCAGATTACATCTGTTGGAAGGAAGGGTGTGACGTTCAGACCGAGGGAGCAATCCCCCAGTCTATCCTGTTACTACTCAATGCACGTAACCGTCAGAGTGGTTCCCCCTGTGCGACTCTGACTGGCCCCTACTACTTCTTATGCGGTACCTCAGCTTATAAGGTAATCCCCCCTAATGCAAGAGGTTCATGTGTCCTGGTTAAACTAGTCCCAGCATCTTACATCGCGGATGATCGAGAGGATCTGATGGCACGAGAGAAGGTAAGAACGTCAGGAAAAGCTAGAAGGGAATTGTTCACCAACTCTGACCAGGCCTGGGCATGGTTTCCTGCTTGGACGGGTTGGGGGATTGAACTTATGAAACGATTGAATAATTTCTCATCCATTGTGGATGGGATATTCAATGAAACCGTAGAGGCTGTAAGGGAAATCTCACAGGAACAACGGCAGATCAGGACCCTTCTTTTACAGGAAAAGATGGCCCTTGATTATCTGTTAGCATCCAAGGGGGGTTTCTGTGAATTCATAGGTGAAGATTGTTGTACCTGGATTGAGGATACCAATGACAAAGTTCAGGCCCATATGGATAAGGCTAGATCCCTGCAAGGCAAAGCCAGAGCTATAGCTAGTGAGGGTTGGAATCCTTTTAAGGGTTTGGGAAACTTTGGGGATTTTTTATTTTCCATTTGATCGTGGTTGAAGGAAGTAGGGGTGTATATACTCATGTCATTTTTGTTTCTGTTCCTTCTATATGTCGTGATGAGGTGCTCCTGTTGCCTGATTGGACGCGTGACCAGAGCCCGAGCAGATGACCACATTTTCCTCAATGAGATAAGACGCCCCAAAGCCCAACCAAAGTATCAGATGCAGAGGATTCCAGACCGATCGGCGATTACTACAGCTCACCATTTCGTACCCTCCTTATAAGTCATGTCTCCTGAAGAACAGAATCTACATGTCAAGCCGCGTTTTCCTTTTTATGGATTGTAAGGACTGATTCATTTCCAGGTGTAAGAAGATCAAGTTTTGAGAGACACATGGGAGCATATGACAAAAAGGAGGGACTGTTGTGGAAATTTTATTATATAAGATTTATGTGGACATTTTATTCTAGGATGTGCGTTTTATAGATTGTCATCTGTCTCCCTGTGTCTGATGTTTAATCGAGGAGCGCTCTAGCAGAGCGCACTTGGGTTGAATCGAGACCAGCGGTAAAAACGGTCAGTATGAAAACCTTCTTATGGGATTGAAACGTGTTCTCTGCGTGTGTGGGCGTTTGTTGGTTTGTAGATATCAAGCGCAATGTGCTGGACTGCATGCTTTCCAATGGCTATACACTTTAGAGAAGCGAAGTCCGCATAATGAGAGAAACCTATTAATTCTCTCTTGCGGACTTCGTTATCCGCTTTATGGATACATATCTGTATTTATAAGAGGACATTGATATCTGCCTTGTCGGTGTACTTGTACCGTATATTGACAATAGGGATGAGCTTCGCGTTCGAGTCGAACATACGTTCGACTCGAACATCGGCTGTTCGATCGTTCGACGAAGATCGAACGATTTGGGCCGTTCGCGCCAAATTCGAGTGACGCGAACGGCCCACAATGCACTACGCCATCGCAGTGTCATCCAGGCGCTGTGATTGGCCAAGCATGCACTGTGACCCCGCATGCTTGGCCAATCACAGCGCCGGCAGCGAGGAGAGCAATGATTGGCCACAGGCAGGATGCCTGTGGCCAATTATTGCTGAGGGTGTTTAGTACACGCCCCACACTATAAAAGGCCGCCAGCACGGCGGCCTAGTGTAGTGTGTTCCGGAGCAGGGATAGAGCAGCATAGGCAGGGACAGTGACTTTTATTTCTTTCTTGCTTAACCTGGATTCCTTTAGTTTAGGGAAAGAGAAGGATAGGTAGGGAGAGTGTCAGTGTGTTTTGTGCTTGTGCTATATTGTGCTTAAAAAAAACATTTTTTCTAGGGACAGAAAACTGTAGGTAGGGAGAGTGTGTCAGTTTCTTTCACTGTCAAAGTCCTTGTTTCCAGGGACCTGGAAGGACAGTGAGTGAATTCTCCTTGTGCTAAATTGTGCTTAAAAAAAACATTTTTTCTAGGGACAGAAAACTGTAGGTAGGGAGAGTGTGTCAGTTTCTTTCACTGTCAAAGTCCTTGTTTCCAGGGACCTGGAAGGACAGTGAGTGAATTCTCCTTGTGCTAAATTGTGCTTAAAAAAAACATTTTTTCTAGGGACAGAAAACTGTAGGTAGGGAGAGTGTGTCAGTTTCTTTCACTGTCAAAGTCCTTGTTTCCAGGGACCTGGAAGGACAGTGAGTGAATTCTCCTTGTGCTAAATTGTGCTTAAAAAAAACTTTTTTTCTAGGGACAGAAAACTGTAGGTAGGGAGAGTGTGTCAGTTTCTTTCACTGTCAAAGTCCTTGTTTCCAGGGACCTGGAAGGACAGTGAGTGAATTCTCCTTGTGCTAAATTGTGCTTAAAAAAAACATTTTTTCTAGGGACAGAAAACTGTAGGTAGGGAGAGTGTGTCAGTTTCTTTCACTGTCAAAGTCCTTGTTTCCAGGGACCTGGAAGGACAGTGAGTGAATTCTCCTTGTGCTAAAAAAAAACATTTTTTCTAGGGACAGAAAACTGTAGGTAGGGAGAGTGTGTCAGTTTCTTTCACTGTCAAAGTCCTTGTTTCCAGGGACCTGGAAGGACAGTGAGTGAATTCTCCTTGTGCTAAATTGTGCTTAAAAAAAACTTTTTTTCTAGGGACAGAAAACTGTAGGTAGGGAGAGTGTGTCAGTTTCTTTCACTGTCAAAGTCCTTGTTTCAAGGGACAGAGAAGGACACCTGAAGGTAGCCCTTATTGCTTTTTTCCCATCTCCCTGCAGGCCATCTATTAGAATGTCTGGAAGGCAAACAAGGAGAGGCAGACAGTCAGGAGGCAATAAAAGAGGGCAAGCAGGCTCTGTGTCTGGGGGCAACAGTGCTGGTCGTGGACGCGGTGCATTGTCATCAGCACATGGCCATGGGACACGCTTGTCCTTCTTTTCGGCAGCTGGACATGTTGAGCCACATCATGCCGAAGACTTGGTAGAGTGGATGACCAAGCCCTCCTCCTCCTCCTCATCCTCTCTCACCCAGGCTCAGGGTACTGGAAAAGCAGCTGCCAAAGCGTCCTCTTCCCTGGTATCAATGTCAGACTCATCATCAGTCACTCCTTCCCTAGACCCACCATGTCCTCCTCCTGAGGAGTCCCCCGAACTGTTTCAGCACAGTGTTGGGTACATGCTCCAGGAGGATGCCCAGCGTTTCGAAGGGTCTGATGATGAAACCCAGCTAGAGGAAGGCAGTAGCGTGAGAGCAGACAGAGGGGATGCTCAAGAAGGACACCAATCTGGCAGTCATGTTCCAGCAGCTGCAGCATACTGCCAGATTGGCTCCAGTGATGAGGAGGGAGGTGATGATGAGGTCACTGACTCCACGTGGGTGCCTAATAGGAGAGAGGAGGAGGAGGAGGATGAGGAGGAGGCACATCTCCAACGAGGCAGGATGCCCTTTGGTGGCCAGCGTAAGGGCAGTACACAGACGGAATCACACCGCAGAGCTCCGCCTGTGCAGGGCGCTGCCTCTGCCCGTCATTCAAAAAGTTCTTTGGTGTGGGCCTTTTTTGAGGCTAGTGCATCAGATCGCACAGCTGCTGTTTGCAACATATGTCTCAAGCGTATATCGCGTGGCCAAAACATCAGCCGCTTGGGTACCACATGCCTGACCAGACATATGTTGACCTGCCATGCAGCTCATTGGCAAGCCTACATGAAAGACCCACACCAAAGAACAAAGCGGACCTCTCCTTGCACCGCATCAGCTGGGATCTCCAACCCCACTATAACTTCAGTCCTCTCTGAAACATGCACTGAGAGGAATGAAGGTGTAGAATTAGGTGTGTCACAGCCAAGTACTTGCGGCCACTCTGCTAGCAGTACACCGACGTCCGATTCTAGCAGGCAAATTTCCCTGCCCCAGCTGCTGGACCGTCGAAAGAAGTTCACTCCCAGCCATCCACATGCCCAGCGGTTGAATGCTAGCTTGGCTAAATTGCTAGCGCTTCAACTGCTGCCTTTTCAGTTGGTAGACTCGGCCCCCTTCCGTGAGTTTGTGCAATGTGCGGTTCCTCAGTGGCAGGTTCCCAAACGCCACTTTTTCTCACGGAAGGCTATTCCGGCTCTCTACCGGCATGTGGAAGGCAATGTCTTGGCCTCGCTGGACAGGGCGGTCAGCGGTAAGGTGCATATTACCGCTGACTCATGGTCCAGCAGGCATGAACAGGGACGTTACCTTTCTTTCACGGCCCATTGGGTCACTCTTTTGGCAGCTGGGAAGGATGCAGGACAAGGTGCAGTAGTGTTGGAGGTTGTCCGACCGCCACGCCTCCAAAATGCTACTACTGGTTGTGACACACCTCTCTCCTCCACCCCCTCCTCTTCTTCTTCCTCCATGGCCTCTTCCTGTGGTTTGTCCTATGAACCAGCGGTGCTCCGTAGCCGTTCACGGGGCTACGCAAGTACGCAGGCAAAAAGATGCCATGCCGTGCTTGCGCTGGTGTGTTTGGGGGACAGAAGCCACACTGGGGCAGAGGTCCTGTCTGCTCTGCAGGGCCAGGCCGAGAGGTGGTTGACGCCACGCCAGCTTAAGCCAGGAATGGTGGTTTGCGACAATGGCACCAACCTCCTCTCCGCCCTCCGACAGGGATAACTGACCCATGTGCCCTGTGTGGCTCACGTCCTTAACCTGGTGGTGCAGCGGTTCTTGGGCAGGTACCCGGGCTTACAGGATGTCCTGAGGCAGGCCAGGAAAGTCTGTGTGCATTTCCGCAGATCTTATAATGCCAGTGCTCGCCTGGCTGAGCTGCAAAAGGAGTTGAACCTGCCCAAGAACCGCCTTATATGTGACATGCCCACCAGGTGGAACTCAACGTTGGCCATGCTGCAGCGGCTGCACACGCAGCAGAGGGCCATCAATGAGTACCTGTGCGACTACGGCACCAGGACAGGGGAGCTTGGTTTTTTTTCTCCACGCCAGTGGGGCATGATCAGGGATGCATGCACTGTCCTGGCACCATTTGAGGAGGCCACGAGGATGGTGAGCAGCGACAGTGCATGCATCAGTGACACTGTACCTCTTGTCCACCTGTTGGAGCACACGCTGCGTGGAATAATGGACAGGGCACTTGAGGCAGAACAGAGGCAGGAAGAGGAGGACTTCCTTGCCTCTCAAGGCCCCCTTTACCCAGACAGTGTTCCTTCTGTCCCACCCATCGCAGAGGAGGAGGAGGAGGAGGAGGAGGAGGATTGTGTCAGCATGGAGGTGGAGGCTGGCACTCAGCATCATCAGCAGCAGTCTTTTAGGGATGATTTACAGTCCCAAGAAACCAGTGGACTTGTACGTGGCTGGGAGGAGGTGGCTGCGGATCATGTCGTCCTTAGTGACCCAGAGGACTCCGGAGTGAATGCCTCAGCAAACCTACGCTGCATGGCCTCCCTGATCCTGCAAAGTCTGCGGAAGGATCCTCGTATTCTTCGGATCAAGGAGAGGGACCATTACTGGCTGGCCACTCTCCTTGATCCACGGTACAAGGGTAAGGTTGCGGACCTTATGTTACCGTCGCAGAGGATGAGACAACTCCGGGAGGCCTTGCAGAAAGGTCTGTGCAACGCGTTCCCAGAGACTGGGAGGTTACAAACTCCTGGTCCTGGACAACGAGTTGCTGAGGCTTCGGCCAGTCAAAGAAGGAGCGGTGGGGAAGGTGGCCGTCTGACCGATGCGTTCAGACAATTCTTTAGTCCGCAGCCCCAAAGTATGATCGGTTCCAGCAACCATCGCCAGCGTCTGATAAACATGGTGCAGGAATATCTAGGGGCAAGGTCAGACTTGGACACCTTCCCCACCGAAAATCCTCTGGCTTACTGGGTCTTGAGGATGGATCACTGGCCAGAGCTTGCACAGTATGCAATTGAGCTACTGGCCTGTCCTGCATCCAGCGTTCTTTCGGAACGCACATTCAGTGCTGCTGGAGGATTTGTCACGGATCACAGGGTGCGCCTGTCCACCGACTCGGTTGATCGACTGACTTTCATCAAGATGAACCAGTCTTGGATCACCACCAGCTACCACACACCTGATGCTGATATAACAGACTAATTGATTTTAACATGTCACATCCCTTCAAGACTGATGCTGATGCTGAGTGCCTGTGCTGTTATGTTGACTGGCTATCCTCCTCCTCCGAGTCCTCAATGATACGATTGATGATGATAGCTTGGAAGATCATTTTTGTTTATGGGTGCCGCCACCAGTGGCTAAGGCCCAATTTTTCAGCCCCTGTTTTACAGGGGCGTGTAATTACAATTTTTTTAGCAATAATTTGCCATAGGGCTCATTGCTGTGCTCCAAGTACAGTATCTGTGAGGGGTTGTAGTGTTGTGCCACCAGTGCCTAAGGCCCAATTTTTCAGCCCCTGTTCAACAGGGGCATGCAATTACAATTCTTGATCTAATAATTCACAGCAGGGTCCATTGCTGCACCCACCAAGAGTAACTCTGAGGGCTTACAGTCTTGTGGCAACGCCACCACCACCACCACCACGAAAGGCCCAATTTTTCAGCCCCTGTTCAAAAGGGGCATGTAATTACAATTCTTGATCTAATAATTCACAGCAGGGCCCATTGCTGCACCCACCAAGAGTAACTGTCAGGGCTTACAGTGTTGTGGCACCAGCACCACCATCAAAGCCCCAATTTTTACTACCACTGTTCAACAATTATATGTAATTAAAATTCCTGATATAATAGTTGACAGCAGGGCGTTCCAGCACCAACCAAGAGTAACTGAGTGCTTACAGTGTTGTGCCAACACCAACAACTAAGGGGCCTATTTCTGCAGAGTATATACGGCAGGTCCCTACTTTCAAACATCCAACTTACAAACGACTCCTACTTGCAAACGAAAGAAGACAACAGGAAGTGAGAGGAAATCTACCCCTAGAAAGGAAAATTCTCTCCTGTAAGAATAAATATGGGAGAAAGGGGTCTCATCTGTACTGATGCTTTATCAGCAATCCTTGTTTCAAGAAAAACACCACATTTCAAAAACAGTTGTCATTGGGACGGAAAGTGAGGTGAAATGTTCTGAACAGGGGCACAGACAGCAAAACAAATGTTACAGGGGTGATAACCCTTACCTATGTTTCCCAAAAAGTTTAAAAATAGATTTTTGGGCTGGAGCTACACTTCAACAATGTACCTGTTCAAAATTACAAACAGATTCTACATAAGAACAAACCTACAGTCCCTGTCTTGTATGCACCGCCTGTATACGGCTGTTCAGAGTATATAGGGCCTTTTTTATTTTATGTGCGGGGTTCCCCTTAATATCCATACAAGACCCAAAGGGGCTGGTAATGGGCTGGGGTAGGGGGGGGGGGGGTCATGGGGTAGCTATGCCATTTTTCTTAAAGAATTTCATCCATATTACCGGGACCAGACATTACATTAAAGCCGCAAGCAGTTTTAAATGGCTTTTTTTTCCTTTAGAAGTGTCATTTTGTGCAGGGACAGTTCTAAACACGGGAAACACGTGGCACTTCACAGGCATACTTTAGACACCCCCCAGGTACGATATTTAAAGGAATATTTGACTTTTTTTTTTTCACTTTATGCATCATTAAAATGACTGCTCCCGAAAAACGACCGTTTTTAAAACTTCTTTTTGCATTGATACATGTCCCCTGGTGCAGAACCCGGGTTCCCAAACCCTATTTATGACAATAACATGCATAATAGTTGTTATAATTAGCACTTTAGAATTCGAACGTTCGCATCCATTGTATTTAATAGGGTTCTAATGTTCGTTCGAACTTTCGGTCCGTTCGCGGGTTCTGGTGCGAACCGAACCCGGGGGTGTTCGGCTCATCACTAATTGACAACAGCAGTAGCAATGTCCCTGCAGATTGTCCCAAAACTATAAGAACAAGTAGAATGATCTCACTAGATACTGTTTACTTTGAACAGTATTGTGTGGGCTCCATGCTGATTAAGATGGGGGGTGTGCACTTCCTCCCCTTTCCCTCCTGTGAGTGCCCTCCCCTTTACTGTTTGTCATTTCCTGTGATGTCATTTTGTATTAAGGGAAGTGATTGGCTGTTGGGGCCCTCACTTCCTGTTTTGTTATCCTTTTGTTTCCAATGAATAAAAGAATCTGGGTGGCTGAGCTCTGCCCAGACGCTTGAGACTCCAGCTTGAAGCAGCATCATTTCTGATTCTACCTGGTGCCATTGAAGTACTTCATATTCCTTGTACCAAAGAGCTTGATACAAATGTGCTTTTAAGCACGAAGGAATTGTTTTGTGCTTTGTGTGCATTTAGACGCTGGAAGTCCACATTTAGGCGCGGTGTGGATTTGCGTACAAAGCCCAAGGGAATTCTTCCACGACAGGACCTAAAGGGGCCTAAAGCTAACTGCCCTGTAACTTTTTACTGTCAAAGATGACACTGCATGCAGTGTTCAGTAAAAAAATTACCACTGCAATCAGTGACACTGACTGGGGGTGCAGGGGGTGATCTGGGGGGTGACTGGGGGGTGGAAAGTGTGCCTATGTGTGCCTTGTGTCAGTGTAGTGTTGTGCACTTACTTGGATGTCTTCTCTCATCTGCGGTCCGGATGAAAAGACGGAAGTGAAAAATAAGGTCTCACACGCTTCCAAAGTAAACTAAAATAATGTCAAAGGAAACTGCTGCTCAATCTAAAGTGTAAACATAAGCACCATGAGTGAATAAAGTAGAGAATGATGAGCGCAACTACCTATTAATTCTATGATATTCAAACACCAAAATCGCAACAATCAAAATTAGTAAAGTGCAAAATGTGCTACCAAACAAAAAATATATATATATATAAAATATATTGATATCGATCGATACAGATGTGCTAGAAATCTTGTGCAAATAATGCAAGTGCAAATGAAGCAAAAAGTCCTGTGCAAAAATGGAGCAATGCCAACAGATGGAAAAAGGCAGGTATATTCAATCTTCAAAAGAGTGTTCTATCCAATCCTTTACCAAACAAATCTTTCAGGTTTCTATGCTCTCAGAGCTCTTAGCGTAAATCAGAAGAAATGGTGCCTTAAGGAACTCCTGGTTTGTTAGACGTCTGGTCCCGGTAAAATAAACTTTCACTGCTGACTCTCTCAGTGTTGTAGACAGTGATGGACGTCCGTGGATGGATGTTGTGATGTATAGACATCAATAAGAAAAAAGAAAAAAAGCCTTCCATAGTGTAGTAATAAGGAATGGGTGTTTAATTCATTAAAATCTTCAAAGAGTAATATACAGCATAAAAAATATGAATGAATGAGCGTTCCGCGCTATTTCCTGTGTATCTTCTAGTATATCCGGCCCTTACATGTTACGCCACGTCACGTGGCTTCATTAGAGGTCGAAAAGTCGGATGAAAAGACCGCCACGAGGAGAGGTGACATTACTTCCTCCTGCCTGTGTTTACAGTTCACAGGCAGGGGAAGCTTCTCATTCGCCAGGAGCGATCGTGAGGGGGTGGCCAGAAATCAATGGCTGCTCCCTCATCACGGATCGCTTCTGAAGCGAAACGGACCACTGTGGGCACCGGGGGGGTCCGATCGGACCCCCCACCCACTGGAAGGCATGCACGTACAGGTACGTGCATATGCCTGTCCGTGCCATTCTGCTGACGTATATGTACAGGCGGCGGTCCTTAAGTGGTTAAAATTACACCAAGCGATATCCTTATTTAAAAAAAAACACAAATATATATATTATATACACACACACACACACACACACACACACTACTTAAAGCGGTTAAAACCCTAAAAAAGTATAGTGCTGTTGCAGTGTAATTTGTCCCTCTCTATGCTGGGCAGCTGACGTCAGAGGGGAATCTCAGCTCCTCCAGCTGCTTTCCTTAAATCAGGAAAGAAGAGCAGAGGGGAATCACATGACCGTAGAGTAGCAGTGTGAGAAAGTGTATTTAGGTATATATAAAAAAAAAAAACACACCCACAGTACTTTAGATCTTTATAAAACAGAGAGCATACAACTAATGTATGTACCGTATTTATCAGGGGAAAATCGTGGGTGCGTGTTATACGTCGAATTCCCCTGCTGAAAACGAGCGAGAGGAGCGAGCGGAGCCGAAGCCGAAGTACAATCGGCTTTACTCGGCTCCTCTCGCAGTCCCGCCCATCTCTGACTGCGCCGCGGACATAGAGAAAGCCGAGTGTACTTCGGCTAGTCTCGGCTCCTCTCGCAGTCCTGCCTGTGACTGTGAGCAGAGCCGAGTCTAGCCGAAGTACACTCGGCTTTCTCCGTCAGCGGCGCAGTCAGTGGAGATGGGCGGGACTGCGAGAGGAGCCGAGTCTAGCCGAAGTACACTCGGCCCCGCTCGCTCCTCTCCACAGAAATCGGCGCCAAATTTTAAAAACCGCCGGGACTGACACGATCGCAAAGGCACTGGGCAAGGCTGCAGATGGACAGATGGACACTGGGCACGGCTGCAGATGGACAGATGGACACTTGGCATGGCTGCAGATGGACAGATGGACACTGGGCAAGGCTGCAGATGGACAGATGGACACTGGGCACGGCTGCAGATGGACAGATGGACACTGGGCACGGCTGCAGATGGACAGATGGACACTGGGCAAGGCTGCAGATGGACAGATGGACACTGGGCAAGGCTGCATGCTGCATTTAAATGTAAGTTTTTTTTCCTTGAATTTCCCTCCTAAAAGTTTTTTTCCTTAAAATTCCCTCCTAAACTTGGGGTGCGTGTTATACGCCGGTGCGTGTTATATGCCGATAAATACGGTATGTGACGTAACAACCACTTTAATGGCCCTGTAATCTATTTTTCATGAACTGGTTTCTTATGCCGCGTACACACGATCGGAATTTCCAACAACAAATGTTCAATGTGAGCTTTTGGTCGGATATTCCGACCGCGTGTAGGCTCCATCGGACATTTGCTGTCGAAATTTCCGACAACAAATGATTGAGAGCTGGTTCTCAATTTTTCTGACAACAAAAGTTCTTGTCGGAAATTCCAACCGTGTGTATGAAATTCCGATGCACAAAAATTCTACGCATGCTCGGAATTAGACAGATGCTCAGAATCATTGTTCTTCATTTTTCTCAGCTCGTCGTAGTGTTGTACGTCACTGCGTTCTTGAAGTTTGGAATTTCCAAGCATTTGTGTGACCGTGTGTATGCAAGGCGAGTTTGAGCCAACATCCGTCGGAAAAAAAAATCAACGGTTTTGTTGTCGGAATGTCCGATCGTGTGTACGTGGCATAACTGTTTTTGGCCTCCTTGCGATGCCCTTCATGAGCTGCCAATCATCTTCTTTTCCCTGTTCCTTTTTTTTTTTAAATGAGCCCTGCGTGTTAGTTCTGGTCATGTGCACTGCTCTATGCACTCTACAATTCCTATAGTCCAAAGACCATAGTCTCTAATCCACCGCAAGCAAGCAACATACAATGGGACCATGGAGAACGAACATAGCACACTCAGCTCATTTATTGAGGACATGCAAGAATCTGTCGGACACTCTGTACAGCTGGGTAACAAATAATTATCCATCTTGAAACCGCTTTAAAAAGCTTTGATATTATTGTAGTTGATAAAATAGGACACGTTGCCAATGTTATTAATAGGAAAGTGACCATTGGGCTAGTAAGCCATGTAAAGGTGGCTACTGTAGGTAGAAAGAAACAAAATGTTTAAGAACTGTTTCTTTTATTATGTGGCAGATTAACAATGGGACTGTATGCAGAATAATTATAAATAAGGACCTCCGAGACAAAAATGGGTTAAACTTGGCCGCAGGCCTTTATTACTGGTATTTATTATTTATTTTTTTTAATCATATTTATTTAACCAATAACCATTACTAGATATCAAAATACAATACATCACTTCTTTACTTAAACCACCATACTTTCATCAACCCAGCCACTACGACTCAGGTTGGAATTAACATCTACTAACCCCTCTCGTTAGCAAAGGAAAACCAAGAGGGGGTACCACGTAATAATATAAGGCCGCGACAAGGGAGGGGGGGGCGGGGAGTTCAAAGGTAAGGGGTTGCCTGATCCTCAGGTCACAGGCTGCTTGCTGCTCTGCCTTAAATACCTCTCCCAAACTTCCAGAATTTTCTTACTTGCCATGTGACCTAACCTATGCCCTGCTATTGGTCCCTAGCTTCCCTCACCTTTAACATTATACCTAATTATCTGCCAGGTGTGAGAGGGGGGACTAGAAACTTCCCCTCTGCCACATTCCCATGAGCTCGGGGAGCTTAAAACAGCTCCCTTCACTTACATGGGACTGTATGCAGAATAATTATAAATAATAACCTCCGAGACAAAAATGGGTTAAACTTGGCCGCAGGCCTTTATTAATGGTATTTATTATTATTTTATTTTAATCATATTTATTTAACCAATAACCATTACTAGATATAAAAATACAATACATCACTTCTTTACTTAAACCACCATACTCTCATCAACCCAGCCACTACGACTCAGGTTGGAATTAACGTCTACTAACCCCACTAGCCGGACTTGTTTTTCCAACCTTTAAAGAACAAGGCCGGCCCAACCACCCCGCCTCGCGGCCAACTCCACCATAGACTGAAGATCATTATTGAAAATGCCAAGCCCAACGTCTGAAAGATGCACCCCGTCTGGCCTGAATAGGCCAACTGACCCCCCTTCTAAGTCTACGTGACGGAAGGACAGACCCCCAATGGTGGGCAAGAACTTCGCTAGGGCCCTATTCACTCTCTTTCTAACCTTTCAAAGCGGGGAGTTCAAACATACCAATCTCTGAGCAATCTCTGAGCAATCTCTGAAAAAAATCAAACATACTCCGGGGAAGGACAGCCTGAACTGAAGCAGATCCCATTTTATTTGAAAAATTAAATCAAGGGACTTAGTATGCCCTATATCGTTCCCCCCAAGGTGGATAATCAAAACATCAGGAACTGGCAGGGTTTGAAACAGAAAACTTAACTCTTCAAACAAATTATTCCATACCATACCCCTCCTGCCATGCCAACAAATGTTCACCAATGTGGGATCAAAATTCAAGCTTCCGGTATAGACTCTTAGCAAAGCTCTCCTTTCGGCCCAGAATATAAACGAATGACCTAAGATCCAGACGGATAACGCCTGACCTGTAGATTTAAAAATGACAGTGAGGACGTATGTACAATTTGTAAGCATCAGACTGCCATCTACCGATGCGCTTAATACTAACCACATCTATCCCCAGCCTGGCGGCCTCCGTAGCAGCCCCTATCCGAAAGGAGTGGGATGAGAGTGGCAACTTGCCCATGTTTAGTGAGACCAAGCATTTGTGCAGAACCGAGTTAAACTGATAAACGAACAAAGGAAGGCCATTCTCATGAATAAATAATGACCCGTTTTCTGAACCTCTGACCCGTAGAAACTGCCCCACTAGGCTAACAGGGCAGATGGGAGAGTTAGGAAATGACTGCAACGTCAACCAAACACCCTTGCCAAACTGGTCCGTCTTTGATCGTGGGATAAAAAGGTTAAGCTTTGAACCGTCTAAAGAAACATGCGTTAAACGAAGGCCCGACTCGGACTTCTTATTAGGAGCCACTATTTCTGAAATCCTAAATGCTCCGAAAAATAATAGAGAAAAAACCGCCCGAAAAAGGGCAGCCTCATAGCGTGAAAAACATACCAAATCAACCGCTGAACACAGTTTGGCAAGGATACCCGGCGTCACCGCCATTCTATTGTCAGGATGAGATGAACCTTTTTTATAACCCTTTAGAGCCCATTGTACAGAGAAGAAAAGAAGAACATGGGGGGTGATGGTTTAACTTCTCAAAAAAAGAAATTCCTGCCAAAGTTTTATTAACCTGGGACCATGACACCTCTCTAGCCAGTAACCCGTTCAAAAAGGACAAAACCAGCTGTTCAGAAAAAGCAGACTGATGCTCACCCAGGGAACCTAGATGAGACAACCACACCCGCCAGGCTGAGGAGTACGCTGCCAGAGTAACGGGAGAGATGGATTTCAGAATGTTCGTACGAACCAAGTCTAAATTAGCTCCCATAGGTGGGCCGGACACGGGATCCCTGTCTCGTCTGCGGCTGGGAAAAGCACCTTGAATCTCTCCATCTGCAAACGTGAGAGAGAGTCTGCGATGTCATTCAACTTACCTGGTAGGTAACGAGCCTTGATCCACACATTTAAGCCCAAGCATTTAAATACAAGGTAGCGAATGAGGGAGATGACAGGAGGTGATTTGGACGATCAGCAGTTTACCGCAAAAAGCACCCCTTTATTGTCAGTACTGAAGAGAAGCCTTTTATTAGCAAAATACTCACCCCAGATCTCTAAGGCCACCAAGATGGGGAACAGCTCTAAGAACACGATGTTCTTCAGGTGACCTTTTTGTCGCCAACAAGGGTGCCATAACGAAGCGCACCAGTGGGTTCTCCACAAGGCTGAAAACCCCACCGAGCCCGCTGTGTCCGTGAACAAACAAAAATCTTGGTCAGTTACAAATTCTGATTGAAAAATTGCTCTACCGTTAAACTTCTCCAAGAATTGTGACCATACCAACAGGTCCTCCCTAATTTCTGAAGAGATTCTAATATGGGAGGAAGGGGATTTGAACCCAGAAATGGCTAAATAGAGCCTCCGAGAGAATATTCTCCCGACAGGCAGGATTCTGGATGCAAATGCCAGCAGGCCGAGCAATTTTTGAACCTCCTTCAAAATGGACTTACGTTGTCTAATCATTGTGTAAAGGATACCTTGTAGCTGAATAATTTTAGCTGCCGGTAGTTCAAACTCCATTGCTTCGGTATCAATAGTGATCCCTAAAAAGACTAAACGTGTTGTAGGAGCCAGGGTTTTTTCTTGTGCCAAAGGGATAAAGGATCCACAAATCACAAGAAAAGAATTTAGGACGTTTGAACAATCAGCGACAGAACTACCCAAAAAAAGGAAATCGTCTAGATAGTGCAACAGAAAGGATGAGCCAGAGTGCTCCCGTACCACCCAATCCAGGAAAGTGGCAAAGGTCTCAAAGTAATTGCAGGAGAGCGAGCAACCCATGGGGGAGACAACGATCAAAGAAAAAACAATTATCAAAAACGAAACCTAATGAGTTAAAAGATACAGGATTAATGGGTAATAAACGAAAAGCAGATTGGACATCAGCTTTAGCAAGAAAGGCTCCTTGCCCTAACAAGCGAATCTTCACTAACGCATCCTCAAACGTAGAATAATGTACGGATGCCATCTCAGTACTAATCTGATCATTCAAAGAATCCCCCTTAGGAGCTGACAGATGGTGGATTAACCTGAATGACCCATGCTCTTTCTTTGGAACAAGCCCAAGGGGGGAAATTCTAAAGTTTAGAAAAGGAGGGTGCAAAAAAGGGCCCGAGATCCTACCAGCCTGAAGCTCCTTACAAATTTTTTCCCTAACCACTTCAGGGAACTCTAAAGCTGATTTTAAATTTTTTCCTACCACACAACCTTGACCCTTAAAGGGAGGGAGCATGAAACCCTCGTTGAACCCTTCAAAGAGAAGGGCCATCCGCCTGTCTGTGTAGACTTGCAGCCACGGGAACATGTTTAGCAACTTCACCGGCGACTGGGCCTTTTGAAAAGGGGTTCTCTAAGCTGTGGCTGGTTTGCCACGGCCATTTTTTTTAAAGCATTTGGTAACAGGATGCGCTCCTGCGCAAAACGCACATTCATGTCTATACCTGCAGGAGCCTGGGAATTTGCACTGAGAGTTATTGAATGAGAAACAAATTCCCCTCCTGTATGCACTGACTGGTGCTGTGACCTGCAGCAGTGGTTTGGGATTGAACGCTCTCTGGGGCAGAAAAAGATTTAGCCATAAGCCAATATCCTTTGAGCCCCATGTCAAACTTGGGAATGTACTGTCACCGGGATTTGAACTCACGACTTCACGGATGGAAGCCCGCGATGCTAACCACTACGCTAGCTGTGCACTAGCTACCCCCAAAATTGTTATAGGCTTCCAGAACAATGTCCAGATGCTGCAACAATCCCACGCTCTTCTCAGGGTACTTTTCACAAATACTGGAATAGATCAAAAAAGCTTGTAGCCAGTTATTGAAGCTCCTGGACACCGGCCTACGCCTATCCTCATCCCCTTTCTCATCTTTTTTGCCTAGCACAGATCTCTGGGACATTAGGCGGGATATCCAAGCCATTCCCTGACTGTGACGGACTTGCCATAATAGTGGGCACACTGCTACCCCCCCCCCCCCCCTGACTGCCCCGTGCAACCTCAGGGCTGGCCCATACTGAAGCAGCAGAGCTAGCAACCTTCTGACTAACCGACATATTAGGTGTCATACCTGTAATAGATGACAGGGAAGCAGTCAAAGAGGTTAATAATTGTAACTGAGTAAAAGTGTCATTACCTGGACCCGTAGCAGTCATCTGAGAGCACACCACAGGTATCTGCTGCGCCTCCAGTGATGCATGAGTGCTGGAGCTTGAGGTAGCCTGTTCTGTGCTGCCGCCATTCCCAGCCAGCAGCCCGGATTTTCCTGTGCGGGTGAATGATGCAGGAATAACCTGAGATGAAACCTGTGGAGAAAAAGACATGTGAAGAGAGGACTGGCCACTGGAGGGCGCTGTAGGAGTACCGCGGCGTGACGAGAGCTGTCCCTTGCCAGACACTCCTCTATGGCTGCTCTTGCTGGTTGATGTTCGTTTGCTTGAAGCTGTGGACGAGCTTCTAAGGGACCTCCTCCTCTTCTCTGGCAGTACGTCCGGGTCACCGACAGGAGCAGGAACCTCGATGGATGCCTCCTCTGCCCTGCCGCCAATGGGAATGCTGACTGAGCCTACCTCTGCTCCCCATGTGAACGCAGCTTCAGAGTCCGCTGGGCGGGGAGGGATGCTAGTAGAGGCGGCTGAGGATGCAGATGCTGCGGCGGCTGCGGATGAAGATGCGGTGGCAGCTGACACCGCTTGGTCTCCAGCAGGGGTGTAAGCCAGGTCCCGGATCTCTGGTGCTGGGGGCATGGAAAGGCAGTGCTGTAGCCAAGATTCCCCATCTTCAGTTCCAGCTCTTTCAAGGATGCGACGAAGCAGGTTCTCCATGACTGTCACAGGAATGCGCAGGGAAACACAGGAGTTCAAAGGTAAGGGGTTGCCTGATCCTCAGGTCACAGGCTGCTTGCTGCTCTGCCTTAAATACCTCTCCCAAACTTCCAGAATTTTCTTACTTGCCATGTGACCTAACCTATGCCCTGCTATTGGTCCCTAGCTTCCCTCACCTTTAACATTATACCTAATTATCTGCCAGGTGTGAGAGGGGGGACTAGAAACTTCCCCTCTGCCACATTCCCATGAGCTCGGGGAGCTTAAAACAGCTCCCTTCACTTACATTCCATCACTCCACTATGACTGTTTTATGCCACTAATGGCCACTTTGTTCCTAACAGCTTCCAGCAGTGGATTTCAGACTATCCAAAATGGCTACCACACTATACTTCTATGGGACGGCTACTGAAAAGACGTATGTGCCAGCTTGAACAGTGTGTTACATCAGGGCGAAGAAATAGATCAGTGAGAGAATGTTCTGGATGAGGGCAGCTACGAGGGACTTCAGAGAGACACCATACTTGGTTCTTCTGGTCAGAGTCCTGTTGTTCAGTACGTAGAAGACAGCACAAAGAAGCTGAAACGGATTTTACTTGTTTTTTGACTGCCTAAGAGGACCGAGAAGAGCTGACCACTGGATTTTAAGTGCCACTTGGTTTTCACAAGCAGATACTCTGTGCTACAGTGACTGTCCATCAGAATTCAATTTTTGCAATTACTTTGCTACAGCACAGTCCTACCCTATCTTCAATCTGTTCATCCTTTCCGGAGCCAGTGTGATAGACTGTGTTGCATAGCCAATGAGAAATCAAAGCAAAGTACCAAGGGTAAAGATTGTTGATTCCTTTATAGTACCATCTGTTGAATAAGGGAAATGTATTCAGATCTTTCTTTAACCACTTTAACTCCGGACTAGACATGGGAGCCGTCGAAAAATTTGTTTCGTTCCGTTCCCTTCCGTTTCGTATTAAAAAAAAAAAACGTAATTCGTGTACGGAATTCAATTCGGATTCGTACGAAATACGAATTTCGTACGACACGTATAACGAACGATTCGACCGGAACGAACGATTGATTCGACCGGAAATGTACTTCCCCCACCCAATTCCAGCAGCAATCTTTTTCTCTCTATAATGTCGAATCTTTTCTCTATAATGTCGAATCGGAACGAACGAATGATTCGACCGCAAATGTACTTCCCCACCCAATTCCAGCAGCAATCTTTTCTCTCTATAATGTCGAATCTTTTCTCTCTATAATGTCGAATCTTTTCTCTCTATAATGTCGAATCTTTTCTCTCTATGTCAAATCTTTTCTCTCTATGTAGAATAATCTTGGACTAATAGAGTTAAGGTTAGTCACATTCGACCAAAAAACATTTACCTATCGCTTTGTCGAATTTTCATGTCTTATTTGGTAGTTTGGATTTGGATAATTTGGATACGAAATTTCGTACAAATTTTTCGAAATTTCGTACAGAATTTGTATTCGAAAAAATTTGTAATTCGGATTCGTACAAATGTACGAATTTTGAAAAATTTGTACGAATTTTCGATTTGTACGAAACTAATCGCACATGTCTACTCCGGACCATTTGTCAGCCTAAGGACCAGAGGTCTTTTTAAAAAATTAATAATTTCGCACTGCGCTGATTTAACTGGTAATTGCACGGTCATGCAATGTTGTATCCAAACAAAATTTGCGTCCTTTTTTTCCCACAAATAGTGCTTTCTTTTGGTGGTATTTGATTACCTCTTTATTTTTTGCGCTATAAACAAAAATAGAGTGACAATTTTGAAAAAAATGCAATATTTTTTACTTCTAGCTATAATAAATATCCCCCCCAAAAAAAATTTCCACAGTTAGGCTGATACGTTTTATTCTACATATTTTTGGTAAAAAAATTTGCAATAAGCATTTATTGATTGGTTTGCACAAATGTTATAGCTTCTACAAAATATGGGACTGTTTTATGGCATTCTTATTAATATATATATTTTTTTTTTACTAGTTATGGCGGCGATCAGCGATTTTTATCATGACTGCGACATTATGGCGGACAAATCGGACACTTTTGACACATTTTTGGGACCATTGTCATTTTTACAGCAATCAGTGCTATAAAAATGCACTGATTACTGTGAAAATTACACTGGCAGTGAAGGGGTTAACCAGTAGGTGGCACTGTAGGGGTTAAGTGTTTCCTAGGGAGTGCTTCTTACTATATGGGGGATGGGCTGTGTGTGACATGACACTGATCTCCGCTCCGACGTCATGGAGCGGAGATCAGTGTCATTGTCACTAGGCAGAGCGGGGAGATGCTTGTTTACATAAGCATCTCCCCGCTCTATCTCTCCGTGAGACGATCGCGGGTGTCCCCGCGGCGATCGAGTCCACGGGACCCACGGTCGGGCTCAAGGAGAAGGCACCATGGTCGCACGCGCGACCAAGTGGCGGCACCTTAAAGGGGACGTACAGGTACGTGGTTATGCCTGTCCGTGCCGCTCTTCCAACGTATATGTACAGGCGGCGGTCCTTAAGCAGTTAAGGTGATTGATTTTAAAGGGACTGTATTGTATTTTTATTTTGTATGTAGTATCTTAATAACTTGAGCTCAGGAAGGATTTACCCCCTCCGTGACCAGGCTATTTTTTGCTATTTAGCACTGTGCTAGTTTAACTGGTAATTGTGTGGTCATGCAATGCTGCGCCCAAATAAAATTGATATAATTTTTTAAAAACAAATAGGGCTTTCTTTTGGTGGTATTTGATCACTAGGGATGAGCTTCAAGTTTGAGTCTGTTCGGCCGTTCACCTGTTCGCCGAATTTCGAACATTATGGGCCGTTCGCGTCAAATTCGAGTGGCGCGTCACGGCCCATAATTCACTGCTGCATCCCAGTGCATTGCTGGCTGATGATTGGCCAAGCATGCACTATGACCCGCATGCTTTGGCCAACCACCGCGTGGAAAAAACGGAGAGACATAATTGGCCAAAGCCAGGGTGGCTTTGGCCAATTATGTCTCAGGGGGTTTAGTACACTATATAAGGCCGCCTGTGTGGCGGCCTTGTGTAGTGTGTTGTGGCAGTGGTTAAAGACAGACAGAGAGAGAGAGACAGTGTCATTTAATTTGAGTTAGATAGAGCAGGCAGGCGAGTCAGTTAGCTTCATTTACAGTGTGTAGAGGATATATATGTATCCTAGGTGTTGTATATATATATATATATATATATATATATATATATATATATATATATATATATATACACTGTATTCAGTTTAGCTAGATCCGCTCCTGTTATTCTCTTCATAATATACTGACAGGCAGGAAGGTGATTGTGCTAGCTGCAGTATTTTCACTCAGCGTACTGTATCCTTTGCACAGTGTGCACCTAAACCTTACCTGAAAACAATTGCTGGTGTATTCATACAAATACAGGCAGGGAGCTGCAGTATTTTGATTTAGTGTCCTTTGCACAGTGTGCACCTAAAGCTTACCTGAATACAATTGTTGGTGTTCTCATATACCAACAGGCAGGGAGCTGCAGCATTTTCAGTTAGTGTACTGTGTTCCCTGCACAGTGTGCAACTAAAGCTAACTGAAGACAATTGCTGGTGTTCTCAAACTAATAATACTACAGGCAGGCAGTTTATTCTGCTAGCTGTAGTATAATCAGTATATATATACACATCCCAGCTTTGTGCAGCTACATCTCCCTGCAGGCCATTAGTATGTCTGGAAGGACAACAAGGAGAGGCAGACAGTCACAAGCCAATAAAAGAGGGCAAGCAGGCTCTGTGTCTAGAGGCAACAGTGCTGGTCATGGACACGGTGCATCCTCATCAGCACGTGGCCGTGGGACACGCTTGTCCTTTTTTTTGGCAGCTGGCCGTGTTGAGCCGCAACATGCTGAAGACTTGGTAGAGTGGATGACCAAGCCGTCCTCCACCTCCTCATCCTCTCTCACCCAGGCTCAGGGTACTTTGCCTGGCAAAGCAGCTGCCAAAGCGGCCTCTTCCCTCAGCTCAATGGCATCAGTCACTCCTTCCCTAGCCCCACCATGTCCTCCTGAGGAGTCCCCCGAACTGTTTGACCACAGTGTTGGGTACATGCTCCAGGAGGATGACCAGCGTTTTGAAGGCTCCGATGATGGTACCCAGCTAGAGGAAGGCAGTAACGTGAGCCCAGAGAGAGGGGGTGCCCAAGAAGGACAGCAATCTGACAGTCATGTTCCCCCAGCTGCAGCATACTGCCAGGTTTGCTACAGTGATGAGGAGGGAGGGGATGATGAGGTCACAGACACTATGTGGGTGCCTGATAGGAGAGAGGAGGAGGAGGAGGAGGCACATCTTGAATGAGGCAGGATGCCCTCCAGGGGCCAGCTTAAGGGCAGCACACCGACAGCATCACACCGCAGAGCTCCACATGTGCAGGCCGCTGCTGTCTCTGCGCGTTATTCCAAAAGTTCTTTGGTGTGGGCCTTTTTTGAGATGAGTGCATCAGATCGCAGCGCTGCTATTTGCAACATATGTCTCAGGCATATCTCGCGTGGCCAGAACATCACCCGCTTGGGCACCACATGCTTGATCAGACATATGTTGACCTGGCATGCAGTTCGTTGGCAAGCACACCTAAAAGACCCACACCAAAGAACAAAGCGGACCTCTCCTTGCTCCTCATCAGCTGGGATCTCCAACCCCACTCGACCTTCAGTCCTCTCTGAAACTTGCACTGAGAGGAATGAAGGTGTAGAATTAGGTGTGTCACAGCCAAGTGCTTGCGAGCAATCTGCTATCGGTACACCAACGTCAGATTGTACCAGGCAAATTTCCCTGCCCCAGCTGCTGCACCGCCGAAAGAAGTTCGCTCCCAGCCATCCACATGCCCAGCGGTTGAATGCTAGCTTGGCTAAATTGCTAGCACTTCAACTGCTGCCTTTTCAGTTGGTAGACTCTGCCCCCTTCCGTGAGTTTGTGGAATGTACGGTTCCTCAGTGGAAGGTTCCCAAACACCTTTTCTCAAGGAAGGCGATTCCAGCTCTCTACCGGCATGTGGAAGGTAATGTCTTGGCCTCGCTGGACAGGGCGGTCAGCGGTAAGGTGCATATTACCGCTGACTCATGGTCCAGCAGGCATGGACAGGGACGTTACCTATCTTTCACGGCACATTGGGTGACTCTGCTGGCAGCTGGGAAGGATGCAGGATAAGGTGCAGTATTGTTGGAGGTTGTTCTGCCATCCCCGCCTCCAAAATGCTACTACTGGTGATTCTGACACACCTCTCTCCTCCACCCCTCCTCTTCTTCCTCCATGGCCTCTTCTTGTGCTTTGTCCTTGGAACCAGCGGTGTTCCGTAGGCGTTCAAGGGGCTATGCAAGTATGCAGGCAAAGAGATGCCACGCAGTGCTTGAGCTGGTGTGCTTGGGGGACAGGAGCCACACTGGGGTAGAGATTCTGTCAGCTCTGCAGGGGCAGGCTCAGAGGTAGTTGATGCCACGCCAGCTTAAGCCAGAAATGGTGGTTTCCGACAATGGCACCAACCTCCTCTTCACCCTCTGACAGGGACACCTGACCCATGTGCCCTGTTTGGCTTACGTCCTTAACTTGGTGGTACAGCGGTTCTTGGGCAGGTACCCCGGCTTACAGGAAATCCTGAGGCAGGCCAGGAAAGTCTGTGTGCATTTCCGCCGGTCATATAATGCCAGTGCTCGGCTGGCTGACCTGCAAAAGGAATACAACCTGCCAAAGAACCGCCTAATCTGTGACATGCCCACCAGGTGGAACGCAAAGTTGGCCATGCTGCAGAGGCTGCACACGCAGCAGAGGGCCATCAATGAGTATCTGTGCCAATATGGCACCAGGACAGGGTCAGGAGAGCTTGTTTTTTTTTTTGCCACGCCAGTGGGTCATGATCAGGGATGCATGCACTGTCCTGGCACCATTTGAGGAGGCCACGAGGATGGTGAGCAGTGACAGTGCATGCATCAGTGATACTGTCCCTCTTGTCCACCTGTTGGAGCACACGCTGTGTGGAATAATGGACAGGGCACTTGAAACAGAACAGAGGGAGGAAGAGGAGGACTTCCTTACCTCTCAAGGCCCCCTTTATCCAGACAGTGTTCCTGCTGGCCCGCCTATCACACAGGAAGAGGAGGAGGAGGATTGTGTCAGCATGGAGGTGGAGCCTAGCACTCAGCATCAGCCGCAGTCTTCAAGGGATCAATTACAGTCCCAAGACACCCATGGACTTGTACGTGGCTGGGAGTAGGTGGCTGCGGATCATGTCGTCCTGAGTGACCCAGAGGACTCCGGACCAAATGCCTCAGCAAACCTACGCTGCATGGCCTCCCTGATCCTGCAAAGTCTGCGGAAGGATCCTCATATTCGTGTGATCAAGGAGAGGGATCATTACTGGCTGGCAACCCTCTTTCATCCACGTTACAAGGGTAAGGTTGCAGACCTTTTCTTGCAGTCGCAGAGGATGAAACATCTTCGGGAGGCCTTGCAGAAAGGTCTGTGCATCATTCAGATATTAGCTTTTTCAGCCGGCGATTCCCTACACCATAACAATCATAGTGGCTGTTCCGCCGCTTGATCATTCTTACGGGAGGCGAGAGGGGATGTCCCCCCCCCCGTCCCCACCGCCCTCCAGTGCTTCTACCGACTCACCGCTACCATCAAAGCCAGGATTGTTTTTTTTTTGAGGCTTCCCAGCCTAGAGGTGGGATGTGGGGTCTTATTGACCCCATATCCCACTGTAAAGAGGACCTGTCATGCCATATTCCTATTACAAGGGATGTTTACGTTCCTTGTAATAGGTATAAAAGTGATCAAAAAAAATTTTGGGACAGAAAAACCATGTCAAACTAAAATAAATAAAGTAAAATTAACAATACATTCTTATTTATTTTTTTAAAGCGCCCCTGTCCCCGTGAGCTCGCATACAGAAGCGAACGCATATGTAAGTCCCGCCCACATATGAAAACGGTTTTCAAACCACACATGTGAGGTATCACCGCGAACGTTAGAGCAAGAGCAATCATTTTGGCCCTAGACCTCCTCTGTAACTCAAAACATGTAACCAGTAAAAATATTTAAAGCGTCGCCTATGGGGATTTTTTAAGTAGCGAAGTTTTGGCGCCATTCCACAAGCGTGTGCAATTTTTAAGGGTGACATGTTAGGTATATATTTACTCGGCGTAACTTCATCTTTCACATTATGCAAAAACATTGGGCTAACTTTAATGTTTTTTTTTTAAGCACAAAACATTTTTTTCCGTAAAAAACGCGTTAAAAAAATTGCTGCGCAAATATTGTGCGAGATAAAAAGTTGCAACAACCACCATTATATTCTCTAAGGTCTTTGCTAAAAAAACATATATAATGTTTTGGGGTTCTATGTAATTTTATAGCAAATAGATGATTTTTACATGTAGGATAGAAATGTCAGAATTGGCCTGGGTGCTCCAGAACGCCTGAAGGTGCTCCCTGCATGTTGGGCCTCTGTATGTGGCCACACTGTGTAAAAGTTTCACACATGTGGTATCGCCATACTTGGGAGGAATAGCAGAATGTGTTTTGGGGTGTAATTTGTGGTATGCATATGCTGGGTGTGAGAAATAACCTGCTAATATGACAATTTTGTGAAAAAAAAAGAGAAAAAAAAAAATCTTGATTTTGCAAAGAATTGTGGGAAAAAATGACAACTTCAAAAAACTCACAATGCCTCTTTCTGAATACCTTGGAATGTCTTCTTTCCAAAAAGGGGTCATTTGGGGGGGTATTTGTACTTTTCTGGCATGTTGGGGTCTCAAGAAATGAGATAGGCCGTCAGTACTTCAGGTGTGATCAATTTTCAGATATTGGCACCATAGCTTGTGGACTCTATAACTTTCACAAAGACCAAATAATATGCACCAATTTGTACTTATTTTTACCAAAGATATGTAGCAGTATAAATTTTGGCCAAAATTTATGAAGAAAAAAATAGTAATTTGCAAAATTTTATAACGGAAACGAAAAAAAATATATTTTTTTTACAGAATTTTCAGTCTTTTTTCTCTTATAGCGCAAAAAATAAAAAACCCAACAGTGATTAAATACCACCAAAAGGGGGGCGTGTCCTGACCATGGAGGAGTGAGGACGCGTGTCTCTGCAGCTCCGTCCCGCCGCCGCACTTGCCATAAGCTACGAGGGAGACACTCACCCCAGCTGACACCTAACATGTCCCAGCGGAACCGGGCATCCTCACAGCCACCACCGGACCAGACAGGGGCAGCTGGAGTCTTTCTTCCCCGGGACCCGTGGGCAGAGCCGCGAGGCTTCAAAGATGGCGCCGGTCGCGAAGGCCCAGAAAGCACCCAAGGCCTCGCAGAGCTCCGACGCACGATCGCATCAGCCTTCAGGCTCCCCCATACCATCCCCAGGGTCGGTGAGTGACTCGCCCCCCTCCATCTCTCCTGGCTCTCCATCAACCCTGGCCAGAGACTCTGGAGCCCCAGACCCGCTGGCTGATGCAGACCTCAGGCGCCATATTTGGTCTCTCCCCACCAGAGATGACCTGGAGCGCTTCGCAGACAGGGTAGAGAAGGCCCTCAAGGAGGACATTGCTCAACTTAAAGCTGATACCTTGCACCTGGGGGGTAGAGTGGAGGCCCTAGAGCAAAGATTGGAGGACACCATCCCAGTGATTTCCATGCTCCAGGATAAGTGCACTACGCAAGATCACCAGATTGAGGCCCTGCTCTGTCAGTTAGATGATATGGAGAACCGCAGTCGCAGGGCCAACATCAGAATAAGAGGAATGCCTGAAGCGACAACAACTAGAGACATTATCCCTAGCTTGGAGGGCATATTTAAGGAAATATTGGGACTGCCTGCTACTGACTCTGTGGAAATAGATCGTGCGCACAGGGCCCGTAAGCCCCCATCCCAAGACGTGAATAACCCACGGGACATCATATGTAAGCTACATAAATACACGCTTAAAGACCGCATTATGCAAAAAATGCGCGGCAAGCCCTACTTTGACTTTGATGGCGCACATTTAACCTTCTATCAAGATATTTCCAGGCGCACTCTCATGCAACGACGATCACTTCGCCCCCTCCTAGTAGCTATACACGAAGCGGGCTTGCAGTACCGCTGGGGCTTTCCCTTCTACCTCCAAGTCACCAAAGCTGGCAAGACGGTGACCCTCCGCACCAAAGATGACCTGCCAAACTTCCTGGCCTCTCTTGAATTAGACCCTGTGGACTTCCCAGACTGGCGGGGAACATCCAACCACCTAGACCCTAAGCCACAATCAACTCAACCGTGGCTGCCAGCTGGGCGCAAGAACCGCAGACGAGACCGCAGACGACATCCCTCCGATTCTTCACCAGGCCCGGCCCCGAGAGACTGATGGCAAAATTAGCCCATGCCGGTGCACGGGCCCCACCTTTGAAAGATTCCCCCTCGAAGGCTGTGCCTTGGACTCCCCTATGCTGCTGAAGATGGACCTTGTTTGCTCGCACTTATTTTGGCAACTAACTCAATCTCTCTTTTTGCCCAGCCGCCTGATTGAGCTGGTTGGGATCTCATAAGCTTAAGTGGCACCCCGACCACTCGCGACAGACTTAGTAGAGCCCGCACCCCATGGGGACCGAGTATGGGTGACCCCTTTCTTACTCCCCCTATACCGCACATAGTTAGATGCGGTGGACGGAGACAGTGACCCCTCACCTTCCCCCCTATGTTGGTTCACGTACCCCGAGTAGGCCCCCCTCTTTCTGGGTACAGATCCCCATTGGGATCACGGGTCCGTGGTCGGGGACTCCCCCCCCCCTATAGGGGGCGGGGTCTCGAACACGACCCTCAGATGTTTTACATGTTAAAATGGCTTCGGCCAGTTTGTCTTGCTCAATATGTTTTTGATACTGCTCTCATATGTTTTTTCTTTTCTTTTTTGTTGTTTTGTCCTATCACTTTCTCCCTCCCTTTCCTTCCTCTCTCTTTTCCCTCTCTCAGGAGTGTTCCACTGCATTGCCACCCGCGCCGAGCACACCACCGACTTTGGCACCTCGACCATTCCCAGACCTCCCCATGGCTACTTTAAAGGTAAGCTCATATAATGTTAGAGGCCTCTGCTCCCCTCACAAACGCAGCAAGTTATGGTGGGAACTAAAACGGCTCAAGGCACAGGTAGTTTTCCTTCAAGAGACCCACTTCACGCCCCAATCACTTCCTAAGCTGCCCACTCACCTCTTTAATCAGTGGTTTCTCAGTAACTCCCCTGTCTCCAAATCTAGAGGGACGGCCATAGCAATCCACAAGTCCTGCCCTTTCCAGCCCACGGGTAATAAAATCGACCCTTTGGGTAGGTATGTCTTCCTGAAGGGTAGTATAGCAGGACAAACCTACACGTTTGCAACCATCTATGCCCCTAACACCGCCCAACTTTCCTTCATTGACTCGACCTTGGAGCAACTGGCCGACTTCCGAGAAGGCCTCTTGATCCTCGGGGGAGACTTTAACGTCAGCCCAGACCCCCTGCTTGACACGTCTCACGCAAAACCCTCACACCCCTATGCGTTCCTCAAACATTTTCGCAAGACCCTCCAATCCCACCTCTTGGTGGATAGTTGGCGGGTATTGCATCCCTCAGATCGAGACTTCAGCTACTACTCCAAGGTACACAATGTTTACACGCGCATAGACCATATATATGTAGACCGTACCACCTTGGAGCTCTTGCAGTCTGCGTCCATTGGCAACATCACTATCTCTGACCATGCCCCAGTCACAATTGCCTTCACCATGCCATCAGGTACTTATAGAACCTGGACGTGGAGGCTGAATGAAAATTTGCTAGATGATGTAGTGGTGGTGGAGGAGGTAAATGACACCTTAACCCACTACTTTAAAGAAAACTCCACTGTTGATGTCAGCGAGGGTGTAGTATGGGAGGCTCATAAAGCTGTGGTCAGGGGAATATTGATCTCCCAGGGCTCCAGACTAAAGCGAGACCGCCAGGCAGACTTCCAGAGGGTGCACACAGCCCTTCAGAAAGCTGAACTCCAACACAAGGCAAATGGAGACCCCAAAGCACTACAGGCTCTCACTGAGCTACGGGAACTGTTCCTACGTCTTTTAGACCGCCAAACTCGTAAACAGCTTAGATTTATGTCACATAAATTTTACGAGCACGGAAATAAATGTGGTCGTATGCTCGCACGGGCACTCAGGAAAAAACATGCGCAGGCATACATACACAAACTACGCTCCTCTCCCGGGGATTTGACGGTACAGTCCTCTAAAATCGCCGCAGGGTTCCGAGAATACTACGCCAAACTATACAATTTGGAATCCGAGCTCCCACCTGAAGCACGAGATACCAGACAAACGGCGGTCCAGGCCTACTTGGCGGCGGCTGGTACCCCCCCCCCTCACGGAAGACCAACGCGCTGCTTTAGAGCTCCCGATCACCCCAACTGAACTGGGTGCGACGGTGGAGTCCTTGCCCAATGGGAAGAGCCCCGGCCCGGATGGGCTCACTAAAAGGTACTACAAGGCCTTCTTTTCTCACCTAGCGGCACCTATGTGCAAATATTTCAACTCCGTGGCGGGGGGTACTGCCATCCCCCCGGGGGCTCTACTAGCCCACATTACAGTGATCCCAAAGGAGGGAAAGGACCCCACTATCCCCCAAAGCTATCGCCCCATTTCACTTCTTAATGTGGACATAAAACTCCTGGCAAAAATTTTGGCCAATAGACTTAAACACCTTATGCCTGAGCTAGTCCATCCCGACCAAACAGGTTTCATTGTAGGCAGGGAGGCTAGGGACAACTCCCTTAGAGCAATCCAACTTATTCACTGGGCCCGTACCCGCCCGGATCCCCAGCCATACATAATACTATCAACTGACGCGGAAAAGGCTTTCGACCAGGTCGATTGGTCCTATTTGAAAGCGGTACTTGAGTCCATAGGACTGGGGCCGCGAATACTGACATCAATCATGGCTCTATACTCTACACCTTGCGCGCAGGTTAAAGTGAACGGGACCCTCTCATCCAGCTTCCCCATCAGGAACGGCACGAGGCAGGGGTGCCCCCTCTCACCCCTTTTATTTGCCCTAGCGCTGGAGCCTCTGCTTCGCGCCGTGCGGGCCAGTAAGGACATCAAGGGTCTAAAAGTGGGCAACACGGAACATAAGCTTTCGGCATACGCCGATGATGTCTTATTCCACCTCTCGGACCCCCTGATCTCTTTGCCTAACCTGATGAAGGAACTTAAGCAATTTGGCTCACTCTCAAACTTTAGAATAAACTATACAAAGTCTGAACTCCTGCCCATCCATTTGCCCCCCCCTCTTAACTAAGAGCCTCCGGTCTGCCTTTCCCTTTACCTGGGCTGAATCATCTCTACGATATTTGGGAGTGCAACTCACGGACCGCTTCAACACCTTGTATATGGCCAACTATCCCCCGCTGCTTACTGCGGTCCAGAGAGACCTCTCACAATGGACGCAGACTGCCTTCACATGGTTGGGACGAGTAAACATCATAAAAATGAATATACTGCCACGTGTACTCTTCTACTTACAAATGCTACCGATACCCCTACCTAGGCTCTTCTTTGACCGATTGTCCAGCATGCTGTCCGCGTTCGTATGGAACGCACGGAAACCTAGAATAGCCCTAAGGGTTCTGAGGCGCCAAAAACGGGAGGGCGGCCTGGGGATCCCCGATGTCAGACGCTACTACAGGGCCATAGCCCTCCAGAGAATACTAAACTGGCGTTTCCATACCCACTCAAAACTATGGGTTTCCCTGGAGAAATGCTTGGCGAGCAGGAATTTATCCTATGGCTACCCCGGGAATATAGGGGGCTATCGGCAACGACCTCCCCACTGACAGCCCAGGTGCTCTCAGTCTGGGACCGGACCAACTCGGTTTTGAAAATTGCCCCCCCTATGTCCCCGCTGGCCCCACTGGGTGGGTTCCTGTGGTTCCCCCCAGGTGAACAGATGGCCTTTTTTGGGCCCTGGGTGGATGATGGAAACGCCAGCTGCGGCAAGCTCATGAAAGATGGTAAGCTCCTGAGCTTTAGCGCCCTGCAGGCCAGACACCAGGGCTCCCGTATGAACTTTTGGAGGTATAGGCAGTTACACCACTTCTTTGAGAAACATGGCCACTCAATTAGGGACCCAACCTCCCTCACCCCGTTCGAGCACCTCTTCGTTAATGAGGAACCTATCCCCCACATGGTGTCGGAACTATACCGACTTCTTGGCTCTGCTGCCCATCAACCTAAACCTGCTTTTATTCGAAGCTGGGAAAGAGACTTAGGACAGGAATTCACTGACTCACAGTTGACTCACCTGTACGACCTTACTCACTCGTCCTCCATAGACTCAAAAGCTCAAGAAACAAACTATAAGATATTGTCCCGCTGGTATCGGGTACCAGCGGATATGGCACGCATATATCCTTCTGGATCGGAGCTTTGCTGGCGTGGCTGCGGGCACAGGGGTACGCTTATCCACATATGGTGGGAATGTCCCCTAATCAGGCCCTTTTGGGAAGACATCAAGGACCAAATAATGAGCATAACGGGGATCGATGTTCCCCTCTCTCCGACGCACTTCCTCTTGCATGTCCCTCCGATCCCACTCAGTCAATATAGGAAGAGCGTACTGCCCCACTTATTAAATGCGGCTAGACGCCTGCTCCCAACTTTTTGGAAGCAGCCCAGAGTCCCTACCCGGGAGGAGTGGATCGGTGGGGTAAATGCAGTCCGAGAGGCTGAAGACTGGATAGCGACCTGTAGGGACTCCCGAGACCGGTTTGCCGGTATCTGGACACCCTGGACCGATTACGTCACAGATCCTGGATACGTGCCATCTAGCCTAGACATAGCTTTATTGGAACTGGCAGAACCTTCTCTTAAAAACCGCAGGCTGTCGAGAGCTTAGAAGACTGAGAGCTACCCTCTGACATAGTGAGACTAATGGAGTTTACCTGGTTTGATGGCTACGCTTGAGGGTGTGCTCGGTGCGGCCTGGAATGAGGCCTCCTACAGAAAGACAGGTACGCTCGGATCACTCCTTCCTTTCCTCCTTTCCTTTCCTTGTCCTTTTCCTTCCCCTCTTTCCCCCCCCCCTTTTTTTTTTTTTTTCTCTTCTTATATATGTTTTGCAATGGTATGCATTTATGCCAGTTAAAGAAATGTCTGTTATGCTGGCGGGTGTTGTAATTACCATGAGCCTCCGCGCTCGCGGGATGGGCCCCCCTTTACAGGGGGCACAGGGTGTCCCGCCAGAGCGTGCACCGTAGCATATCGGTGCCCCCCGCTGCGTGCGGGGAGCGGTCAGATGGAGGCTATTGAGCCCCCCTCCCCCCGCCCCGGCCGCGGGTCGGGGGACCATGTCTTAATTATAGTCACATGGACAACACCCCTGGCTTGTTATCAGTGGTGGGACGGTAATATGTGAGGCCCCCACATTCCATGTGCCCTCCGCGCCTACCACAGTTGTGCACCCACTGTTCCTATGGTGGCACCCTTACTCTACTAACTAGTGTGGCCCATCGGCCGCCCCACATAAGGCATACAAGATACTGCTATTATTGATGTACTCTATTTCTTTGTTCAACTTGTTTATATGCTGGTTATGCACACCAGACGGGTCTGTGCTTTTCCTATTTTATTTTACTTATTATTTTTTTTTATTATTTTTTTTTTTTTTTAAGCAAACTGTTGGACTTGTCTGGTTGTATATTTTTCTTTTATAAAATAAAGATTATATATAAAAAAAAAAAAAATACCACCAAAAGAAAGCTCTATTTGTGTGAAAAAAAGGACAAAAAATTCATATGGGTACAGTGTTGTATGACTGAGTAATTGTCATTCAAAATGTGAGAGCACCGAAAGCTGAAAATTGGTCTGGTTATTAAGGGGGTTTAAGTGCCCAGTGGTCAAGTGGTTAAATGACTTTTTTTCCTTTAGAAATGTCATTTTATGCAAGGACAGTTATAAACACGGGAACCACGTGCCACTTTACGGGCATACTATAGACACCCCCCATGTACGATATTTAAAGGAATATTTCACTTTTTTTTCTTTCACTTTATGCATCATTAAAATCACTGCTCCCGTTTTTAAAACTTCTTTTTGCATTGATACATGTCCCCTGGGGCAGGACCTGGGTCCCCAAACCCTTTTTAGGACAATAACTTGCATATTAGCTTTATAATTAGCACTTTTGATTCCGAACGTTCGAGTCCTATAGACTTTAACTGGGTTTGATAGTTCGCGCAAACTTTCGGTCCGTTCGTAGGTTCTGGTGTGAACCGAACCGGGGGGTGTTCGGCTCATCCCTATTGATCACCAGTTTTTTTTTTTATAAATATATAAACAAATAAAAAAAGACTGCTATAAAACATATACACTAAAAAAATAAAAAAATATAATTTCTTCATAAATTTGTGGCAAAATGTATTCTTTGGTAAAAAATACAAGATGTCTTTGGTAAAAAATATCCCAGTAAGGGTATATTGATTGGCTTGTGTGAAAGTTATAGCGTCTACAAACTATGGTATATATCAGTGTTTCTCAACTCCAGTCCTCAAGGCGCCCCAACAGGTCATGTTTTCAGGCTCTCCATTGTTTTGCACAGGTGATTTGATCAGTTTAACTGCTTTAGTAATTCCCACAGCTGTTTCATCTGAGGGAAATCCTGAAAACATGACCTGTTGGGGCGCCTTGAGGACTGGAGTTGAGAAACACTGGTATATATACTAGAATCTTTTTTATATATATACTTGCAATGACAGTGATCCATGACTTATTGTGGGACTATGGTAGTGCAGCGGCAAATCTGACACCAACTGACGCTGGCTGGGAGGTGTACTAACTGACACTGACATCACCAGTAACACAGATACAGTGATACAATATATACACTGTTACTGCAATAATTACACTGGTTGGGAAGGGATCAATATCTAGGGGCGATCAAAGGGTTAACTGTGTACCTAACAGGGGGTTAGCGCATGCACTGAACCCGGAAGACACTGCCGACGTACAGGTACATGATTGTGTCTAACTAAAATGCAGAGGAGAGTGCTGCGCTATCTTGATCCAAATGTGTGCTAACCACAATAAATATTATACTTCCGTTTGTGCTTTCACCAAATCACTATAAATCATATGATTAAGATAATTAGATAATAGTGCCTTATCTAATGCTTAAAGTGTCCTAGTGACAAAAAAGTGATTATGTGCAACAATATAATACAGTGTATACACGTATATCTTACTAACAAAATCCTTGTAAAGTGCTGCAATATTATAAAATAAAACAAAAGTGTTCCAGTGTTCCAGCACTAAAATGCTATGTGCAAGATTCTTCATGCGATAACATGTGTTGATGTAAATATAAAGTCCATTCCAATTTAATCAGATCCACAGACGATATTGGTAATGACCAAACGTGTACTTATGTCCGCTCTCCCCTTTAGTGTTTTGCTCACCTTTGAGCGTGTGACCTTGCAGTTACGCTTGGTCAAAACATGCAAATGAACCTCCTCTGGGTTCAGTGTCTGTGCTGGGATCCTGGGCTGATTGCTGGTACATTTTCCACATATAAGTATAACAGAGGAAACTCAATAGTGTAATATTGTTTAAATTACATTTATTTATATACAGTACAACACTAGTCCCTTTATTAGGGTACTCACATTTAGTGGGTGCTACAGTGCACCACTCTTAACAGATACCGAAAACCATTTTGGCCGCTGAGTTGTTGTGTCCTTTCCACGCTGAGAACCCTGTGTTGTCTCCTGCACCATCCTGTCCCCTCCCCAACGCATGTCGATACCGGGAATGCGACGTATCTTCCTCAGGGGGAATGACCTCACCAGCAGACAAGTTTTGGGCTTATAATTTTCTTAACTTAGATAATGAAAAGTGACCTATTATATTGCATTTGTTGAATATTGTAATTCCATTTGTTTTAGACTGGACAACTAGGATTTTGCTTCCTGAATGCTTTTGAATTTTCTTCTGATAGATTTTTGACTCCTAATCACAAAGAATAATCTGTAATTTAAATTATCACATGCCGTTTTATTTAAATATTCTGTTTTTGCAATTTCTACCTATAAATTTTATATTTTACATTTACAAATTTTCGTCAAATTTTAGTTTCGTCATTACAAAGACATCACCTGTGGACCCACAGATGATGTCTTTGTAATGACGAAATGCGTCTGGATGGGACACAGCGACTGCCAGTAAAGTGACGTCACCACATTGACAGCAGCTAGCATGTGCTAGTGAATCGGGCAGAGCGAGTTGAGCGGACAGAGCCAAGTAGGAGACGCCACTCTTGTACCTCATCGTTCCCGAACGTGGATTGATGCCAATGTGATGTATTGCCTGTATTTTAGTTTCACATTGTAAGCGCATTTTCATTAGTGGGATGGGATTTTTACAATAAAAGGTAAAACGGAATTACACTATTGTGGTTATTATCCTATCAATCCCAGCGTCTGAGAGATGGGAACTCCAGCCTGACCATTAAGCACCTGTGATTAGAGGCTATTATCTTTACTTTGTTTGGCAATAGCATTTACAACAGTGGTGGTTTCACATCCCCCCGCTATTTTTTCACGAGTGGTGGTGTTGGTGGCAGAGTACCGCATAACACGAATAAGGACTTGGTTCTACAACAACTGGGATCTCTTTTTCTTATGTTTTGATCACGGGATGGTTTGAGGATTAAACATATACAGTACTGGACTGTTTACTGAATTGCACTTACATATTGTTAGAACATGTGTTTGTAGCGCTGCTTACTATATTGTGTGTGTTTTTATATATAGTTACATAGTTGAGATATCTCCCATGGGACTTTGTTGCAGCAATAGAAATCACACAACGGACATTATATATATATATATATATATATATATATATATATATATATATATATATCAAAAATATGAAGTCTTTATTGAACAATTAATTAAAAAATAGCTGATCTATACAGTTCATGTCTTATTCTGTAAAATAGTTCCTGCTTACCTTACAGGGAGCAAGAATACAATATATACTTACGGTACTTACTTTATATAAGCTAAAACGTGTTGGATTGATTTGGTTGTTATGCTATTTATTTTGAACCCTTCTTTTGTATCTATTGTATTCCTGCTCCCTGTGAGGTTAGCAGAAAATATTTTATAGAATAGGACGTTAACTGTATAGATCAGCTATTTTTTTTAATTCTTTGTTCAATAAAGACACATATTATATATATATATATATATATATATATATATATATATCCATTGTGTGATTTCTATTGCTGCAACAAAGTCCCATGGGAGAAATATTTTCTACAATTTAATAGTGATGGAGCATCTGTAATTGCTACTCTTTGCTTCCATAGTTACATAGTTGGTCAGGTTGAAAAAAGACACAAAACAATTCAACCAACAGAGAAAACAAAAAAATTGAAAACCTCTGTAATTAGCTACCAGACACTCCAACCAGCCGAATAAGTCCCCGTACAAATACTTCTCCCTCCACAGACGAGACAACCACTCTGTGTTGAAGTTGCAAAAGAGGGAATGAATCTTTATTGCAAGCACATGGTAACACACTTCTCTTCAATACACTTCCCTCCCATCCTTGGGGAACAGGGTGGGTTAAACTGTCCAATGCAATGGTGATACAGGCCAGGTGTGTTCAAACTTCTCCTTCAGTAAACAGTCTTAGCAGGAGGGGTTGCTGGAGTGATTCCCCCCCCCCTTTCCTCACAGCAAGACACTTAAACATCCCATAATAGGCAGCCAGACGGTCTACCAGCTCCAATCCACATCATCACAAACAATGAAAAGGTCGTTGGAAGCTAGTCTGGATTCATTAACATTACAACAGGCATCCAGGTGGATGAATATTACAGACCCATTTTAAAGCAATCCAAGACATATTCTCAATGTCCATTATTCTCTGGCTCATACTTTCTAAGAACTTCTGGGTTGCACAGGCCCACCCGTTACAACCTCCATATACACAATTCTATACGTAAATTTGATGCAAAGAAAGTACAGTGTGGATCTGCCTATGCACGATTATGCTGGATGGATGCTGCCTGGAAAAGCTATAAAAGCAGCTTGCATGCACAAATGTTACTCTTTTTGTTGATATAATTTCCATGAATGTTGATGCAATTAATTCAAGGTATAGAATTGTATATGTATGTGTCATTTACATAACAAGTAATCCAGTTATGAACTTGATATAGGATGATTGGTGGCAGCAAAAATGTCTCTCCAGTGTCAGAAAAGCCATGATATGTTCTGCTGCTTTTGTAGTGAGTACATGCCTAATTCCCAAAGACGCACCATGATTGGACTTTTTAAGAAAGCTTATGTACTATACTTTGGTTGTAAGATTGGTAATAAAGACAAGATGCAAGATTTGCTGATTTTCAACTTGAAAAAGCGCATGCACGCAAAACACATTGTCATGGCAACAGGGACGAATGCGTTCCGCGCTGGCCACAGCAGCTTCCTTTTTCCGGGTACCGTGCTTCCACCCAGGTGTTTCAGTGTAGCCATCCACTCGCACCGACAGGCTCCGGCTTGGATTTTCCTGCAGCTTTTTTCCATTTTCACAGTCATGGTGGTTGGCGCCTCTGCGTGGCTCTCCTTGTCCAGGACACAGTAACCCACCAGTGCCTGAGCGAGCTCTAGAGTCAGCATGATAATGCTGCATCTATGTCATATGGATCATGTACTTTTTTAAAACCATATATATATTTTAAATCATATTGTGAATAAATCACCAGTGAGTTCATTGGGTATTGACAGTGGATTATTGCAGCTGCTTTTATAATCCCCTAATTCAGCCCCTGAGTGCTGTCAGCCTTTGTTGTCTCTAGCTTTTCAGCATCCAATCCTATGCTACTAACAGCAGCACAGTCCAGCTGTGATCATATACACTGCTTAGTGAGGGATTTTACAACTAGTAGCACCTGGAACTCAGGTTCTAAAAACATGGAACTGTTGATGAAACACTTCCAGTACACCAATTACAACTGGAATATCTGTAGAGATCTAAAAAGTAGTGGCTCTGTTCCTTGGAATACAGCTCGGATATACAAAGTACTGATGTTATATTTGTTAATGGAACAGCTGTTTAAGCGTAACATTACATTAAAAAGAAATGGTCACTCCAAAATATTTTGGTTCCACTTGGCACATGCACCACTTGTTAACCCAAAAAAAAAGAATAAATTGCATCGACTTCACATAAAACTCAGACTGATTAAGCATTTTGTGAAAGTGAAGAACAAGGAAGGTGATTTTTTTTTTGTTATTTGAGACAGATGTTTCCAAGAATAACTAATGCCAAGATTAAGGAGGACATTTTGTTGGTCCACAGATCAGATACGTCATCATTGACAAGCGGTTTGAAGTTCTGTTAGTGGGAGAGAGAATTGCCTGGAAAGCATTCAGGAAAGTTGTTGAGAGTTTTCTTGCCAACTACAGAGTACCAAACTACATTCAGCTGGTTGTCAAACGTCTTACAGCATACAAGACCATGAAGTGCAACATATTATTGAAGATTAGTTTTCTGCATTCAAACTTAAACTTCTTTAAAAAAAATCTAGGTGTGCCAGTGGATGAACATGATGAAAGGTTTAATTGTCACAATGGAAAAACAGTAACAGGGCAACTGTAACCCATCAATGCTTGCTGACTATTTTTTGACACTGCAGCAAGATGCAGCAAACACTGAGTGCAAAAAAAAATGAAAAAATAAGCATGTCAGAATCATGTGATTAAATACATGATAGTCGTCAGAAGTTAATTTTATATTTTTTAGGATTCCTGCATGATAAAGTTGTTCTGAAATTATATTTCTGTTTGGGCTAAAGGCATCTATCATAATCAAAAAAAAATCAGGATGCAAAACATTTGAAAAAAATTGTTGTCCAGTGCCATTTTCCTTATTTTCACTGTGCACCTGCCACTGAATTAAAATGCCTATTATTTTATTATGTACAATGGTCTAATTCAACATATCATGGAATTTCAATGTTTTCACCATACTCAGGTAAGAACTTTATCCGTATACTTGTCAAAGCCAACATTCATAGGTGCACTATATTTTTGGGCTTGTGGAATACTAGCCCCTTCCAGAAAAAGATAATGTGGGTGATCATCCTGTACTACTTTGCTGGTGTTAGTTCTCCACCAAACAGATAAACGGTCCTATGGACCACTTGACCCATCAAAGTTGAAGTCTTATCATACCACAGAAGCAAGACATTGCACACCTGCAGGTGCTACTGCAATAGGCTGTCCATTGATCTATTTAGATCTGCCTGGTATGATGGATCTGGGAA
Source organism: Rana muscosa (assembly GCA_029206835.1). Classification (NCBI taxonomy): domain Eukaryota; kingdom Metazoa; phylum Chordata; class Amphibia; order Anura; family Ranidae; genus Rana; species Rana muscosa. The sequence continues at coordinate 825,631,169 of CM055121.1, forward strand.
AAAAGGTGATAGACTTTATGTCGTATGGCTACAAATTAATTCAGGCGTACCTTCTGAGAAGACTCCAGGTTGACTAGAAGGAGCACCAATTTCAGCCACTGTAGGCTTTTCCACTGCATTGGGAGACTTAATGACCAAGTGAAATCAGGCTAATGCCGCGTACACACGATCGGAATTTCCGACAACAAAACCGTGTTTTTTTTCCCAATCGGATGTTGGCTCAAACTTGTCTTGCATACACACGGTCACACAAATGTTGCTTGGAAATTCCGAACGTCAAGAACGCGGAGACGTACAACACTACGACGAGCTGAGAAAAATTAAGTACAATGATTCCAAGCATGCGTAAATAGATTCCGAGCATGCATAGGATTTTTGTGTGTCGGAATTGGATACACAAGATCGGAATTTCCGACAACAACTTTTGTTGTCGGAAAAATTGAGAACCTGCTCTCTAACATTTGTTGTCAGAAATTCCGACAGCAAATGTCCGATGGAGCCTACACATGGTCGGAATATCCGACCAAAAGCTCACATCGAACATTGGTTGTCGGAAATTCCGATCGTGTGTACGCGGCATTACACCACTTTTTCTAGTGTAGGTTATTGATATGAGAATCTTCTTGGGTGAGCAACCTGTACCCATTGGGGAGGAGGAGCATGAAACCTGGATGGAGCATGCTGAAAAAAAAAAACAGGTTGTGGAGCTGCAGTGGCAGCTTCAGGCAGAAAATGTGACCAACAATTTATTATTATCAACGAGGTTTAAGGAACTTAGTGATATATGATGAACTACATTTGAATCTCATATTATATAAAGAAAGTTATAACAAACTCACCGTAACTATTAAAGGTTACAGTCTTTTAAGTATTTAACTGCTCTAGGATGAGATAGCCAGGCTTGCCATTTATTTTTAAAGGTAATAGTGGAGTAGTTTCTATATGCTAGCATTAGTTTGAATTGAGCTTGAGTGTTTAATCTAGAGATTACATTCAAAGGACTGCCACCAAACTATTTATGCAGAACCCTCTATACAAGATACCCCACACTGGCAGGGACAGGGCTGGCACTTCCTATTTATGGTATGCTTAACTCCCTACTCTAGGAACCTCTGAACTCTAGGAACTCTAGGAATCCTCGGAACCTGGCAGATACCTAGGTACTTACACTGCCTACTCTTTAATACAGAATTCCCAACCATAACATACCCTACAGTGCCACTTAAAGACAATGGGGCTTAGCTGAATAATAATCTGCAAATTAAATTGATTTACTAAAGCAGTAGATAATGCTTACCCTTTAAAGTGAATTTTCATTTATTTTAGTAAAAAAGCAAAGTGATGTTCTTTTCAAATACATAAATATACTGTATATAAATTCCCCCCTAAAAAATAGATTTTTTACTTGCACATCATTGGATGAACTGAACACATAGACAACTTTAATTAGCTGTCTTAAAGATTGGTGGAAAGTAAAAAGTAAATTTCAGTAGCTCAAGTAGACTGCATGCTCTCTTTGAAGACACTTGCTGCTTTGCACAGCACCATCTAATGACTAAAGCAGAAGTTCATTTCTGTAGAGAACCAAGTGATGCTGGAATTAGTTTTTTGTTAGCGTCAAGTGCGGTTTGTGATAACAGACCGAGGAAGAGAGGAAGCTACAATGATGTGCTGTGCTTTTTCAAAGCTTTTTTGGTATCCCCAGGATTCTGTAAATGTTTTCACACAGGACCAGCTGTTTCTCAAAAACTTAAAGGGGAGGGAAGTTTAGATATAAACCCTGTTTCCTGGAGTTCTTTTTTAAACAAAGCTTTGTAGAACAATTATATATAATAAACAAAAGGATTATACTCTAGGGTGTACATTGGAAAAAAGAGCTATAGTCACACTTGGTAAATCCCGCCTAAACCTGAAGTGGAACCTCTCAATTACCAATTGTTATTTTGGGACAGACACCAGGATGCTGCTTTTGCTTTGTTGTTTTACTGGTTAACATTTACACAAGACAACAGTCAAACATTTATATCCAGCTTACAAAACATGAAACTGCGCTTGTTTTTTGCAAAGATGAGAGGCTTGGGGTTGTGTAATTATGGCCTATAAAAGTGTAAATATTGTGACTAGAGAACATCAGCAACACTTGATGTAACTGAGACTATGGACAGTCAAGGGTCACAAAACATTTAGTTTTCCTGAAGTGTCTGCCATAAATCACAGATTAAACTTACTTTGTGTTTATAAAAAAAACATGTTTAGTAACTCCCAGAAACCAATCACATTTCGATCAACTGCAGACATCTGAAATGGTTTCTGATTTCCTTATTTACTGCACTAACTTTGTGACTGACCTCTAAACTCCTCAGACCCTGTGCACAACTAAGTGTTTTGTAGCATGAAGCTCCAAAATGCTCAACATCCACAAATCCCACGGTCTTCAGTTGTGCCTGTTCACATCTGAGAGTAGTGTTGCTTGAAGCTTGTAGCTGGAAAAAGTACAAGAGCTTCTTTTGAGGTTTAAGCGTTTTATGGCCACAAAGTTCTTTAACCACTTGTCTACCAAGGTATGGCTACATGGTAGACAAGAGGTTAAATCAAGCTCCCAGCTGCTGCTACAGGTGTGAGCTTGATGCTGGCTTTAAAGGTTGGTGATGGGCTTTCGGATGAAAATGATTTGGCAGCTCTAGTGCGCCCAATCACATTTACGTGGCCCCCAAAGGGTTAGCATCTCCCACTGTGTTTCCCTGGCTCTCCCGTTCCTGCAGGAAGCCTGGTATCATGGGGCTGGAGGAACTCAGAAGACATCCATTCCCCTTTTCCTTCTGCGACTGATGACCCCAAGAAGTTGTGTGTATTAAAAAAGAAGTATGGGGTTGTGACGGGAGGGCCCGTGGAACCCAGAATCCCTTGGATAGTATGGGATACCCTTGTTTCAGCTCCCCATGTCTAAGTTACCCTGTGTCTATTGAGGCACAGGGCGAGCAAGAAAATATTGAACCCTGAGAATATGATTGGATTACTTCAAATGTGACCGTATTAATCATTAACAATATCTCTCAAGCCATATTAGAAAGACTGACTGATTCATACTGTTAGGAGGTGCTGATGTCAACTCCAGCCACCTGTCTGTCTGTTATAATGTAAATGAGTCTAGTGTGGCTTCTCTTTCACCCATTGTCGTCTGTGCTAATTGACCCTGCATGTAACGTACCTTAGGTGTGAGCCTGACATGCGGAGAGGGACCTCCCGTACAACCCTGGCTTGGAGACCACTGAAGTGGGGACAGTGGTGGTAAGAGCATGGTGAGGTAAGGGTGCCTGTCTGATCCTCACTGCTTGGAGTGGTGGAGCCGAGTGGAGACTGGAACGGCTGGTTCCGGAAGCAGCGGATGCAGGTCAGCAGGTGCAGCTTGCAAAGCAGAGGATGCAGGTCAGCAGGTGCCAGTTTGCAGAGCAGGGATGCAGGTCAGCAGGTGCCAGTTTGCAGAGCAGGGATGCAGGTCAGCAGGTGCAGGTTTGCATTGCAAGGATGCAGGTCAGCGTGTGCAGCTCGCAGAGCAGAGGATGCAGGTGAGCTGGTGCAGGTTTGCAGAGTCAGACAAGCCGGGTCATACACATCAAGGTAAACATCATAAGTGGCAGGCAGAGAGTAGTCAAAGTCCAGGCCGAATCTTGGCAACAGGCAGACTGGCAGATAACTGAGCAGGGTCAAACGAGCCAAGGTCAGGACTGGTGACAGAAGCGTGGTCAGGAAGCCAGGTCAAACACAGGAACAGGATACAAGCACAGAATCAGGAACTCAGGGAACAGAAGCAGATCAAACCGCAAGGGGCAACATCTCTGGAATGTCTTTTATAGGAAGTACATGGGAGGAGCAAGGGGTTCAGAGTTCAACAGTAATCAAGACACCAAGCAGAGTAGTCTAATGGATCAGATAGGTTATCCAGCAGATCAGGCAAGGAACTGTCCATCATCTCAGATAGCTCCATTGGAAGAGTCAATGCCAGACACAGAAGAGGTCCCAGGTTCAAGGCCAGCACGTCCCTGACACTGCAATTGTATGAAGGAGTTCTGTGTTGATATGTATGATAATGTGTATTGTAGTTTAGGAGACAGCCAGGCTAGGAACTCAAAGGTCATGCCTAGGCTGTCTAAAGGGATTATTTAATGAGCTCATGTTAATTAGGTTTCTGGTCACAGGTGTTTTCCAGAATAATATGAGCAGGCATGCACCTCCTCTTTTACTGTGTATAAGACTTGCTTTCCTTTCAATAAAGTAGAAAGAGGTGCTGCAGCAGCATAAGTCACAGCATCACCAACCGAAAGGAGAGGAGAGAAGAGGTACAGATACCAGCCACCATGGAAGAGGAATTCAGAAGGAGGTTGTGAGAGATGCAGATACAGCATAGAGGACCAGTATCAGAGGAGGTCCTGCTGGGATGGTCTGATTCTATCCGCTGCGAACTCTGGAAGAAAGCGCTAGCTCTAGAGCAGCAACACAAGGGAATAGTTCTCCCCTCCATCCATGTAAGGTACTGGTTGCAGTATGAAGTACGAATGCTGTTATTGGGGGAACAACCGAAGCAGGAGTGGACAGCTGAGTTAAGCAGGCTGATCCGGGCAGAGACGCGGTTGGACGAGAGCTGCAGAGCCCTCCGGTGGTATGTAGCCCAAGAGTGCCTGTGGTCAGCAGATGACAGCCCCACGGAAGGCTTTGACTATGATGGCCTGGGATTGTTGTATTGGAGGCTGTCCAGGGACCCTGACTTTGGGAGTGATCGGGAGTGGCGTTAATGGAGGAAATAATGGAGCACAGAGAGCGAAGACTGAATGTCTCGGAAGGGCACTGGGCACAGGAAGATTTGAAGTTTCTGGCCATTCAGGAATGGGAGCTGGAGATCGCCTACAGACAGCTGCTAGACTCTGCTCAGCAGCAGGGTGGGGCTCCCTTTGCCTAGGACTTTGCCTGGGACTATCAGGAAATATCAGTTGACAACACTGAAATCCTGGCTATAGAATCGGCAGTGGAAAATCTGGAGATTGCCATCCCCAAAGCTGAAGTGCTGACAGCAGGGCAGAGTCCTGCTAACCTCTGCCCAGCACTGGCAGCATCTTCTGGGTTCCACGGATAGGAGATGGTGAACCTCTATTCCCAGACACCAGTTGCAAAGACAGGGGATTTGATAGACTGTTCTGCTGAGGAAGAACAACCTGATGAGCCTTCAGCAGAAGAGCTGGTATCAGGGCCAAACTTCAGTGTGCTCTGCCCAGCACCAACAGCAGTATCTGTGGAGTTGCAAGGAACTTCCCCAGCTGAGGCGCTGGTCACCGGACAGAGGGTCCAAGACCTCTGCCCCAAAACTGTGGAGTTCCAATGAGCTGGGGCAGTCGGCTCATATCTCCAGCCACAGATTACAGAATGTATGGACTTCATGGACTTTTCAGAGGATGTTATAGATTATGCATCACCTGCTCAAGTACTGGCAGCAGGACAGGGTACTGCAGACCCCTGCTCTACACCCGTGGCAGTTTTGGAGGCCCGAGGTGAGAAGGTGATGGTTCCTCTCGCCCAGTGGATTTCAGAGATGCAGGGAGGAGAAGCAGCCATTCCCCCTCCCTAACAAGGGTTCATGCACCTGGGAGACAATACCAGTGAAAGGGAGTTACAACAGCAGATGGTGCCCCAGAATGATGACACCAACCCAGCTGAAGCGCTGGCAACCGGGCAGAGTGCTAACAACCTCTGTCCAGCACTGGCATCAACTACAGAGCTCCAGGGAGCGGGGGCAGTCGGCCTCCCTCCCCAACAGTTAGCCGGAGCAGATGGTGTGGGGCTTCCAGCAGAAGGGCTGGCAACAGGGCAGAGTGCTGCTGGCCTCTACCCTCAACTAACATAGGATGAATTTCCTGTAAAGGTGGATGGGGCTTCAGTCCCCACCTGTATACCCCAGGGATTCTGGGCAGTCAGCCCAGATCCCCAACAGCATGACGGAGTGAGCCCAGTCACCCTGTCTTCTCTCCAGAGGCTGAAAGGACTTCAGGAAGAAGGGCCAGTCCAGGCCTCTCCCCAGCAGCGGATATGTTCTCTGAGAGAGGCAGAGGTTGGCTGGGTGAGTAATGCTCTGTTTGGGACAATTTATTTGGAGTACTGTGTGGATACCGGCATTGGGGGACTGAAACTACTGACTAACTTCGGAGTCAACCCGTCTGGGGTCTCCTCCTGTCTCATACCTTAGGTGTCAGCCTGACGTGCAGAGGGAGACCTCCCGTACAACCCCGGCTCGGAGACCACTGGAATGGGGACAGTGGTGGTAAGAGCACGGTGAGATAAGGGTGCCTGCTTGGTCTTCTCGGCTGGGTGTAGTGAAGCCAAGCGAAAGCTGGAACAGCTGGAGCCGGGAGCAGCGGATGCAGGTCAGCAGGTGCCGGGAAGCAGAGCAGCGGATGCAGGTCAGCAGGTGCAGGTGTGCAGGACCGTGGATGCAGGTCAGGAGGTGCAGTTATGCAGGGCATCGGATGCAGGTCAGCAGGTGAAGGTGTGCAGAGCAGCAGAGTCAGACAAGCTAGGTCATACACATCAAGGTAATTGGAATAAACGGCAGGCAGAGAATAGTCAGAGTCCAGGTTGGGTCTTGGCAACAGATGATAAGACAGGTAACTGAGCAGGGTCAAACAAGCCAGGGTCAGGACTGGAGATAGGAGCGAGGTCAGGAAGGCGGGTCAAACACAGGAACACGATACAGGCACAGAATCAGGAACACAGGGAACAGAAGCAGATCAAACCGCAAGGAACAGTACCACTGGAACGTTTTTTATAGGCCATTGGGTGCCAAAGCGCGTCTAATGCACGCGCATGCGCGCATCGGAGTTCAAAGTCCGTGAATCGCGCATTCGCATAGGCGTGCGCCTTCTGAAGCGGGCAGTACGTCCCTGACAGTGCCCCCCTCTTAAGGGCACCCTCCAGGTGCCTAGGAGAACTTTCTTCTGGGAGTGACTACGGAAGAAGGCCTGGATCAATTCTTGGGCATGAATGTTCCGTTGGGGTTCCCAGGAGTTCACCTCCAGACCGTACCCCTTCCACTTAATCAGGAATTGAAGTTGGTTCCCCCTTCTTCTACAGTCCAAGACAGCCTCCACCTCGAACTCCTCATCCCCGTCAACCATTACAGGTTCAGGCAGTCCTGATCCCCTGTTTGGAAAGGGATTCGGCACTGTAGGTTTCAGTAGTGACACGTGAAAAACTGGGTGAACCTTCAATGAATCTGGTAAAGAAAGTTCATGGGAGACTTCATTTAATTTCCGTTTTACTGGGAAGGGGCCGATGACAGTGTAGTCACTTTGGACACAGGGTGAATAAAAGAAACCCCCGATATGGTCTGTGATAGCCATATTCAAGGCTGTATATACATTGTATATAGATTGGATGTATACTGTATGTGGGGGTTAAGTATCATTGCTGTGAGGAATTAAGTTGTTTTGCATTTCTATTGTTCATTTAAGTCTGTCCTTGTGTGTATTGTAAAGTGCCAGACAGACTGGCTGCCAACCCTTTGTGAAAAGATGTGTATTGGAGATCGTATATTCTATTGTGTTGGGATCTTTTGAAGCCTAGCAGACGTCAGGATGAGGTGTTGAGTCTTGGGATGTGTGGGTGGAGCTGGGCCCTGGTTCATGTTAAATCATGTGCCTTGAATTGTGTATAAAGTTACAATGTTTCTCAATAATAAATTCATTCCTACTACAGAAGAGACAGAGTGCGTCTCGTCTTCTTCCAGAGGGGTCGGCTCCTATAGGAAAGGGTCGTTTAGCTGTGGATATCGGTAGCGAGTGGATGTGTGTCTAGGAGAGGGAACCTCGTAAACGGCGTTAATACCCCTTGAGATTGGGGTGCCGTTACATTGGTTGGCAGCAGCGGGATTTTCCCTCCAGTTCCTGGGACACTCCAAGCCACCACAGTGAATGACCAAGCTATGCAGCCTGCAGGAAAGTCACGCTGAAAGACTTACTTGAGAGCCGAGATGAACCAGAGGAATGGTGATGCAGGACCCCGGTCAGTTGAAGATTTGTTTCAGCAACGAGTTCGAGAGCGCTTGGCATTATATGGTGCTAACCCATCAGAGACCGCCATACAGGAAGCCATTAGAGAAATCGAGTGGCAGGATGAGCGACAACATGAGCAGAGAATGGCGGAAATACGGCAATCAGAGACAACACCTAAAAAAGCAGCACCAACTGAAAGGAGAGGAGAGATACAGATACCAGCCGACATGGAAAAGGAATTCAGAAGGAGGTTGCGAGAGATGCAGATACAGCATAGAGGACCAGTATCAGAGGAGGTCCTGCTGGGATGGTCGGATTCGATCCGCTGCGAACTCTGGAAGAAAGTGCTAGCCCTCGAGCAGCAACACCAGGGAAAAGTTCTCCCCTCCATCCATGTAAGGTACTGGTCACAGTATGAAGTACGAATGCTGTTATTGGGGGAACAACCGAAGCAGGAGTGGACAGCTGAGTTAAGCAGGCTGATCCGGGCAGAGATGCGGTTGGACGAGAGCTACAGAGCCCTCCGGTGGTATGTAGCCCAAGAGTGCCCATGGTCAGCGGATGACAGCCCCACGGAAGGCTTTGACTATAATGGCCTGGGATTGTTGTATTAGAGGCTGTCCGAGGACCCTGACTTTGGGAGTGATCAGGAGTGGCGTTTGGAGGAAATAATGGAGCACAGAGAACAAAGACTGAATGTCTCGGAAGGGCACCGGGCACAGGAAGATTTGGAGTTTCTGGCCGTTCAGGAATGGGAGCTGGAGATTGCCTACAAACAGCTGCTAGACTCTGCTCAGCAGCAGGGTGGGGCTCCCTTTGCCTGGGACTATCAGGAATTACCAGTTGACAACTATGAAATCCTGGCTGAAGAATCAGCAGTGGAAAATCTGAAGATTGCCCTCCCTAAAGCTGAAGTGAATGATACAGAGTTCCAGGGAGCTAGCCTGGCTGAAGAATCGGCAGTGGAAAAGATGAAGATTGCCCTCCCTAAAGCCGAAGTGGATGAAATAGAGTTCCAGGGAGCTAGCCTGGCTGAAGAATCAGCAGTGGAAAATCTGAAGATTGCCACCCTTAAAGCCGAAGTGGATGATATGGAGTTCCAGGGAGCTAGGGCAGTTGGCTCATCACCCCAACCACAGATTACAGAAGGTATGGACTTAATGGACTGTGCAGAGGATGTTATGAATTATGCATCGCCCGCTCAAGTACTGGCAGCAGGACAAAGTACTGCAGACCCCTGCTCTACACCCGTGGCAGTGTTGGAGGCCCGAGTTGAGAAGGTGATGGTTCCTCTTTCTGAGTGGATTTCAGAGATGCAGGGAGGAGAAGCAGCCATTTTCCCTCCCCAACAGGTAGCCAGAGCAGATGGTGTGGAGTCCCCAGCAGGAGTACTGGCAACAGGGCAGAGTGATAGCAACCTGTGCTGCCCAGCACCGGAAACAACTGTGGAGTTTCAGGGAGCCGGGGCAGTTGGCCCCTCTCTCCAGCAACAAGCTGGGGTGGTAAAGCTTTTACCCCCAGCTGAATCACTGGCAGCAGGGCAGAATGCTACTGGCCGCTGCACACAACTGCCACTTGAGCGGATATCGGTGGATGGGACTGCGGTCTCCACTCACAGCAACCCAGCAGAAGAGCTGTCAACAGAGCCGAGTGCCACGGGCCTCGGCTCTCAACTAACAGAAGAGGGAGGTTCTGTGGTATTGGATGGGACTTCAGTCCTCACTGACACAACCCCAGAAAATGGTGTGACACTGAGACAGGAGGATGTCAGCCTTGCTTTGCAAGTACTGGGGGACTTCCACCTACCACAAGTGGATGGGACTTCAGTCTCCACTTGTATACCCCAGGGATGCCGGGCAGTCGACCCAGATCCCCAACAGCATGACGGACTGAGCCCAGTCACCCTGTCTTCTCCCCAGCGGCGGGTATGTTCTCTGAGAGAGGCAGAGGTTGGCTGGGTAAGTAATGCTCTGCTTGGAGCAATTCATTTGTGGTACTGGGTGGATACCAGCATTGGAAGAATGGACCCATGGACTAACTTTGGAGTAGACCCATCTGGGGTCCCCTCCTCTGTTAGTCCCCTGCCGAAAGGGGAGATGTGTGACAGTGTAGTCACTTTGGACACAGGGTGAATAAAAGAAACCCCCGATATGGTCTGTGATAGCCATATTCAAGGCTGTATATACATTGTATATAGATTGGATGTATACTGTATGTGGGGGTTAAGTATCATTGCTGTGAGGAATTAAGTTGTTTTGCATTTCTATTGTTCATTTAAGTCTGTCCTTGTGTGTATTGTAAAGTGCCAGACAGACTGGCTGCCAACCCTTTGTGAAAAGATGTGTATTGGAGATCGTATATTCTATTGTGTTGGGATCTTTTGAAGCCTAGCAGACGTCAGAATGAGGTGTTGAGTCTTGGGATGTGTGGGTGGAGCTGGGCCCTTGTTCATGTTAAATCATGTGCCTTGAATTGTGTATAAAGTTACAATGTTTCTCAATAATAAATTCATTCCTACTACAGAAGAGACAGAGTGCGTCTCGTCTTCTTCCAGAGGGGTCGGCTCCTATAGGAAAGGGTCGTTTAGCTGTGGATATCGGTAGCGAGTGGATGTGTGTCTAGGAGAGGGAACCTCGTAAACGGCGTTAATACCCCTTGAGATTGGGGTGCCGTTACACATACTATACCCCCCCAGGTACGAAATTTAAAGGAATATTTCACTTTTATTGTTTCACTTTAAGCATAATTAAAATCACTGCTCCCGAAAAAATGGCAGTTTTTAAAACTTTTTTTTGCATTGATACATGTCCCCTGGGGCAGGACCCGGGTCCCCAAACCCTTTTTAGGACAATAACTTGCATATTAGCCTTGATAATTAGCACTTTTGATTTCAAACGTTCGAGTCCATTGTATTTAATAGGGTTCTAAAGTTTGCGCGAACTTTAGGTCTGTTCGCAGGTTCTGGTACGAACCGAACAGGGGGGTGTTCGGCTCATTCCTATTCCTGGGTTTTATGCATTCCGAAGTGGCCGGCCAGGGGATGATCATGGCACAGATTTAATACTGTTACTAGGACTTTTTCTGGTACAAAGATTTTGTTGTTTTTCCATAGTAACCCATCCTTGGGTAACAGGGTACCGTATATACTTGAGTATAAGCCGACCAGAGTATAAGCCGAGGTACCTAATGTTACCACAAAAACCTAGGAAAACGTACTGACTCGAGTATAAGCCAGGGTCAACAATGCCCACCCATTGCAACTTCACTAAGCCCATTGCCACCTTACTGTTCCCATCCTCACTGTTCCCATCCTCACAAGTTCCTATCCTCACCTCTGCCCATCCTCACCTGTGCCCATCCTCACCTGTGCCCACCCTCACCTGTGCCCACCCTCACTGTTTCCCTAGAATTATAATTGAACATTGTAAAATTGTACCTGAAGGCTGCGGCGTCCATCGTTTAAAACTCGCGCTCTCTTCCTGGTCTCTTCCGTGATAGGCGGAACTGCCTGCTGAGAATTGCCTATCACGAACGTTCTCTCATCTTCACCCATCCCAGCAGACACTGTGTTCAGTTTCCGCCAATAACGGACGTCTGCTGGGAAACTGAGGATGAGAGAACGTTCGTGATAGGCGATTCTCAGCAGACACAGTTCCGCCTATCACGGAAGGGACCAGGAAGAGCCCGCGAGTTTGAAACGATGGACGCCGCAGCCTTCAGGTACATTTTACAATATTCAATTTCGCTGACTCAAGTATAAGCCAAGGGGGGGGGGGACTTTCAGCCCAAAAAAAAGGGCTGAAAATCTCGGCTTATACTCGAGTATATACGGTAATCCCAGGAGGCCTCGACATATTTGCAGAAGTTTGCTTCAAGCCAGACATTTGTTTGCAAGAGTAGAAAGTTACCTTCCGATAGGATGGTATCTGGAGCTGACACTTCTTTTGGATCATTGAACCAAAATGAATGTGAAATGAAAACCTAGAGAAGAATAAAGCCCATCGTGCCTGGCGTGGTCTCAGATGCTTGGCAGCTCTCAAATACTCCAGGTTTTTGTGGTCTGTATAAATGAGTATGGGATGCGCCGCTCCTTCCAACAGACACCTCCATTCTTCAAGGGCGGACTTGATAGCCAGGAGCTCCCGGTCCCCCACATCATAGTTCTTCTCGGCCGGTGTATGTTTACGAGAGAAGAAAGCTATTGGGTGCATCAAGTCCTTGAGACCCTGGCGTTGAGAGATAACGGCTCCTACCGCTGTCTCTGAGGCGTCTACCTCGAGTAGATAAGGTAGAGCAGGGTCAGGGTTACTCAGAATAGAAGCTGACGTGAACAGTCCTTTTAAATTTGTGAAGGCAACCTGTGCCTCGGGATTCCAACGAAACCGGACATTCTGCTTGGTCAGCTGCGTAATCGGGGAAATAATAGCGGAGAATCCCTTGATGAACCTCCGGTAGAAGTTGGCAAAGCCAACAAAGCTCTGCACCTCCCTCTTGTCTGAAGGTGCAGGCCAATCCAGAATAGCTGAAACCTTTTGTGGATCCATCTTGAATCCATCTGTTGAAATTACCAGGCCGAGGAACTGAATACTCTGTCGCTCAAATTCGCACTTTTCTGGTTTTGCGTACAGTCCATGTTGACGGAGTCGACAGAGTACATTCTTGACATGTTCCCGGTGCTGCTCAATTGAAGTGGAAAAAATCAAAATATCGTCAAGATAGACAATTACGTAAATGTCCAGGCAGTCCCTAAAAATTTAATTGACTAGATACTAGGTATTCGTAATGGCCAAACCTGGTCCGAAAAGCAGTCTTCCATTCATCCCCTGCGCGGATGCGGACAAGGTTGTACGCCCCCCGCAGGTCTAGCTTGGTAAACACAGAAGAGGTCCTGAGCCTCTGAAAAAGTTTGGGTACCAGGGGCAGAGGGTACCGGTTCTTGACGGTAATTTTATTTAATTCCCGGTAGTCCACACAGGGCTGGAGAGAATGGTCCTTTTTCTCCACAAAAAAGATCCCCCCCCCCTGCTGAAGAAGTGGAAGAACGGATGAACCCCCTCTTTAGGTTTTCATCAACATACTCTTTCAGTACCTCTAGCTCCCATTCAGATAAGGGGAAGATCCGTCCAAAGGGAATTTCAGCCCCAGGGAGAAGCTTGATTGGACAATCGTATGGACGATGAGGCGGAAGGGTCTCAGCTCCCCGTTTGCTGAAAACGTCCAAGAATCCATGGTATTGTTTGGGCACAGCTGCACGTACCTCTGAATCCGGTTCCAGGCATAACAGAGGACCAGAAGTGCTGAGACATGGAGGCATGCAGTGGTGTTGGCAATAAGGCGACTGGAACTTAATACTCCCGGACCCCCAATCGATCTGCGGATTATGAGCCTGAAGCCAGGGTAGGCCCAAGATGACTGGAAACAGAGGGGATGCAATGGCATTCAGGCTTAATAGCTCCTTATGATCTGTAGAGGTGGTTACAAGAAAATGAGGGGTTTCTTGAGTCACTACTTCGGACTTAATACGGGACCCGTCTGCCAAAAAGATGGAAAGTCCCTGGGTCTTTGGCTGAAGTGGGATGTGTTGTTGTGCTGCAAAGTTCAGATCGATGAAGCAATTACATGCCCCTGAGTCAATTATCGCGGTGACTGGTATTGTCCTTCCTGGCAATTGGAAAGAGATAGGTAGGGCCAAGTGGGTGGCGTTGGCAGAGGGAGGTGGACCACTTAGAGAAGAGGTAGCTGAGACCTTGCGCAGCTTAGCAGGACATGAGGAACTGTAATGGCCGGCTTCTCCACAATATAAACAAAGATTATTCTGTCGCCGGCGAAGTCGTTCTTCAGCTGACAGGGAAGTTCTCATCAGTCCAAGCTGTCTCGGCTTAATGGTAACAGAAGTCTGATTGGCGGGTAAGGAGTTAACTGGAACTGAACTGGCAACGGCAGGAGATACCCGGGGTAGCATCCAGGCTGGACGGAGCTGCTGGGTAGCCCTCTTTGTTCTGCGCTCCCGGAGTCGTCGGTCTATCTGGATAGACAGGATGAATAAAGTCTCTAGGGCATCAGGAACACCGACCCGGGCTAACTCATCTTTCAGCCCTTCAGAGAGACCGAGACGGAACTGGTGCCGTAGGGCTGCATCGTTCCACTGGGTATCCGCGCTCCAGCGTCTGAAATCAGTCACATAGTCCTCGACCACTCTGCGGCCTTGCTGGAGCACGTGGAGGGCAGCCTCTGCGGTGGAAGCCCCTTGAGGGTCATCATAGAGTCGAGCCATGGCATCAAGGAAAGATGACAGAGAGTCCAGAGCTTCATGGCGGACTTCCAGCAGATAGTGGGCCCAAGCCTGAGGTTCCCCCTGTAGTAGAGTGATAACAAACCTTACTTTGGTGACCTCTAACGAAAAAGTCAGAGGTAGTAAGGAAAAGTATAGTTCACATATGTTTCGAAACGTCCGGAATTTGCTTTGATCCCCAGAAAACTTCTCGGGAACGGGGACCCTAGGTTCAGGAGGTGGTGGCGTTCCAGAGGAAGAAGTTGGGACTGAAGGCGGGTCTGCAGTGATGGCCTGGGTTTGCATCTGTCTATCCACTTGAACGTAACTGCCTTGTAGAGACTTCACGACCCGGGTGAGGGCTGCGAGGTGCTGACTGACGTCATCTATAGGCGAGGTCCCTCTTGCAGGCTCAGACATGGCGGTTTGATACTGTCACGTACCTTAGGTGTGAGCCTGATGTGCAGAGAGAGACCTCCCGTACAACCCCGGCTCGGAGACCACTGGAATGGGGACAGTGGTGGTAAGAGCGCTGTGAGATAAGGGTGCCTGCTTGGTCCTCTCGGCTGGGTGTAGTGAAGCCAAGCGAAAGCTGGAACAGCTGGAGCCGGGAGCAGCGGATGCAGGTCAGCAGGTGCTGGGAAGCAGAGCAGCGGATGCAGGTCAGCAGGTGCTGGTATGCAGAGCAGTGGATGCAGGTCAACAGGTGCAGGTATGCAGAGCAGTGGATGCAGGTTAGCAGGTTCAGGTGTGCAGGGCCGCGGATGCAGGTCAGCAGGTGCAGGTATGCAGGGCAGCGGATGCAGGTCATCAGGTGCAGGTATGCAGAGCAGCGGAGTCAGACAAGCCAGGTCATACACATCAAGGTAAATAGCATAAACAGCAGGCAGAGAATAGTCAGCGTCCAGGCTGGGTCTTGGCAACAGATGATCAGACAGGTAACTGAGCAGGGTCAAACAAGCCAGGGTCAGGACTGGAGATAGGAGCGAGGTCAGGAAGCCGGGTCAAACACAGGAACACGATACAGGCACAGAATCAGGAGCACAGGGAACAGTAGCAGATCAATCCGCAAGGAACAGTACCACTGGAACGTCTTTTATAGGCCGTTGGGCGCCAAAGCGTGTCTAATGAGCGCGCATCGGAGTGCAAAGTCCGTGAATCGCGCATGCGCAAAGGCGCACGCCATCTGAAGCGGGCAGTACGTCCCTAACACCTCCTGTGTTAGTCTCCTGCCGAAAGGGGAGAGATGTTATGGGAGGGCCAGTGTAACCCAGAATCCCTTGGAAAGTATGGGATACCCTTGTTTCAGCTCCCCATGCACCTCTTATGTCTAAGTCACCCTGTGTCTATTGAGGCACAGGGTGAGCAAGAAAATAATGAACCCTGAGAATATGATTGGATTACTTCAAATGGGACCGTAATATTCATTAACAATATCTCTCAAGCCATATTAGAAAGACTGACTGATTCATACTGTTAGGAGGTGCTGATGTCAACTCCAGCCACCTATCTGTCTGTTGTCTGTTATAATGTAAATGAGCCTAGTGTGGCTTTTCTTTCACCCATTGTCGTCTGTGCTAATTGACCCTGCAATTGTTCTGTGTTGATATGTATGATAATGTGTATTGTAGTTTAGGAGACAGCCAGGCTAGGAACTCAAAGTTCCTAGCCTAGGCTGTCTAAAGGGATTAGTTAATGAGCTCATGTTAATTAGGTTTCTGGTCACAGGTGTTTTCCAGAGTAATATGAGCTGGTATGCACCTCCTCTTTTACTGTGTATAAGACTTGCTTTCCTTTCAATAAAGATTCTGATTTCTGCTTGACCCTCAAGGTGGAGCTTCGTCTCGTATTTGGGGGAGAATTATTCGTATGGGTTTCTTGTTCGGCTGGTTGGAGTGTCCGGTAGCTGCCTTTGTAATTGGGAAGGGAATGTGCTAAACGACTTAAACCCCTTGCATACTCGGGGGGTCGTTACAGGGGTTTTTGCAGATTTATACTTACTTGGGTGAGACCGATGCTGCATCTGTCCCCCGCTGACTGTAACACCGCAGAACGGTTCTCACAGCTTCCCAAGCAGAGAGCTGCTGACTGTCAGTCAACGCTCTCTGCTCTGCCCCCTCCTTGCTCACTGTAGCGCTGGGCTGTGGAGGGGGCGGTAGAATCTGGCTCAGGCTCTCAGTTACTCGCTAAGAGGCTGAGCCGGGTGCTGGTCCAGGCATTTCAGTGGATCCTGACCCCAGTGTCGCGATCTTGCCTGAGCCTAGACCAGCTCTGTGACGTCAGCAGACAGCAGACTTCAGCCTGCAAACAAGCTTTGGCTGTACTTCACCTTTAAGTAATTTCCAGGGTCACAGTTGTCATTCCTAAGCTAGTGCAGCTGAGGATCCAGTTATTTCAATATGACCCTAGAAAGTCATGTGACTCTGTGATGCAACGTGTTGGGAGGAGCCTATGACCTCACGCTGCAAACAGGAGGTGTGCAGGCTGCATCTTGCGTGAGCCATTTCAAATGTACTTGCATGTAATCTGATGTGCACTAGCAAATGTGCATTTTTAGGTTACGTTTTTAATCTTGGGCTTTATTTTTAATAAAAACAATCTTAAATATACAGAGAGCACTATATATATATATATATCCTCCTTTTTGAGCTTCCTATATACAAACACTGAAGGATTTCTGTGGATGGAAGTGGATTGAATGACATCTGTATACAGCAGTGGAAAAAAACACTTCTGGCATATCATACCCTGTTTAAAGGGAAAGACCTGTTTTTTTATTGCGTCAAACAACAGGGTGAGAGTTTGGAATGTCTGTGATGAATTTTGCCCAATACAAGTTGGATGATTCACATAAACATTGCAGAAAGAGTACAGTATTTATGGAAGAAAATAATAATGGACACACAAGTTGATAATTGAAGGACTTTCATTTTATAAGTATTGTTTTTTAACTATGTCTTTTATGGCATTAAATAAGTTCACTAATTGTTTATTTTATCTAAAGCCCCGTACACACGGTCGGACTTTTGCCCAACAAACTTCGTTTTGAGCAAGTTGGACCAACAATCCGACCGTGTGTACGCTCCATCGGACAAACTTTTTTCGTTTGGTTTTGGATTTCATCGGACAAAAGTTGGGTCTGCAAACGGACAAATTTTGCCCAACAAAAGTCCGATGGAGCAAAGTCCGACCGTGTGTACAGAAAACCATCGGACTTTAGTCCGATGGACAAAACAACTAATGTTAAAATCAACCAACAATAGCAGAAGTTGACCAAAGGGTGGCAGTAAAGAGCAGAAAAGAGCAGAAAAAACACGCGATGTTGTAAGAAGTTTTAAGAAAGTTTGCAGAAAAGTCCGAGCGTGTGTATGCTATGGGTGTTCCCAACCAACTCCATTCGGACAAAAAAACACGGAAAAGTCAGATGGAAGTCCGACCGTGTGTGTACGAGGCTTAATACTCCGTGGCACTATTTAATATATTCTAAAGCCAGTAATGAGCTGGCAACGTTACTGAAAAGCTGACTTTGCTGTGCTGATCCTGGCAAGTTACTAATTATGCACATTACCACTCAGATCCCAGGGACTCCAATTTTTAACAAGGTTACAATCAGGGACACTTTTTTATCAGGGGACAGCTCCCAGAAATTGGGAACTGTCCCAAGAAACAAGGGATGTCTGGTCACTATAATATAGTATAGCCACCTATGCCACTGTGATGCATAGCTTCTTCTATATATAGGGCTAATCTTGACAAGGATCCTGGCTGCAGAAACCTCACAAAATATTAAATAATACATTTAATAAGGGCAGGCTATTCTGTATTCAGCTAAATAATAACAAATGTTTTAATCACAAGGATCCATTAAATTGGACATTAAGACACAAACATGCATATCTTTTATGGCAGATGAGGAAAATACATTTTAGATCTTCCATTTATCATCCAGCCACCCAACCCTGTGTGTGTTTAAAAGTCAGAGAATTGACCTGAGTGTAACTGGGCATGCACGATCACACTAGAGGCTCAGCTGGATGTAGAAGCTAGAGTTATAATTGGGAGGTTCAAAAGGTACTTCACCAGGGCAGACAGATCACGATCAAGGTCCAAGTTCAGTAAAGAGACATCCCAAGAGATCCTATAAAAATGTCTTAAAGCTGCACAGGAAGTTTGTTACGTACCTTGTGGCAGAGCCTAATGTGTAGAGGGAGACATCTCTTACATCTGGACCACTGATGTTGCGACAGTGGTTGCAAGAGCGTGGCAAGGTATGAGTGCCTGCAGGATGTTTCATTAGCCGCAACGGTGAATAGTAAGTGCATCTTCAGAGACAGGCCAGGTAGCTGGAACAGCAGGTGGCAGCAGAAACAGCAGACCCCGGACTGGGCAGACAGCAAGCGACAGTTGCTTGACAGGCAGCTGCCAGGTTGCAGGTGCAGAAGGCCTAGAAGTGGTGCTTCAGCAGGTGCAGGACCAGCAGGAACCAGGTAGTGAGCAGAACTGGTAAGGTGGATGACTGGATGCGTAGTCAGACAAGCCAGGTCAGCAACAGACGGTCAGATATAGGCATGGATGGCAGGCTGAGAATGGTCAGGATGCAAGTAGAGGTCAGAAACATAGAATCAGGTATATAAACAAGAGGCAGAGCAGAGTCAAGGTCAGGTCAGGTAGCGTTCAAGTAGGATCAGGACAAGCTGTGTCAATCACAGAAGCAAACTCAGGAACAGATATGGGAACACAGGGAACAGCTGTAGATCAGACAGCACTGGTTAATAGACCTGCTGTAGACTCAAAAAGAGCATTGAATTTAAAGTGATACTAAAGTCTCATTTTTTTTTTTCGTTTAAAAATAACAAACATGTCATACTTACCTGCTCTGTTCAGAGCAGCCCAGATCCTCCTCTTTTCGGGTTCTTTGCCCTCTCTCCTGCCAAATGCCCCCAGTGCAAGCAGCTTGCTGTGGGGGCACCCGAGCCGAGCTGCTGCTCTGTGTGTCTATTTAGACATGGAGTCGAGGCCCGGCTCTGCCCCCTTTCTCCTCATTGGCTCACTGACTTTGACAACAGCGGGAGCCAATGATGCCTCACTACTGTCTCAGCCAATAGGTAGGGAGAGTCCTGGACAGCTGAGACTCTCATGCAAGATCGCTGGGACGAAATGGGGCTCAGGTAAGTATTAGGGTGGCTGCTGCACACAGAACGTGTTTTATCTTAATGCGTAGAATGCATTAGGATAAAAAATTTCTGACTTTAGAACCACTTTAAAGGGCATGACTGTGGTTATATTTGGAAATTTACAGAACACAAGGCATATTACAACTTCTTAATCTGCTGTAGTGGTGCTTGATTGGCTGTAAAAGGCAGGTAATATTTGGATCTTGGCTCAACATGTGACCTTGATGTTTCATGGTCTAAAGGTTATGTTAGCATTAATTTGCAACCTGCTGATTGCAGAGTGTAAACCCAACAGGGTCCATAGGGTAAAGATACTGCTGGTACCTGTGTTTTAGATCCCCATGGGTATACTTGTGGAATGCCCATGTAGACATGTGGAACAGTATTTTGGTGGGTAGCATGCCACTATTACATTAGGTATGGCACACAGTGTTACTTCTCAAGACTTGCTGCTGTTTATTAGGGAGAGTGACAATTATGAATATACCACCCATATAGTTGGAAAAAAAAGTCGCGGAAAAAGGCTAGTACACCAGAAAAATTGTCAAAATAATTAGAATGATCATTACTGGTTCATGTCAAACTTTCATTTAAATATGTAGCAAATGAAACCAACAAGAGTTTAATCTTATGCTTAAGCTAATTAAAATCACACGTTTAGTCTGACACATAAATAGCATTTGCAAATAGTTTCTGACCTGTTTTTTGACCCATATCAGCTCTTTCAACACATCAATTTAAAAGTGTAGCCCATGAAGTAATTGTCAGCAATAGGTAAACCTCATGGCGCTAAACAATTAAAAAATGTCACTGGTGTATGGGCCACAAAAACAATAAAAAATGGTTAATTTTTGGTGCATTTCTTTTACCTATTTCAGTTGGTCTATTTGTACTATCTTTTATATAGGAACAATTAACCAAATTTGGGATTTCAGTGATATTTGGAATATTATGTATAAATATTTTTTACTATATACACTATATTGTCAAAAGTATTGGGACACCTGCCTTTACATGCACATGAACTTTATTGGCATCCCAGTCTTAGTCCGTAGGGTTCAATATTGAGTTGGCCCACCCTTTGCAGCTTTAACAGCTTCACCTCTTCTGGAAAGGCTGCCCACAGGGTTAAAGAGTGTGTCTATGGGAATGTTTGACCATTCTTCCAGAAGCGCATTTGTGTGGTCAGGCACTGATGTTGGACGAGAAGGCCTGGCTCACAGTCTCCACATTAATTCATCCCAAAGGTGTTCTATCAGGTTGAGGTCAGGACTCTGTGCAGGCCAGTCAAGTTCCTCCACCCCAAACTCACTCATCCATGTCTTTATGGAACTTGCTTTGCAAGGAGGGGGAGGGGGGTTATGGTTTGGGGTTGTTTTTCAGGGGTTGGACTCAGTCCCTGAATCTTAGGTAGGGAACTCTTAAGGCGTCAGCATACCAAGACATGTTGGACAATTTCATGCTCCCAACTTTGTGGGAACAGTTTGGGGATGGCTCCTTCCTGTTCCAACATGACTGCGCACCAGTGCAGAAAGAAGGGTCCATAAAGACATGGATGAATGAGTTTTGACTGCAGGAACTTGAGTGGCCTGCAAAGAGTCCTGGCCTCAACAAGATAGCACACCTTTGGGATGAAGCAGAGACTGTGAGCCCGGCCTTCTCATTCACATCAGTGCCTGACCTCACAAATGCGCTTCTGGAAAAATGATCAAACATTCCCATAGACACACTCCTAAACCTTGTGGACAACCTTCCCAGAAGAGGTGAAATTGTCATAGCTGCAAAGGGTGGGCCAGCCCAATATTGAACCCTAAAGTCTAAGACTGGGATGCCATTAAAGTTCATGTGTGTGTAAAAGGCAGGCATCCAAAACTTTTAACAATATAGTGTATAATTCATAATGGTTGATTTACTGAAGAGTGAAAATGTTCAGTTAGAAAATGAAATGTTCTCTTAACTTACTTAATATGCTGAAGCTATGTTCACTTTACATACCCAGTTATGCACAATAAAAACCAATATCTTTTTATTATGCATACCCAATTCACTTTGCATGCATATTTATGTGTATACAACTATTATTAACTATTATTTCTTCTGAACATAAGTGGATAATTATTTGCTAAGCTTTGCAAAGTGAATATCATCTGTTCTGTTAGTCAATAAGCACTACAGTGTCAGTGCACAGACTATTTAAACTGTAAAAAAATTAAGAAAATAAATGGTAAAGATGTGTGCCTCATGTACCTACAAGCAGCATTTGAAGTCATTGCACAGCTATTTCTCTTAGTACGGACAATGAAAATATTTTGCATCAAGAACTGGCAACGCTGCCAAAACCACTTGACCAGATATGTTTGCTGTGAAAGATCTAATCCAAGAAAACAATTGTCTGTTCTGTAACCCAGTCACAAATGCAGTGCCACATAGACAGTTTATAGTAAATGTCAGCAAGAAGAAATAATAATAACACATATCGATTTTCAAAAGAAACTCCCCCTTTAGATCTGTTGATGATTTGCTTCAGAATAAACAGAGAGTTGACAGAAAAATAGATTGTAGGCCAATGGTACAAAGAACCACGCTGGACATTTAAGATATAAATACAGTGGGTAAAAAGACATAATAAGGAAAGTGAAAGCCTCTTGCTGTTGTTTTCGAGAAATCTCTTGCCATCGACCACCCACATTACTAACATTACTAACATCCACTGTACAAGAACTTTTTTGAAAGTAAATCTATTCTAGGAAAAAAGAAAGTCTTGTAATATAAGACTGAAGTCAAACTCCAGGTGTTAAGCCCCGGGATCAGTGGCAGAATAAGTAGCTGCATATGTTTTTTTTTTTTCTAATACTTAACCCCTTTTTTTTGCTTTTTTATTAGACATTGCGGGATTGATTTACTAAAGCGGTAGATTGCAAAACCTGGTGCAGCTCTGCATAGAAACCAATCAGCTTCCATTTTTTTTTTTCTGTCAAAGCTTAATTGAACAAGCTGAAGTTAGAAGCCGATTGGCTACCATGCACAGCTGCACCACATTTTGCACCCTCCAGTTTTAGTAAATCAACCCCTTATACATAAAGTGCAGATTGCTCAATAACAAAAGAAGTCTATTAATTTCATTTTACTAAAAATAAAATATGCTAAGGGTTATTAAATGTCAATATCCAAAAATACTTGTAAAGAGTAATTTAATCATTTAAGTTTAGGATATTCTTCATAAGGAGAGTTAAAAAGATACATACATATTTGAAGTTAAAGCTAGTTTAGAGGCAGTCACAGGTTTTGCAGAGGAAGAAGATAAAAAACAGCAGTGTTTTATTGTCAACATTTCGATAAAACACAGTCCATCTTTCTCAAAATGTTACATATTTGAAGCAGTATCTTATCATTTATGAGTTGGCATCCCCACTTATGATATAGTAATGTGTGGCTATGATGGCATGACTTTTCTTGCCTAGATGAAGCCCTGCTCTTTGAAAAGGTGGCACCATGCCAAGTTGTTCTTTTGGGGGAGCGTTATCCAATTTGGTGCATGACACAATGCTGGGAGTTGGACAGCGATACATTTTTCAGGGCTACAGTAGGGTCCCTCCTCTAGGCAAACTGTGAGATTAACCAAATGTTTGGACTATTAAGCTGCAGAAACCATACACCTTCTTGTGCCAGACTCCCACATCTGTACACACACAGTACAACAGTAATACCAGTACTGAGCTGTGAACTCTAATAACAAAATTTGTAAGATTGTTCCCTTATGATTATTGCAAAAAACAACATGATACTGCAATTACAGCGGTGAAAGAAGCTGTCATAGCCTGCTTGTCCAACACTGGATTGTAGCATTGAGATTTGTACTGGAACATTCTTCTAAAATCTGTTAGTCATTTCTAGGGATCAAAGGGACACTGATCAGTGCCAATACTGGCAGTAGCTGAAAGGTGGTGGCTGGCTGCCTAAGGGCACATAGGTATTACAGTATATAGATATAATATATAACATTTAAATTATATTTTGAAAATGTAAATAAAAAAGCCCTGACACTGGAACACTGCCTAGAGAATCTCTTGAAGCCCTAATAATTACCATCCCCAAAGCATTTAAACCAGCAGTAGGCCATTAGGTGAACTAGGAAAAAGTGGCTAGAAAATTATTTTCGTTCCCACACTTGGACATTACTTTTTAAATGCATTTTTTGCATAGACAACACCCCTATGGATGTTATGTTAAAAGTTCTCCACAAAATATCCTGCAGTTTTTTGTCATGATCCATAAATCTATGTATATGTGAAAATCTTATGGTGCTGGTTTTGCTTGTAACTTTTATTTCTATTCATTTTAGCAGCACAAAATATCTCTCAAACTGACATTTACACATGTGTGTAGCATTTGAGACAGGTATTGGTGCGTTAGTATACTCAAGAGTGAAATGTAGACCATGAAATATGGCAAAGTTGTAGAAAATACGTATTCCTCTTTCTCGCCAAGCAACTCTACAAGCACCATAAAAGGTGCATGTAGAGTAATAACCTGAGAAGATATGGATCCCAATAAGTGCCAGACACACTGGTGCCAAGAGCTGATGACAAATTAGCTAAGTCAATGATCCTTGTTTTGTTGCCAACCCCTGTAAAAAAAATACAACCTACATGGTAAATCTTGCTGAAGACTTAAAGCAATCACTGCCACATCAGTATCAAGGCTCTTGATGACTACAGTTTGATGCTTCTGTGCAGCATGTTTTGGATGAAAAAACACTCTGGTGTCACATTCCTCATGATCACATGTCAGATCTTCAACTTCACTAAGAGTTTTGTAAATCCTCCATTACAGTCACAAAGTGACACAGGTCTCCATGTGCTATGTACAAGCTTAAGTCTTTACCCACAGTTGTAAGATCAGCATCTCACCACAAAACATAGAGGAACTCTGTCAGTGCCTCTTTGTTTGTTACATCTGATAGAAACTTTTTACATTGCGTTGGTGTCTTCTATTCCCGTCCATAAATTTTTACCTGTTCTATACCACCACCAGTTCTATGTGACCGTTCTAGATTTTTAATACTCATTTCAGGATACCGGTCAACTACAAAGTCTATCCATGTACAGTTGTGCTTCAGAGCAATCTTGACTATGTACTGCAGTATTATCTCGGCTAGCTCTCCAAAGGTACTTGATATGGACTGAATGGCTTGATTGACTGCCATGCCATTGAAGAAAATAGCTCCATCAGCCAGAACTTTGTCAACTAAACAGTCTCCACATTTGGTTTCCAGTAGATCCAGAAGAGCTGACATGTTTGTTTTAGCAAGCAAACCATCAGCACTAGCTAAAGAATATGAGACAGTTCTCAAAGTGTAGAACAGAATTTCTCACAGGTCTATCTTTCTACTTTTACCTATGAGTAATCTGGAGAACAGCTATTAGCTTCTTGTAGGCATGCAGAATCAATTCCTTGCCTGCTGCAGATTTATTTTTTGTCTTTGCTTGGCCACTAAAGGTCTTCAATTTTTGTGTTTTGATGGGAGAAAATATGTCAAATGATGGTGATAACAGTCTTTGGTTCATAAACTCTTTGACATTGTTTTCCCCCTTTTCTGAAGCTGTGAGCAAATCTCTCATGGTTTCTTCAGCTGTGACTGTCCCAGAGCTAATACATACAATGCCATCTTGGTGTGTGTCAAAAGGATTCAGCATGGAATCTAGGATGTCAATTATTCTGGTCACAGCCTTCTCATCAGCATGAATTTGTGTGCTGTCAAGATCTTTTCGCTTCCTTGTATGAGGACATTTACCTGCCATTGCCTCACATTGTCTTCCTATGGCAGCCCTTTAATGTTGCGACAATATTCAGCAATATTCTGCAGCTCGATTCTGTGTTAACCCTGTCCAAAAACCCTTTGTCTTTGAATCTCTGTTGCATGTTTGCTCAATGACCTGATCACAAGCAATCAAGGCTAATCCATGGACACTTTGACACTGGACAGTCCACTGACTTTAACACTGAGCTCACTATGGCAAGGAGGATGTGTGAGGGGCAAATTGACAATTTCCATCCAGTATGCAGGTACAGTGGCGGCTGGTGAAGTTTTAGGATGGGGGGGCGCCAGACCCCGCCCTTTCTTTTTGACCCCTCCCACTTGGTGGAAATGGGCGTGGTTTCAGCAAAATAGTGGGCGTAGCTCTAAGGTGGTGTGGTTAGCATCTGAGATCAACGAGGAATTGAGGGAGAGGGAGAGGGAGGGATAGCAGGCCCAGATCCTACACAACAATAGAAATATGTGTATTCTAGAAAGTTTAACAATCAGCAGATAAAGATACTCCAAACACCTGGTGTTAGCACTTCAATCATCCCGGGCACCATGGTTGTTATGGTGTCAGGATGATTGAAGCGCATTATTTATATTATTACATTGTAATATAAAATGAAATCCTTCAACTCACCATAATGCAGAATCAGTGGGAGCCCTGAGCGTGTCGCCTGCCACCAGATGCCATCAGGTGTCCCCAGCAGAGTCCCTCCTTACATCAGGTGCCCCCAGGCCGAGTCCCTCCTTACATCAGGTGCCCACAGCGGAGTCCCTCCTTACATGCAGCCTGTGTCACATCAAAGGCAGCCCTGTGTCACATCAAATGCAGCTGCTTGTGTCCCATCAAATGCAGCCTCTGTCCCATCAAATGCAGCCTCTGTCCCATCAAATGCAGCCTGTGTCCCATCAAATGCAGCCTGTGCCCCATCAAATGCAGTCTGTGCCCCATCAAATGCAGCCTGTGCCCCATCAAATGCAGCCTCTGTCCCATCAAATGCAGCCTCTGTCCCATCAAATGTAGCCTCTGTCCCATCAAATGCAGCCTCTGTCCCATCAAATGCAGCCTGTCCCATCAAATGCAGCTTGTCCCATCAAATGCAGTCTCTGTCCCATCAAATGCAGCCGGTCCCATCAAATGCAGCCTGTCCCATCAAATGCAGCCTATGTCCCATCAAATGCAGCCTGTCCCATCAAATGCAGCCTGTCCCATCAAATGCAACCTGTCCCATCAAATGGAGCCTCTGTCCCATCAAATTCAGCCTGTCCCATCAAATGCAGCCTGTGTCCCATCAAATGCAGCCTCTGTCTCATCAAATGCAGCCTCTGTCCCATCAAATGCAGCCTGTCCCATCAAATGCAGCCTCTGTCCCATCAAATGAAGCCTTTCCCATCAAATGCAGCCCCTGTCCCATCAAATGCAGCCTCTGTCCCATCAAATGCAGCCTCTGTCCCATCAAATGCAGCCAGTCCCATCAAATGCAGCCGGTCCCATCAAATGCAGCCTATGTCCCATTAAATGCAGCCTGTCCCATCAAATGCAGCCTGTCCCATCAAATGCAACCTGTCCCATCAAATCCCCCCCTTCTCCGTGGGAGCACAGCGGCACTTATCTTGCTGTGTGGTGTCCTCTCCTTTTGTGTCTCCTTCCACTGGCAGCGGCCATGGAGGAGTCCGCTCCTCATACTTCCGGTTTTCTCTTTCTCGGGTGCAATGGGAGAGAAAAAACAGGAAGTGACATCTAACTCAGATGTCAATCAAACTGCCCAGCCGTAGTAATAGATACTACGAGTGCCAGGAGGAAGCTACTCGGCGCATCGGAAAGCGCCGCAAGGTGGGACAAAAGCCTGCAAATGAAGCGCCGCGTCTGCAATCTCGTGATTGTATTGACGTGGCGCTTCCCATAATGCACGTGGCCAGCGCCCAAACATAGTGCATTTAGTTAACCACTTCAATACCAGGCACTTATACACCTTCCTGCCCAAGCCAATTTTCAGCTTTCAGCGCTGTCGCAATTTGAATGACAATTGCGCGGTCATGCTGAGCTGTACCTAAACAAATTTTTTATCATTTTGTTCTCACAAATAGAGCTTTCTTTTGGTGGTATTTGATAACCTCTGCGGTTTTTATTTTTTGTGCAAAAATTGAAAAAAGACTGAAAATTTTGAAAAAATAAAAAGTTTTTCTTTGTTTCTGTTATTTTTTTGTAAATAAGTATGTTTTCTTCTTCAATGACGGGCACTGATAAGGTGGCACCGATGGGCACCAATGAGGTGGCACTGATGAGGTGGCACTGATGGGCACTGATGATGGGCACTGATAGGCGGCACTGATGGGCACTGGTATGTGGCACTGATGGGCACTCATAGGCGGCACTGATGGGTACTTATGGGTGGTACTGATAGGTGGCATGGATGGGCACTGATGGTCACTGATAGGTGGGCACAGATGGGCACGGATGGGCACTGATAGGTGGTACTGATGGACACTGATGGGGGGCATTGCTGGGCATCACAGATCTATTTGTTTCATAATGGTGCCAATCAGTGCCCATTTGTGGGCACTGATTGGCACATATTTGGCATGTATTTGCATATGTGGATGGCCATGAGGGATGTACCTGGCCCTCCACATGCTTGGGGCTTCCCTGGTGGTCCAGTGTGGGCATCTGTGGGGGGCTGCGCTGATAAAAAATCAGCACAGACCCCCCCTTTCAGGAGAGCCGCCGATCGGCTCTCCTCTACTCGCGTCTGTCAAAAGCGAGTGAGGAAAAACCGATCAACGGCTCTTCCTGTTTACATCATGATCAGCCGTGATTGGACTTGGATCCTTTTGGTGACTACAGGAGGGGGGCGGCGCCCTAATACCTAGCATAATTTACACGATCCTATGCAAAAAAAACATGGCATTATCAAGCAGTTGACAGTTAACAGTTGAAGCTGCTAGTCCGATTCTCGTAATACTCTTACAAACAGAAGGAGTATCTGTACCATGTCAACATATGAACTCCAAAAGGCAAACGTTGGGTTTTCTGCACTTCTTCTTTTCACAAAGTCTACAGATTTGGAACACATTTTGTCAAATTTATCATTTGCACACAAAACATCCATTGTTCTTTCCTGGAATGCACATTTGGTCTCATTTATGACAGCCATACATTCATCTCTCTCCTCTGGTGGCAAAGAGTCTAAGAAGGTGAGAAGTCTGATGCGTTGCAGGCTCTTTTACAGAAGTTTGTGTGCCCTCAAGCTGTGGTTGTAGTGATGACCAATGATCACTCCATTGATGGATCCTGGGGCAACAACTTCAGACTCAATGAGTATGTCTTGAAGTCCTGCATCACCAAACCTTTTTCCTAGAATGCCCAGATAGGACATGCATGTGTGAAATTCACCAAGTCTAATTACTACAGGGCTGTGCATCGTCGGCTTTGCCAAAACTATCCATGCCTCCGACAAGTGACGCCCTTTACTAACACTGTAAAAGGGCAAACTACCAAGCTACTGGGGTGAACACCCCCTGTTGATGCCTACCCAAGTCGCCCCTAATCTTTAAGGGGAATTAACCAATTGTTCCCGTGAAATATTATCTGGATTTTCCAATTGGATTTCAGGATTCTACATACATCCCATACAAATACTTCAAAAGGACTGTGAGATATGTGGAACTCTGGAGGAAGGATTTGTTCACCAGTTTATGTTATCTACATGTCGTTCATGGCTTGCCGATAGCCGCTGAAAGCGCCTATATACAGATTGATCCCAATGGGAGATCTCTGTACTATTACCTGCACTATCGAAACGGATTGTGAACAATCATCGAGGACGCACATACACAGTTTACTCGGATTTGGAGATTTCTGTGCAACCATCAATCCATTGGATTAATTTCATGTGTTCCGATAATCCATGCAGGTCGCGTGAGTAAACCAATGAATGCCATGTGTATATATATCACTATCTGTATCTGTAGAGCATAGAAACATTCATGATGACTATAATGGAAAACTTTGAAATCCACTTCTAATTCAATATATCACTGACAATAACCATCGCAAGGATATGAACTATCACTATTACACCTCCAATCAGGTGCACCTGGGAAACCATACTAACAATTACCCACTGTTTGGGAATTAGTTGGAGATACGCTCCCATAGGAATTAATTCTTTGCACGGATCTTGGTGATATAGCAGTGATTGGATATTTACATAATTTCAAGTGGATGGATGCTTGTGGTTTTTCTTTCCTCATTTTGGTTTTTACTATATTTCTACCATCCAGATAAACCACATATCTCCTATGCCCGGATCCCTGCGGATCATCACATAACTACTCCATTAGGGCCCCCCTACTGACTGACTGTTGACTGGGGGGGTGGGATTTTTTTTGTATGGGAACCTGATCTAGGTTGTATCTTCCACTCATTAGCAGCGATATATGCTGACTTTAAGCACAAGCTACTTCTGTTTAGGAATTATACGGGTGAACCTTTGGTCTCTTTAGGGGACGCTTGGGTTATATCAGGTATTTTAGGGGGGTGTTCCTCACAGGGGGGGAGGGAGTGGGTTCACCAGCTATCAATCACTGAGGGGATTCTCTCCGGCCGGAGGGATCCATAGTGGTTTGATGGCCTCTTATATGGTTCTTTTTTGGTCATGTGTTAAATTGGGGTATCAGTAGTGTTTTTACCTTGTGTTTGCCTGTGATAGGCTATTAAAATTTGTATTATTATTAATTTAGGTGTGTGGAGGTCTGTTCTTTTTTTGTTTTTTACCTTTATATACAAACTACCAAGCAGCCATAATGAGACATTCTCTGAAAGGTATAATGTGTGTCCCGTCACCCATTGGCTATGGATGGCACCTCGAGGATGGGAAGTTTATAGTGACCTGGATGACTAGAAATCCTGCCCCTGAAAGTGTGTTGCAGATAGTACACTGCGGTTGCAAGCAAGACAAATGTGGAAGATGTTCCTGTATGTCTGCAAGACTGTCTTGTACTGATTTATGTTGGTGCAAAAATTATGCAAATTTTTCCCAAGAAAAAAATTATTTCATATTTTAGGGTAATTTTTGTGCTGTAATTAATTTATTGTAGGTTTGTAAATTATTGGCATTAAGGGGGGTGGGGTTGCATTTTGAGTAATTTCAGCCAACTTGTGGCAACGTGTGCTGCTTTTTTAACTTTCTTTACTTTCTTTGATTACACAGTGCCTACTGAAAATTTTCTCAGTTTTGATACTTTTATAACGTGTATGTTTATATTTTGCTTGGTGCCAATCTGTGAAGTTGAAGTTTCTACAACTTTGCCATATTTCATGGTCTACATTTCACTCTTGAGTATACTAATGCACCAATACCTGGCTCAAATGTTACACACATGTGTAAATGTCAGTTTGAGAGATATTTTGTGTTGCTAAAATTAATAGAAATAAAGTTACAAGCACAATTCACAATTACATACATTTATGGATCATGGCAAAAAACTGCAGGATTTTTTGTGGAGAATTTTGAACATAGGGGTGTTGTCTATGCAAAAATGCATTTAATGAGTAGTGTCCAAGTGTGGGAACAAAAATTATTTTTTTCCTAGTTCACCTTATGGCCTACAGATTATCCAGGTAATTATCATCCCATCCCTCTTCAAAATTCAGATATTAAGGTATACACACTAAAATCTTAGCTAACCAGTTGGCCTCTCTATTTCCTCTGCTAGGCAGGTATTATAGCTGGGAGATAATCAGGCGATAGCACCAGGAGATTTGTAAATCTCATACAGTATTCTGATTAGCAGCAGGTGCCTTCTCTGTTTCTTTCTTTACATACTGTACAGAGATGGCATTTGATAAAGTCCACTGGGAATATCTGTCAGTGGTCCAAAATAAATATGGGTCGCATACATTCTGCCATTTAAGCCCTATACATGGTTCTGAGTACCAGAATTTGGACTTCTCTCAAACTAATTTCAAACCCCTAATGGCACATATCAGAGCTGACCCCTTTCCCCACTCATCTTTGCTTTAATCATGGAAACCCTGGCTCAAACTATCTGCACTAATGCGTGCATATCAGGAGTCACAGTTGGGAATAAAGAACACAAAATAAGTCTTTATGATGATGATGTGCTACTCTTCCTGACCAACCACAAACTCTCTCTTCCTGCTTTTCAAGAAACATTAGATCAATTGAGCACAGTTTCCCTTTGTAAAATGAACCACTCCAAATTACATATGATTCCTATTTGCTTAGATAATAGCACCAAAAACCATATTTTTCACACAATACCTTTCCCACGGGCACTGACCTCCTTTCTTACTTATTTAGGTATGCAGCTGCTGTCGCCAAGCAACAATTTACTCCGGCATAACTATAATGCAATAGTGACGTAACTCACCAAATTATGTGGAGATTTCAAACCCATGTTTGCCAGGAGGGCGGGATGCATAGCAATCTGCAAAATGCTCAGATTACCACATGTGCCGTTGTTATCATCATGTCCAAACCATCCTCTACACTTTTATTTGGGAGAAAAAGGGCACTGCATCTGAAAACTTTATTCTTTATACTCCCCTGAAGCTCTCTGGCATGGGAGCACCTGACGTCCCCAAGTATTACAAAATGGCTATTCTGGCACAAAACAAACATTGGTGGACTTCCTTGTCTGATACTTTCTGGAAACAAATTGATGCAAAAACGCTAAAGGCTAACCGCATATTTCTACTAAGTGCCTCCCTCATACACTGATAACCATGCAAACCATTTCTGGATACTTTGACAGCCACCTCTCATGTCTGAAAATCTATTATACATGTCTTAAATGGTATACCATGCCAAGCAATGCAACATTTACCCCTCTTCTCCCTGCAGTTCACATCTCAAAACATGGATTTCACCTTCTGGAGCACACTAAGCATTCACTATATTGGGGACCTCTTTACAGACTCATGATTTAAATCCTTTCAAACCCTTTGCCATACTTTCCACAATGACTTTTACAAATACCTAAAATTAGACATGTGCTTTCCTCAGTACAATCAAATGATGATGCTCCAGTTTGGGACTTCCTTTTACTCCTTGATAGTTCTACGGCTCAAAGCTACTGTCTTTTGGCTTTCTATGCATTGCTACAGGAACCAACACAGCAAAGAAAATTACCCACTATGGAATTCTTGGCAAAATAGCTAAATTTGACCATATTCATTGAGCAATGGAATGTTACAACCATGAAACCACTCCAAGCCTCAAAATGTCTTTGCCACTGGAAAGTGCAAAACCCCTCACAGATTGGCATCGATCTTTCCAAACCACTCTCCACTCTGTTGGAGAAAATACGGTGACAGGGAAAACTTAACACATGTCTGATGGCACTGTCCACATTTAGTCTACTTTTGGACTGCTGTCTTTAACTTTCTCATCTTGTTACCCATATTTCTTGCACTCTGTACCATAAAGGGATGTGTAGTGAACAATGATCAACTCAGTTTTATATTTTTGTAACCCTTACTTTTATTGCAGCTAAACTAACAGTAGGGAGATTGTGGAAACATACAAAAACATCTTTAGTTGTCCAGATAATTAATACCCATGTTTCATACAAATGTAGTGGGTGCCGCTCAGCCCGCCTGTGGCTCCGTATCTCCAGCTGCAGCCCAAGACTCACACAAGCACAGGCAGTCTAGCAGAGACACACAGCCTGTCAGCAGCTGTGGGGGAATCCCCCTCTCATTCCCTCACTGTGCAGTGAGTGAGAGGCATTCACAGACATGGCCGCCCACTCAGCCCCCCCCCGTTTCTCCTTTGGCAGGGGGAGCTGGCCAATCAAGGGAGGGCTGCAGGAACTGCAAGGAACTCTGGGACATGTAGCTCCCAACACAGGCTGCCCTATTGTAATCCCTAGGGGGAAAACTACACACCCCAGTAGCCCACAGACACAGAGGAGGAATCTTACAACAGAGACTGCCTGGGAAAAAAGGAGCTACCACGAGGCGAGAGGAAGACGGTGTGACTGTTCCTGCTATAGCTCTGAGGTCAGTGGCAGACATACTGGGCTAAAGAGAGGACCCCGGATGCATCTCCAGGTGTCCCTGATAGCGTGTGGTGTTCCAGTATTAGGTGGCTAATCGGGCAACCTGAAAGATCTGTCCCAGGGTATCTTCCCCTTGGAGCCTCCTGACACAGGATTGGTGAGAGGCACCTCCCCAGTCTTCCCTAAGCCAGAACACTGCACTGGTGCTATCTCTTTGCCTCTTCTAATTAGGGAAACCTGTTATGCTCTTACACTCTGCTGAGCAGGTATAGTGCCTGCTTTGCTTATCCAGATACTTTTTTTCACTTTACTAAAAGGACATCAAGTGCACCAACAAAGGTCAAGCGAAGACACATGGGCCCTATCTACATTCAAGACTTTAGTCACTATATGAGCGGGTTTAGGCCTTGATGGTTAATTTGGGGCACTGAATTAGGTATTGTGTCAACAGGGTAATTTGGGACTGTGGTGCTGGGACGCAGAAGGTAGAGAACTGACATATAGAACAAGGTCATTCCTCTGCCCTCCTCCTGCCTGGACT
Source organism: Rana muscosa (assembly GCA_029206835.1). Taxonomy (NCBI): domain Eukaryota; kingdom Metazoa; phylum Chordata; class Amphibia; order Anura; family Ranidae; genus Rana; species Rana muscosa. The sequence goes on from CM055121.1 coordinate 825,665,025, forward strand.
CATAGAGCCCAATTTAAGTAAAGTTGGTAGTTAATCTATTATTATCATCCTTACTACAATTTTTTTTTTTTTAACGTCATTATTTTCTTGTTAATAAAAGGGGAAAACATGCATTTTTAAGCACATTTGAGGAGTGGATTAATATATAGATACAACAGATATGAAAGCACATAGGGCTTTATATATAGATATATATATCTATATATATATATATATCTATATATATATATCTATATATATATATAGATATATATATAAAAAAAAAATCTCTCTTTTTTTTTCTTATTTGTAATGATAAAATTTAATACAAAATAAATAACAAGGAAATAAAATGGAATTTGCTCATATATATATATATATATATATATACAGGTGATACTCGAAAAATTTGAATATCTTGCAAAAGTTCATTTATTTCACTAATGCAACTTAAAAGGTGAAGCTAATATATGAGATAGACTCATTACATGCAAAGCAAGATGGTTCAAGCTGTGATTTGTCATAATTGTGATGATTATGGCTTACAGCTCATGAAAACCCCAAATCCACAATCTCAGAAAATTTGAATATTACATGCAATCAATAAAACAAGGATTGCACAAAGAACAATATCGGACCTCTGAAAAGTATAAGCATGCATATGTACTCAGTACTTGGTTTGGGCCCTTTTTGCAGCAATTGCTGCCACAATGCGGCGTGGCATGGAAGCTATCAGCCTGTGGCACTGCTGAGGGGTTATGGAAGACCAGGATGCTTCAATAGCGACCTTCAGCTCTTCTGCATTGTTCGGTCTCATGTCTCTCATCTTTCTCTTGGCAATGCCCCATAGATTCTCTATGGGGTTCAGGTCATGCGAGTTTGCTGGCCAATCAAGCACAGTAATCCCAAGCACGGTCATTGAACCAGGTTTTGGTGCTTTTGGCAGTGTGGGCAGGTGCCAAGTCAGCATCCCCATAGAGCTCGTCTGCAGAAGGAAGCATGAAGTGCTCCTCCCGCTATCTCCTGGTAGACAGCTGCGTTGACCCTGGACTTAATGAAGCACAGCGGACCAACACCAGCAGATGACATGGCTCCCCAAATCATCTCAGACTGTGGAAACTTCACACTGGACTTCAAGCATCTTGCAGTGTGTGCCTCTCCATTCTTCCTCCATACTCTGGGTCCTTGGTTTCCAAATGAGATGCAAAATTTGCTCTCATCAGAGAAGAGGACTCTGGACCACTGAGCAACAGACCAGGTCTGTTTTTCTTTAGCCCAGGTAAGACGCTTCTGACATTGTTTGTTGTTCAGGAGTGGCTTGACAAGAGGAATACGACATTTGAAGCCCATGTCCAGGTTCCGTCTGTGTGTGTGGTGGCTTTTGATGCACTGACTCCAGCCTCAGTCCACTCCTTGTGAAAGTCCCCAACACTTTTGAATGGCCTTTTCCTGACAATCTTCTCCAGGCTGCGGTCATCCCTGCTGCTTGTGCACCTTTTTTCTTCCACACTTTTCCCTTCCACATAATTTTCTATTAATGTGCTTTGATACAGCGCTTTGGGAACATCCAACTTCTTTTGCAATTGACTTTTGAGGCTTTCCCTCCTTATGGAGGGTGTCAATGATAGTTTTCTGCACAACTGTCAGGTCAGCAGTCTTTCCCATGATTGTGATTCCTACTGAACCAGACTGAGAGACCATTTAAAGGCTCAGGAACCCTTTGCAGGTGTTATGGCTTAATTAGCTGATTAGAGCGGGACATTTTGAGCCTAGAATATTGCACCTTTTCACAATATTCAAATTTTTTGAGATTGTGGATTTGGGGTTTTCATGAGCTGTAAGCCATAATCATCACAATTATGACAAATCATGGCTTGAACTATCTTGCGTTGCATGTAATGAGTCGATTTCATATATTAGTTTCACCTTTTAAGTTGCATAAGTGAAATAAATGAACTTTTGCATGATATTCTAATTTTTCGAGTATCACCTGTGTATAAATATATATGAGCAAATTCAATTTTTTTCCCTTGTTATTTATTTTTTTATTAACTTTTATCATTACAAATAAGAAAAAATAAAAACAAACATATAAAGAGCAAAAATACATATATATATATCACTCAATATAAATAAAAATCACAGAAGCAAAAAACAAAAAAAAACAAGAAAAAAAGGGGGGGGGTAAGGTGGGAGGGGAGGTACGACCATAAGAGTAAATAATACCCGATCAGACAGGAATAATGATAAGGGAGAGAGAAGGGAAGGGAAGGGTAGAAGAGATTAAAAAAAACAAAAAGGAAACCCCCCCAATAGATTCCAATCTCCATACAGTATTCAACCGTGAGTCTGTGTTAAAAAATGCTTGTGAATGTATATGTTTCCCTTTTGTAATCTATAGGTGTGATAATTTTGTGTATGTAGCTGTATATCTATATTCAAGTGTAGGGAGAAAAAAAAAGGGGGTAGAGGAAAAGCTGTGCCATGATTATGTGTTTAAAATATGTGTGTATGTGTATATGAAGCCCGCTGTCAGCTAATGTCACAGAGCCGGTCCAAGCTCGGGCAAGATCGCTTCTGTATGGATGGGATCAGCTCACATGCCTGGACCGACACCCGGCTCAGCCTTTCACTGATAGCCTGAGCCGGCCACTCCCACCCCTCTATAGCCCAGCGCTCCAGTGAGCGAGGGGGGGTAGAGCAGAGAGCGGTAACTGACAGTCACCAGCTATTTACTCAGGGAGCTGTGAGAACCAAGCGATCGGCAGTGTTAGATTACTTGCTTCTCAGTGTTAGAGCCGGCGGGGGATACTGCATCAACCTAAGTAAGTATGATTGGGAAAACCAAATCACATACTTCTCTTTTAATTAAATTCTCCCAATCTGATCCTCCTTTTTAGTCTCACAATCATAGGCCAAAGTGACTGATAAATAAGTCGCTCTGCAGCATCTAAGGAAAATTTTTATAATTTTTGTATCCTGTTATTAGACACTTTTTTTCTATTATGTTATTCTTTTTTGCTTATGCCGCATACACACGACCGTTTTTAATGTCATTGAAAAAAACGACATTTTTCTCGACGTGATTCTTCTCAAGCCCGCCTTGCCTACATACTATCGTGGAAAAAAATGCTCGAGTAAAGCGCAGTGACGTACAACACATACGACAGCACTATAAAGGGGAAGTTCCATTCGGATGGCGCCGCCCTTCACGTTAGTAAAGTTTGTTGAGCGACGATTCACGCTTTTCAGCCTCGTGCTTTTCAGTCCGTTACATCGTGACGAATGTGCTATCTCCATTACGAACGTTAGTTTTACCAGAACGAGCGCTCCCATCTCATACTTGATTCTAAGCATGTGCATTTTTTTTTACGTCGTTAATGTCCAAACACGGCCGTTTTTCATGATGAGAAAAACGACGATGCGAAAAACGACGTGAAAAATTAGAGCATGTTCCAATTTTTTCATGCCCATTTTTCACGTCGTGAAAAATGCTCTAACGCATTTTTCTCGTCATTAAAAACGGTCGTGTGTACGCGGCATTAGAGTTTTTCTACTGCATACAGCCCTTTGTTCTGTAATGTTGTTCTTTTTTGTTTAGAGATTGCCCTCCTTTTTTGGTATAAATTGTGCTGTAAAGTGGTACAAGATTTCTCCACTGGATCTAATTTATTCACCATTCGACCTAGAATAAAAATTGTGCCATTGTTTTGGCATGCTTCATGTAAGTGGCGGCTGGTGGTATAGTTTGGAGGGGGCGGCAATCCATCTGCCGTCATCCCCCACTGTTGTTTACTTCGCTGTATGGCACCTCTTCCTGAAGCATTCTTACCTTATGTATCTACTTTTTATATCCAATAAAAATGTAAAATAAAAAAGCAACTTCCTGACTTCTCTATCTTTTAAAGCTCACTAATAATATGAAGGTTTTGCCTTTCTAATGTACTCTTGACAGTATAAGGGAACATTAGAAAGGAAAAACCTTCATATTACTTAGTGAGCTTTAAAAGTCAGAAAGTTGTTTTTTTATTTTACATTTTTATTGATTTTGTTGATTACACTGCAAAAATACAGTATATTTTTGATACCTGATTTCCTTTTATGCATAGTATTTTATTTATTTTTTTGGATAGAGTACGGAAGGATTAAAACCCCTGTCAATTTACTTTTACTTTCTGCGTCCTGTTAAGAAGATTTCCCTTTTCATACTGTTGTCACAACAGGAAAAGAGGGGAACTCTCCCCAAAGTGAGAGGAAATCACCTCTTAGACAGTTGTCACCTGATCAGGCGTATCAGGAAGATTGAGCCAGCCCACACATCTGGATTTTTATCACAAGCCTCTACCTGTGTGCAGCTGCATAGCTCTGTTCATAGAAACTTGCATGGTCACGTGTTGCTTCCTACTTTCATGCTCATTGCTAATTATTGCACCATTTGGGATAATTAGGGCAGAGACCCGCAAGCCCCAATGCTGAGAGATCTTCAGCTATACTTCTGGGATTATGTATTCTGCAACCAATTCTGGATCCAATCACAGGCCTGAATTATTCCTGACTCATCTGTGGTTCTTCTCTGTCTGCTCAACTGCTCTGGTACTGACCCTGGCTTCAAAGGTGTTGTAACAGTATCCAAAATCAGGCCCTTTAAGGCCTATCAGCAAGACCTATGACATATTATGGCAAACCTTTAGTCAGCTGCTTCAAATGATCATGTTGTTATGGATTAGTATTGATATTTTAAAAAACAATTAATGTGCATCGAAGAATCAAAACCATTATGTAGCGATAGGAGAACTTCAGTCTTAATTTAAGTATAACATCACTGTTATGGTATGAATAATGGCAAGAATAAAGACATTTTATGGGTTGGTGTATACACTCACCTTCTTAAACACCTAGGGAGCGATTTCACTTTTCACACTTCACTGTGGTATGCTTAGAAAAAGCTGTGAATGCTGCAGTGTTGGTTTAGCGCTTATAGGGTATTAAGAAAGGCATCCCAAAAGAGAGCACAGATTTCAAATATAACATTTTGAAATAAGCCTTATATATAGTTGAGATATTCTTCTTTAATGTTTTTGAGCTTATAACAAATTTTGAAAATACTACTGGCCAGCAATACACAATATTCCTTTTTTTTAGCTCTCATGTACAATAATTCCTGGATGTTTCAGAAGTGGTCAGCATCTTTTGTTTTTCTCTGGATATAGCCTATTCGTGTTGAATATCTACAATATGGTTTACTAATCATTAGCTTCTGTGAGTTAATTCATACTGAAAATGATGCTCAATGATTTTGAGTATCTTGAGTATCTTAGAACATTAGATCAGTGAAACAAAGACCCCGAGGCCAACGGCAATGATTTTCAACTTCTACCCATTCCTCCAAACACACACACTTAAATTACATTAAGATTTTGATCATGCTTAATCATGCTTCCTAAACAATTTAAAGCATATTTAAAAGGTTATAAAAAATATAGCAAATAAAAATAATAATAATAATAATAATAATAATAATAATATAACATATACTACTGTTACACAAGCCATATTGTAACTTAAAGTGATATTAAAGTCCCCAGCCGGTACTCCTGGCAGGTCCCTCCTGCCTAGTGCCCCCCAGAGCATGTTCTTGGGGCACCAATAAGGCTTGCTCCTGAGCCACGGCTCTGCGTGTCCATTCACACACAGAGGCGGGGCTTGGCCCCACCCCTTTCTCTCCCGATTGGCTCAACGGCTGTGATTGACAGCAGCGGGAGCCAATTGCTTTCGCTGCTGCCTCAGCCAATGAGGAGTGGATTGCTTTTTTTTCTGAACAAAAGTGGATTTACTCTTTAAATGCAAAAACCGCAAAAACAAAAACTTACTAGTCCTTAGATTAGATTTTATTACTTTTTTTTTTTAAAGGTCTGCCAGTAACACATATTTAATCTTAGGATGACAATATTCACTCCCCCTACAGTAACAGGATAACAGAAACAAGGCAAACTTACTGAGGACCTTCCCTGCTCTCTTATCCATATAGATATAGATCCTTCTGTGGTCCTCATAACAATAAAATTGAAAACAGTACAGTGCGGGCAAAAATACAGAAAGTTATCAGCTGACAAAATATTCTGGCAAAAACAACATCAACTGATAATTTTGCATTTATCAAACCGATATGAGAAAACACTTTCAATTGTATATTTAACAGACCAAAAAAGAGAAATTAGAAGTTCCTTGTTAGAATTTATGCAGACATTGAAAGAAGTGTGTACTGAGGGAAATATGCAGATGCTGCAGTCATGGGCGTCCGCAGAACTTTTTTCAGGGGGGGGGGGGCGCTTCGGCAGCGGCGATACACAGTCGCATTTATCCCTTTCTTCAAAAGGCCCCGCTAGTGGCCGAATAGCGCCGCTAAAACTAGCGACGCTTTACCGATAACGCGGCCAGATGGCAGTGTGAAATAGCTCTTGGGATAATTCAGCTTCACTTTGTATTGGAAGTTATTCAGGCCAGGCGTACCAGTCCATGCCCATATAAATATAGCCTAGAGAACGTACATCTTTCTATATTGCAATACAGTATAGGTTGTTTTCATCAAGATCAAAATATGGCCACAACAGATTTATTGTAATACATTGCAATATAGAAAGATGTACATTCTCTACTCTATATTTACATGGGCATCATGGACTGGTATGCCTGAGAGACTGAGTAACTTCCATACAAAGTGAAGGAGATATTATAACACACACAAATATATTTTTCCAGCAATAGCTCAGCTGTCCAACATTCCAATATATATATATATATATATATTGTGAGGGGGTTAACTCGGTAGCGGGTGTGTGTGACCCCCTGGTTGGGCTCCCCACACAAAAACAGGGCCAGCAGACGGAGGTTGTGGTTTTCAAAATCAAAAGGTGCGGTTTATTTCTCTATGTACAGTGACAAAAACACAGCAAAGCCAAAAAGAAACATAAACAAAATAAATCCTGGTCAGTTTGACCTCTGACTAAACATGCAGGTTTCCTAAACTAACAACTGGGATCAGCCTGGTGCTGTCCTAGTCCCTAAGTCCCTGGTTTAGTAAAAGTCCAAACAAATAGCCACACAGGCTTTGCCTCACCGCACAGGGGTTCACTCTCCCTAGACAGTCCACACAGGTCTGGGTCCAGGCATGAGCTAACATCTAATGAAGCTGGGAGTTTTTATAAAGGCCTTAAATGAGCTGACAAGCTTCAGCTGGTCTCATCAACTCCCTGCCTGCACGACGCCCAGCCCTCTCTCTAGAGGTATGAGTCATCCATGAGCCCACTAGCCTCAGCTGGGCTTCATCAACTCCCTAGTTGTATAAGTCGGCATAAAGCCTGAATCTGGGAGAAATATATCTACACCCTGGATGCAACCAGGTGACTTTACCTTCCTGCTGTCACATACCCCCCCCTCTTGTTTTAACCTTGGGGTTGGAACACCAGCAATCAGGCATTCATGTACTCGAGACAAAGCATCCACATTCCCCATTTGAACGCCAGGGCGATGCTTTACTGTGAAGTTGAATTCCTGTAGGGCCAGGAACCACCTATTCACTCTTCTATTTGTCTCCTTGTTTTGAGCCATCCACTTTAACGGAGCGTGATCCGTAACCATGTCAAAGTGCCTACCTAGCAGATAGTACCGAAGGGAATCTAGAGCCCACTTCACCGCTAAACACTCCTTTTCAACCGTGGCGTAATTTACCTCATGGGACTTCAACTTCCTGCTGAGGTAAATGACTGGGTGCTCTTCCCCGTTCCAGACCTGGGACAATACTGCTCCTAACCCCACATCTGACGCATCACTTTGTACGACAAAGTCTTTAGAGAAGTCGGGTGAGTACAACACTGGCTGGCTACATAAGGCTTGTTTCAAGAATTGGAATGCTGCCTCAGCCTCGGGGGTCCATTTAATCATGACCGACCCTTTCCCTTTCGTCAGGTTGGTTAGGGGCACAGCCTTAGAAGCAAAGTGGGGAATGAAGCGCCGATAATAACCCGGGACATAAAGGGTGTACCTTGGTCCGTAAGCAGTTCTTTACAAATACCCACCCGGCTAAAAACAAGAGATAGCTCTTTGGCTATGGTTTTGGCCGAGGTATTTCTGAGAGGGATCGCTTCTGGATAACGGGTGGCATAGTCCATTATAACCAATATGTACTGGTGCCCCCTAGCGGACTTGATTATAGGACCTACCAAATCCATTGCGATTCTCTCAAACGGGACCTCAATGATGGGTAGAGGGACCAGCGGGCTACGGAAATGTGGCATCGGGGCCGACCTCTGACACACAGGGCAGGAGGAACAATAATTTTCTATGTCCTTCATCACCCCAGGCCAATAGAATCTCTGTAATACCCTCTCTCGGGTTTTCTCTGTCCCCAGATGACCTCCAAGAATGTGCCCATGGGCCAACTCCAACACCAACTTCCTGTAAGGTTTGGGCACCACAAGCTGCTCAACGGTTTCTTCTGCCCTTTTTGCCACCCGATACAGTAGGTCCTTCTCTACGCTGAAGTATGGGTAAGTGCAGGTATTATCTGGGTTCACTAACTCGCCATCTATTTCCACTACGTTTTCCCGTGCCTTTATTAGGGCGGGGTCTTTTAACTGTTCTGTGGCAAAATTTTCCCTGTGAACCTCCAGATCAGAAAACTCCACAGACGGTAGGTTTTTGTCTGAGGAGGTGGGCTCCTCTCCAGTTTCTTGAGTCTCCCCTGCCAATACTGACAAGGGAAATTCTGGAGAGTCCTCACCACTCTCAGAGGAGTTCTGGCTATCACATTCCTGGTACATAGGGGCACCAGTGGGGGGCTCAGGATCATCCCACAGTTCCCAGAACTTCGGAAAATCCCTTCCCACAATGGCATCATGCGGTAATTGAGATACTAACCCCACTGGATGAGAGAGGGTACCTTTGGGGGTCTCGAAACACACTGTAGTCACTGGATACTCTCGGGTGTCCCCATGCACACAAATAACAGCTACCTTGCTATTCCCAGAGACCTCTGTTTTAACTAATTCAGCTTTTATCAGGGTCACAAGGCTACCTGAATCCAGTAATACCACAACATTTCTACCATTAATACACATTTTGCATAAATGTTTCTCAGTTCCCCGAATGGCAGTGCATGCGACTGTCGCACACAGCGACTGACGTCTGTCCATCAGAAAGTCACATTGCATGGGTTCCTCCACAACCGGGCAATTTGCTGCAATATGTCCCGCTTGCCGGCAGCGGTAGCAAACAATCCATTTGGCTGCCTCTTGAGCCCCTGACTTCCCAGGCTGTTCTCGCCAAACTTTGGGTAGAGCTCCCACCCTCTCACTCTCTCCACCCTCACCCCTTGGAATCCTCTTATCCGCCCCTGGGGATGGTCTGGTCTTAGGGTGGAAAGTCCGAGAGTCTCTGGAAGAGGCCGTCAGGTTCTCTGTAGCCAAGTATCTCTCTACACGATCCACAAGTTTACCGGACGTTTCTGGGTCTCCATGGCTTACCCACTTTTGAATGGCGGTAGGAAGAGCTCTCAAGAAACGATCCATCACAACACGTTCCACAATCTCCGGTGCGGACAAAGTCTCTGGCTGTAGCCACTTCCTGCTCAGGTGAATGAGATCATACATTTGAGACCTGGGGGGTTTTCCAAGCTGGAAAGTCCAGTTATGCACACGCTGAGCCCGGACAGCCAGGGTGACACCCAGCCTTGCCAATATTTCAGCTTTTAGCATCACATAGTCTTTTGCTTGGTCAGGCTCTAGGTCATAGTAAGTCTTCTGCGATTCACCAGTTAACAGAGGAGCCACCAGTCCAGCCCACTGCTCCTCAGGCCACTTTTCTCTTTCAGCAGTCCTTTCAAATGTGGTCAAAAATACCTCTGGATCATCCTCTCCAGTCATTTTTGTCAATAAACGACTCACCCCAAAGGACGCGGTATTAGTGGGACGGCTTTCCTCACTGGTCTGCGGACGTTGCTGCATTACTGCTTCCATTTGTTGTAGTCTCTGCTCTTGCTTCTGTAACAGGTCTATGAAGCGGGCCTCAGATTGCTGCTGGGCTTGTTGATGAGCTTGCTGCTGGGCTGCAAGGCTCCTTTGCAAACCTGCATTTGTCTGCTGTTGATTGGCATTTGCTAGAGCCAGCTGTTTCAGTATCTCCTCCATGCTGGCTTAAAAAAAACTGCCTGTATTCTCCACCAACTGTGAGGGGGTTAACTCGGTAGCGGGTGTGTGTGACCCCCTGGTTGGGCTCCCCACACAAAAACAGGGCCAGCAGACGGAGGTTGTGGTTTTCAAAATCAAAAGGTGCGGTTTATTTCTCTATGTACAGTGACAAAAACACAGCAAAGCCAAAAAGAAACATAAACAAAATAAATCCTGGTCAGTTTGACCTCTGACTAAACATGCAGGTTTCCTAAACTAACAACTGGGATCAGCCTGGTGCTGTCCTAGTCCCTAAGTCCCTGGTTTAGTAAAAGTCCAAACAAATAGCCACACAGGCTTTGCCTCACCGCACAGGGGTTCACTCTCCCTAGACAGTCCACACAGGTCTGGGTCCAGGCATGAGCTAACATCTAATGAAGCTGGGAGTTTTTATAAAGGCCTTAAATGAGCTGACAAGCTTCAGCTGGTCTCATCAACTCCCTGCCTGCACGACGCCCAGCCCTCTCTCTAGAGGTATGAGTCATCCATGAGCCCACTAGCCTCAGCTGGGCTTCATCAACTCCCTAGTTGTATAAGTCGGCATAAAGCCTGAATCTGGGAGAAATATATCTACCCCCCTGGATGCAACCAGGTGACTTTACCTTCCTGCTGTCACAATATATATATAAATATATATATATATATAAAATCTAAATTCTCCTCCTAACTGGCACAGTGGCACTGCAGTTACCTGTGGTTCTTGCGATAGTACTGGCAGCGTATTCTCTCTCGGCCACTGCAGTGACGTGTGGGAGGAGCCGGCGCCGTGCCGGCCGGATCGGCATAGCGACATACATGTCAGGCAGGCAGCCAATCACGGAACGAACAGCCGAGATGTCGAGCAGAGGCCCGAGCGGCAGAGGCAGAGCCAATCCGATGATCGGGCGGCGGGTGAGGGAGGGAGGGACGGATGTCACTATCTGCTCTGATAAGTCGTAACAGACTGAGAGCAGCCCCAGGCCAGCAGATTTAGAAAAAAAAGTCCACGGCTGTCATGGAGGCGGCCGCGGCGGCCATTGCGTTACACAGGGCAACTGTCTTCACTCTTCAACACCTTCTTACGATTCCAGGGGGGGCAATTGCCCCCCCTGCCCTATGGTGCGGATGCCCATGGCTGCAGTTGCTGACTTCTTCTTTAGAAAATGTTAGTTGCCTAGTTTTCATGGAGATCAGTAATTTTTGGTTGCTGAATTGGAACAAGTACATAAATTAGAGGTTCTGATTATGACCTAACTTGCAGTGTGCTTGTTCCAGGTCACAGACTCAGAAAGTATTAAAGTCATAAATACCGAAATAACAGGCATTTTCAGAAAGAGGTCAGCACTGCCAGCCTTCTTGGGTTTACTTTAACCATTCTCTTTATTTATGAATAGGAAATAATGTACTTCAATTTATGCAGCACTTTACATATATATATTGTACATTCACATGAGGCCCTACCCTCAAGAAGCTTACAATCTAAGGTCCCTAGCTCACATTCATACATGCACATACTAGGGCCAATTTAGACAGGAGCCAATTAACCTACCAGCATGTCTTTGGAGTGTTGGAGGAAGCCACAGTACCCAGGGGAAATCCACGCAGGCACAGGGAGAACATGCAAACTCTAGGCAGGTAGCACTGTGGTTGGGATTCAAACCAACAGCCCTAGTGCTGCTAGGCAAAAGTGCTAACCACTTGGCCACTGTGCTGCACCTCTCCTTAAAAAAAAATAGTGAAAATTATCCAGAAACTGCCACAGAGACAACATTTCCCAGAAGCCTGTATGCAATGTTGAAGCACTCTACATAGCTCAGTTGTGCTTACTAATAGAGAAATAGAAACTCCTAGAGGCATTCTAGAAGTTAAGATTACGATAGGAACAAAAATCATACAACGACAGGATATTTGGTGACAAAGAAATCTGGCATATTTCAAAAACACTTAAAGTAAATATTCCCAAATATAGGCAAAAAAGGCCTCTTATTAGTAACTCAGCACTACTAACCAAGCAAATATTTTTTAAAGCTTCCATTCAGAAACACTAAGAAAGATACCACGGTCTACTAGAGGGATATGGGTAGCATCAGCTTACAGATTTTTGAGCTGTCCAACACTTAGTTCACAATAACTTTACTGAGAACAATAAATCATGAAGAATTAAATAATGATGGTTTCTCATATCTGTCCAAGAATTAGTAAAACACCCATTAGCGGTGGCTTCATGCCAAGAAAAACAGTATTCAAAATGATTTCTAGTATAAAACAAGTATTAATTTCAATTGAAGGTAATGAATATATAATATATTATACCTCAAATATGTTAGTCTTGGACTGCAGGTTTTGTTTTAATCTCACTGAGAGATAGGTTTGCTTGTTTTTCCTATCACGCAAGATATATTTGTAAAATATTTGTTAGCAGGCCAGAGTTCTTCGAAGTTCTCCAACTGTATTAACACATGTTGCAGGGGAGTAAGTTTATGAAGTAACTTACAATCTAAAAACATGTGTAGGTCAGATCATAGAAGATCTGTAAAAAAAAAAATGGAAGAGTAAAGTCTTCTGAAATATACAACATGGGGCATATTTTGCTCCTCGGCTGCTGTGGACCACTACTTTAGGATTCACTGCATTTATATTACACATTTGCCATCTACACATTTGCCTACACTTTTTCTGGATCAAGAGACACTTGCTACAGCTCAACAACTACTGTACCTAAACTCCCAATATTCAAAGATAATTTTATATTTATTTATTTCTATCACAACCAATGTAATATTGGCTGTATTTATAATGCAACCATTTTTGCAATGACTGGCCCTGATCACTTGCACGCCTACGCCATATTCACATAGGAAATCAATGATTGTCCTTTGTAGTGCAACCATGCTATCTAAGGCCATATTTGACAAGCTGCAAATGAAGACTTTAGCTAAATTTCCATTTGCACAACATTTAATCTGTTGAATATAAAAGATCGCAATGGCACAAATAATGGGGGGCAGATGAAGGCAAAAAAATGACAGTTTTATGCAGAATGTGCAGGATTTTAAGTCCAAAAACAAAAATGTAATATATTATAGCTTATCAGTCCTCAGCCTTTTTTCTCCCCCTCAACTCTATAACATAGGGGAGAGGTATTTTTAATTTACTAGAAGATCTCTGGCAGGGCCAAAACTTAGCCATATACAGATTATGTATCATCTGAATAAGTTTAACATAAGCCCCCTAAAATTTGACTCTTATGCCCCGTACACACGGTCAGATTTTCTGTCGGAAAAACCTTGGATGGTTTTTCCGACGGAATTCCGCTCAAGCTTGGCTTGCATACACACGGTCACACAAAAGTTCTCTGAACTTCCGACCGTTAAGAATGTGGTGACGTACAACACTACGACGAGCCGAGAAAATTAAGTTCAATGCTTCCGAGCATGCGTCAAATTGTTTCCGAGCATGCAACGGAATTTTGCGCGTCGAAATTGCTACAGACGATCGGAATTTCCAATCAGAATTTTTTCCGTCTGAAAAATTGAGAACCTCTCTCAATCTTTTGCTGGCGGAAATTCTGGCAGCAAAAGTCCGATGGAGCATACACACGGTCGGAATTTCCGACCAAAAGCTCACATCGGCCTTTTGCTGGTGGAAATTCCGACCGTGTGTACGCGGCATAAGGGTAGCTTCCAGCAAAGAGTCCAATTCCACTCAGTGCCTTGGGACTTCCATTAAATAATGCTTAAATAGTGTTTTATGTTTGTGGCATACTGTCCATCTCTTTCTCTCTCTCACTTGCTGTCTCTTTCTCCAGCTATTCCTGCGCACAAAAAAGGGGCTCAGCTTTGAGTAGTAGCATCTAGTGTTAAGATACTCTTTTTTGCTATCTGCACATGTAACATTGACATATCATTTTTTGAACATCATGCATACCAGAGCTCATGCAGTTTTTAAATAATGTCTTTTTTTGTATACTTTTACGCAATAAAGAACTTTTTTTGATATATTCTATTTACTTTTTTTTAGCTGCCTATGGGCCCATGGGAGCAATTTTTCTATATTACTATATTTTGGGCTAGCAGCATATCTTCTCACCCAGGTACGTGGGTTCCTTTTGACTACTTCCTGTGCACCCTAACCCTTCCAATTACTCTATCCACTGTTGTGAGAGCTTTTTGCCATTGTCTTACACTATTGCTATTGCACTATTGCACATGCCCTGGCATCTGTTTGCCACAGGGTGGGCAGCTCAAAATAGGCATTATGGCAGTAAGGCACTCACCCTTTAGCTGCCCAGCAATATATTCTGCCAGCGATCCCTTCCTCCTGCAGATCTCTACCATTGCTGCTGCTATTTTATCTTTTCCCACTCTTTGTCTCTATACTCTGGTTGGGTTAGTATTGCCTTTTTGTCCCTTACCTGTCAGCTACTCTGTTTTTAGCCTCTTACCTTCTTGTCAGAATTAACACTGCCACCTCTAAAAGGTAGGGGCAGGATAAATAAATATATATTTAAAAAATGTTAAGGTTGGCGCATGTACTGTATATTACATTATTTATATGTTATTATTTTTTCAGCCCCTTTTCACAAAGACCTGCCTGAGGATCAAAATATCATATGCAGATCCCCTTCCCCAAAACACCAAAATTCATTATTCTGTCCATCACAGTCATTGATTAAATCATGCCTAGCCAAGGCCACCCAAGATAAGATAGTGATAAATACAGGTATAGTCCCCATCATAAAACAATCAGTACATGACTGCATCAAAGAAAGAGATTTCAGAGGGAGATCATAGTGAGTTACCACTCCAAAGAATCAAAGGATGCATGTTGTAACGACACCCCAAGTATGAAAGGGGTTAACGCTGTTCAGGATATTCCCTTTCCGAACACAAGGCAGCTACCGACACTCCACAGTCAGGCGAACGAGACCCATAACAATTATTCCCCCCAATAACGAGACACAGCTCTGTTTTCAGGTTCCAACCAGGAAAATAATCTTTATTGCAAGCACATGGTAACACACTCCTCTTCAAAACACTTCCCTCCTATCCTTGGGAAACAGGGCGGGTTAAACTGTCCAATGGCAATGGTGATACAGGTCAGGTGTGTTCAAACTTCTTCTTCAGTAAACAGTCTTAGCAGAAGGGGTTGCTGGAGTGATTCCCCCCCCCTTTCCTCACAGCAAGACACTTAAACATCCCATAATAGGCAGCCAGACTGTCTACCAAGCTCCAATCCACATCACCACAAACAACAATGAAAAGGTCTTTAGAAGTTAGTCTGGATTAATTTACATTACACAGACAGCCAGGTGGTTGGAGGTGATGACATTAGCATCTCTCAATTAACCTGTTGTGTTCAGAATCAACAACCAGTAAATAGTTCTTTACAGATATCCTGGGGAATACTGTGGATTAATATTAACATTTTAAAGCAATCCAAGACATATTCTCAATGTCCATTATTTTCTGGCTCATACTTTCTAAGAACTTCTGGGTTCCACGGGCCCACCCATTGCACGTCTCATGGGGTTCAACTTCAATTAAGTTGAACTATTTGTGGCGACCATCAAGGATGCCATTCAATGGGAGGATCCAATGCAGGAACCCACATAGGTCAGGAAATATTTTCCCCACCTAAAAAGTTCCAGTGGCATCTTTCCTTATAGAAAGGAGCTAAAATAAATAATCAAAGAAGAGTGGAAGAATGTAACAAAAGCCTTTCTCAACAATAGACTTTCAAAGATATATCACTTCAAAAAGAGCATAAAGGCTTAAACCATTATCAACTGATTGAGTTGGAGAGGCACCCAATCCTCGTTCCTCAAGATGTCTAAACAGAGCTATACCTCTACTTCTCAAGAGCCCAAGAATCCATTTTATTAATAGTGAGCTTGATCATCCCTGTCCTGTAGGTGTCCACCTTCAAAATTTTGCTTAGGTGTGGAGAAATACTTTGAAAGACCTTTAGGTGATATCCACTTTGGTGAAGGACCATAATTGGCCCTTCACATCTCCCCCTTCTCAAACCATTTCATCCAAGTGACTTTGCCAACCTTACAAGTGAATTCTCAGATTTTTATTTAGGACATTCAGACACTGCTTCAAAAAGAAAAGCTATTTGTCCAGTTCCAGAAACAGAACAAAGCTTGTGGCTTCTACTGTCCTCTTTTATTGGTAAAAGATAGAAAACAGGCAATTTAAATCCAATTCTAGACCAGCAGGTGCATTCAAATCCCATCCTTCCTTATGGAGTCTTACTAGTGCATCATTTCAGCTATTCATGTGGGGGACTAGATTTTATCACTTGACCTCTCTGACGCATACCTCCATACTTACAGCCACAGTTCCAGAGGTATTTATGGTTCGCGGTCCCAGGGTACCTCTTCCAGTTGGTATTTTCAAAGCCCCAAGGGGGAAGAGGGACCTAAGACAAAAGCCCTGTACACACGATAGGTTTTACCGATGAAAACAGTCCAATGGACTGTTTTAATTGGACAAACCGATCGTGTATGGGCCCCATCGGTCTTTTTTCCATCGGTGTTTAAAAATAGAACATGTTTTAAAATTATCCGATGGTTAAAAAACCGATAGCAAATTACTATCGTCTGTGGGGAACTCCATCGGATAAAAAACCCACGCATGCTCAGAATCAAGTCGACACATGTTCAGAAGCATTGAACTTCATTTTTCTCGGCTCATCGGAGTGTTTTACGTCACCGCGTTTGGAACGGTCAGTTTTTTTGACTGATGGTGTGTAGGCAAGACTGATGGAAGTCAGCTTCATCGGTTTTCCGATGGAAAAATCCATCGGTTTAAAAACCATAGGAAAACCGATTGTGTGTACAGGGCTTTAGTCAGTACCTGGATGACATCCTGCTCCTAGCCCAGAACCAAGACACCCTAGTGCAGAACCAAAAAATACTTTTTCTTCAAGAATTCATAGATTTATATTATTATTATTATTGTTGTGTGATGGCACTGATGTATGTTTTTAAATAAGGTGATTGTTGGTTTATTGGTTTATTGAGTATATATTAGGTTTTCAAAACAAGTGAGCTGGCACAGCTCACGCTTATTGAGTTCATATATTTTGCCTTTTTAGCATACGAGAACATTTTTGATATCATTTATAGCTAATACATATATATATATATAACCCAGTATACAGTATACATTGCACAGGACACAAAGGTATTTGCCCACTATTTGGGCCGTGGTCCTTTTTAGGGAGGCAGTTTGACAGTAATGTTGAGTTCTCAGGGGTTCTCACCCATGCAGAGTTATGCCCTGTACACACGGTCGGAATTTCCGATGGAAAAAGTCAGATGGGAGCTTTTCATTGGATATTCCGACCGTTTGTATGTCCAATCTGACTTTTTCCGTCCGAAATTCCGACGGACTTAGATAGAGAACATGTTCTCTTTTTTTCCGTTGGAAAAAATTCTTATCGAAAAATCCGTTCGTCTGTTTGGAAATCCGATGGAAAAAACCCACGCATGCTCGGAAACAATTTGACGCATGCTCGGAAGCATTGAACTTATTTTTTTCGCCTCGTCATAGTGTTGTACATCACCGCATTCTTAACGCTAGAAAGTTCAGAGAACTTTTGTGTGACCGTGTGTATGCAAGCCAAGCTTGAGCAGAATTCCGTCTGAAAAAACATCCAACTTTTTTCCGACGGAAATTCCGCTCGTGTGTAAAGGGCATGAGAGGTTCTGGGGTATTCCGGCTAGAGGAGAAAAAACATTTTTTTAGCACTCTCTGGATAGCTAAATCTTTATTATGGACCCAGAATTTCAGTACTTCGAAGAGTGCCTCAATAACAACACCATTTCTGACCCCACTGTGGACATTTTGCTTAAAGGGGACAGGGATGCATTTTATGGCAGTATTTTAAAAGCATTTTTTGTGCCTAAAATATTTGACCAGCTACAATATGTATACTTGGATTTTAATTGTGCAGAGTAGAGATATTTAGTGAAATATTATTATTATTATATTATATTATGTTATAGAGGAAAGAGGAAATGGCATATATTGGTGTTTAGACTGCCAAAATCCTAAACATACAGAAAATTTGTACACCTACGCAAGTAATGTAAAACACACAGTACAAAATTCAAAAAAATTGTGGTACATCAAAGCATATTGGTCAAACCCAACAAAAAGCAAGTATGCCCTGTGCTGCCAGAGACGAGCTGTAGTCAGTCAATAGGGATTTCTTGTGTTGTGGAAAATTTTATTAATGTATGTTGTCAGATGTCCCCCAGTGTCGGTTTTGCTGTAATGCCCTCATGTGAGCGTATTCACACATACAGACGTTGGTGGAAGACCGGTGGCGTGAAAATCTTCCTGTGGACACAGCGATGTTTGCTCTTTTAAGGACGTTTGTTTTATGCCTCACCAAGGGACTGGCCACTTCTTGGCTTTGGCATTAAATGACTCAGAGCGGACAGATCTGTGTCCACAAGAACTATAGCATAACTATATGACAATTGTGGCCCATTGAGCCATAGTTTTCATATGGTTCCCATCATTGGAAGCCGTGCACATCACTGCTAGTCTATTTGAATGTATACATGTCTGTGATTAGTTCTTTTGTTGTATTCATGTATTGTATTAGCTGTATTTAACATATCCTTATATGGTCATCTGCTGGGTGGAGCTCACGCCCTGTGAGCTCAGTTCCTATGGAGGAGGTCACATGTTGTGACATCACTTCCGGCTGGGAGTTTAATAAAACAGCCTGTGAGGGCATCGGCGGTGAGTCTTTTGCTGGGATGCCTTGATGATGAGACCAGTCTGGTGATGCTTCTTGATTTGTATGAATGGGGATCGAATGGAAGGTGAGTGAATTTTAGCTTAAGATGCATTATATCATTGAGATGAAGGGCGTGCTTATGAGCACAAGGAGAAATGGCTGTGTGCTCTGCAAATAGCCAACATTCCATGACATGTGGCGGGCCAAAGGTAGGACTAATTACGGCCTCTTTGAGCATCAGATCAGCAGAGGGGGAGTATGGATGCACGATCTGATGCGTGGGGAGGCTGTGCTTTGTAAAATAACACATTTTTTGTCTTTTTGAAATAATGCTGTGAATTTGAGCGTATATATGTGTGTGTGCTTTTGTCATGGATCATATGCCTGTGAATTTGATTGTGTGTGCCTGTGTGGGTATGCCTGCGTGTACCTGGGTGTGCCTGGATGTTTGTGTGGGGAAGCTGCGAGATGCATATGGAAACTGTATATTGTATATGAAATGAAGGTATAGATGTGGGATTTAGTGCAGCCTGCAATATATGTGGGCAGCTGAGCCGTTTGTATTTTTCAAAGTCTGGTCCCTGTGTGCCATGTGCTTTAGTGGGGGAAGGGAGCCAGCATGGCTATCATTTACAATGGTGAAAGTTGGTTACTCTCTGTAAACAATAGCATGCAGGAGTTTTGTGTTGGAGGGGCTACGCCCTGAGGGATGATATTATAAGGTGTGTGGTGACTAATTCAGAGTATATGAACGTTGAGAAAAGAGTGTTTGTTGTTTTTAATGTTGCGCATATAACTAACATTTCTTGAATGTGCTTTTTAGTTGGCCAAAGGGTCTGAGTTGAAGTAGCCTAAAGTGTGTGAAGATTGTTCTTAAAATGTTTGTAAGTGTACATGTGGTGTCTCAGGTGTGTGGCTTTGTAGAGAAATATTCTAGGGAAGAGATCCTGGTTTTGGCGGGAAAAACTGCATTTGGTGGCCATGTTGTCCATACGGCTTGTCGGCCATCTTGAGAGATGCAATTTCTCTTTAGCCTGTGGGTCATCCTTTGGGTGTGATACCATGTGACTGTGCTGTGGCATTCGTCAGCTATCTTGTTGGTGAGATTTCACAGCTTTTGGGGCAGATTTTGATGTTTGGTGCGAATTTAGTAGGGCGGTCTTTTCTGTGTTGGAATCTGGTGGACACCATTTTTGTTTTCCTTTGTGTGTGGGAACCCATGTGGTCTTGTGTTTTATATTTAAGTGTTCATTTGATGTCCCATGTTTGTCAGTTTTTGGCTGGTAGGGAAGTTTGTGCTGATTTGGGCGAAATCAAAAACTGCATTGCATGCGTTAATGGCGCCATTTTGTTGTGGCCTGGCTTTTTTTGTCGGCCATCTTGAGAGGCTGTTTGATGTTAAATTCGCTAGTTTGAATGGTTTTTCTGAGCATCGCCTTTTGAGTTGAGTAGAGTGGTATCTTGATATAGCGAGGGGTCCCGACGCGCTTGCAGACACATGCATATGCTGGGGCCCATTTATAGACAGGATCTGACTAGCCTACCAGCATGTCTTTGGAGTGTGGGAGGAAACCGACGCAGGCGCAGGGAGAACATGCAAACTCCAGGCAGATGGTGTTGGGATGGGGATTTCTCTGTTTTTATTTAAGTGAATGTAAGCTATTGCAGGTTTAGCTGACTTTGCAGTACAAGAGCGACTGTTTTTGTATTGGATTTTGGTTTTATGTGAAATCCCTACCTTACACTGAATTTTGATAGATTGTAAGACTAACTTTAACTGAGTTTTTGTACAGTGGTGTGTGTTTTTATGTTTAAATATTTGGGAGTTTCCCAGAAGGCAATTCATTGTTTTTGAAGCTTGTACTGTATAGCCATCTTTTGGCAGAGATTTGTATTATAAGCCTCGTACACACGAACGAGTTTCTCGGCAAAAACCAGCAAGAAACTTGCTGGCAGAGATTTCTTGCCGAGAAATTTGTTCGTGTGTATGGTTTCTCGTCAAGAAAAGCGACAAGAATCTCGACGAGAAAATAGAGAACCTGCTCTCTATTTTCTCATCGAGATTCTCGTCAGCCTGTTTCTCGACGAGAAAAGTGTGTGTGTGTGTACACTTACCTTTTCGCCGGGAAGCCCGCGCATGCTCGAAATTACTTTGACGCATGCGCGGTAGCTTCCTAGGCATAGGTAGGGTGAACAAAGATGGCGGCGACGGCATCGAATGTGACGAGCGCATGCTCGTCGTATTCGATGACGTCACCGCGTTCGCTCCATTCAAAGAACCGCGGGTTCTTTGATAGGAGCGTGTGTACACTCGGTCGGGACAAGTTTCTTGTCCAAGAATCTCGTCGAGAAAAACGACATGTTTTTTTCGACGAGAATCTCGGCCGTGTGTACGAGGCTTGAGTCTCGAAACTTGTGGTTTGACTTCCAGGGGATGTGTGGGTCAGGGGGGATTCCCTCCATTTGCAAAAGGGGGTTTGTTCCATCATTTCCTTGACAAAGGTTTTTTTAATTGTTGAAATATATATGATGTTTTGCCATGGATTTTTTTGGTGTCTTAATAGACAAGGTGATGGGGCTAGGCTCCCCCTCCCCCTCTCTGTACGTTGATATGTAAATAAACCAGTTTTTTTTTTTTGAGAACTGAGCATGCCACAGGAAGTTCTTTTCAGCATTTATGTATCATTTATGTATCAGCAAGAAGTTGGTGGGAGGAGCTTGGGGTCTTCTGAAAGGTGGGCAATGAGATTTGTGCTTGGAAGGAAGATGGAAAGCATTTTGGCATTTGAAAAAGGGTGTTTTATATTTTGTTCCAGTTTTGTGAAGTTTTGTACTGTAATACAGTTTTGGGTAGAGAGAAAACAGGGGGGCATCACCATTATTGTTGTAACATCTAGATACAGAGAGAAGCCACATTGTTCTGCAGGTGGTAAGCGGGCGTAAGTGTTCTGTGTAGTTTAGTCTGGCGACGCAGTGTATGGGTGTATAGCGGAAAACGCTTGTGTATGCATACACTGTGAGGGGTAGAGGCCTAATTCGGGGGGTGATAACGCCACGGTTAGGGTTTCTAGTTGGGGGACTTGACCAGATAGTGGTTGTAGTCCGTCAATCCACCGTAGAAGAAGAAACCGGACGGTGCTCCCTGAAATGGGTGCAATGGTTTCCCCTGGACACAGGGATAAGACGATAAGCCGATTTGAATCGCCATGGGCACAAGGAGGTCTGTGCAAAGGGAAGGAATGGAGGCTTCCCACAGTCAGATGGTTACACAGTGCACAAAGCCTAGTTTTGGGGCAAAGGCCTTTGAACCAAAAAAAAAAAAGATTAACATAGGTGGTCCAAGGATACTATTTTGGGTATCCCTCTGGAGTGGATGTAGTTCAGCTGTGGCTTCATAAATCTGTAATGATGAGCGTTGATGGAGGTGTAGTACACGTTTTTGTGATTCTCAGAGGAGGAACGGTGGTTAAAATTCTCATACCCATTTGAACTTTGTATGGCTTGTCCATGCAATGTTCTCGAGCTGCTCTCATGTTTTTCCCATTGTATTTTTTTCTATTTCTGAAAGAGTGAAGAGAGAATTCCGGCTGTTTATGTTTTTTTCATTTTGGTTTTGGAAACTGAAGTATCTCCCCCACATTTGTATCGGAATATTTGTATGTAGTAACATGAATATGTTCGAACTTACCACGGCGATCCTCTGATGTGTAGTGGCTGTTGTATTTTGGTAGGAACGGGAAAAGTAAGGGTTACACAGGGTTTTGTTTGAATCGATTTAAAAAAAAACGTCATTGACAATTTACCAATGTACAGGAATGTCTCTATTGTTTGCCATTTCTTTGCAGGTTAAATATGAAGGATAGAGTAATAATTTTGCTTATAAGTATTTTTCAGGTCCAAGGAGTTTCTGAAAGTGTATGTACATAGAGAGCAGGTGTCTGTAGACAGCTGTACATATGGATAAATACATGAGTCTAAGGAGGTAAAAGTATCATAGGCTATTTCATTGTTTTTTTGTTTCCTGCACCACACATTTCTTCCTTCAGTCTGTAATGAGGAAGAAAAGGGGGGAATGATAAATGTAAGAATGACAGTTTTTTTTTTTTTTTTAACAAATAATGTTAACCTCTGTGATTCTAACCAAGTTTGTGCCAAGACTGTCTTTCTTTGATAGAATTTGAATCGGCAAGCAGCAGTCTGGTGAAGTAGGTTCCCATCCCAGATGCTAAGAACCTTTTGTCAATGGTTCCAGGTATTGTAAGCCACGCACAGGTTATGCAGTGACTACAGTCCCGATGTCTGGGTTAGGGTTGTTTGGAGGTCAACCAAAACCAGGGTCGTACTTTCCTCATTAGCTGTCACTTACATTCTCAGCTGATGGGGTGGGTGCGATCACTGTGACATGAACTTCAAAATGTCTACCACAGGGTTCACGAGTCACTCCTGGACCCTGACACAATAACCAGTTTACATTCTTTCCAACCAGGTGACTGGGTTGTTGTAAAGAAGCTTGAGGGATGAGACCACGCCAACCACTGCAAGAAGCGGCTCAACCACACCATAGAATTGAGTAGTATCTTCGTTTATTTATATTTTTTGTTTGTTTAGTAAAAATTTTAGCAAGGGTAATGATGAAAAGCATCCCAAGTTATTATTTAAAGTGTATTTCCTGACTAGCTCAGAAAGCGAACAGGACCAATTGCTGGGTCTGTTCTGAGTCTCCACCGAGTTTTAGTACCCCAGCAATGACAGCGGTACATGCCATTTATGATGTTATTATGGGTATGAGGAGTTTTGACAAACTAGTGAAGACTCCAAATGGACATTTGTCAATGGAATTTAACAAAACATTTTTAGAGGGTAAAATTGGTTATAGTTTTAATAGCTCTGCCTCTTGTCGGTTTGGGACAACTAGGTAGCCCACAAGTGTGTTTGAACTTTAGTTTGGTGTTTATGCGGATCTGCACCTTATAAGGTAATTCCCCCAATGCAAGAGGTTCATGTGTGATGGTGAAACTCATCCCAGCATCTTATGTCGTGGCCGATCGCCAGGATCTGATGGCGCGAGAAGGTAAGAATGGCAGGGACAGCTGGAAGGGAATTGTTCACTAACCCCGACCAGGTCTGGGCATGGTTTCCTGCATGTACAAGGTGGGGGGGCTTGAGCTTAAGATACGATTGAACAATTCTCATCCATTGAGGATGGGATTCTTCATGTAACTGTTGAAGCTAGATCTGTAGCTAGTGAAGGTTGGGAGTCCTTTTAAGGGTCTGGGAATCTTTGGGGATCTAATTTTTATTTTACAGCGGATCGTGGTTAAAGGAAGTGGGAATATATATACTCATGTTGTTTTTTTTTCTATCCTTTCTATGTCGTGACGAGGTGCTCCTGTTGCCTGATTGGACGCGTGACCAGAGACCGAGCAGATGACCACATCTTCCTTGATGAGACGCCCCGAAGCCGGACACACGTACAAGACAGAGGATCACAGACCGATCGACGATTACTACAGCTCACCATGTTGTGTCCTCCTTGTAAGTCATGCTCCTGAAGAACAGAGTCTACATGTCAAGCCGTGTTTTCCTTTTTATGGACTCGTATGGACTGTAAGGACTGATTCATTTCCAGGTGTAAGAAGGAGATAAAGTTTCATCTAAGGACACGTGGGAGCATATGACAAAAAAGGGAGGACTGTTGTGGACAATTTTATTAATGTATGTTGTCAGATGTCCCCCAGTGTCAGTTTTGCTGTAATGCGCTCATGTGAGCGTATTTGCACATACAGACGTTGGTGAAAGACCGGTGGCGTGAAAATCTTCCAGTGGAGACAGCGATGTTTGTTCTTTTAAGGACGTTTGTTTTATGCCTCACCAAGGGACTGGCCACTTCTTGGCGTTGACATTAAATGACGCCGAGCGGACAGATCTGCGTCCACGAGAACTATAGCATAACTAATATGACAATTGTGGCCCATTGAGCCATAGTTTTCATATGGTTCCCATCATTGGAAGCAGTGCACATCACTGCTAGTCTATTTGAATGTATACATGTCTGTGATTGGTTCTTTTGTTGTATTCATGTATTGTATTGTATTAGCTGTATTTAACATATCCTTATATGGTCATCTGCTGGGTAGAGCTCACGCCCTGTGAGCTCACTTCCTATGGAGGAGGTCACATGTTGTGACATCACTTCCGTCTGGGAGTTTAATAAAACAGCCTGTGAGGGCGTCGGCGGTGAGTCTTTTGCTGGGATGCCTTGATGATGAGACCAGTCTGGTGATGCTTCTTGATTTGTATGAATGGGGATCGAATGGAAGCTGAGTGAATTTTAGCTTAAGATGCATTATATCATTGAGACGAAGGGTGTGCTTATGAGCACAAGGAGAAATGGCTGTGTGCTCTGCAAACAGCCAACTTTCCATGACACTTGCGTATAGCCCAACATGTTTCATAATGAACAATGTGTATTGCTTCATCAGGGATGATTATGTCTGGGTGACTATAATTCTCATTGTCTGAAATGTAACCAGTAAACAGCAGTCCGCAGAGCATCAGGTGGGTGGGTGTGTATCCCAGGATGAGCAAACTGCAAACATCCACAAGAAATGCCTTATAGGCTACACCAGCCAAAAAGGTATCAATATCTAAAGCAAAAAAAGCAATTGGAAGAAAGTATTAACACATACTTCCTAAACTTGATCATCAGCAGACAGGATAAATGTTGCACGGAAATGGGATAGGGGAATCAGGTATCTTATCACCCCATCATAGAGTACATTACCTTTCAACCCACCAATGTAGACAAACCCACCATGGCAGCAATGCTCAAGCAGAGACATGCCTTTCAGGTGTATCTTCTTATATAGGGAGTATTCCTCAGGGAGAGCCAATAAACCATGGGGAGGAGGTGCTGGAACCCTGACATCAAAGGCGCCCCCACCAGGGCAGCTCAGGACAGGGACATGACAGTTCTCTGATGCGAAGGCTTGCGGCGTCAGAGAAATGCCATTGAGCGGGATGACGTCACACGTCAGAGCATCACCGGCGCAAAGAGTTCATCAGAAGCCTCAGAGACAGCACCTCACCAAATGACATTATTTCTACAAAACTTCTGAAAGAATGTACCGACATCCTGGCACCCACCATAACACATCTCATAAATCAATCATTCAACAAAGGTATTGTTCCGTTCTCTCTCAAGCAAGGCATAATCAAACAACTCCTAAAGAAAGCCAACCTCGACCCCAAAGACCCAAACTACTGCAGACCTGTAACAAGCCTTAACACCATTTCCAAGACCATGGAGAAAGCAGTAGTACAACAGCTACAACTCCATTTGGACACCTACAAACTCCTGGATCCACTACAATCGGGTTTCCGCCAGGCCACGGGACAGAAATGGCACTTCTCAAAATATGAGATGACGCCCTCGAAGCAGCAGATGACGGAGAATCATGTCTCCTGGTGCTGCTGGACCTCAGCGCAGCTTTCGACACAGTAGACCACAAAACTCTGCTCACTCGTCTTACAGAAGTAGCCGGAGTCGCAGACTCTGATCTACCCTGGATCGGATCCTTCCTAGAAAATCGATCCCAGACAGTGAAACTAGGAGCCTTCACTTCAGAAGCACACACAATTACATGCGGAGTCCCTCAAGGATCACCCCTGTCGCCCGTGCTCTTCAACATCTACCTCCGCCACTCCTCAAAATCATCAGCAAACAGGACCAGCTCTATTACTCCTATGCTGATGACACCCAACTCTACCTTTGCATCACCGGAAAAAAAGACCAATACCATGCACTAGAAAATTGCCTCGTATTGATCGACAATTGGATGACGGAGAGCTCCCTCAAACTTAATGGATCCAAAACAGAACTCCTCTTTCTCCACACAAACCAAAAGAAAAACTCTAGGACAACAGACACACCACCCACCATCCTTGGACAAACCATCACCCCAAGCACTAAAATTAAAAGCCTCGGAGTCATCTTTGACTCAGACATGACTATGGACACACAAATAGGATCAGTGATCAGCAGATCTCACCATCTTCTCCGCCTGCTACGTAGACTCATCCCCTTCAGGCCTTCAGGAAAAAACGTAAGACCCACCTATTCTGAAGGATCAGGACGACACTGGATGCAAGCGCCTTGAGGCGATTTAGTTCGCATTTGTAGCGCTATTTAAGTTACTCACTCACTCACTCACTCAAGCCTGGTGGCAGAGTTGCCTTGAGGTTGAAGATCCATCTAAGTTCACATTGTAATAATTGCTTATTGAGGTTGCCACTTCTGTGACTAGGATGTAGGCGATCCAGGGCCAGAAAATTTACCTTAGGGATAGATGCAGCATGGACTAAAGCCATATGTCGACCAATGGGTACATCAGGATCACGTTTGCGTATACTTAATATATGTTGATATATGCGTTTCCAGAATTTGTTTATAGTTTTCCCGACATAGTACAGCCATAGTCGCAAGAAAGTAGATATACCACGGCGGGGGTCCTGCAATTTACATAATGTTTGAGATGAAAAATGTACCCATTGGGTAACCGAATATTTTTGCATTTGTCCATATATTGACAGTAGGCAAATCCCCCACAGGGCAAAGTGCCTAGAGTTTTGCACATGTCACCTTTTGAGGCCCTTTATTCACTTGATACCAGCTTGTCACCCACAGAGGGAGCCCTCCTGTAGACGACAGCTGGTACCTCCGACACAAATGGAGCAAGCAAAGGATCCATAACAAGCAGATACCAATACTTATTTAGGATACATCTAATTTGCTTGTGTCCTGTAGAGTAGGTAGTGATGACACGTGTTGTGTCATCATTTACAGGTTTTTCGTTATATTGTATTAGTATTATTTCACATGCCTGTAGGGTAAGCTGTCTCTCTCTCTCTCTCTCTCTCTCTCGCTCTCTCTCTCTCTTTCTCTCTCTCTCTCTTTCTCTCTCTCTCTCTCTCTCTCTTTCACCCAATCTCTTTTAGAATGTATTATATTAAAAATAAGGAAAAAATTCCTCTCAAAAATGCCAGACAAACAACCATCCAGACTTTAGATATATAAAACGACTGTGTTATATAAAAGTATGCAGTGAACATGCATATTTATTCATTCTTATCTCTTAATATGTTATAATAATTGGTGGGCAGTATATTGCTACCTAACCAGATGTTCTTAGGATCAGAAATCATGTTTTAAATAAGAATTTAACAAATTAGTATCACATTTTACTTAAACAGGCCTAAAGCAGTATTAAACCCTAAAGCAAACATTAATTTTATTGTAGATGTGGTGGCTGTACTAGCTTTTTTCCTGTATTTTCACCTGGTCATCCAGCCAGTAAATCTGTTGTTTGTCAACAGTACAAGCTGGCCTGAATTAGTTAGGGGGTTGAGACAAACCATGTGCCACTGACAGGGGTGCTTACAATGATCAGCTTTTATTTATCTATAGAAAGGAAAAAGGCCCTAGGGCTAACGTTGCGCTGGAGAAGCAATTGAAATTGGTAAAGTGATCAGTGATCAAAGGACAGCAGCTAGCATAAATAGCTAAATACTAAAAATATACAAAACATAAAAAACAAAGGTATGCAGCGCTGAAATAAGATCTCCAAAATTAAATTAGGAGAACATAAGATGGGTTGATAATCAACGAAATAATTAAACACAAAATATAAAGTGAATTATAAATAAGTGCAGTAGTGAACCACAAAAAATTATTAAATAAGTAAATGTTGACAGTATAAATAATGTTAATAATTAATCCGTGAAAAAGTTCATAAACAAAGTCCATCAAAGGAAACCTCCTTGGTGCAAAAATCAACAACAATCCAATGTGAAGTGAAGTGTTCCAAAAAAAAGAGAAGAAAGCTTGCTCCCAAACGTGAAGTAATGGATACAATGGTGACACCCGGGTGAGAAAGATATATATCCTGCTTACCAGATGCCCATGACTGCATCCAACAGTCTCACCCAGCACAGGGAAATTAGGCTTCCCCCACAGCCTTTAAATTTCAATGGTGTAGATTCCTCGTCCAACCTTAAACTCAGGCATGAAAAAAGAATTCCATAGGGTAGTATGTCAAACCAGCTTAGTTTATTAAAAAGTATTGCACTTACAATGTCGAAGATCGTTGGAAGCAGTGATCACAATACAACGATATGGCAGTAACAGCTCCGGCGTTAGTCTGTGTCTCTCGTTCTTGTTTGTTCCGCGGCACTACCTCGTATTCAAAAAATGCGTGATGACATCACTGGCCCCCTACGCGTTTCGTCACGATAGGACTTCAACTGGGGATTGGCCGAGGTGAACGTCAGCACGCTGAAGATATATATACATAACAGCGCCATTTTGAAAATTGGCAAACCGTTAAAATGCAGCGGAGAAAAAGGGCAAACCATTGAATGGCTAATAATACACAGGAAACGAAAAACTATAGACAGGAATTAATAGCGCCATCTTGTGGCTAATTAGAAAAGTGCGGCAGTGCATAACAGGAATAAGAGATGAACACGGACCCACGCTCACAGCTATCATAACATATAAAATAAATAAACTACCGTATTTATCGGCGTATAACACGCACTTTTTTCCCCTGAAAATCAGGGGAAAATCGTGGGTGCGTGTTATACGCCGATACTGACATCCCTGAGCTGTCTCCGCTGACTGTGAGCGGAGCGGAGCGAGATACACATAGCCGAATGTACTCGGCTATACTCGGCTTTTCTCGGCTCCGCTCACAGTCACACCCAGTCCCGCCATTGGACCTGTGTTATGTCCATCATAGGGCGGGACTCGGCGTGACTGTGAGCGGAGCCGAGAAAAGCCGAGTATAGCCGAGTACACTCGGCTATGTGTATCTCGGCGGCGGCTCCGCCCAGTCCCTGCGTCCCCTGCGTCCCCTGCGTCCCCGGCGTTCTCGGCGGCGTCCGCACAGTCTCGACGCCAATTTTAAAATGATGCACAGCGACACTGGGGCAAGGCTGCACGGCGACACTGGGGCAAGGCTGCACGGCGACACTGGGGCAAGGCTGCACGGCGACTCTGGGGCAAGGCTGCACGGCGACTCTGGGGCAAGGCTGAAATGGACTCTGGGGCAAGGCTGCAATGGACACTGACAAGGCTGCACTGTGACAAGGCTGCAATGGACACTGACAAGGCTGCACTGTGACAAGGCTGCAATGGACACTGACAAGGCTGCACTGTGACAAGGCTGCAATGGACACTGACAAGGCTGCATTTAAATGTAAGTTATTTTTCCTTAAACTTCCCTGCTAAAAGTTTTTTTGCTAAAAAATTTGTCCTAAACTTGGGGTGCGTGTTATACGCCGGTGCGTGTTATACGCCGATAAATACGGTAAATAGTTAAAACACTGGCGATCAAATATAGGATAAATATAAATCAAAATACATAGATCCTACAAACATCCAATATTAAACTAAAAAATTTATGTTTAATGGTTAAAAACGAATAAAAAAAATATTATTAAGAATTATTAATAAAACAATTAATATCCCAATCCACATTGAGGCCAAAAGGTCTAAAAGATTTCATGAGAAATATCCATCTCGTCTCAGATCTAGAAATGGCTCTCACCATATTGGTCCCTCTCCAATGTGGACTGAGAGACTGGATAGCTAAAAATTTGGTTCCCTTAATCTGATGATTGTGATACTTATCATAATGTTTAGATAGATTATGTTTAGGAAAACCTCTCAAGATATTGCCTACATGTTCATTTAAGCGTATGTGCAACTCTCTTTTCGTACGTCCTATATATTGTTTGGAGCAAGGGCATTGGATCAAGTACACTACATACTTAGTAGAACAGGTAATGAATGAATCAATCTCATAGGTTTTATTGGTCACAGTGGATGAAAAACGTTCCTGCTTACGGCCTATAGATGAATTGATCTTACATATGCTACATTTACGGCAGGGAAAGTAACCCTTCATATTATGAAAGAAGGACAGTCTCTTGGGTGGATCAATAACATTAGGAGCCAGAGTCAATCTAAGAGGTGGTGCACCTCTATAGATCATCACTGGTTGTTCTGGAATGACAGGACCCAGGATCCTGTCACTCCGCAACACGTCCCAATGTTTTTTAAAGTTTTTTTTAATAGAAAAATGTTGATCAGAAAATCTCGTGATCATTGACCACCCAAATCTTTCCACAGAAGAATCTTCTTTAATTTTCCTTAATAACAAAGAATCTCTATCCATCCCAGCAACATTACTGATAGTTTCATCAATTACAGAAACCTGATAACCCTTACTAATGAATCTTTGTTTCAGTACATCAGCCTGTACATAAAACTCAGAAATATCTGTGCAGTTACGTCTAATTCTTTGGAATTGACCTTTGGGAACAGCCGCAAGCCAGGATTTATGATGACAACTGTGGGTGGGAATGAAAGCATTCCGATCTGTTTCTTTGAAAAACGTGCTAGTAGTGAGACGCCCCTCTTTAACAACAATGTTAAGGTCTAAAAAGTGTATCTGAGTATCACTCACTGTATGTTCCAAAAAAATGCCTCTATTTTTTTCATTCAATTGCAAAAAGAAATTATCTAGAGATGGGATGTCACCCTCCCAGATAAGGATCACATCATCGATGTATCTTTTCCAGAACAGCAGTTCTTTAGGGGGATTGGCATAAATAGCTTCTAGTTCCCAATGGGCCATAAAAAGGTTTGCCAAACTGGGGGCAAACTTAGCCCCCATCGCAACACCCCTGGTTTGTAAAAAGAAATTTCCACCGAAACAGAAATAATTGTGGCTCGTGGCGAACCGTAATAACTCCATAATAAAATCTCTCTGTAAGCAGAGAAGAGAGGGATCACGTTGAAGATAAAATTCCACAGCTTCGAAACCATGTTGGTGAGAGATGATAGTATAAAGGGAGGCTACGTCTGCCGTAGCCAAGATGCAACCTTCCTTCCATTGAAAATCGCCCAATAAATTGAGAACTTGTGTGGTATCTCGCAAATATGCTGGAGTGGTAACCACCAAAGGCTGTAAAAAATGGTCCACATACCTACTAATCCTAGACGTAACAGAGTCTATGCCGCTTATAATAGGGCGGCCAGGTGGATTAATAGAGTTTTTATGCAACTTGGGTAAGTAATAAATTACCGGCACTCTGGGAGTGATAGGAATCAGATGCATACGTTCCTTTTTATTAAGGATCTCCCTTTCAAATCCGTATTCGATAAGGGTAGATAACTCTTTTCTATATTTGACAGTGGGATTAGAGGGCAGGGGAGTGTATGTGGATTCGTCTGACAATAATCTATGCATCTCTACAACATATTGAGATTTATCTAAAACCACTATGCCCCCTCCTTTATCTGCTGGACGTATCAGGATATCTTTACGTTCACAAATCTGTTTAATATACTGTTGATGTACATCCCTACCTCTCTTCTTGGGAACCTTTAATGCTAAAAGGTCATGAAGAACTAATTCTTTAAAAACTTGTACTGGGGGCGCTATAAAACCAGGTGGATTAAAAAGTGAGGCATTCCTCAGGTCAGTATGCTGAATGGAGGGATTGTCTGATATGCTGATCGTCTGATTATTGTTAGAACAAGTGAGAGCCCTCTGGGCAATCTGACTCCGATTACCAATGGGGTTCAGCATAAAATGCCTCTTGATGTTCATTTTTCTAATAAATTTGTGAACATCAATGAATGTCTCGAATTTATTCAGCTTCCGTGGAGGAGCGAATTTCAAACCATGACTTAAAACTCTTTGTTCACCCTCAGAAAGTGTCGCCGTGCTCAAATTAAAAATACCACCAATATCTAATTTTTCCTTTTTTTTGGCCCTGATTCTCCTCCCCCCTCTGGTACCTCTCTGTCTTCGTATCCCCGTTTGCCCCTGTGATTGGCCATGGGAAAAAAACGTTGAGAATTGTCCCCAGAGTCATGGGGGGACTCCTGATAATAATCTCTATGGGGTATAGGAAAATCATTCATTTGATTTGGATGTTGTGTGATCACATAATTCTCCTCATACATCTCATCCTGATAATCTGTAAGAGGGGCAAATCGGTTTTCTAAAGCAATGGGTCTTCCCTGGGGTGTTTGGTTAACAGGTCCAGAACTGCGATAGTGAATCTCATCCCTTGGATCTCTCCTCAGATCCACAGGTTTATGATGTTTCGGTTTTTGAAACCAAGTATCACTCCTATCATTCCTATATTCCCTTGTTACCTGAGGGGAAGGTTTTGAATAACCATGGTTTCTCAAATTATCCCTATATTCCCATGGTCCTTGGGAATAGTTCTTATCATAATAGGGAACTCTAGTGGGAGGGTAATTAGATTGAGCATAGTTACCATAGTAGGGATCTCTGGGACGTAGCTAGTGTGGATTACCCTTAGGCCATGGCTGATAAGAGGCGGCCTGTGGACGGGGGCTATAAAGATGATGATTAGGGTGGTGGGAAGGTTGTTGGTAACCTCCCTTATATACACCTGTATTAGGGACAATTGATGCTTTTTTACTACCTTTCCTCTCTGGACCTTTATTTTGTGGTTGGGAGGATATAACTCTGGTAGATGGGGTGGAGGGTAAGGCATCTGACTGCTGAATATCAGCTATACCCACCACCTCACTACCTCCCATTCCTTCTAATTTGGTCTGCCATTTAAAAACGACCTTGTTGTTATAATCGGAATAATCACGATTAAACTTTTTCTTCTTTTTATTCTTTTGTTCAGATTCCTCTTTTTCTAAAAATAACTTCAACTGGTCAGACCTCGATTTATAGGCTTCTTGGCCTCTAAAGGGGGTTAGCCTTTCTTTGATCGATGAGATCTCCTCATTTAAGGTTCGCAATTTAACCTGTTTTTTACCCAAGAGAAATTGCAAAAACGTAACCCCTATATCATTAAAATAAACAAACCAGCCTTCAAGGTCTGTTTCGCCTTTCTGGGGACTGACTTCCCATCTGAGGCTACGGGGCACCATTTTCTTAGAAACATAGTGCTCCAAATATCCAATATCCCAGCTGGTGTGTAGTTCTGAGACTAAGAGGTTTTTAAGCCTCAAAAAGAGACCACCTAATTCATCAGGCTCGTCCCCATTCCCATCAAACACACCGTCGAGATTAATATTATGCTGGGATCTAAATTCAAAAATATCCATGTTAACACTAAAGCAGCAACGTGTAAGTATGTAAACAAAAATAGAAAGGAAAAAGGCCCTAGGGCTAACGTTGCGCTGGAGAAGCAATTGAAATTGGTAAAGTGATCAGTGATCAAAGGACAGCAGCTAGCATAAATAGCTAATACTAAAACTATACAAAACATAAAAAACAAAGGTATGCAGCGCTGAAATAAGATCTCCAAAATTAAATTAGGAGAACATAAGATGGGTTGATAATCAACTAAATAATTAAACACAAAATATAAAGTGAATTATAAATAAGTGCAGTAGTGAACCACAAAAAATTATTAAATAAGTAAATGTTGACAGTATAAATAATGTTAATAATTAATCCGTGAAAAAGTTCATAAACAAAGTCCATCAAAGGAAACCTCCTTAGTGCAAAAATCAACAACAATCCAATGCGAAGTGAAGTGTTCCAAAAAAAAGAGAAGAAAGCTTGCTCCCAAACGTGAAGTAATGGATACAATGGTGACACCCGGGTGAGAAAGATATATATCCTGCTTACCAGATGCCCATGACTGCATCCAACAGTCTCACCCAGCACAGGGAAATTAGGCTTCCCCCACAGCCTTTAAATTTCAATGGTGTAGATTCCTCGTCCAACCTTAAACTCATGCATGAAAAAAGAATTCCATAGGGTAGTATGTCAAACCAGCTTAGTTTATTAAAAAGTATTGCACTTACAATGTCGAAGATCGTTGGAAGCAGTGATCACAATACAACGATATGGCAGTAACAGCTCCGGCGTTAGTCTGTGTCTCTCGTTCCTGTTTGTTCCGCGGCACTTCCTCGTATTCAAAAAATGCGTGATGACGTCACTCCCCCCTACGCGTTTCGTCACGATAGGACTTCAACTGGGGATTGGCCGAGGCGAACGTCAGCACGCTGAAGATATATATACATAACAGCGCCATTTGGAAAATTGGCAAACCGTGAAAATGCAGCGGAGAAAAAGGGCAAACCATTGAATGGCTAATAATACACAGGAAACGAAAAACTATAGACAGGAATTAATAGCGCCATCTTGTGGCTAATTAGAAAAGTGTGGCAGTGCATAACAGGAATAAGAGATGAACACGGACCCACACTCACAGCTATCATAACATATAAAATAAATAAACTAAATAGTTAAAACACTGGTGATCAAATATAGGATAAATATAAATCAAAATACATAGATCCTACAAACATCCAATATTAAACTAAAAAATGTATGTTTAATGGTTAAAAACGAATAAAAAAAAATATTAAGAATTATTAATATAACAATTAATATCCCAATCCACATTGAGGCCAAAAGGTCTAAAAGATTTCATGAGAAATATCCATCTCGTCTCAGATCTAGAAATGGCTCTCACCATATTGGTCCCTCTCCAATGTGGACTGAGAGACTGGATAGCTAAAAATTTGGTTCCCTTAATTCTCCGCTGCATTTTAACGGTTTGCCAATTTTCAAAATGGTGCTGTTATGTATATATATCTTCAGCGTGCTGACGTTCGCCTCGGCCAATCCCCAGTTGAAGTCCTATCGTGACGAAACGCGTAGGGGGTCAGTGACGTCATCACGCATTTTTTGAATACGAGGAAGTGCCGCGGAACAAACAGGAACGAGAGACACAGACTAACGCCGGAGCTGTTACTGCCATATCGTTGTATTGTGATCACTGCTTCCAACGATCTTCGACATTGTAAGTGCAATACTTTTTAATAAACTAAGCTGGTTTGACATACTACCCTATGGAATTCTTTTTTCATGCCTGAGTTTAAGGTTGGACGAGGAATCTACACCATTGAAATTTAAAGGCTGTGGGGGAAGCCTAATTTCCCTGTGCTGGGTGAGACTGTTGGATGCAGTCATGGGCATCTGGTAAGCAGGATATATATCTTTCTCACCCGGGTGTCACCATTGTATCCATTACTTCACGTTTGGGAGCAAGCTTTCTTCTCTTTTTTTTGGAACACTTCACTTCACATTGGATTGTTGTTGATTTTTGCACCAAGGAGGTTTCCTTTGATGGACTTTGTTTATGAACTTTTTCACGGATTAATTATTAACATTATTTATACTGTCAACATTTACTTATTTAATAATTTTTTGTGGTTCACTACTGCACTTATTTATAATTCACTTTATATTTTGTGTTTAATTATTTAGTTGATTATCAACCCATCTTATGTTCTCCTAATTTAATTTTGGAGATCTTATTTCAGCGCTGCATACCTTTGTTTTTTATTTATCTATGTAAAACCTTTATCACAAAAAGAACAAAACTGTTGCTGTAACTGCTTATAAAGTGTTAGCGGGAGTTTGGCTACATTTTATTTGTTTATCTAAATTTGCTAGTGCATCTAACACTACCCTCCCCACAGACTGACAATGCTGCTGCCCCAAGGTGTCTCTGTTGCTCCTTCATCCAGAGTGTAGGCACCCTAATACAGGAGGTGTGTTAATGGCCAATTCACAACGTGAAAACAGAGGGAAAAAGTCTAAAAAAGAGAAACCCAATGCATCCACCACATCTAATGATTAGTAGGCTGCAATATTTTAAATTTTTGGTTTGGGGTTTAACGCTGTTTTAAGTATAAACATAATTTTTTATTATAGACCAAACAGTAAAATACATTTCAGAAAAATGTTACTTACCATTCATTTTATTATAAAAAATAATCCAGTGTGTATAGTGCCATTATAGACTATAGGGTTTAATGCAGTTTTACCAGAGAGAAGAAAATGAACACCTAACTGGAGTTTTCAAAAAGAACATGTTTTAGCTGGTATTTCATAGATAAGTTGCACAACAATGCTGATTTTTTTTTTTTGTAACTCGTGACAAATCCTAAATTGTCATCATTTTCTTTCTGTTATTTTATTGATTTTATAGGTTTCTGGTAAACACATCCTTTCACCAAAAGGCTGTTTAAAGTATACATGAAATGAATGCGTTATAGGTGAGAAGTACATATGAACATATCAACATTAAGATATAAACATTAACAAGGTAGAGGTAGGGTTTCCTATAAAGGCTCAAGATATTGAATGGGGATTAAATAGTTTCAGGCTGCAACTATTCTGATCCTGTCGGCATACAATATATCTTTAGACTTAAAAATAATGAGTGGACTGGTAAATGCATTTATAGTTTCATAATTCAGACCCAGCTGGGACTGCCGTCGGTGGGGTTCATTACCACTGGGTAAAGGCCATCATCGTTGTGTCTTGGCCTAAGGCTCTTGTGATTGCCAATGTGTTGGGAAATTTTTCTACCTCCCAAAAGTAGCACTTGAATTTGACGAAAATTATACCGTAGGGATTAAATGGTGAACATGAATGAGGGGGAGAAGGTTAGAGGGGAGTGGGAAAAAAAAGGACAAAGTGTAGTTTAAGCGGGGGGGGTGTAGTTTAAGCGAGGATGGGGGTCTCCCTACACTTCTAGGGATCTTACCCCCAGTCCTTCCCACAGCTCCCACCCTTTGTATTCAGCTGGATCATATTAGCTGACAGTTGGTCTGGCCTGTTGTGTTAGATGGCATAGAAAATGTGAGACCCAGAGGGCCTGAGACAATACCATCAAAGCCTTTAACATTCTTCACTGGACCCGATATGAGCCAGACCAATCCCCGTTTTTAATATTGTCAACAGACGCCAAGAAGGCCATTGACTTGGTGGATTGGTCATATAT
The DNA here is from genome assembly GCA_029206835.1 of Rana muscosa. NCBI lineage: Eukaryota > Metazoa > Chordata > Amphibia > Anura > Ranidae > Rana > Rana muscosa. The sequence goes on from CM055121.1 coordinate 825,702,842, forward strand.
GGAGGAAACCTTGTGAAGGCTAAACCTTGGGAATAAAATGATGGGGTTGATTGCGTGCCATTATTGTAACCCAGAGGCAAAGGTTGTCACGTACCAGGTGCGAGGCCGAGTTGCTGAGAGGGCTCCCCTTGCGGCTAAGTGCAGTGCACCCCTGGAAGTGGTACAGGGAGTGCAGTGCCCAAAGAAGCACGGTTTGCCAGTTGCTGTGGTTTGATGCGCTGATCTCTGGAAGGTTGCTGGAACAAGCAAGATGCACTGTAGGGCAGATGTACTTGCGGAGTACCAGGTGAACTTGGCAGATGGACAATTCGGAAACAGAACCAGGAGCCGGGCCAGGGGTCATGCACGGTAAATCAGTCAATGTGAGATTCAGGTAGCAGAACTGGACCAAGCCGGGGTCATACACGGTGAGACAGGTTGCAGCAGAGTCAGTGAACCAAGCCCAGATCAAACACAGTGGAGCAGACAAGAGCAGGGTCAGTAGTACAAGCCAGAGGTCAAACCAGGAGATCAGGATAATAGGTTAAGCAAGCCGGGTTGGTAACAGGAGGTCAAAGATCAGAAAGGACAGGAACACAGGGGAGCTGAGGATAATCCAGCAATGCACATGTCTCAGTAGCAGGTTTATATAGGCCAGGAGGCACCATTGCGTATCTGTGTATGCACATTAGCGCTGTCACGCATCTGCGTATGCCCGTTAGCGCTGTTGCTCATCTGCATATGCCTGTTTGCGCAGTCGCATATCTGCGTACGCCAATACGCACAGGAGCGTGCCTGATGTGGCCATGATGGGTGTTGGTAAGATTTCCAGTTCTTTGGTAATTTCCCTAACAAAGGTGAAAGTAAATGGGATACTTTCTCAACCATTCTGCATATGTAACAGGACCAGGCAGAGGTTCCCATTCCCCCCACTCTTATTTGCACTGATGCTAGAGTCTTTCTTGATGAAGATTTAGTAGAACGCAGATGTTAAGTGTGTCCATGTGGTTTCTAGAGAACATAAATGATCAGCCTATGCTGATGACCTATTTTATATTTCCCAACCAAACACTATATTACAATCCTCATTTCCGAGATACAAAGACATGGCCACTCGTTTAATTCTGGTATGGTAAATATAAAAATCCTTCTTATCACAATCTCACCAGACCTGATGTCACAACTTAAACATAACTTCCCGTTCACTTGGAAAGAACATACATTACTCTATTTAGGTACACATATAACCCTGGACCTCAGGTTATTATACTCTTGTAACTATGGAACCCTCTTTTATACCATGGGGCATGACTTGAAGAGTTAGCAGAACTCTACTCTCACGTGGCTGAGGACCCATTAATGTATTCAAAATTTAAAAAATGACCGAGAATTCTCTATTTGTTATGCACAGTACCCATGAGCCTACCACCACTGTTCTTTAGACAAATTTGCAGACTGACTTTTGCATACTCCATACTACGCAGACATAAACAGGATAGAGGACTAGGCCTTCCTGATATTAAGCTGTATTATAAAGCCATGGCATTGGTCTGTGTTCTTAACCGGCATTACAACTCAAAGGATCAAATATGGGTCACCCTTGAGAAGACTATAGATTGTCATAATCTTATCAAAGCACCATGGATTCTGGCAAAGGCAAGGGGCTTGTCTAGCTTGATGTCCCTGTTTGTGCTAGCTACATTAAAAATCTGGGACCAGTTGACTAGTAAAGGAGAATTATCCCAATTGATTTCCCTACTGGACTACTGAGGAGGTTTTCCCTGGTTTCCCCTGGGTGAAGATGTCGCATTCTTTAAATCGTGGGGTAAGGCTGGAAATTCTGGATGTGCTAAGCTAACCCCAACCTGATGCCTCCTACCCTTAAAACAATTAAAACAGTTTTACGGTGGGTTCCCCATGAACACTTGGCTTCACAGGCAATAGACTGATTCATCTATAAAAAAAATACAAATTGTACCCTTCTGACACCCTAACCACATATGAATCTAAGTGTGCCTCAAGTAGGGACTTCCAACACCTCTTATTACAAACATAAAGACTTCCGTTTGCTAATCATCACAAAATCATGTTATGCTCTCACCATCACCCATAGGATTGGAACCTACATACTCCTTACTTCTGAATACACGGTAGTCTCTCTCACAGGTATGACACCTTCTGCCGACCAATAGTGCACTTTCACTTGGCTCTCAAAGATATACGTGTTTCACACAATTTGACCCTCATATACCAAGCTGTGTTACTTGAAATAGGTATTTTTTTACTATAAACGTCTATTTCCCTTTATTTTCTATGCTATTATGTACTATTGCAGCCAAGGAATTTACAACATGTCAGAGCTGAACTCATTAATATACTTTACATCGAAACTTATGCTTGTGTGTTGGAATGATTGACACAAACTCCTTTACTTTTCTTTTTTCTGTAATTCCTATTATTACTGTACTATACAAAACATTCAATAAAAATTGATTATACAAAAAAAGAACAACAACTAGTACTATATGTGTTCTCATGAGATAAATTGCTGGGATAAAGTTAGGTTAACTAGCTTAACTAGTACAAATTGAGGTATAAAGAAAAATCTGTTTAAAAAAAAATACAAAATTGGTTCTGCTTTAGCAGTAATATTTAAAAAAATGACTACATTCTTATCTAGGAAGGAAATATTTTTAGATTTAGAGATATCAAGTAAAGGGTAAAAGGCTGAAAACCATAGAGTAGATTAGTCATTTTTTGAACAGTGTGTTCAAAAGGAGCGTGAAATCAAGTAAAACTAATCCATGACTTCAAGTCATAACAGGAGAGATTTTTGTATGACTAGATCACCATAGGTCGCCACAAATCAAACTGGTTTTGAATTAAAATTTTACCAATGATAATAAAAAAGAAAAACAAGAAGCATTTCTCAACTGAGGTATGGTTTAAACTGATACACATTTAAAGGAAGAGGTCATCAAAAGCAAAATAGTATATTTGCAGGGATCAAACTATTAAGCTTAACTTTATACTTAATACTTAACTTTTTTTAGCAACTCCTACTGCTGTTCAGTGCCTCTCGCTGTAGTGTTCAACAATGGCCAACCAGCACTGATGGATTCTACTTGCCCTAGTAACGTGTTTCCACTGAGGCAATCCTGTGAAATCTTTCACCATGTTTGTCATCGACTGCATCTAGATTTTTGAGGAAAAAGTCCAAATGTGTGAATGCAGAAAATTAATCTTTACTGACATGTTGCTCGTAATTGTGTTGCATGCTGTAAGACAGTGGTTCTCAACTCCTGTCTTTAGGACCCACTAAGAGGCCAGGTTTGCAAGATAACTGAAATACATCACAAGTGATATCATTTGCTGCTCAATGATTGCAGTATTCTAGGCTGCATCTCCCCAAGGTAATACTTAAAATCTAGCCTGTTAGTAGGCCCTGCGGACATGTGTTGAGAACCACTGCTGTAACACGTTTGGCAACCAGCTGAATTTTTCATATGGAATTGCAGCATCAAAGGTTTCAAGTCCCCCTGCACTTGGGATGCGGGGGGCATGTGACTGTCAAAAAAGGGGAGCCTTGAGACCTGTATGGAATGTTCTGGAACCCATTGGTGGGCTATAAAAAGGGGTCTCTGGAGCAGTCTTTTGCCAGTCACCACTGGAAAAAGGACCAGGGTAGAGCTCCGCAAAAGTGCTGTAATACTGCGAGCCAGGAAACCGCGACCTTCACCTCCAGGATGGTATGAAGATGCTACTGATGCAGCTACTAGAGTGTGCTAAAGCGGAGGACAGCAATGAGTGCCTAGCTTTACCGTCAGGAACATTGGGAGAAGAGCAGCAAGAAGACCCAAGAAGCAGAAGGACACCACTCGAAGGCAGCGGCGATGAAGAGGGCCCGGAGGAAAAGGCAGAATGATCCATCCTCAGAGAGGGGGAGGCAGAGTGTCCAAGATATCAGCGTGGTTTTTGGACCAGCGACGGGGAGGAGGAGGCAGAGGCAACAATACAGCTCATTGGCATCAGAGGTAAGGGAGAGCGGCCCCGCAGGTCCAGTATCACCAGTCAAAGGAAAGAGGGCCGGTGACGTCATGAGAGGCGGCACGATCAACAGGCAGAGCGGAGAGCGACCGGAGAGCTTGATTGGTGGGCAGTCCCCTAGGAAACGAGCAATGCCGAGAATGCCGGAGAATACACTCAGGGTGCCAGCAGGCTCCAGAAGAGTGAGAAAGCAGGGAACAGCAATTAGTGGTGCCCAGTAGCAGCCCTCAGCGCAGAGCCACCAATCAGAAGAGCAGGTAGATGCTGCTGAATTTGAGAGAGACATAGTAGGTGAGTGCAATATGATGCATGTGTTGAATAACCTTTCAAATTCACTAGCAAGTGGTAAAAAACCTTTCTACTACTAAAAATCCATTTAGCAAGATGAGTGATATGCAAGATGCAGCTGCTGCTGTATGGTCTGTTCCTCATGATTTTCAGGAGCATTGTGTGCCTCAGTATACAGCTACAAATTCGCCATCTCAGTTGAATGCACAGGTACCGGAAAATATTGAAAATACCGTATATACTCGAGTATAAGCTGAGTTTTTCAGCCCTTTTTTTTTTTTTTACGTTTTTTATTGAACAATTTACATTTGGAACATAATTCTGCAAGTTACAAGGCAATACTGGAGAAATGCATAAAACAAATAAATGTGGCTTATACATATATAGGCACAGTAGATCAAAAAACTTGTTCAGATTGAACACTGGATTCAGTGACTATCAATAAGTGGAAAACCCTATGTCCACGCTATTCATGGAATTGCACGCTAGAAGGATGTATAGTATTACGGACCATCAGTGCATGTGTCTGCGGACTCAAGCCATCGATCCCAAATTTTGTAGTACTTATCTGGACAACCTCTGTTGATGTATATGAACTTTTTGTAGGGAAGAGTGTTATTTATATCTAGTTTCCAATCGTTGAAGCTGGGGGGAGTGGGTCTCATCCACTGTCTGGCTGTAATTTTTCTAGCATTAAACAATGTTTCATGCAAGAATGTTTTAGTGAATTTGTCCATCTCAGAGTCGGGGAATATCCCCAGTAAGCATTGTTTGGGGTCCAGGGTCAATGGGGATCCCATGTCATCATGGAGGAAGTCAACAATCTGCTTCCACAGACCCTGAAGGACCGGGCACGCCCAGAGTAGATGGAAGAATGTGCCCGTCGCTGGGTTACACATTGTGCACAAGGTAGAAATCTGTTGTCTAAAGCGGGCGATTCTTAGGGGGGTGAGATATGCTCGGTGCACCACGTATAACTGGGTCAGCCTGTCAGAGAGCTTGGGGGATACAGTCTTGCACGAGTCAAGTGCTTCACTCCACTCCTCATCCTCCAGTGGGCCCACCTCTCTTTCCCATCTTGGTTTAAGGCTGTAAGCTAGCGTGGTAGATGATGGGGTGAGAAGCATGACATAAAAATCAGAGATCAGCTTTCGCAGGTCCACACCCTTAACCACTGCCATAATAACATTGGGTGTAGATTGTGGCAAAGGCTGGCGAAACTGAGCTTGGGCTGCGTGACGCACCTGGAAGAATCTAAAAAGCATAGAATTGGGCAGCAGGAACTCATTTTGGAGGTCCTCAAAGTTTTTAAGTGTGCCATCGGAAATTATGTGGTGCAAATAATATATTCCATATTCGCACCATATCTCTGTGTCAAGGATCAAGAGAAACTCTGATGCCACGTACACACGATCATTATTCACGGCGATTAATAAACCGCCGTGAATAATGTCATTTAAAACGGGGGAACAGCTTGTTCCCCACACACGGTCGTTTTTCACGTCATTTTTTCTCTTGACGAGAAAAACGACCATCTGTGGGCTCCGCGGCAGTGTTTCCCCTATGGGAAACACTGCCGCGGAAAACATGCCGAAAAAAACGACGAGAAAAATTAGAACATGTTCTAATTTTTCTCGTCGTTTTTAATGCCGTTTTTCTTGTCGAAAAAAACGACAGAAAGCCCACAGACTATCGTTTTTCTCATCGAATGGGAAAAATTTCGTTTTTTTCGACGATAAAAATGGCCGTGTGTACGCGGCATCAGAGTAGTCTATTGTGCCATAAGGGGGTATAATTGTTGTGTTTAGGGGTCGTTAATGTTTTAGTGGTGATGTCCCATACGCGCCTATATTGGTACAATAGGGACCCACGGTCTCTATTGGAGTTATTCTTCCCACTATGTCCCACTGCAATTGCAGTGAGTGGGTCAGTGGTCAGTTGTGCCCACCGTGGACAGAGGAGGGTGAGGAATCTGAGTCTGTCGGTTTTATCTATGTGGTATAGTTAAGACAGTTGGGACACGAGGTAATAAAGATTTAAGTCAGGGAGGGCTGTTCCACCTAGGTCAGTAGGGTTCTTAAGGACTCTCCAGGCCAGCTTGTGTCTGTTGGTACCCCAAATAAACGTCTTGAGTATGGCCTCCATTGACTTGAAAAATTTCAAGGGTAAGTATACGGGTGTGTGCCAGAGTATATACAATATTTTAGGAAATAATATCATTTTAACAATGTTAATGCGGCCCCACACACCGAGCGGTAGTCTTGCCCATACCTGGGTTCTAGACTTGATGAGATCGAAAAGGGGTTCTATGTTCAGGGATATATAGTCAGCCGGTGTTCTATTCACCAATACTCCAAGATATTTAATAGTGTTCACTCGCTGGAGTGGTAACTGTGCCTGTAGCTTGGGAGAAGGGAAACTATCCATAGGCAATATTTGAGATTGCTCCCAATTAATTTTAAGGCCAGAGAACTGACCAAAGTGTTCAATCGTATGTAACGCCTTCCGAAGAGATTTGGCAGAGTCGGCCAGGTATAGTAGCGTGTCGTCTGCGTATAAGCTAATTTTTTCAGTCAGGGAACCAAGGCAGAGACCCTGAATCTCGGGGTCCTCTCTAATGGAGATTGCAAGGGGCTCCGCCGCCAAGGTGTAGAGGAGCGGAGACAGTGGGCAGCCCTGTCTAGTGCCCCTGGATAAGTCAAATGTCTGGGAGGCCCTCCCGTTGGCCACTACTTTACCCCTGGGTGCCAGATATAATAATTGAACCCACTTAATAAATTTAGGTCCAAAACCAAAGCCACGGAGGCATCCCCAAAGGTACCGCCACTCCACTGAGTCAAAGGCCTTGGCAGTGTCCAAAGCCACCACCACCCGGGACCCAACATTAGTATGTGTCGCTTGTAAGTTAATATACAATTTTCTGAGGTTGAAGGAGGTCTTACGCCCTGGCAAAAATCCAGCTTGGTCAGCATGGATCAGGGTTAGAATCACTTGGTTAAGGTGTAGGGCAAGTACTTTAGCCAGAATCTTTATGTCTACCTGGAGGAGCGATATTGGTCTATAAGATTCCGGGAGGCCTGGGTCCTTGCCTGGCTTAGGTTTGAGGATAATTACCGCCACGCCCATCGATGGGGGTAAGGTGAAATTGTCAAATAGATGGTTGAAGAGGGACAATAACTTGGGGGCAAGTATCTTGATGTATTGGGCGTAAAATTCTATGGGCAACCCATCTGAACCCGGGGCCTTGGATTTGGCGAAGCTCCCAATCGCTTTTTATTTCGTCGAGTGTAAGAGGTGTGTCTAGCATAGCCATTTGGGCATCGTCTAGCTGTGGAAAGATGATTTCCGCCAGTAGATCTTCCAATTGAGAGTCAGTGGTAGAAACCTGGGACGTATAGAGTTGAGAAAAGAAGTCCCTAAATTTGGAAGTGACAGCCTGGGGTTCCGTAATCTTTTCCCCATTAGGACCAGTGGGGGAAATGACAGTAGTGGGTCTATCCTCACTATGTGCTAAGTAGGCCAACAGTTTACCCGCTCTCTCCCCATGTTCATACAATTTTTGTCTGGCAAAGAAAAGTTTTTTCCTGGCCGTCTCGTGTTGTAGCTGATTGACCACCCTTGTTTGTAACCTGAGTCGGGCAGCTCCAGCAGGAGAGGGGTTCGACATGTATCCCTGTTCAGAGGAGGACAGATCCCGCATTGCCCTGTCCAGTACGGCTGATGAATTAGCCTTCAGCCTGTTGATAAAGGAGGTCAGAGTCAGATGTGCATGTAGTTTGAAGGCTTCCCATACTACGTCTGGGGATGCAGATCCGTCATTCTCTAAAAAGTAAGTTCTCCAACTGTTACCAAGCTCGTCATCCTCCAACAACAGGGTGAGCCAAAACGGATTCAGGCGCCACGTACGGGGCGGTTTGTCTAATGGGATGGAGAGGCTAATGAAATATGGGCTATGGTCTGAAAGTAATCTGGGGGCAAATTCAGCTCCCAGTAATCTTGGGGCAAGGGTACTAGAAATAAATATAAAATCTATATGGGACATGGTGTTATGGGTAGTTGAGAAACAGGAGTAAGCTCGGGTGAGCGGGAATTTAAAACGCCAGGTGTCAGTGAGATTAAAGGAAGAGATAAGTCGGGAGAATCTAGTGTGGGTTGGAGCTGTAGTAGATAATGGTGAGGGCGACAGTTTGTCTAATGTAGGGTTCAACGTAGCGTTAAAATCCCCCAGCCACACCGCCTGAATCGAAGGATGTCGAGTCATATATAGCAAGCCCTCTGTGACTATAGTAGAATTAAATGGTGGAGGTACATAGAATGCCATCAGTAGGAAAGGTTCACCATACAATTTAACAGAAAGAAAAACATAGCACCCCTGTGGGTCAGACTGAACATCACACAGCTCAAAATGTACCATCTTGGCAATCAAAACTGAGACTCCGCGGGCGTGGGACAAGTGGGATGAATGATATGCCCACCCGATCCACGGCCAGTGGAGTGCCATCTGGAGCCGACCCTCAACGTGTGTCTCCACTAACACCACAATGTCGGCTCGTTGTTTTTTGAGAAATGAGAAAACTGCAGATCTCTTTACCTTGTCCCCAAGCCCACTCACATTCCAAGTGAGCAGTTTTATTGATGCCATAATTCAAACATTAAAACATATCGTGGGACAGTAGCATTACATGAATACAAGGTTTGCCATCTATGCAGTATCAATGTAAGCATGCACTTCGTTGTATTGCATTCCATCAATAAAAAACGAACCTCCCCCTCCCCCCTCCCCACCCTGCATCTTCCCTAACTGATGCGGGTATGTTCCCAAAACCAAAAGAAAGTAACAACCGGTAGCAGATAAAACCAAAATATCTTGCTGTTACGTAAAAGATCTGCAGCAATCGCCTCACATGGGAGGTGTGGAAGATCCAATGCCCGCAAATAAAGAGCAACAGGCTCTTCTTGTACTGTGAACCGGAAGTACAGTGCGGGGTCGATGGTATATAAAGTTCCGCAGTCACATAATAAAGAGATGCGTGTTCCGGTTGCGGGGGGGCGAAAATTCGCTGTGTTAGGCATGTGGAGTGTAGGACTGATTGTGCTCCGCAATTACAGTCTCCAGGGTAGTTACATGGATCAACCAGTCAGTGGGGGCCCTGAGTATGGGAGACCCCCTCTGCAGGTTACAATTGAAAGAGGATTATAGCAGGGGAAGGCAAAAGGGGGTCCCAGGGATCGCGGCCCTGCGGAGGCCACCGTACGAGCGGAGGACGGTGGATTTGCGGCCACGGATGTTCAGGGTCCCCAGGGGGTCCCGCTGGGCTGGTGCAGGATAATACTGAAGAGCAGGATGGGCTGTACAGGAGTATTGGACGGAGCTCAAATCATGCACGTCCTACTCCATGCTATGTCAGGCCACGCCCCTCTTCAGCCCTGCATTTCCAGCAAACACTGTCATGGACATTCTCTTGTCCGACGTCCGTGATTGGGGGAACACTGAACACAGTGCCTGCTGGGAAACGGAGTCCGAGAACGAGAGGATCTCCGTGATAGGCGCAACACTCAACACAGTGTTTGCTGGAAACGCCTATCATAGAAGGGACCAGAAGAAAGCCGAGAGATTTAAACAATGGACGCCGGCCGCGGAATAAGATTTTCAGGTACACTGACTGACTCGGGCACAGGGAGGCTGCAATGGACGCAGTAAGGTGGCACAGTGAGGTGGCAATGGGCACAGTGAGGTGGCAATGGGCACAGTGAGGTGACAATGGGCACAGTAAGGTGGCACAGTGAGATGGCAATGGGCACAGTAAGGTTGGGCAATTGACACAGTGAGGTGGCAATGGGCACATTTCCCCCCCTAGGCTTAAACTCGAGTCAATACGTTTTCCCAGTTTTTTGTGGTAAAAGTAGGTACCTCGGCTTATACTCGGGTCGGCTTATACTCGAGTATATACGGTAAGTAATTCCTTGCATACTTTCTCCTTTGGGATTTCCTCTATCTGATTCAGTAACGGAGAAATTTTAAAAGGGAGAATACTGTATATAGATATTTTGTCTCTTCTACCATCTAATAAATAGGGATGAGCCGAACACCCCCCTATTCGGTTCACACCAGAACATGCGAACAGGCCAAAAATTTGTTCGAACACACGAACACTGTTAAGGTCTATGGGACACGAACATGAAAAATCAAAAGTGCTAATCTTAAAGGCTAATATGCAAGTTATTGTCATAAAAAGTGTCTGGGGACCTGGGTCCTGCCCCAGGGGACATGTATCAATGCAAAAAAAAGTTTCAAAAACTGCAGTTTTTTCGGGAGCAGTGATTTTAATAATGCTTAAAGTGAAACAATAAAAGTGAAATATTCCTTTAAATTTTGTACCTGGGGGTATAGTATGCCTGTAAAGTAGCGCATGTTTCCCGTGTTTACAACTGTCCCTGCACAAAATTAAATTTCTAAAGGAAAAAAAGTCATTTAAAACTACTAGCGGCTATTCATGAATTGTCGGGTCCCAGGAATACAGATAAAAGTCATTGAAAAAAACGGCAGGGGTCCCCCCCACAGTCCATTACCAGGCCCTTTGGGTCTGGTATGAATATTAGGGGAACCCCAAATCCCCCAAAAAAACGTAGGGGTTCCCCCAAATTCCATATCAAGCCATCCAAGTTTGGTATGGATATTAAGGGAAACCACGCCCCCAATTTTTTAAAAAATGGCGTGGGGTCCCCCCACAAAAATCCATACCAGACCCTTCAGGTCTGGTATGGATTTTAAGGGGAACCCCGCACCAAAATTTTTAAAAAAATGGCGTGATAAGAACGGATGACCCCGCCCCGTGACATCACGGGGTCACCCATCCTTATCATAGGGAACCCTGGGGGTTCCCTATGATAAGGACGGGTGACCCTGCCCCCTCTTACGCGTCATGGGGGTTTCATTCCTGCTGGAGAGGGGAGACTGCAGCGTCGCTGGAAAATGGATCATCCTTGGACATCGACGGGATTACATCGCTGGAATTTTTATTTTATTTTAAATAAAGGACTTGTCCAACTGTGTCTGTGTGTTTTTTACAAATTTTTACACTTTCTTTGTGAAATGGTAGGGGAATAATGTACCCCGTTACCAATTCACATAGAGGGGGGCGGGATCTGGAGTTCCCCTTTGTTAAAGGGGGCTTCCAGATTTCGATAAGCCCCCCGCTTGCAGACCCCCACAACCACCGGGCAAGGGTTGTGGGGATGAGGCCCTTGTCCTCATCAACATGGAAACAGCCTCCCCATGTTGAGGGCCTGGTACAGTTCAGGAGGGGGGGCGCTTTCTTGTCCCCCCCTCTTTTCCTGCCAGGTTGCGTGCTCGGATAAGGGTCTGGTATGGATTTTTGGGGGGACCCCACGCCATTTAAAAAAAAAAATGGTGCGGGGTTCCCCTTAATATTCATACCAAACCTGAAGGGCCTGATATGGAATTGGGGGGACCCCCACGTTTTTTTTTGTTTGTTTTTTTTGTTCGGGGTTCCCCTTAATATTCATACCAGACCCAAAGGGCATGGTAATGGATTGTGGGGGGGGACCCCTGCCATTTTTTTTCAATGACTTTTATCTGTATTGCTGGGACCTGACAATTCATGAATAGCCGCTAGTAGTTTTAAATGACTTTTTTTCCTTTAGAAATTACATTTTGTTCAGGGACATTTGTAAACACAGGAAACATGCGCTACTTTACAGGCATACTATACACACTCCCCAGGTACGAAATTTAAAGGAATATTTCACTTTTATTGTTTCACTTTAAGCATTATTAAAATCACTGCTCCCGAAAAAACGGCCGTTTTTAAAACTTTTTTTTGCATTGATGCATGTCCCCTGGGGCAAGACCCAGGTCCCCAAACCCTTTTTATGACAATAACTTGCATATTAACCTTTAAAATTAGCACTTTTGATTTCTCCCATAGACTTTTAACAGTGTTCCGCGGCTTTTCGAATTTGCCACGAACACCCCAAATTGTTCGCTGTTCGAGTCGAACTCATGTTCGACTCGAACATAAAGCTCATCCCTACTAATAAAGAAATCTTATATGAAAGTGATAAAGAAAGGTCAGAAGAAGATAAAAGTAGACCGTTTAGATCTTTCAATAATTGGCTCCAAGCTTTTTGTATTTATTCCGGTATAATATGTGAGAAATTTCCTAATAAAGTCCTGGTTCATTTCAGCATATTGACATAATACTGGAAGCTTACAAAAATGTTGGTGGCTTAGCATGGTACTATTATGATGAAGCCTTTAGACAAAAGTTAGCAGTACATCCCAATCTGGATTGGAGTAGTAAGGATGTAGGCCTCTGGCTAAATCTATTCTTGCCTCAAAAAACGATACCTCAAAAACAGTCTACTAATACCTACTACTCCTTCACATGGGTATAAGAAGGGAATCTGCTTCGCATTCAATGATAGCCATTGCAAATGGCTTGCCAATTGTCGATATCGGCATGAATGCACCTTTTGTGCTGGGGCTCATTCCGTAAATAAATGTTTTTAAAATTGCCATTGACTACACATCAGAATATGAAAAATCTCAGTCTCCAGTGAGATTGAAAAAAATTTACATTGGTTGGAAATGTGTCCACACCAACAGAAAGCACAACTGTTAATTGATGGTCTTAAGAATGATTTCTTTATCCCTGGTTTTAACGAAACAGGTTGCAAAAATGTGGATAATTGAAAAAATGTATATGAACTATCAGATGTAATTATAGAAAAACTGGTTAAATAATTAAAAGCTGGAATGATTGTGGGGCAGTTTAACCACTTTTCTACCTCCCGCGTCAAATGACGGCGGGACGAAGACCCTCTCGTTCTGGGCGGACGTCATATGACGTCACGCCTTCCCGAGCCACTAGAGGACGCGCGCCCGCCGCATCACTGGGGACCCGATGCGCGTGCCCGGCAGCCACAATAGCCGCCGGGCACCCGCGATTGCCCAGTAACTGAGCAGGACCGTGGATCTGTGTGTGTAAACACACAGATCCACGTCCTGTCAGGAAGAGGAGACCGATGGTGTGTCCCTTGTACATAGGGACACCTATCGGTCACCTCCCCCAGTCAGTCCCCTCCCCCCACAGTAGGAATCACTCCCTAGGGAACACATTTTACCCCTTGATCGGCCCCTAGTGTTAACCCCTTCCCTGCCAGTCATATTTATGCATTTTTATAGCAGGGATCGCTGTATAAATGTGAATGGTCCCAAAAATGTGTCAAAAGTGTCAGGCGCAATATCGCAGTCACGATAAAAATCGTTGATCGCCGCCATTACTTGTAAAAAAAATAAATAATAAAAATGCTATAAATCTATCCCCTATTTTGTAGCCACTATAACTTTTGCGCAAACCAATTAATATACGCTTATTGCAATTTTTTTTTTAAATGGATATTTATTATGGCAAAAAGTAAAAAATATTGTGTTTTTTTCAAACTTGTTCCTCTTCTTTTGTTTATAGCGCAATAAATAAAAACCGCAGAGGTAATCAAATACCACTAAAAGAAAGCTCTATTTGTGGGGGAAAAATGATAAAAAATTTATTGGGGTACAGTGTTGCATGACTGCACAATTGTCATTCAAAGTGTGACAGCGCTGAAAGCTGAAAAATGGCTTGGGCAGGAAGGGGGTGAAAGTGCCCCGTATTGAAGTGGTTAAAGACCCACCGTTTAAAAACTCTAGGTTATCCCCATTAGAATTACATAGCCAAAAAAAGATCCAAATGAATTCAGAATTATTCATCATCTTTCTTTTCCCAAGGGAGGTTCCCTTTATGATCAGATGCCGGAAGAACTTTGTCATGTGTCATACTCCTTATTTCAAGAAGTAATTGATATGTTGCAAAGTTTAGGGCATTCAGCTTTATTGGTCAAGGCAGATATAAAATCTGCTTTTAGCTTATTATCAATTCTTCCATTGTGTTTTAACAATTTAGGATTCCAGTTTGAAGTGCAATACTTTTTGGACCTTTTTCCACCAACAGGTTTTTTCCTTTTCATGTGCCTAGTTTGAATGTTTTTCAGTATTTTTTGGAATGGGTATTAAAAACGGAATCTGGATATCCATCTATAGTACACTACTTGGGTGATTTTTTGTTTTTAGGTCATAGTACCTCTAATGTATTTTTAAATCATTTATATACATTTTTTGACATGTGTAATTATTTTGGGATTCCGTACGATAAGACATGTTTTTCATTAACACATTTAGAGTATTTAGGAATATCAATAGATACGGTTGCCATGGAGTTCCGTCTACCAGAAGAAAAATGATCAGAATAAGGGAAATGCTGATAAGAAAAAAAGTAACCCTTAAAGAAATGCAAACATTATAGGGATTGTTGGCTTTTCCAACAATAATTCTTCCAATAGGAAAGATATTTTCTAGAAGATTATATCTAGCTATTGCTGGGCTAAGACATGAACTCATGTCAGAGTTTCAGTCAATATGAGAGAGGATTTGTTAGTTTGGGAATTTTTTTTGCAACATTTCAATCGGACATCCCTTTGCCAAGATCAATTTATTTTAGACTCAGATTTTTATTTGGCAATGGATGCAGCAGGTTCTATTGGCTTTTGAGCAATATGGCGTCATCACTGGTGCACTGGCCAATGGCTGGGTAAGTGGATTTCTTTGGATCTCACCAGAAACATAGTTTTACCTGAATTATTCCCGATATTAGTTTAAATTGACGTCTGGGGTGAATTTTTTAAGAACAAACTAATTCTAGTGAGTACAGATAATAATGGTGTCCTTTATGCAATAAACTGCTTATCTTCGTTTTTAAATGTTTGGGTTTCAATATTTGGTTAAAAGCTAAGCATATTAAGGGAGAATCGAACATTCTGGCAGATGCACTCTCTCATTTCCAGATAAAAGATTCTTCGAGCTTATGCCAGAAGCAGACAGGAGAGGAGCATGTTACCTTTTACATCTATGGGAACTAATTTGGTAAATAACTTTATCCAAAATTCCTTGGCACCATCAACTCGGGATGTTTATTCTACAGCATGGTTAATGTGGATACAGTTCTTGAACAATTTTAATCTTCCTATGTTAATGTTTCCATGCTCCGTCATTATTTTTTCGTACCTCATTTGCGTTGGTTAAATGCTATTGATTTAAAACTACTTGCAAAAATACGTAATCAATAGAATGTTAGAAAAATTAATGTCTTTAGGTTGCTGATTCTCATTTCGGCATTCTGACTTAGAAGGAGGAATTCCAGGCCTATACAAAGATTATAAAACACATCTTTCTAATATTGGCTTAGACATATTAAATAATTATTTTCAAACATGCATGAAAAACAAAAACAAAAAATGCATTTAAAGCATCACCTATGAAAAATTGGAGGTACCACAGCTTGTCTCTTCACAGGCACGCACAATTTTAAGTCATGACTGGCATCTACTTACTCAACTAAAATTAATTTTAGTGTAATTTTGTTTTCTGAAAATTTACATTTTGTAAATGGCTACACAAATATTGTGTGACATAAAAATTCCAACAGCCACCATTTTATTGCCTCATGTCCCTGCTTTTAGAAAATGTATAATGTTTGGGGTTCTAAGTAGTTTTCTAGCAAGCATTGATAAACTTTACCAGGTGTGGTAAAGAAAAAATAGATAAAAAAATGAAAATACTCTGCCTCCATGGGAGGCGTCCTCCATGGGGGGCAGGGTCACTCGGTTGCGTCATCAGGTGGCTCCGCCCTTGCCTATATAACAGCTGTCACTGCCATGAGACAGCAGTCGGCGGGACGCCTCCCATCGAGGCAGAGGTTTTTTTCAATTTTTCGGGTGCCGTGATTGAAGATGGAAGGACTTGTCAAAAACTGTGTATTGTGGTTTTTACTTTTTGGGTGAATGGGTAGGGTATAATGTACCCCATACCCATTCACATAGGGGGAGGGATCTAGGGGCCACATAGGCAGTCTTCAAGGGATCCCAGATCCATAGCAAATTCAATCAGTTACATCAACATCAGGGGCTTGATAGCTGCTGATCCAGGACTGATTAATTTTTATGAATATGAGCCTATCAACTGAATCTGTGGACATGCGCACTCTTTGATCCATTACAAACCCTCCAGCAGCACTAAATGTGTGTTCAGAAAGCAAGCTGGATGCAGGAAAGGCCAGTAGCTCGATTGCATATTGAGCAAGTTCTGGCCAGTGGTCCATCCTCAAGACCCAGTAACCCAGTGGATGCTCTGTTGGAAAGGCCTCCAAGTCTTGCTCTTTCCCCTAGATATTCCTGCACCATACAATGCAGACGCTGGGGATGGTTGCTTGAACCTATCAGATCTTGGCGCTGAGGACTGAAAAATTGTTTAAAGGCCACCTTTTCCACCGCTCTTTCTGACCAAACGAAACCTCAGAAACACGTTGTCCAGCACCAGGAAATGATAACCTCTCAGGGTCTGGAAAGGCATTAAACAAACTTTTCTTCAAGGCCTCTTGAAGATGTTTCATCCTCTGCAAAGGCAGGATGAGTTCTGCAACTTTACCCTTGTAACGTGGATCAAGAAGGGTTGCCAGCCAGTAATGATCCCTCTCCTTGATACCACAAATCCTAGGGTCCTTTCCCAGGCTTTGCAGAATCAGGGAGGCCATTCAGCGTAAGTTTGCAGAGGCATTAGATTCTGAGTCCTCTGGGTCACTAAGGATGATATTATCCATAACTACCTCCTCCCAGCCACGTACAACTTCTTGGGTTTCTGGGGACTGAAAACAATCCCTTGAAGACTGCTGCATGTTATCCTCTGCATCCATGCTGACACAATCCTCCTCCTCTTCCTCTTCTTCTTGTGTGCTCGGTGGCTCCGCAGGAATGCTATATGTATAAAGGGGGCCTTGAGAGGAAAGGAAGTCCTCTTCCTCCCACTGTTTTGCCTCATGGGGTTCTGTCCATGGTTCCACGAAGTGTGTGCTCCAGCAGGAAGACTAGAGGAACAGTGTCACTGATGCATGCATTGTCGCTGCTCACCATCCTTGTGGCCTTCTCAAATGGTGACAGGACAGTGCATGTATCCTTAACCAGTAGCCAATTTTGTGGCGAAAAGAAGCCAAGCTCCACTGACCCTTTCCTGGTGCCATACTTGCACAGGTACTCATTGATGGTTCTCTGCTGTGTGTGCAGCTGCTGCAGCATTGCCAATGTTGAGTTACACCTGGTGGGCATGTCACAAATGAGGCAGTTGGTGAGCAGGTTGCATTCCCATTGAATGTCAGTCAGCTGAGCACTGGCATTGTATGAGCAACGGAAATGACCACAGACTTTTCTGGCCTGCCTCATGAGATCTTGTAAGGCTGGGTACCTGGTCAAGAAACGCTGCACCACCAAATTCAGAACGTGTGCCAAACATGGAACATAGGTCAAGTGTCCATGTCAGAGGGCGGAGAGAAGGTTGGTGCCATTGTCGCATACAACCAATCCTGGCTCAAGCTGCCATGGCGTCAACCACCTCTGAACCTGCTCCTGCAGAGACAGAATCTCTGCCCCAGTGTGGCTTCTGTCCCCTAGGCAGACCAACTGAAGCACTGCATGGCATCTTTTAGCCTGACTGCTTGCGTAGCCCCTTAAACGCTTATAGAGCACTGCTGGTTCAGAGGACAATTCTGCAGAAGAGGCCATAGAAGAAGAGGAGGGGGTGGAGCAGAGAGCTGTGGCAGAATCACCACCAGCTTTTAGGAGGCATGGTGGCGGAACAAGCACAAACAACACTGAACCCTGTCCTGCATCCTTCCCAGCTGCCAGCAGAGTTACTCAGTGCACCATGAAGGAAAAGTAAGGTCCCTGCTGTAATCTACCTGTGGTAAGTAGTGTCCGAAGTGGAGCTTGTATGCTGAGCATTCCGACGAAAATGTAGTCAAGCAGGTCAAGTTGGCAACAGATCAGGCAAAGTGGTACAAAAATCGAAATCCAAAGAATGTTTAGGCAGGCAGGGATCATACACGAGCTGACGGTGAAGTACCAAATCAGGCAGAGGTTCAATACACATTAGTCAAAATCACAGAGCTATTACTATACCCAGGGAGCAAGTCCAAACAAACAGACACTGAATAACAAGAAGTGCTGCTATTTATGGGCTTTTTGATTGTACATTGTCCGCAGCTGGCAGCAGGTGGGGTTAGTGAGTCCAAGGCAATGCATCAAGATGGGAGAACATTGCAATAACTCCAGAGCTCCTCCGTGGCACAAAAGGTAAGACTGCAGCTGTGGGACCAGGAACATACCGGTTTGAAGACATCCAGGTACATGACACCTGCCCATGCCTGCTGGACCATGAGTCAGCGGTATTATGAACCTTGCTGCTCACCGCCCTGTCCAACGAGGCCAAAACATTGCCTTCTACATGACGGTAGAGAGCCGGTTGGCATTACGTGAAAAGAATGCAGCACATTCCACAAATCCACGAAAGGGGCAGAGTCTACCAGCTGAAAAGGCAGCAGTTGCAGTGCTAGAAATTTGGCCAGGCTAGGATTTAGACGCTGAGCATGTGGATGGCTTGGACAGAATTTCTTTTTACGGTTCAGCAACTGGGGTAACTAAATTTGCCTGCTGAAATCAACTGGCAGATTGGCTGAAAGTGCTTGTGGCACCTATTGCTATACCTTCATTCCTCTCAGTGCAGGTTTTTGAGAGGACTGGAGGTATAGTAGGGTTTGAGATCCCAGATGAGGAGCAAGGAGAAGTCCGACTTTTTCTATGATGTGGGTCTTTCAGGTGCTGTTGCCAACAGACTGCATGGCAGGTCATCATATGTCTGGTCAAGCATGTGGTACCCCAGTGGCTTCTGTTCTGGCCATGCTTGATCCATTTCAGACATAGGTTGCAAACAGCAATGGTGCAATCTGCTGCACATGTGTCGAAAAAAGCCCAAACCAAGAAACTTTTGCAAGTCAGCGGGGAGTCAGCAGCGCCCTTCCCCCTGCAGAGCTCTGTGGTGTGATGCAATAGGGTGGCTGCCTGGAATCGACACTATGGTTGAATAATTGTGGTGACTCCTATGTGCATGATAGTGGGGCTATGGAAGGAGTAACTGTGGACAAGGAGCCGGTGGAATAGGCCGCTTTGGCAACTGCGTTGGAAGGCAAACTACTATGAGCCTGGGTGACAGAGGATGAGGAGGATGAGGACAGCTTTGTTATCCACTCCACCAACTCTTCTGCATGTTGTTGCTCAATAACACGCCTGCAGCAGAAAAAAAGGACAAGCGTGCCCCACGGCCACCTGCAGAGGATGCACCATGTCCATGACCACCACTGTTGGCTGCTTGCCCTCTTTCAGTGGCCTGTGAGCATCTGCCTCTCCTTGGTGTCCTTCCGGTCATGATATTTTCTTTTAACACAGCACTACACTGTATTATATACTATACACCGCCTGCACTGTATTAGAAACTGTACACCGGCTGCATTGTTTTATATACTGTGTACAAAGCCTGAAGTGTATTAGAAAATGTACACACTTTATTATATACTGTGTACACCACCTGCATTGTATTAGTAACTGTACACTGGCTGCACTGTATTATATACTGTGTACACCACCTGAAGTGTATTAGAAATTGTACACACTGTATTATAAACTGTGTACACTGCCTGAAGTGTATTAGAAACTGTACACCACTGAATGCACTGTATGTATAGGCTACACTGAATGCAGAGTATATAAATATCTATATATATAGATATAGATATATATCTATATATATAGATATATATCTATATACTATATATAGATATATATACTAGACTAGTGAGACGAAACCGGTCAGGACAATTCCACTGCTGCCATATTTTATACTAAGTGCTTGAATTTACTCTGCTAAATGTGAGTTTACCAGTTTTTAAAATACATTTATGCATCTATTTTATGGAATTACGCAATGTGGCTTTTTCTCTTTTCTTATTCCCCAATAAACATCACATCGGTATGAGCTTCTATACCATCCATCGCTGTATTAACTACTTTTGTGGATTGGGCTAATTATGTTCCTACGGAGTGTGTTTCTTCAGATACCCGGACCCCACACAGTTCACTTGCTGAGGAGTACCCATTCTCTGTCCGGTTGGTTTAACCACACAAGCCTTATTTGACTCAGGAAAACGTATGTTTTCCTGAGTCTAATACATCCGGTAAGCCTGCACTTTTATCGGTGGTGGGTCATCACAAACACTTCAATAATCCCTGATCACTGCATAAGAAGTCTGCATAAGCATTCACATTTGTTGGTGTTCTGATTTTATTTTTTCCATGTTGTTACATGGTGGACTACTTTTTGTTTAGTTCCTATTCAACCCATATGGACTTCAAAGTTATTGCATGTGTTATGAATTTATGTTTGCACTATAATTTTCACATTGTTTACTATTCATAGTGAACTGTTCATTTTTGTGTGTATAATTGCATTTTATTATAGTCATTGAAGCGCTGCACTTTTATTTACTATATATATATATTAATACACTGCCTGAAGTGTATTATATACTGTAAACTGCCAAATGCACTGTATATACAGTTGTGCTCATTAATTTACATACCCTGGCAGAATTTATGATTTCTTGGCCATTTTTCAGAGAATATGAATTATAACACAAAAACTTTTCCTTCACTCATGGTTAGAGCCGGTTCACACCAGGGCGACTCGTCAGGCGACTCAGTCGCCTGACATGTCTCGTCCCACGCTTTTCAATGGAACCGTTCTAAGTAAGAGCGACTCAGGTCGCTCCGACTTAGAAAAAGGTTCCTGTACTACTTTTGGGGGCGACCCAAGGCGACCTGCATTGACTTCTATACAGAAGTCTTATGCAAATCGCCTCGCGGGCGTCTCAAGTCGTCTTGAGATTGCGCCGCCGAGGTCGCCCCACAAGTCGTGCCGCGTTGCGCCGCCCTGGTGTAAACCGGGTCTTAGTGTTTGGCCTTTTATTATCAATCAACTGTGTTTACTCTTTTTAAATCATAATCACAACAGAAACTACCCAAATGACCCCGATCAAAAGTTTACCCCAGTTCTTAATACCGTGTATTGCCCGCTTTAACATCAATGACAGCTTTTGTGGTATTTGTGGATGAGGCTCTTTATCTTCTCAGATGGTAAAGCTGCCCATTCCTCTTGGCAGAAAGCCTCCAGTTCCTGTAAATTCTTGGGCTGTCTTGTATGAACTGCACGTTTGAGATCTCCTCAGAGTGGCTCAATGATATTGAGGTCAGCAGACTGAGATGGATGTGAGGGGAAAAAAACTGCGCTAAAACCCAAAAAACAAACTAAAAATTTGGTACAAATGACACTATGAATGATAATGACACCACATAGAAGTGATAAAGAAGCGCAAGCTTCAAAACTTTGAATCAAACAAAAAGTGTATGAGTCCATAAACTCAGGACATAAACAATATTCCAATAAGTGTATGAGTCCATAAACTAAGGACATAAACAGTATTCCTTCCCAATGGATGGTACAGGCTGCAGGAACTAACGGTTGACTCCTGAAAACATTCAAGTTCTTCAGAAGATATAAGTATAGGGTACTCTTACCACAGCAGGTGGACTCAGCTATTGTACAACAGTGAGTCAGACACGCTTACGGTCTCAACGACCTGGGTTGATGAGGCAGGTCCTGATGTTTGCCAATGAAAGTCCAGATGAATCGGATGCACTGCAGCACTCTTCTCCACTGGTTGAAGCAGATCTATGAGAACTGGAACGAAATCCGTATGGACTCCCGATGCAACAGGAACAAGCGATGAGGCATAAAAGGAGAAAAAGAAGGCTCCAGATGGTGCAGGTCAATTTAAACCATTCAAGGTTTATTGGATTAAAATTGTCATACAGAGAAACATGACAAAAAAATGGATAAAACATGATCACAAAAAGGGTATTTAAAAGCAATGTGGGATGCAGTAATGCAAGCCCGACACGTTTCGACTAAGAGAGCCGTCAACAGGGGCATCATTTATAGTGTCATTTGTACCAATTTTTCACTGTGATTTTTCAACCAGGAGACTGAGATGGCCACTCCAGAACCTTCACTTTTTTCTGCTGTAGCCAATGACAGGTCGACTTGGCCTTGTGTTTTGGATCATTGTCATGTTGGAATGTCCATGTACGTCCCATGCGCAGTTTCCTGGTTGATGAATGCAAATGTTCCTCCAGTATTTTTTAATAACATACTGCATTCATCTTGCCAACAATTTTGACCAAATTTCCTGCGCCTTTGTAGCTCACACATCCCCAAAACATCAGCGATCCACCTCCATACCTTTCATCATAGGTCTTGTTGACTCCTCTCCAAATGAAGTATTTATGGTTGTGGCCAATAAGCTAAATTTTGGTCTCATTACTCCAAATGACTTTGTACTAGAAGGTGTGAGGCTTGTCTCTGTGCTGTTTGGCGTATTGTAAGCTGGGTACTTTGTGGCATTTGCCTAGTAATGGCTTTCTTCTGGTGCCTCGACCATGCAACCCATCTTTCTTCAAGTTCCTCCTTATTGTGCATCTTGAAACAGCCACACCACATGTTTTCAGAGAGTCCTGTATTTTACCTGTTATTTGTGGGATTTTACTTTGCATCCCGAACAATTTTCCTGGCAGTTGTGGCTGAAAATATAGTTGGTCTACCTGACCGTGGTTTGGTTTCAACAGAATCCCTCATTTTCCACTTCTTGATTAGAGTTTGAACACTGCTGATTGGGATTCTCAATTCCTTGGATATCTTTTAATATCCCTTTCCTGTTTTATACAGTTTAACTACCTTTCCCCACAGATCCTTTGATAATTCTTTTGCTTTCCCCATGACTCAGAATCCAGAAACGTCAGTGCAGCACTGGTGGAAAGATGCAAGGGACTGTCAGGAGTCCAGGAACTCATTGACCTTTTATACACACACACTAATTACAAGCAAAATAGCTCACAGGTGAGGATGGTTACCTTTAATAGCCATTCAAATCCCTTTGTGTCAACTTGTGTGCATGTTATCAGGCCAAAATCACCAGGGTATGTAAAATTTTGATCAGGGTAATTTGGGTAGCTTCTCTTTCCATTATGATTTGAGTAAACACAGCTGATTGATAATAAATGGCTTCAGCCAAACACTAACCATGAATGAAAGAAATGTTTTTTTGTTATCATTCAATATTGTCTGAAAATGGGCAATAAATCATAAATTCTGCCAGGGTATGTAAACTTATGAGCACAACTGTATACGCTACACTGAATGCAGAGTATATATATATATATATAGATATAGATATCTATCTATAGATATAGATATATATCTATATATATATATATATACTTATACTAGACTGTATGTATATATTGATACACTGCCTGAAGTGTATTATATACTGTACACCGCCGAATGCACTGTATATATAGTCTACACTGAATGCAGATTATATACATTATATATATATATATATATATATATATATATATATACTAGACTTTATATATATATATTAATACACTACCTGAATTGTATTATATACTGTAGACATGGGAGCCATCAAAAAATTTGTTTCGTTTCGTTCCGTATAATTTTTTTTTCGTAATTCTCAATTCGTGTACGGAATTTAATTTGGATTCGTACGAAATACGAATTTTGTACGAATCGTTAATATTGAACTCTACAGACTCATGCCGCGTACAGACGATCGGAAATTCCGACAACAAAACCGTGTATTTTTTTTTCCAAAGGATGTTGGCTCAAACTTGTCTTGCATACACACGGTCGCACAAATGTTGTCGAAAATTCCAAACGCCAAGAACACGGTGACGTATAAGACGTACAACGGCACTATTAAAGGGAAGCTCAATACCATAATTCGTATTTTCAGGCGGGGTAGAGTACATTGTTTTCGTTGATTCTGGACACAACTCCTACTTTCGTAACTTTTTTTTGTTTGTTTCTTTCGTATTAGTTGAAAATCGTTATTGGTAGTTTGGATTCGGATAATTTGGATCCGAAATTCGTAAACGAAATTTCGTATGTCGTACAGAATTCGTATTCATAAAAATTCGTAATTCGGATTCGTACAAATGTACGAATTTCGAAAAATTTGTACGAATTTTCGATTCGTACAAAACGAATCGCACATGTCTAATATACTGTACACCATAGGCTACACTGAATGCAGAGTATATATATATTGTGAGGGGGTTAGCTCGGCAGCGGGTGTGTGTGACCCCCGAGATGGGCTCCCCACACAAAAACAGGCCCAGCAAACGGTGGTTGTGGTTTTCAAAATCAAAAAGGTGCGGTTTATTTTCTATTTACAGTGACAAAACACAGCAAAGCAAAAGAAACATAAACAAAATAAATCCTGGTCAACTTGACCTCTGACTAAACATACAGGTTTCCTAACTAACAACTGGGATCAGCCTAGTGCTGTCCTAGTCCCTAAGTCCCTGGTTTTAAATGTCCAAGCAAATAGCCACACAGGCTTTGTCTCACCGCACAGGGGTTCACTCTCCCTAGACAGTCCACACAGGTCTGGTTCCAGGCATGAGCTAACATCTAATGAAGCTGGGAGTTCTTATAGAGGCGTAAATGAGCTGACAAGCTTCAGCTGGTCTCATCAACTCCCTGTCTGTACGACGCCCCACACTCTCCCTAGAGGTATGAGTCATCCATGAGCCCACTAGCCTTATACAACTCTCCACTTAGTTGTATAAGTCGGCGTAAAGCCTGAATCTGGGCGAAATATATCTACCCCCCTGGATGCAACCAGGTGACTTTACCTTCCTGCTGTCACATACCCCCCCCCTCTTGTTTTAACCTCTGGGTTGGAACACCAGCAATCAGGCATTCATGTACTCGAGACAAAGCATCCACATTCCCCATTTGAACGCCAGGGCGATGCTTTACAGTGAAGTTGAATTCCTGGAGGGCCAGGAACCACCTATTCACTCTTCTATTTGTTTCTTTGTTTTGAGCCATCCACTTTAACGGAGCGTGATCCGTAACCATGTCAAAGTGCCTACCTTGCAGGTAGTACCGAAGGGAATCTAGAGCCCACTTCACCGCTAAACACTCCTTTTCAACGGTGGCGTAATTTACCTCATGGGAATTCAACTTCCTGCTGAGGTAAATGACTGGGTGCTCTTCCCCGTTCCAGACCTGGGACAATACTGCTCCTAACCCCACATCTGACGCATCACTTTGTACGACAAAGTCTTTAGAGAAGTCGGGTGAGTACAACACTGGCTGGCTACATAAGGCTTGTTTCAAGAATTGGAATGCTGCCTCAGCCTCGGGGGTCCATTTAATCATGACCGACCCTTTCCCCTTCGTCAGGTTGGTTAGGGGCACAGCCTTAGAAGCAAAGTGGGGAATGAATCGCCGATAATACCCAGCGATTCCCAGAAAGGCTCGTACCTGCTTCTTGCTGTTGGGACGTGGCCAACTCTGGATGGCCTCGACTTTGTTGAGTTGGGGTTTTATTACTCCCCTCCCAATGGTGTACCCAAGATATTTGGCCTCCTCCTGCCCAATGGTACACTTCTTGGGGTTAGCCGTAAACCCCGCTTCCCGAACAGAGTCCAGGACTGCTTGCACTTTTGGCAGATGTGAGGCCCAATCTGTGCTATGGACAATTATGTCATCCAGGTAAGCCGCAGCATACTTCCGATGGGGCCTCAGCATCTGGTCCATTTTCCACTGGAATGTGGCCGGCGCATTCTGTAACCCGAACGGCATTCTTTTATATTGGAACGCCCCGTCTGGGGTTACAAATGCGGTTTTCTCTTTGGCCGACTTGGCCAGGGGGATTTGCCAATACCCTTTTGTGAGGTCAAGAGTCGTCATGTATCGGGCTGTTCCCAGCCGGTCGATCAACTCATCTATACGTGGCATGGGGTAGGTGTCAAATTTTGTAACTTTGTTCAACTGTCGAAAACCGTTACAAAATCGCCAGCTCCCATCCGGTTTAGGCACCAACACAATGGGACTAGACCAATCACTTTGGGACTCCTCTATCACCCCTAAGTTCAGCATTTTCTGTACTTCCTCCCGTATTGCCTCCCGTCGGGCCTCTGGGATCCGATAGGGTTTTAACTTCACCCTTTCACCGGGCGGGGTAATGATGTCATGCTCTACCCCAGATGTTTGTCCCGGCAGCTCAGAGAATACCTCCTTGTTGCGAAGCACAAACTCCTTAACCTCCTGTTGTTGGGGTTGTGACAAGGTGGCTGCTATTCCAACCTCCGGAATCACGCAACCAGTTTGAGCTGGTGACCAAGTGTCTGCGACTAGGGACTCTCTATCCCTCCAGGCTTTCAACAGATTAACGTGATAGATCTGTTCGGGCTTTCGCCTTCCTGGTTGTCTGACCTTGTAATTCACTTCGCTCACTTTTTCCATTATCTCGTAGGGGCCTTGCCATTTGGCAAGGAATTTACTTTCAACCGTAGGGACAAGTACCAGTATCCTATCCCCCTGGGAAAAGGTACGGGTCTTGGCTCCACGGTTGTACACTCTCTGCTGTGCTAACTGCGCTTGGGCCAAATGTTCCTTCACGATGGGCATTACCTGTGCAATTCGGTCTTGCATCAGGGCGACATGCTCAATCACACTCCTGTGGGGAGAACTCTCACTTTCCCAAGTTTCCTTGGCAATATCCAACAGCCCTCTTGGGTGTCTCCCATACAGTAACTCAAAGGGGGAGAATCCCGTAGAGGATTGGGGCACCTCCCTAATAGCAAACATCAGATAAGGAAGTAGACAGTCCCAATCCTTTCCATCTCTATCCACCACTTTCTTCAACATTTGTTTTAGGGTTTTGTTGAACCTTTCAACCAGCCCATCGGTTTGGGGGTGATACACAGATGTACGTAATTGCGTCACTTTGAACAATTTACACAGCTCCTTCATAACCCGGGACATAAAGGGTGTACCTTGGTCCGTAAGCAGTTCTTTACAAATACCCACCCGGCTAAACACAAGAGATAGCTCTTTGGCTATGGTTTTGGCCGAGGTATTTCGGAGAGGGATCGCTTCTGGATAACGGGTGGCATAGTCCATTATAACTAATATGTACTGGTGCCCCCTAGCGGACTTGATTATAGGACCTACCAAATCCATGGCGATCCTCTCAAACGGGACCTCAATGATGGGTAGAGGAACCAGCGGGCTACGGAAATGTGGCATCGGGGCCGACCTCTGACACACAGGGCAGGAGGAACAATAATTTTCTATGTCCTTCATCACCCCCGGCCAATAGAATCTCTGTAATACCCTCTCTCGGGTTTTCTCTGTCCCCAGATGACCTCCAAGAATGTGCCCATGGGCCAACTCCAACACCAACTTCCTGTAAGGTTTGGGCACCACAAGCTGCTCAACGGTTTCTTCTGCCCTTTTTGCCACCCGATACAGTAGGTCCTTCTCTACGCTGAAGTATGGGTAAGTGCAGGTATTATCTGGGTTCACTAACTCGCCATCTATTTTCACTACGTTTTCCCGTGCCTTTATTAGGGCGGGGTCTTTCAACTGTTCTGTGGCAAAGTTTTCCCTGTGAACCTCAAGATCAGAAAACTCCACAGACGGTAGGTTTTCGTCTGAGGAGGTGGGCTCCTCTCCAGTTTCTTGAGTCTCCCCTGCCAATACTGATAAGGGAAATTCTGGAGAGTCCTCACCACTCTCAGGGGAGTTCTGGCTATCACATTCCTGGTACATAGGGGCACCAGTGGGGGGCTCAGGATCATCCCACAGTTCCCAGAACTTCGGAAAATCCCTTCCCACAATGGCGTCATGCGGTAACTGAGATACTAAGCCCACTGGATGAGAGAGGGTACCTTTGGGGGTCTCGAAACACACTGTAGTCACTGGATACTCTCGGGTGTCCCCATGCACACAAATAACAGCTACCTTGCTATTCCCAGAGACCTCTGTTTTAACTAACTCAGCCTTTATCAGGGTCACAAGGCTACCTGAATCCAGCAATACCACAACATTTCTACCATTAACACACATTTTGCATAAATGTTTCTCAGTTCCTCGAATGGCAGTGCATGCGACTGTCGCACACAGCGACTGACGTCTGCCCGTCAGAAAGTCACACTGCATGGGTTCCTCCACAACCGGGCAATTGGCTGCAATATGTCCCGCTTGCCGGCAGCGGTAGCAAACGATCCTTCTTGCGGCCTCTTGAGCCGCTGATTTCCCAGGCTGTTCTCGCCAAACTTGGGGTAGAGCTCCCACCCTCTCACTCTCTCCACCCTCACCCCTTGGAATCCTCTTATCCGCCCCTGGGGATGGTCTGGTCTTAGGGTGGAAAGTCCGAGTGTCTCTGGAAGAGGCCGTCAGGTTCTCTGTAGCCAAGTATTTCTCCACACGATCCACAAGACCATCGGCCGTCTCTGGGTCTCCATGGCTTACCCACTTTTGGATGGCAGTAGGAAGAGCTCTCAAAAACCGATCCATTACAACACGTTCCACAATCTTTGGTGCGGACAAAGTCTCTGGCTGTAGCCACTTTCTGCTCAGGTGAATGAGATCATACATTTGAGACCTGGGGGGTTTTCCAAGCTGGAAAGTCCAGTTATGCACACGCTGAGCCCGGACAGCCTGGGTGACACCCAGCCTTGCCAATATTTCAGCTTTTAGCATCGCATAGTCTTTTGCTTGGTTAGGCTCTAGGTCATAGTAAGCTTTCTGCGATTCACCAGTTAACAGAGGAGCCACCAGTCCAGCCCACTGCTCCTCAGGCCACTTTTCTCTTTCAGCGGTCCTTTCAAATGTGGTCAAAAATACCTCTGGATCATCCTCTCCAGTCATTTTTGTCAATAAACGACTCACCCCAAAGGACGCGGTATTAGTGGGACGGCTTTCCTCACTGGTCTGCGGACGTTGCTGCATTGCTGCTTCCATCTGTTGTTGTAGTCTCTGCTCTTGCTTCTGTAACAGGTCTATGAAGCGGGCCTCAGATTGCTGCTGGGCTTGTTGCTGAGCCTCCAGACTCTGTTGCAAAGTTGCGTTTGTCTGCTGCTGGGCTGCAAGGCTCTGTTGATGAGCTTGCTGCTGGGCTGCAAGGCTCTGTTGATGAGCTTGCTGCTGGGCTGCGAAGTTCTGTTGTTGAGCTGCAAGGCTCTTTTGCAAACCTGCATTTGTCTGCTGTTGATTGGCATTTGCTAGAGCCAGCTGCTTCAGTATCTCCTCCATGCTGGCTTAAAAAAAAACTGCCACTGGTTCTCCACCAACTGTGAGGGGGTTAGCTCGGCAGCGGGTGTGTGTGACCCCCGAGATGGGCTCCCCACACAAAAACAGGCCCAGCAAACGGTGGTTGTGGTTTTCAAAATCAAAAAGGTGCGGTTTATTTTCTATTTACAGTGACAAAACACAGCAAAGCAAAAGAAACATAAACAAAATAAATCCTGGTCAACTTGACCTCTGACTAAACATACAGGTTTCCTAACTAACAACTGGGATCAGCCTAGTGCTGTCCTAGTCCCTAAGTCCCTGGTTTTAAATGTCCAAGCAAATAGCCACACAGGCTTTGTCTCACCGCACAGGGGTTCACTCTCCCTAGACAGTACACACAGGTCTGGTTCCAGGCATGAGCTAACATCTAATGAAGCTGGGAGTTCTTATAGAGGCGTAAATGAGCTGACAAGCTTCAGCTGGTCTCATCAACTCCCTGTCTGTACGACGCCCCACACTCTCCCTAGAGGTATGAGTCATCCATGAGCCCACTAGCCTTATACAACTCTCCACCTAGTTGTATAAGTCGGCGTAAAGCCTGAATCTGGGCGAAATATATCTACCCCCCTGGATGCAACCAGGTGACTTTACCTTCCTGCTGTCACAATATATATATATATATATATATTGTGACAGCAGGAAGGTAAAGTCACCTGGTTGCATCCAGGGGGGTAGGTATATTTCTCCCAGATTCAGGCTTTATGCCGACTTATACAACTAGGGAGAGAGTTGATGAAGCCCAGCTGAGGCTAGTGGGCTCACGGATGATTCATACCTCTAGGGAGAGGGCTGGGCGTCGTGCAGGCAGGGAGTTGATGAGACCAGCTGAAGCTTGTCAGCTCGTTTAAGGCCTCTATAAAAACTCCCAGATTCATTAGGTGTTTGCTCATGCCTGGACCCAGACCTGTGTGGACTGTCTAGGGAGAGTGAACCCCTGTGCGGTGAGACAAAGCCTGTGTGGCTATTTGTTTGGACATTTACTAAACCAGGGACTTAGGGACTAGGACAGCACCAGGCTGATCCCAGTTGTTAGTTAGGAAACCTGCATGTTTAGTCAGAGGTCAAGCTGACCAGGGTTTATTTTGTTTATGTTTCTTTTTGCTTTGCTGTGTTTTTTGTCACTGTAAATAGAGAAATAAACCGCACCTTTTTGATCTTGAAAACCACAACCTCCGTCTGCTGGGCCTGTTTTTGTGTGGGGAGCCCATCCAGGGGATCACACACACCCGCTGCCGAGCTAACCCCCCCACAGTTGGTGGAGAACCAGTGGCAGTTTTTTTTTAAGCCAGCATGGAGGAGATACTGAAACAGCTGGCTCTAGCAAATGCCAATCAACAGCAGACAAATGCAGGTTTGCAAAAGAGCCTTGCAGCTCAACAACAGAGCTTCGCAGCCCAGCAGCAAGCTCATCAACAGAGCCTTGCAGCC
Organism: Rana muscosa; assembly: GCA_029206835.1. Lineage (NCBI taxonomy): Eukaryota > Metazoa > Chordata > Amphibia > Anura > Ranidae > Rana > Rana muscosa. Next base: position 825,733,818 of record CM055121.1, read on the forward strand.
CAGCAGCAATCTGAGGCCCGCTTCATAGACCTGTTACAGAAGCAAGAGCAGAGACTACAACAAATGGAAGCAGTAATGCAGCAACGTCCGCAGACCAGTGAGGAAAGCCGTCCCACTAATACCGCGTCCTTTGGGGTGAGTCGTTTATTGACAAAAATGACTGGAGAGGATGATCCAGAGGTATTTTTGACCACATTTGAAAGGACTGCTGAAAGAGAAAAGTGGCCTGAGGAGCAGTGGGCTGGACTGGTGGCTCCTCTGTTAACTGGTGAATCGCAGAAGGCTTACTATGACCTAGAGCCTGACCAAGCAAAAGACTATGTGATGCTAAAAGCTGAAATATTGGCAAAGCTGGGTGTCACCCTGGCTGTCCGGGCTCAGCGTGTGCATAACTGGACTTTCCAGCTTGGAAAACCCCCCAGGTCTCAAATGTATGATCTCATTCACCTGAGCAGGAAGTGGCTACAGCCAGAGACTTTGTCCGCACCAGAGATTGTGGAACGTGTTGTAATGGATCGGTTTTTGAGAGCTCTTCCTACTGCCATCCAAAAGTGGGTAAGCCATGGAGACCCAGAGATGGCCGGTGGTCTTGTGGATCGTGTAGAGAAATACTTGGCTACAGAGAACCTGACGGCCTCTTCCAGAGACTCTCGGACTTTCCACCCTAAGACCAGGCCATCCCCAGGGGCGGATAAGAGGATTCCAAGGGGTGAGGGTGGAGAGAGTGAGAGGGTGGGAGCTCTACCCAAAGTTTGGCGAGAACAGCCTGGGAAGTCAGGGGCTCAAGAGGCAGCCAAAAGGATTGTTTGCTACCGCTGCCGGCAAGCGGGACATATTGCAGCAAATTGCCCGGTTGTGGAGGAACCCATGCACTGTGACTTTCTGACGGACAGACGTCAGTCGCTGTGTGCGACAGTCGCATGCACTGCCATTCGGGGAACTGAGAAACATTTATGCAAAATGTGTATTAATGGTAGAAATGTTGTGGTATTACTGGATTCAGGTAGCCTTGTGACCCTGATAAAGGCTGAATTAGTTAAAACAGAGGTCTCTGGGAATAGCAAGGTAGCTGTTATTTGTGTGCATGGGGACACCCGAGAGTATCCAGTGACTACAGTGTGTTTCGAGACCCCCAAAGGTACCCTCTCTCATCCAGTGGGGTTAGTATCTCAATTACCGCATGATGCCATTGTGGGAAGGGATTTTCCGAAGTTCTGGGAACTGTGGGATGATCCTGAGCCCCCCACTGGTGCCCCTATGTACCAGGAATGTGATAGCCAGAACTCCTCTGAGAGTGGTGAGGACTCTCCAGAATTTCCCTTGTCAGTATTGGCAGGGGAGACTCAAGAAACTGGAGAGGAGCCCACCTCCTCAGACGAAAACCTACCGTCTGTGGAGTTTTCTGATCTTGAGGTTCACAGGGAAAATTTTGCCACAGAACAGTTAAAAGACCCCGCCCTAATAAAGGCACGGGAAAACGTAGTGGAAATAGATGGCGAGTTAGTGAACCCAGATAATACCTGCACTTACCCATACTTCAGCGTAGAGAAGGACCTACTGTATCGGGTGGCAAAAAGGGCAGAAGAAACCGTTGAGCAGCTTGTGGTGCCCAAACCTTACAGGAAGTTGGTGTTGGAGTTGGCCCATGGGCACATTCTTGGAGGTCATCTGGGGACAGAGAAAACCCGAGAGAGGGTATTACAGAGATTCTATTGGCCTGGGGTGATGAAGGACATAGAAAATTATTGTTCCTCCTGCCCTGTGTGTCAGAGGTCGGCCCCGATGCCACATTTCCGTAGCCCGCTGGTCCCTCTACCCATCATTGAGGTCCCGTTTGAGAGAATCGCAATGGATTTGGTAGGTCCTATAATCAAGTCCGCTAGGGGGCACCAGTACATATTGGTTATAATGGACTATGCCACCCGTTATCCAGAAGCGATCCCTCTCAGAAATACCTCGGCCAAAACCATAGCCAAAGAGCTATCTCTTGTTTTTAGCCGGGTGGGTATTTGTAAAGAACTGCTTACGGACCAAGGTACACCCTTTATGTCCCGGGTTATGAAAGAGCTGTGTAAATTGTTCAAAGTGACGCAATTGCGTACATCTGTGTATCACCCCCAAACCGATGGGCTGGTTGAAAGATTCAACAAAACCCTAAAACACATGTTGAAGAAAGTGGTGGATAGAGATGGAAAGGATTGGGACTGTCTACTTCCTTATTTGATGTTTGCTATTAGGGAGGTGCCCCAATCCTCTACGGGATTCTCCCCCTTTGAGTTACTGTATGGGAGACACCCAAGAGGGCTGTTGGATATTGCCAAGGAAACTTGGGAAAGTGAGAGTTCTCCCCACAGGAGTGTGATTGAGCATGTCGCCCTGATGCAAGATCGAATTGCACAGGTAATGCCCATCGTGAAGGAACATTTGGCCCAAGCGCAGTTGGCACAGCAGAGAGTGTACAACCGTGGAGCCAAGACCCGTACCTTTTCCCCGGGGGATAGGATATTGGTACTTGTCCCTACGGTTGAAAGTAAATTCCTTGCCAAATGGCAAGGCCCCTACGAGATAATGGAAAAAGTGAGCGAAGTGAATTACAAGGTCAGACAACCAGGAAGGTGAAAGCCCGAACAGATCTATCACGTTAATCTGTTGAAAGCCTGGAGGGATAGAGAGTCCCTAGTCGCAGAAACTTGGTCACCAGCTCAAACTGGTTGCGTGATTCCGGAGGTTGGAATAGCAGCCACCTTGTCACAACCCCAACAACAGGAGGTTAAGGAGTTTGTGCTTCGCAACAAGGAGGTGTTCTCTGAGCTGCCGGGACAAACATCTGGGGTAGAGCATGATATTATTACCCCGCCCGGTGAAAGGGTGAAGTTAAAACCCTATCGGATCCCAGAGGCCCGACGGGAGGCAATACGGGAGGAAGTACAGAAAATGCTGAACTTAGGGGTGATAGAGGAGTCCCAAAGTGATTGGTCTAGTCCCATTGTGCTGGTGCCTAAACCGGATGGGAGCTGGCGATTTTGTAACGATTTTCGTCAGTTGAACAAAGTTACAAAATTTGACACCTACCCCATGCCACGTATAGATGAGTTGATCGACCGGCTGGGAACAGCCCGATACATGACGACTCTTGACCTCACAAAAGGGTATTGGCAAATTCCCCTGGCCAAGTCGGCCAAAGAGAAAACCGCATTTGTAACCCCAGACGGGGCGTTCCAATATAAGAGAATGCCGTTCGGGTTACAGAATGTGCCGGCCACATTCCAGCGGAAAATGGACCAGATACTGAGGCCCCATCGGAAGTATGCTGCGGCTTACCTGGATGACGTAATTGTCCATAGCACAGATTGGGCCTCACATCTGCCAAAAGTGCAAGCAGTCCTAGACTCTATCCGGGAAGCGGGGTTTACGGCTAACCCCAAGAAGTGTACCATTGGGCAGGAGGAGGCCAAATATCTTGGGTACACCATTGGGAGGGGAGTAATAAAACCCCAACTCAACAAAGTCGAGGCCATCCAGAGTTGGCCACGTCCCAACAGCAAGAAGCAGGTACGAGCCTTTCTGGGAATAGCGGGGTATTATCGGCGTTTGCTCATGCCTGGACCCAGACCTGTGTGGACTGTCTAGGGAGAGTGAACCCCTGTGCGGTGAGACAAAGCCTGTGTGGCTATTTGTTTGGACATTTACTAAACCAGGGACTTAGGGACTAGGACAGCACCAGGCTGATCCCAGTTGTTAGTTAGGAAACCTGCATGTTTAGTCAGAGGTCAAGCTGACCAGGGTTTATTTTGTTTATGTTTCTTTTTGCTTTGCTGTGTTTTTTGTCACTGTAAATAGAGAAATAAACCGCACCTTTTTGATCTTGAAAACCACAACCTCCGTCTGCTGGGCCTGTTTTTGTGTGGGGAGCCCATCCAGGGGATCACACACACCCGCTGCCGAGCTAACCCCCCCACAATATATATATATACTAGAACTGACTGTATTTATATATATATATATATCAAATACACTGCCACTAACTAAATAACCTGCTTGCCTAATCTGGCTCAAGCTATCTCTCTGTCCACACCAACAACACTACACGCGGCCGCTATGTAAGCAACCTTATATAGTGTGGGGCGTGAACTTAGTCCCCCTGAGCCATGATTGCCCAAAGGCACCCTGCCTTTGGCCAATTATGGCTCTCGCAGCAGAGCGTGCTGTGATTGGCCAAAGCATGCAGGTCAGGTGCATGCTTTGGCCAATCATCTCGCAGTGCATTATGGGGCGTTTCGCAGCGCTCTAATTTCTCGCAAACGCCCCATAATGTTGGCTGTCCAGCGAACACCCGATGTTCGAGGCAAACTTACGTTTTCCTCGAACATCGGACTCATCCCTACCCTTTACATTACACGAATAGCATTTTAAAGATAGACTATAACATTTTGCTTGTATTTCCATTAAACCAGTTCTAGGTTAATCAGAGATCATCATAAGACAGTGCAACATACAATGACCTTGTGCAAATGCATTATTAAGACCAACCAATAATTTTTTACTTCACAATATTTATACCAGGAAAAATGGGCTGATATGAATTACTGAAATAGCATTGGCACATTTCACTCTGCTATCATTCTTTAACTAAGGCTGGTTTCACACTGGGGTGGTGGGGGCGGTGGCGGTATAGCGCCGCTATTTTTAGCGGCGCTATAACGTCGGGATTGTTGAGCTATTCGGCCGCTAGCGGTGCGGTTTTAACCCCCGCTAGCGGCCAATAAAGGGTTAATACCACCCGCAAACCGCGGCTACAGCCGCGGTTTGCGGGCGGTATTACCGCGGTATCCCATGCATTTCAAAGATGCGGCTAGCAGGACTTTTTTTACCGTCCTGCTAGCGCACCGCTCCAGTGTGAAAGCCCTCGGGGCTTTCACATTGGAGAGAAAGGAGCCGCTGTTTAGGCTCGGTTTGCAGGCGCTATTTTTAGCTAAATAGCGCCTGCAAACCGCCCCAGTATGAAAGGGGCCTAAGTCATGAGTATTTTTGAAGCATAATGTCAGAAAAAGAGATCAGTTTCTTTTTTATCTTTGACATTATGAAGAACCAAATCAAAAGTGATGACATAATTAAGCACCTGTGAAAAATATAACATTTCACAATTGTTTATGCAAGTATTCACACCACTCATGTATTATAATAGTATCTTAAATGAGTTACAGAGAATGTGTTCAAGTTGTGAAAAAGAAGGTGACAAATGTCCCCATGTCACAGGTGGAAGAAAAACATTTGATTTGCTGCTATGGGATATTTTATTGCAATTTGGCACAATTGCATGCATTTAACTTAAAAGAGATTAATCAGCACTGCTGATCTTGTTCTGATTTACAGTCTAACACAAAACAGCAGTCTTGAGATGCTCCCCAGCGATTTCTTTTTCAGTAAGTGCCAATGATGTAAACCATTGCCTGTCTGCAAAATTTCAGCCAGTTTCCATGGGTTTAATCAACTGAATGCAGTAATATGCAGGAAAAACAAATCTTGAAGCTTTGGGACTTTGACTTACAGAACTGTGAACAATGGGCTACAATATTGGTGTTTAACTTATTTTATAGTTTCATACCTTTAAGTATTCCATCATGCATTTATACCATTAAAAAGACCACCTAATGTTTTGTTTTAAGTTCTTGTTTGTAATACAGATATTTTATAGAGGGACAGGGAGATATTAATCCTAAAACAGTGACAAGTGTTAACTTTTTTGAATAAAAAAGCATCCACTGCTTTTCGTTTGCAGAAAGCGACTTCAGTAAGAAATCACACCGTTCATCTTTTCACAATCTTTTTATGTACTGTGTATGCAGACAAAATGGTAAAAAATTGCAATTTACATACATATATAACGTAATATAGTATTTCTCTCAAGAAATACTAAACAGGACATCAAGAATTATTAAACAGGGCATTCAGCAGCACAATGGCTTTGGGTCCTCTGCTTTAATGGTCTATCTATAAGTGGCTGAAAGGGAATTATCTGTAGATTATGTTTGTCTGCTAATCAACCATCTTTTACATACAGTGGGGAAATACTTATTTGATCCCCTGCAGATTTTGTAAGTTTGCCCACTTTATGTACCCACTTTAGCATAATGTTTAGCTTATTTATTTACCAGTTCCCCCTTTTTCTTTATACTATAATATGTGTAGCGGGTGGTTACATTTAGGGGAGGCATCTGAGTGATAAATGGCTCAGATGCAGCAATTGTTAGGGTTCATGGCCCAAATTATGCCAGTGGAGGATGCAAGGGTGTCCAGTTCCCTGCGGCCTGTAGGTGGCACTGTCGCCATAGGCCGGGGTTGAACCACCATTGTAAGTCTGTACCCTTTTTGTCCTCTCGCAGCAGTAGTACAGCTTGCTGGGAGAGGGGATAAAAGGGGCAGACATCTTCCGTTCGGGGTCCACGCCCAGGCACCTTCAGCCTGGGTGTGAGTGCTGGTGGTCTCCGGGCGCCCTCGGCCCGGGGATGGAGCTGCGATTCCACCCCAGACACCTTTAGTCTGGGGTGAGGTACTCTCTGGAGGCCTGGGGCCCAGTACCTTCCAATGGGTCCCGCAAGGGATGGAGGATTCCTAGGGTGTCCTCTGGTATTGGACACCCGAATCTAGGGCGAGGGGGACCAGAGAGGTGACCTTCCCGGAGATCCAGCGCAGCATTGGCTGGTGACGGTGGAGGCCTCTGGTGACCGTCCAGATGGATGACTCCCCTGACAGGGGCCGCATCTCAAGAAGGTAGTCCACATTCTCATGGTCGGTGGCAGCGACCCAACTGAAACCCAGGTCGGTGGCAGAGACCTCAAGTCCAATTCACCCGGTTGGTGGCAGCGACCACCCCTGTTGGACTGTTGGACTTTCAATGGTGTGGAACTTGGCTTTCTGGGAGTTAAAGGTCATTCTCAAAGGAAGCTTTGGCTCTGGACAGGGGCACAGGCCCGAAGGTAATTGGTTATAGCTCACACCTCTACACACTGGAGGATGTGAGTTGGTGGTGCGTCACACTCTCCTCCCTGGTCCCCTAGACGAGAGCCATTGACATTGACAGAGAAGGAGGGAGTGAGAGGTGAGGTCGCTACACGTGGGGGCTCTGAGTCTGGGATTTGTGTTTGTGTAACGGAGCCGAGGCCTTCAGGAGTTTGAACTTTGCTGCCCAGAGGAGCTCCGAGGAGGTCGGCCATTTTTGGCCAACGTACCACGAGGCACACCCTCCCTGCACAGTTCGTGGGCGTGCCAAGGAGAAAGCCTGCGAACTGGTGTGGAAAAGGGGAGGAGTCCGGCCATGTGCGTGGATGCACGTGGGGACTTGGCGCCAGTTATTCAGTGCGCAAAAGAGCAGCAAGCGAACAGTGTGTTCACCAATGCCTCCTGGGTTCCAGTTCCTACCAATACCAGGATGACCCCAATTGCTGCTTCAGTTACGGATACGGCAATCAGGCTCAATCCCCAGGAGCGATTTGCCCTGTATGTAGGCAAGGACGTTGAGGCCCTCGGTGTGATTTGTCCCGGCTGTTCGGGACTGGTGGTTCAGCTGAAGCCGTTCGGGCGCTGCGAGGCCTGCGGAGAGGTCATTTTCGAGGTGGAGCAATCCATAGAATGGCCTCGGGCCTTCCACCTCAACTGCCTAACAGGAGCCACCACTCGTGAAGGAGAAGTCAAAGCTTGGAAAGCCATTCCCACGCGCACTGAAGAGACTTCCGGGGAAGTCGCGATCAAAAGTTTGGAGGATGAAAAATCAGAGGATGCTGCTTCGGTCACCACAGCTTCCCTACTCCCACCGCCAAAACGGAAAGTCGGTCTCATCAGAGCTTCCGGCGGCCATGATGGAGGAACATCCCTGCACTCGCCCGGCCCGGATGGATCCGGATTGAAAAGCCCCGGACATCCCAGTTCAAATAAAGGCCGAGGTAAGCCGGGGAACGGGACTTGGTGCTTTGTTGGAGGTGTCGGGGATCCCCAGTCACTGGAGCCAGAGGGAGGGGATAATTGCACGTCCACAAGGAAGTACCTGCCCGTGGAGGAGTGTGACACCTCCGACCTTGAATCGGTCTCTGATGCCGGAGATGATGGCATCATAGATTAACTTTTTGAGAGGAAGGGCTGGGACAAGATACCCCTGGCCTCGTCCCGTATGCAAAGGGACTCACCCATGTCTACTGGGGATAGCGCACCCGGTAGGAGGCCCCGGCGCCTGAGGAGGAATCTGGTCCCCTGCCTGCCTTTCTGCTCCCTGAATCACCTGCGCCTGAAGCTAGGGCGAAGCAAGTGTCGCTGCGGGTTCCTATGTCCAGTATGGAGGTGGTCAAGGCACCTCGGCACCCGGAGTCAATTGTTATGCCTGGTGAGGGAGACTGTGCCACAATGCCACCCTTGTCCAGACTGCAGAGACTGTTTTGCCAGAAGGTTGCCAGCGAGTACGGGTGGGAGTACCCGTACTTACCAAGAGAGTTGTTGTATGAAGTGGAGGCACACAGGCAGCTGTGGTATGATGATTTTATCTGGACACATCTCAAGGTGCCCCACGCTCGCAGGTACCTCTCATGTTCTCCTGTGGACTCCAAAAGGTTTTAAGATTGCAAGGCTGAATGGATGCTGGGTCGGCACATTCATGCTGATAGGGTGATTATTTGCCGAAAGGATGGAGAGGATGTGGAGTACCACATGGGAACTTTTGATAGGTACTTGAAACCCCTGATACTGCCGCACCCAAGGTTCTACTTATAGGAGAATAGACTCCTGTTTTTCTTTGTTGTTGCTGGACACTCCGGAGTGCCTTTGCCAGAACTCAGGGACTCTTTACTTTTCAAAGGGTGGCTACTCCTTGGGAGAATTGGGAGCAGTTGTTATTTTTGTTCTCCCTGTTCTCCACTGCAAAGATGATGAGGACACTGGGGTTTAGTTAAGTTAGGGCAAAGATACAGATGAAGAGATTGCTGATCAAGAGAAGTGCTCCAGATCGCGACATGGCCACTAGGTGGAGTGTTGCGCAATGGTTTTTTACACACACCACACATGACTTTTTGGAAGGAAAGGGTTTCCTCTAGGGGGAGCTTTTTCACTCCAAATTACACACTGTGTCAGATAATGTGTTTTTTTTCCCCTCTGCAGGAGAACGTCATTCAAGTCTGCTGAGAATGGGGCAGAGCTTAGTCAGTGATGTGGGAGGGGGAAAACATAATTTTTGAAAAATAATTATGCTGTTATGCCTTTGAATGTTTACACCTGTGTGTGTTTGTTTGTTGTTCCTTCCCTTCTCTCCTTCCCCTTCCCCTTGGTTCAGGCACAAGCGAAACAATTTTTAAATTGCCATTTTTTGATCAGATTTATGCGGACTCTGATTAGAGGGCATAAGTTGGTTCCAGAAACTGGGGCCCAGTGTCAAATTACTGGGGGGGGATGTGTAGCGGGTGGTTACATTTAGGGGAGGCATCTGAGTGATAAATGGCTCAGATGCAGCAATTGTTAGGGTTCATGGACCAATTTATGCCAGTGGAGGATGCAAGGGTGTCCAGTTCCCTGCAGCCTGTAGGTGGCGATGTCGCCATAGGCCGGGGTTGAACCACCATTGTAAGTCTGTACCCTTTTTGTCCTCTCACAGCAGTAGTACAGCGGGGCAGGGAACCTGCTGTGCATGCTGGGAGAGGGGATAAAAGGGGCAGACATCTTCCATTCGGGGTCCACGCCCAGGCACCTTCAGCTTGGGTGTGAATGCTGGTGGTCTCCGGGCACCCTCGGCCCGGGGATGGAGCTGCGATTCCACCCCAGACACCTTTAGTCTGGGGCGAGGTACTCTCTGGAGGCCTGGGGCCCAGTACCTTCGACTGGGTCCCGCAAGGGATGGAGGATTCCTAGGGTGTCCTCCGGTATTGGACACCCGAATCTAGGGTGAGGGAGACCAGAGAGGTGACCTTCCCGGAGATCCAGCGCAGCATTGGCTGGTGAAGGTGGAGGCCTCTGGTGACCGTCCAGATGGATGACTCCCCTGACAGGGGCCGCATCTCAAGAAGGTAGTCCAAGTTCTCATGGTCGGTGGCAGCGACCCAACTGAAAACCAGGTCAGTGGCAGAGACCTCAAGTCCAATTCACCCGGTCGGTGGCAGCGACCACCCTCACGGTCGGTGGCAGCGTCCGTGCGCCAAGCCTGTTTGCGCACACCGAAACAGGAGAGCAACAAGTTCATGTTTGTGCCTGGACCTTCCTCTTCACCTTGTCTGTTCGTTGTCTGACCAGTCTGGTCTAAAAGGACTATTTATTGCTCTAAAAGAATAAATAAGTGTTGGACTTTCAATGGTGTGGAACTTTCTGGGAGTTAAAGGTCATTCTCAAAGGACGTTTTGGCTCTGGACAGGGGCACAGGCCCGAAGGTAATTGGTTATAGCTCACACCTCTACACAATGGAGGATGTGAGTTGGTGGTGTGTCACACTCTCCTCCCTGGTCCCCTAGACGAGAGCCATTGACATCGACAGAGAAGGAGGAAGTGAGAGGTGAGGTCGCTACATATGTAAATAGTTACTGTTGGTAAATTAGTTAACAATATTTTTTATTTACAAAACCTCAAAGAAGAATGAGGAAATGGGAAGAGCACAATAGGTGAAGCAAGTAATAACAATTTATATGTATTTATTTTAAAATATTGATTTAGAATATTGGTTTCTGCAATACTGGCTCCTTCACATAAGGAGGAGGGCAGAAGGTATGCTTTAAAACCTTCAAATGAACCATTCAGGCAAGCACCAACTTGGCCTAAGATATTATATTTAACCAGAGTTTCATTACTACAGCCTTTCCCACTGTCTGACAAATAAAAGACATCTTGTGTACAGTTTATTCATAGCATGTAAGCTTTTACCCCACATCCTTTTAAATGTAATGTCCTATGGGCAGGTCTACTATTGAATTGTGTGCTGCTGTTTATGTCTTTACCATAAAGCTTTATGCACTTGTTACTGTGTTTGTATTGTAGTGGGATGCCCCTTTGTCCAGATTCCGGTGCAGGTCCCTTTAACTCAACTCCCACAATCCTCTGAGCTCCATGTCCATGAAGTGGGTTGGGCCCTATCTGCAGCCACCAGAACCTCCTGACCGAAGCAAGTAGAAAGCAGTGCCAGCGTGAAGTGTGTGCCAACAGGAGGTCTACTCAGCTCACAGTCTGTTGAACGAATGATTACTGTCTTGGACACGTGAGATTTCCTTAGCTCTCTCTTCTATCTGTAGATTGAACTCAGAACACGCTGCTGCCACCTAGTGGACATTAGTTGAACGGCAGTATAATTGTTATATCCTCTTTCTTTATGGTTCATATCAATGTTCTGTACTGTATACCCGTGTTCACACGATCTCCGGTACAATTTATGTTGAAGTTCATTGTTAAGTAAAGCAGAAATTGCACATCACCACTGGTCTGATCATTTGTCTGAAACCGTTACACAACAGTATTATCTGTATTGTTACTAAGTAGGGATGGGCCGAATGACCCCCTGTTTGGTTCGCACCAGAACTTTCGAACATCGCAAAAGTTCGGAACCGAATAACGAACCCCATTGAAGTCTATGGGACCCGAACATGAAAAATCTAAAGTGCTAGTTTTAAAGGCTTATATCCAAGTAACTGGGCATACAATGGTTATGGGGGTGCAGGTACTGCCCTGGGGGACATGTATCAATAAAAAAGTTTGTAAAAAACTTCATTTTTAAAAGCAGTAATTTATTGATGCTTAAAGTGAAAGTTAAAAATGAAAAATTCCTTTCAATATAGTGCCTGGGGGGTCCCCTTAGTCCACCTGTAAAGTGGCACATCTGTACTGTGTATAGAAGCTGCTGCAGCCAGCAATAATTGCATTTTCCCTGGAAGCTTTCTTTATTTTGTTAGCAACGGCTTGGGGAGCCAGTCTGTATGATGGGACCACACTGGTAACAAGATTAGAGATTTTTGGGATAAATGCTGGTGTCTCTACCACAGACTCAGGTGTTGGGGAGGGCCAGCATCAGTGTTTATTTGGCCAGCTGAAAGACCTGGAATAGTCCTGATAGATGGATTTGTACAGGGCTAGCACTACCAATAGGCAGGTCAGGCAGTTGCCTAGGGCGCCAGAGTAGGAGGGGGGAATTCCAGATCCCCAGCCACTCGCTGGGGATTCAGATTTTTAAATACCTGTCTGTCCCTCCAGTAGGGGAACTAAAACTTCCACCCTGCGCCCCATGGAAGAGAGGGCGCAGCATGAAAGTAAAGCCAGAGAAGGAATCCTGATGGCCGGTGAGCATGGGACTGGTAGGACTTGTCATGCATGGCTTTCCCAGAGGGGGTGTTTCCTGTACAGTGGCTGGACACTGTGTGCCCTCCGCTGTCTCTGTACCGTCCTGTCCTCAGGTTTGGGGGAGCGGCATGTGTGTGAGGGGCAGGGCCGTCTCCCATAGGGGCCTCTGTCAGCTTCATGTAAGATCATGTGTATGGTCAGTGTGTACTGTGTTCCTGTGTACACATGGTTCCCGCTCGGATAATAACATATTTGCTGGGCTAAGGCGGTTCCCATCATTACGCCTGGAGGGCTGGGATACTGTAGATCGAGGGGGACTTTTTTTCTTTTCCGGCCACCTGCGGACTTACACGATCCTGGCCAGCCACTTTTGTCGAAATAGAAGTTTCGGCACTCTCAGTCCCTGATGCTGGCCTGGTGAAGTTATTCTGTTTTCCCTGCACACTGCCTGATTTCTGCAGCAAGTAAGTGATGAGGAAATCAGGTAGAAGAAGAGGACTGGCAGGCTGGGGAAAAACTACCTGGAATTTAGGGATTGCCAGCAGCAGAAGTCAAAGGAAAGGTACAGTCATGACAGTACACACACACCTTGCCCCATGTCCTGACTATTGACCGCTGCCTACCTTCTAATATACTGCCCTAGCCTGTCCGTATACTGCCTGTCCATATACTGCCCTAGCCTGTCCGTATACTGCCCTGGCCTGTCTGTATACTGCCCTAGACTGTCCATTTACTGCCCTAGCCTGTCTATATACTGCCCTAGCCTGTCAGTATACTGCCCTAGCCTGTCTGTATACTACCCTAGCCTGTCTGTATACTGCCCTAGCCTGTCCGTATACTACCCTAGCCTGTCCATATACTACCCTAGCCTGTCCATATGCTACCCTAGCCTGTTCATATAATACTCTGTCCTGTCAATATACCTGTGGATCACGGCTGGCATGAGAAAGCGTGCCAGTGCCGCCACTATTTGTCTTCAGGCCGGGTCCAGAGGCACAGGTGTGGGCCTGCAGAGCACAGCTGAATAAAAACAGTGGGTCAAAAAAGTATTTAGTCAGACACCAATTGTGCAAGTTCTCCCACTTAAAAAAATGAGAGAGGCCTGTAATTGTCATCATAGGTATACCTCAACTATGAGAGACAAAATGTGGAAACAAATCCAGACAATCACATTGTCTGATTTGGAAAGAATTTATTTGCAAATTATGGTGGAAAATAAGTATTTGGTCAATATCAAAAGTTCATCTCAATACTTTGTTATATATTCTTTGTTGGCAATGACAGAGGTCAAACGTTTTCTGTAAGACTTCACAAAGTTGTCACACACTGTTGATGGTATGTTGGCCCATTCCTCCATGCAGATCTCCTCTAGAGCATTGATGTTTTGGGGCTGTCGCTCGGCAACACAGACTTTCAACTCCCTCCAAAGGTTTTCTATGGGGTTGAGATCTGGAGACTGGCTGGGCCACTCCAGGACCTTGAAATGCTTCTTACGAAGCCACTCCTTCGTTGCCCGGGTGGTGTGTTTGGGATCATTGTCATGCTGAAAGACCCAGCCATGTTTCATCTTCAATGCCCTTGCTGATGGGAGGAGGTTTGCACTCAAAATCTCACAATACATGGCCCCATTCATTCTTTCATGTACATGGATCAGTCGTCCTGTTCCCTTTGCAGAGAAACAGCCCCAAAGCATGATGTTCCCACCCCCATGCTTCACAGTAGGTATGGTGTTCTTTGGTTGCAACTCTGCATTCTCTCTCCACCAAACACGACAAGTTGTGTTTCTAGTGATGAGAAGAAATGTACCGCTCCAGGGTTCCAGATTCCTCTGATTGCTCCCGCCCTGCTTCACTCACAGGTGCTGGCTCTGCTCTAATCAATAGAGGAAAGAAAGTTGTCTGGACTGCCGCACTCTGTTCAAGCGTTTATTTGTCAAAAAATAGGAATATCAAAATATCCAAAATAAAATATCCAAAATCCATCAAAAGCAATCAAAACATGGAAGGGCATGCAGGGAACAAGCTGATGCGTTTCACATCAGGACATGATGCTTACTCATAGCTCATAAGTAAGCATTGTGTCCTGATGTGAAACGCGTCAGCCTTGTTCCCTGCATGCCCTTCCATGTTTTGATTGCTTTTGATGGATTTTGGATATTTTATTTTGGATATTTTGATATTCCTATTTTTTGACAAATAAACGCTTGAACAGAGTGCTGCAGTCCAGACAAGTTTCTTTCCTTTCAGTTGTGTTTCTACCAAACAGTTCTACTTTGGTTTCATCTGACCATATGACATTCTCCCAATCCTCTTTTGGATCATCCAAATGCTCTCTAGCAAACCTCAGACGAGACCGGGCATGCACTGGCTTAATTTTAAGCAGGGGGACACGTCTGGCACTGCAGGATCTGAGTCCCTGGCGGCGTAGTGTGTTACTGATGGTAGCCTTTGTTACGTTGGTCCCAGCTCTCTGCAGGTCATTCACTAGGTCCCCCCATGTGGTTCTGGGATTTTTGCTCATCGTTATTGTGATAATTTTGACCCAACGGGGTGAGATCTTGCGTGGAGCCCCAGATCGAGTGAGATTATCAGTGGTCTTGTATGTCTTCCATTTTCTAATTATTGCTCCCACAGTTGATTTCTTCACACCAAGCTGCTTGCCTATTGCAGATTCAGGCTTCCCAGCCTGGTGCAGGTCTACAATTTTGTTTCTGGTGTCCTTCGACAGCTCTTTGGTCTTCACCATAGTGGAGTTTGGAGTGTGACTGTTTGAGGTTGTGGACAGGTGTCTTTTATACTGATAACAAGTTCAAACAGGTGCCATTAATACAGGTAACGAGTGGAGGACAGAGGAGCCTCTTAAAGAAGAAGATACAGGTCTGTGAGAGCCAGAAATCTTGCTTGTTTGTAGGTGACCAAATACTTATTTCCCACCATAGTTTGCAAATAAATTCTTTCCAAATCAGACAATGTGATTGTCTGGATTTGTTTCCACATTTTGTCTGTCATAGTTGAGGTATACCTATGATGAAAATTACAGGCCTCTCTCATCTTTTTAGGGGGGGAGAACTTGCACAATTGGTGGCTGACTAAATATTTTTTTGCCCCACTGTATGTGGAGAGGCGCTGCAAAAATTTCCCAAAATGATGTTTTGCCTAGGGTGTCAAAAATCCGTGCACCAGCCCTGGATGTGTACAAACTAAAGCAAAGGCTAGGTTTATCTTATGCCTGAGCACCTTGTGCATGTAACACCTTTTGACTGAATGATCTTCTAGTAACTTTTGATCTCAAGGCAATAATTTATGTGAACCAGTCCAGGTTTATGGGTACCCTCACTCCTTAGAATTAATATCCTTTAATAAGCAAAATTGTCTTTAACCACTTCCATGCCGGGCCTATTCTGGCACTCCTCTCCTACGTGTAAAAATCATAATTTTTTTGCAAGAAAATTACTCAGAATCCCCAAACATTATATATGTTTTTTTAGCAAACACACTATTTTTTTTGTATAATGTGAAAGATGATGTTACGCCGAGTAAATAGATACCCAACATGTCACACTTTAAAATTGCGCACACTCATGGAATGGCGCCAAACTTTGGTACTTAAAAATCTCCATAGGTGACGCTTTAATTTTTTTTACAGGTTACCAGTTTAGAGTTACAGAGGAGGTCTACTGCTAGAATTGTTGCTCGCGCTCTAAGGCATGTGGCGATACCTCACATGTGTGGTTTGAATGGCGGGACTAACGTGTGTGTTCGCTTCTGAGCGTGAGCTACTGGGGACAGGGGCGTTTGAAAAAAAAAATATTAATTTTATTTTTCATTTTACTTTATATTTTTTATTTTTACAATTTCTTTTAAAAAATGTTATCAATTTTTTCCTATTTCAAGGAATGTAATTATCCCTTGTAATAGGAATAGTTTGTGACAAATCCGCAGGCAAATGGGCGTACCTGTACGTACCTATACATCCCTTTGAATTTGCCGCCTGACGCGCCCCGTGCCTCAGGAGTGTGCTCCCGGGTCCCGCAAACTCTATGTTCGCCCGTGACCCGCGATTGCGGTGAGGATGTAAACAAGGCATTTCCCTGTTCTGCCTAGTGACAGGACAGAGATCTACTGCTCCCTGTGATCGGGAGCAGTGATCGCTGTGATGTCACTGGCAGCCTATCCCCACACAGTTAGAATCACTCTCTAGGACACACTTAACCCCTTCATCGCCCCCTAGTGTTTAACCCCTTCCTTGCCCATGTAATTTATACACTAATCAGTTGCTATTTACAGTCATGCTCGAAATTGTTGGCACCCCAGAAATTTTTCCAGAAAATCAAGTATTTCTCACAGAAAAGTATTGCAGTAACACATGTTTTGCTATACACATGTTTATTCCCTTTGTGTGTATTGGAACAAATCAAAAAAAGGGAGGAAAAAAAGCAAATTGGACATAATGTCACACAAAACTTCAAAAATGGGCTGCTCAAAATTCTTGGCACCTTTAACTTAATATTTGGTTGCACACCCTTTGGAAAAAATAACTGAAATCAGTCGCTTCCTATAACCATCAATAAGCTTCTTACACCTCTCACCCGGAATTTTGGACCACTCTTCCTTTGCAAACTGCTCCAGGTCTCTCTTATTGGAAGGGCGCCTTTTCCCAACAGCAATTTTAAGATCTCTCCACAGGTGTTCAATGGGATTTAGATCTGGACTCATTGCTGGCCACTTTAGAACTCTCCAGCGCTTTGTTGCCATCCATTTCTGGGTGCTTTTTGACGTATGTTTGGGGTAATTTTCCTGCTGGAAGACCCAAGATCTCGGACGCAAACCCAGCTTTCTGACACTGGGCTCTACAGTGCGACCCAAAATCCTTTGGTAATCCTCAGATTTAATGATGCCTTGCACACATTCAAGGCACCCAGTGCCAGAGTCAGCAAAACAACCCCAAAACTTCAATGAACCTCCACCATATTTCTCAGTAGGTACTGTGTTCTTTTCTTTGTAGGCCTCATTCCGTTTTTGGTAAACAGTAGAATGATGTGCTTTACCAAAAAGCTCTATCTTGGTCTCATCTGTCCACAAGACGTTTTCCCAGAAGGATTTTGGCTTACTCAAGTACATTTTGGCAAACTGTAATCTTGCTTTTTTATGCCTCTGTGTCAGCAGTGGAGTCCTCCTGGGTCTCCTGCCATAGCATTTCATTTCATTTAAATGTCGACGGATAGTTCGCGCTGACACTGATGCTCCCTGAGCCTGCAGGACAGCTTGAACTTCTTTGGAACTTGTTTGGGGCTGCTTATCCACCATCCGGACTATCCTGCGTTGCAACCTTTCATAAATTTTTCTCTTCTGTCCACGCCCAGAGAGATTAGCTACAGTGCCATGGGTTGCAAACTTCTTGATAATGTTGCGCACTGTGGACAAAGGCAAATCTAGATCTCTGGAGATGGACTTGTAACCTTGAGATGGTTGAAATTTTTTCACAATTTTGGTTCTCAAGTCCTCAAACAGTTCTCTTTTTCTCTTTCTGTTGTCCATGCTTAGTGTGGCACACACAGACACACAATGCAAAGACTAAGTGAACTTCTCTCCTTTTTATCTGCTTTCAGGTGTTTTTTTTTATATTGCCCACACCTGTTACTTGCCCCAGGTGAGTTTAAAGGAGCATCACATGCTTGAAACAATCTTATTTATCCACAATTTTTAAAGGGTGCCAAGAATTTTGAGCAGCCCATTTTTGAAGTTTTGTGTGACATTATGTCCAATTTGCTTTTTTTCCTCCCTTTTTTTGATTTGTTCCAATACACACAAAGGGAATAAGCATGTGTATAGCAAAACATGTGTTACTGCAATACAATTCTGTGAGAAATACTTGATTTTCTGGAAAAATTTCTGGGGTGCCAACATTTTCGAGCATGACTGTATAGCACTGATCGCTGTATAAATGACAATGGTCCCAAAATAGTGTCAAAAGTGTCCGATGTGTCCGCCATAATGTCGCAGTCCCGATAAAAATCGCAGATCGCCGCCATTACTAGTAAAAAAAAAATATTGGCATAAATCTAACCTCTATATTGTAGATGCTATTATAACTTTTGCGCAAACCAATCAATATACACTTTTCGCAAATTTTTTTACCAAAAATATGTAAAAGAATATGTATCGGCCTAAACTGAGGAAAAAAAAAAAATTATATATATTTTTTGGGGATATTTATTATAGCAAAAAGTAAAAAATATTGCTTTTTTTTCAAAACTGACGCTCCTTTTTGGTTTATAGCGCAAAAAGTAAAAAAGAGGTGATCAAATACCACCAAAAGAAAGCTCTATTTGTGGGTGAAAAAATATGTAAATTTTGTTTGGGTACAACGTTGCACGACCGCGCAGTAGTCAGCTAAAACGACGCAGTGCCAAATCGCAAAAAATTCTCTGGTCAGGAAGGGGGTAAATTCTTAGAGGGCCGGAGGGTTTAAAAGGTGTTCTTTTTTAACTTTATGCAAACAAGATTTACAGTACACTTCAGTTACTTTTTAGGTCCTTTGGAAACCCAGCACCTAAAACAATATCATTACTAAAATGTATAATTACAAATTCTATTTATTTTGTAGTTAAGGATATTATTGTTTAAATCTTCTTTCTTTTAAATGATATCCAGTATTAAGCCTCAAGTTATAAATGCCTTAGAAAAATCACTTTGCATACCTCTCTGAAAGAGGCATTGGCCTGTAGCCAGATGCATATTATTATTTTTACAATGATATCAAATACCACATGCATATTTAGTAGCCACATTAAATAAATACATTTCTGAATCCAAAATAAATTGCAGAAACGAAATACATATGCATAACACTGCATACCACAAATTTATTTTACATATGTAAAATGTACATATTTTATACATGCAGAATATGATTAGACTAACAAACTACATTTAGCATTGAAATAAATATTTAAATAAAATATTAAGTAATATAGGCTCATTTGCAGAGGAGATTGTTCAAATAAAATTTAAACCAGCGTAAGCATACAGTAAATGGATGTGACCTGACACACGCACTAATAAAACACATGGCGGCCTCCATCCCTGATTTGGTAGATAGGAGAGAACGGTTTGTGGAACTTTAAATGAGGGAACGCCATGTCAAGAGAGAATAATAACATAAAAATGAAGTTACAGTACATGATTTATTTATTACAATCTTGAATACATATCAGATATTTTGTATCAAATAGAAAGGTAGTCACAAGACTTAAGCCTCGTACACACGGCCGGTTTTCTTGGCAAGAAAACTGCTGGGAGAGCTTTTTGCCGAGAAAACCGGCCGTGTGTATGGTTTCTCGACGGGAAAAATGCTGGGAACCTGCTCTCTATTTTCCCATCGGGATTCTCGTTGGCCTGTTCCAGACGAAAAAACCGTGCGTGTGTATGCTTACCTGTCTCCAGGTAAACCTGCGCATGCTCGATGAGACTTCAACGCATGCGCGGTAGCGGCGGTTCTTTTGAATGTGCCGTGTGTACACTCGGCGAGCAAGAATAGCTTGCCAGGAATCTCGTTGGGAAAACCGACCTTTTTTTTCCCGACGAGATTTCCGCCCGTGTGTACAGGGCTTTACTCTAAATATGCTGCTCATAGCATGCAATACAAATGAAAAATAGACATAACAGATTTACGTGGTAAAATAAATCAATTGAAGAACATATGTAATAGAGACAGGTAACTTTTGGCATCTAGTGGCACTCTACGCATTTCCTGGCATTTCAGCCATTCATCAGGACTCAGGAGTGTTATAAAGTAACATACTGGAAAGAAAAATAGACAAGGGTAAATGATAATGCCTTTGGAATAGGGGAGGACAGGGACTATGTCCCAACAAGGTGGAGACAATTGGGAGACTTACTGTACAGCCTCAAGGCCAGGTCTGGTATCTGCCAAGGAAAGCGGGGGTACGGGCATGATGTCTCCCCCCGGGGTTGAGACGGGGGAACCTTACAAGGACGGAGAACAGCGCCCAGAGCATAACACGTGGTCACAGCTTGATCCAAAATACTATGTGTGCATGATGAGTGTTCCTAAAACAAGTGTGTCAAAAAATGGGTTAATTAAAAAGTGTAAAAATATTGTAGCAAAATAACTATGTGTTCCCATAAGAGGACTGCATGGGGAAGTGTGTATGGAACAAAACCAAACAAAGGGAGGAAAAAACATACCAAGAGGTGGTAGCTAAGCTCCCAGCGAAAAGGGGGACCTGTGTGTAGGATCGGTGTGTGGTTCCTTGTGATTAAGTCAAGCAAATGAGCCATCGGTTGCTCCAAGGATACTATATACCCCCATTCCCAGGCGGGGCCCCGTCAACGTCATGCCTGATTGGCCAAGCATACATTTTAATGCAATATAATATTTTAATGCAATGTAGCTATTTTAAGTCAACTCTTGTCAGTTTTTCAGATGTTCCTGTTATATTTTAAACAGTCACCTATAACTGAATTTACTATTGTACATTGCCCGGAAGTTGAATGTTTCCCATGATTACTGTATATTGTTTTTTACTCCAGTTTATAGAAGTTGCTTTTGAAATTGTTTAATGAGGCCCTTTTACCAATTCAAAAAATTACAGGTAAAAGTAAAAAAAACTTAACACTTTAGTCAGAAGTATGAAATGTACAGCACGGCTTTAATAGTACAGAAGAAAGGCTACTGTATGTAACATAAAAGCAGTCAGCCTATTTAATATATGATATAGCGCAGAGAGTGCAGTAGTCAGCACTAAGTAAAGTACAGTACAGCATAGAGAGTGCAGAGATCAGAACTATGTAACACACTATATAGAGTATAGTGATCAGGAGTATGTAAAGTACAATATAATATATTGAGTTCAGTGTGCAGGACTATGTCTAGTATAACAAAGCATATAGGATACAGAGGTCATCAACATAACGTATACAACACAGGGATCAGAGTCTGTAATATAGAACATGGAGTAAAGCGTGCAGGGGTCAGCATCAGTGGTCAGTGTAAATTAAAAAAAATCCCCAGTGTCGGTGATCAGTGGGAAAAATTGTTGGTCATAAGTAGTAGTGAATTTTACAGTTACAGTGGTTCGGGGAGTAAAAAATGCCACAATCCCAGGGGTCAGTGGGTGTTATAACTTGATTCTGTGGTAAGTGGGAGAAATAATGTCATAGTGTCAGCAGTGAGTGGGAGAGTAAAAGCTCAAACATTGGTTGTGTCAGTGGGAGACAGAATGCTTCGTGTTTTGGTGTCAGGTCGAGGAAAAAAAGCCTCAGTGTCTGTAGTCATTAGGAGGAAAAAATTTCCTCCATACTCAATGCTGGGGCAATGGGGAGGAAAAATAATGCCCCATCATTGGTGTCAGTAGGAAGACTGCCCCATCCCTGGTGTGAGTGAGATTGATGCGCAGCTTTGGTGTTCAATGAGTTACCTGAGTTGGAGCCCCATGCCAGTGACTGGATTGGTAATTTTACTCTTAAAGTGTTGCTAAACCCTCGTTTTTTTTTTTCATTAAAATAACAAACATGGTATACTTACCTGCTCTGTGCAAAACCACTGCCCGGATCCTCCTCTTCTCGTGTGCCACACCGGTGCTCCTAGCCCCTTCCTCCTGCCGGGATGTAGAGTCCTCTTCTTCCTCGAAACACACCAGTTTACTTTGGACTCTTCATCCCACCATTGTTACTGGCCAGCAGATCCTGCTGGATGATGCAATTAATGGACTCTACACATATTGCTTGATTTTATTACTCGTTTGTGAGTATGCATTTTTATCTTTAATTTATTAAGGTGTTGCGAAGGTAATGCGCAAAGATGGTGCGTCCTCTGTTCTTTTATTTCTCCTGGGTCTCCCCATACCTGTTGTGAGTGGCAGCACAGCTTGATGTGGTGGCCTGATTAGTGAAGGCCATTTTCTTTCCAATCAACCGCATGGCAACTTCTTGAGTGCAGGAGCATTTTTTCATTTTTTTCTTTATACTGACCCAGCAAACTAAACACTGGCTATAGCTTTAAAAACCCAGGCTCACTTCCAGTTCTAAACTTATTTAAATGTAAAAATGTAAATGGGAGCAGACAAACAATTGAATAGTGACATGCACTGCAACGGTATCCAAGCAATTGAAAACATTCATATGAAACAGTATTATATCATCAATATCTATCAGTGAAATATAATCACAATAGAAACAAAAGTACTAATTGTCCAATGATCACCATTCTTTCATACAGAGACATATTTATTAGAACAAATGTGTTTGCTATGGGTTAACACATGCCACACATCATTAGTACTCTTTTTACTGGCTTATAAAGCCGGGTACGAACTAACATCTCCGGTCGGAGCCCATGTACTTACCATGCAAGGTTAGTTCAGCGATCTCCCCCGTCGAGCTGTTGTGTTCCCGCCAGAACACTCCGATCAGCACTCTCTGCCATTGCCTGAGAGCTCTGATTGGGAGTCGGTCGGCTGCTGGTTTTCCAGCATGCACGTCCGACAGAAGCTAGCCGAACGTCTGACATTTTTTTTTAACCGCCCGTTGTCTCCTGACATTCAGCCTGTGTGTAGAAGGCTTAAGTCTGATTTTGGCTATCACCTATTTTAACTGTGTAGCCCTAATGACAGTTAACTTAGTAAAAAAATATAAGTGCACAATCATTCAAAAATATGACTGATTTAGTCCCATAAGAGAATAAAATAATTTTCATTGTAAACACTGAATTGGACGCTAAGTGTGCAAAAAAGACAAGACCTAAACTGGCTTACCTCAATCATACAGCAATAAAAAATATTTTTTTATTGTATATACACAGAGTGTGGCCAGTCAAAAAAGGAACTTGTAAGGAATACAACCTCAGTAGATCTTAATCTAAGTGGCTGTTTTTTTTTATTATTAAAATTTGCCATCATTGCTATTTACCTTATTAGGAAAAAACTCAATAGTTCAATAATGAATTTTTACCAGACCGTGTAAGTAAGTAACCAAGTTTACTGCTCCTACTGTAATGACATTAAAATTGACAGTTATGACATGACAGCTGAGCTTTCCCTACTGTAATGACATTAAAAGTGACAGTTATGACATGGTAGCTGAGCATTCAGGAAACAGTTTGGTAAATAAACAGAACTAAGTGTAATGCCTTGTGCTTTGCCATGCCAAGTCACTTCCTTCATTCCTAGCCTGACACCTTACACTCCTTCAGCCTCTATCGCACAGGAAGAATGACACATTCTTCGCTTGTATAAATTAGCTAAATATACTCTCTGCAAAGAGGGAATTCCAGGCCACTAACAAGTATGTTAATTACAATTTGGACTCCAGCATCCAATCTTTAAGTAATGTTGAATACTTCTAGGGTTCAGTCAGGAAATGTACCAAGACACATTTCTCCAAGCGGCTGCCAAATAGAATGTCTGTTTCCAATATTTGAAAAATAAACCTGATTTGCACTTTCAAATAACCGCATTTTACTGCTCCTACTGGACTGCCGAGGAGCCTTCGCCTGTTTTTTTGTAGCACATTTTGTTACAAGATTTTCCACTTCAAACGCCTTGCTCTTTCCAGCCACACTGCTTTATTGATACACCTCTCTGGGCTGCATTTAGCCCATAGCCAGTCAGGCTAATTGTCGTCCTGTTTTATACTAGGCCTGCTTGGCTGTAACCATCAAGGGAATGATTGAACTGACAAGCATAATATCTGGCTTGTACGTTTAGCCAACATTTAATCAGAATGTCCTTTAAAAAGGGTGTCAGCTTAACAGACTGCCTGGGTCTTAACCTCACAATTTTCTTCAGAATGTATTTCCAAAGCGTATTATGAAGCTTTTTTTTTTTCTTTTATGCATACCAAATGTAGTGCATGTTGACTTTCATGAGAGGAAATCTGTATTGGAGCAGTTTGTAGGTAGCAGGAGTACAGGGTAACTTTATTTGTTAGTCATGCTAGCAATTAGTCAAAGCAGGAAAGAGCACAGGTTTTCGAATGTTTTCACTTCAGGTATAAATTACAAAGATAGCTTTGCTACTCTTGGCTGTCTGGTATAAAAAAGCGCACACATTATCGTGTTCCCCTAAGGGCAGCTGTGCTTGTAGTTGAGCTCCCACTTACTCCCGCTGCCCCTTTGCCTTGACTTAAACAGCTGCTTTTTGTTTAGAATAACTGTGTCCTCTGGAATTTACAGAGGGGTTAAGGAGGAATGATAAACACCTCCAATGTAGAGAAAGCACCTTGCTTGATTCATTTGATCTGTTTTCTCAGTATTACAGCTTTACGGGACAGCAAATCACATATTAAGAGCACACCAGTAACACAAAAAAGTTAAATACATCCTATACAGTACATGTATACGCTGCTTTCATGAGTTCTGATCTCAAACACTGTTCCTGTCAGAATGCAGTGTGCTACAAGGGGCCCACTGGAAATATGACCATATTAGCCGAGAGGCCTAGATAGCTTATCCCTGGCAACAATAATGTTTGCTCTGCTTTATAACAAATGTAATCTGTTTATGACACTTCCTTCTATATCATTACTTAACAGTATACAATATAATGAGAGTATGCTGTTGTAATAAATGTCATTATGTTCAAATGTAGCATACGGATAGGCAATATCAACAGGGCAACTAAAATCTATAACTAATATTTTTTGTATGACATATTGCCAAATGATTCCAGCCCTATGTTGGAGTTTGCTGTGGTCAGATATTTTACAATTTGTTTTGCCCAATATTGTTGTAGTTTGACCAAATTATTTTTTTAACCACTTGCTTACACCCCCTTCGTGCCCAGGTGAAATTTCAGCTTTCGGCACTGTCACGCTTTGAATGACAATTGCGCGGTCGTGCGACGTGGCTCCCAAACAAAATTGACGTCCTTTTTTTTCCCACAAATAGAGCTTTCTTTTGGTGGCATTTGATCACCTCTGCGGTTTTAATTTTTTGCGCTATAAACAAAAATAGAGCGACAATTTTGAAAAAAAAAAAATATTTTTTGATTTTTGCTATAATAAATATTCCAAATTTTTTTTTTAAATATTTTTTTCCTCAGTTTAGGCCGATACGTATTCTTCTACATATTTTTGGTAAAAAAAAAAATCGCAATAGGCGTTTATTGATTGGTTTGCGCAAAAGTAATAGCGTTTACAAAATAGGGGGTAGTTTTATGGCATTTTTATAAAAAAAATTTTTTACTAGTAATGGCGGCGATCAGTGATTTTTTTTGTGACTACGACATTATGGCAGACACATCGGACACTTTTGACACTATTTTGGGACCATTCACATTTATACAGTGTACAGTGCTATAAATATGCACTGATTACTGTATAAGGCCTCATGCCCACGGGCGTTTTTTCAGCCGCGTTTTTGAGCGTTTTTTACAGCTTAAAAACGCCTGTCCATGTTAGTCTATAGCTTCATGCCCACCTAGGCGTTTTTGAGCTGTAAAGAGCATAGGCGTTTGTAAGCTGTAAAAAAAAAACAGGACCAGTGCGTTCCTCAGCATCAGAATTAGGCAGAAAAAAACGCGAGCATCAAAAAACGCGCAAAAACGCGCACTAACGCGCAAAAAATGCGCACTAACGCGCGGTCGCGTTTTTAGCTCCGACGTTTTTTTGTTTTTTTTGTTTTTTTTTTTTCAAAAAAAAAAAAAAATATTTACAATAACATGGACAGGCGTTTTTAAGCTGCAAAAAACGCAGCTGTAAAAACGCCAGTGGGCATGAGGCCTAAATGTGACTGGTAGGGAAGGGGTTAACACTAGGGGGCGAGGGAGGGGTTAAATGTGTACACTGGGAGTGATTATTACTGTGGGGGGAGGGGACTGACTGGGGGAGGTGACCGATCTGTGTCCCTATGTACAAGGGACACAGCATTGGTCTCCTCTCCCTGACAGGACGTGGATCTCTGTGTTTACACACAGAGATCCACTTCCTTGACTGTCTACCGGCCGGAGGAGCGGAGGCCATAAAAAGATGGCCTCCCGGCATTGTAGAGCCACCTTGCGGCGTACATAGTCGTACGGCGGGCGCGAGGTGGTTAATGCAGATTTTTGACATAAACATGCCAAAATGAGTTTGGGAAGTTAAAGATTTACATTAGACTGGAAGTTATCGTCAGTAGATGAGGATGATAATAATCAGACATGTGGTTCAAACTCCACTTTTTTTTTTTTGGTGTTTCTGTTTTCCTTTTTAGTTTGCCAACTTCTGCATTCCTTTTCTCAGGGTTCTCAGTAGCATCTAAATCCAAAAACTAAAAATAAATACCAGTCTTTAGGTGTAATGACTACATTTGTTTAGTTTTTCTGTATACTTTTTATCCTGTGACTAACACCTTGGATGGCTATGCTCAATCTATGCTCACTCTCTCACTGTATTTGTAGAGGAAGCCCAGGATAAACTTAAAGCGCTAGTAAACACCACTTGGTCACTTATACCCGCAGGTAAGCTTATAACAAAGTTTACCTGTAGGTATAATGAATATCTCCTAAACGTGCACTGTTTAGGAGATATTCACAATTTCTGCACTGGCGCATGTGCACTGCGCTCTGAATTGAGAGTACTCTGAATGCGCAATCAATCCAGACCACTGTGCCAAGATCATGACTTCCGAGTATGTAACATAGGGGTCTCCAAACTATGGCCCTCTAGTTGTTCAGGATTCAGGAACTATAATTACCATCATGCCTAGTCATGTCTGTGAATGTCAGAGTTTTACAATGCCTCATGGGATGTGTAGTTCTTCAACATCTGGAGAGCTGTAGTTTGGAGATCCCTGATGTAACATCATCACGGCTCAGCTATTCAAATGGACAGAGCCTGTGAACCTGGAAGGCAGACCGGGTGAAGATGGATTCTTTGTCAGCAGTGACAGTGCACTGCTGAGGGGATCCATTTTACAGGTAAGTCTGTCATAATTTGCTAGTATGCGGTGCTTACTAGCACATTATGCCATTAACTTGCAGGGGGACATTTTTTTTAAGACTTTACTACCACTTTAAAACATGTCTGCTTTATTTCACTTTTAATCCATGGAAGATTAGAGAAATTAGTAGTTTACAGAAGGAAGATAACATTCAGTACAGCTAGCAAGTAACAAGTACACAAAATAGTCTTAGTCTGAAAAAAAGAAAACTAATGGTAGTCATCACATCACTAGTAAGCTACAATATATACTGTATATACAGTATACTGTATATTATTTTTGCATAGTAATTCTTTAAACTGCTTCACAAGGTGATAACTGGACAAAGTATAACTGGACCTTCCTTTATAGAAAAAAATTAGAAATGTTCTGATGTACAAGAGGCCTTTCTGCAAATTTTGGGACCAATGGAGACACCAAAATGTCTGTGAGGGGTTAATGAGCAACATCTTGTTCCTGTTCACTTCAATGCTAGCAGACAAACTACTTTATCAGTGGTTTTGAAATACACTTTATTCTGAATGTAAATACATGCTATTCTCATTCTTTCATTTATCAAATAATTCAAAATGAGTCATCAAAGATCCAGATTCAATGCGTTTTATGGAGTCATCTGCACTGGAATTTGAATTATCAGGGAACTGTATTTCAGAAAGCAGTGTTTACCTCACACTGTCCTTTTTAATAATACATTTAGAGTTCTCTTTTAGTCCCAAAAATAACACGAGAAACTACCAATTTCCCCTTAACCACAACATAAAACCTAACTCTTTACTTTACCCAACCCCTAAGCATATCACTAAAGAAAATATTACTCCTAAACTTCAGCTAACCTTCAGACCAAATTTAGCAGTATCAGTATTCATAGGTTAACTTGATATTAACTCTGTGTCTAATTTTCCTATGCAAATAATATTAAATTTTTAATATAGGGTTAAGCTTTAATTGTTGGCTGAAAAATATACAAAAATGTACAAACCGTTTAAATATATTTTTATTACAATAATTGTATCTGACAATTATAGCATTAACTATATATATACTGTGTATATATATATATATATGTAGTGGCCTTCACCCTCACCCCCTTCTTTATCAGTTATTCTGGCTCTGGTCTAGGGGTATCTTGGAGGGGAGAGCGAGGTGCGCCACGGCCCATGTCCTCTCGATTACAGCATGTAGAGGTGAAGGCCAGTATCTAGTTGTTTTCGGGCCTGTGTATACACTTAGAGCCAAGTCTGTTCTGCTGATAACCCCCCTTTGCTCCCAGTAATTAGAGTACCACACACTGAAAAGGTCCAACACTTATTTATTCCATAACGGCAAACAAATAGTCCTTTGCGAGCAGACAGTTTGAGACCCATAGAACAGTTCAGTATTGGTGGAGAGTAGGTCAAGGCACAATCCTCAAAGAAAACTAAACCGTTGAGGTTTCACCAACGGTTGCTAAGCACAGTGGCTGTTAAATGGAATTTTTGGCTTCAGAGTCTCTTCCAGTGACTCTAGTGAGCAGGAACTGGAGTTACCTTCGCTACGTTGCAGCCTCTGTCAGGGGGAAGACATCCCTCCTGGGGAGTTACCAGAGGCCCCGCCGTCACCGGGTTAATGCTGTTCCAGACTATCCGGAAGGGTTACACTCCCTGGCCTCCTCGCCTCAGATATGGGTCCCAACACCTTAGGGCCCCTCGGACTCCTCCACCCTCGCAGAACCCAGTCGAAGTTACTGGGCCCCAGGCTCCGGCAGTAGTACCTCACCCCAGGCTTGAGGTGCCTGGGATGGACTCCATCTCTCGCTCCGGCCAGGTCAAGGGCACCTGGGCCCGGAACTCCGGAACGCCAGCACCCAGGCTGAAGGTGCCTGGGTGCGGCCGCGTCCTCCAACTCTGAACCCAAGGTCAGGGCGTCCGTCCCTTTTATCTCCTCTCCCTTTGCGTCACAGCCGGTTCCCCGCCCCGCTGTACCAGCGCCAGGAAAGGACAAAAAGGGAGCAGTCTTGCGGTGCGGGTTCAACTCCAGCCCAGGGCGACAACGCCACCAGCAGGCCACAGGGAACCCTGCACCACCAGAGTCCTCCAAGAAACACAAAAAGGGATTCTCATATTCCCTAACAATTAGTACATCTGGGTTAAATAACCCAGATGCTCTCCCCCAATTTAAATACCCGCTACACTCTCCCCCCTGTAATTTGACACTGGTCCCCAGTGTCTGGTGCAAACCCACGTCTCCCAAGAAATGGAAGCGTAAGTCTGACCCAGAGACCAACTACACAATTTGACCCTGAATTATGCCAAGACCTAGAATGGGAAAGGGAAAATATAAAACAGTAAAACTTTCAGTAATACACTTCTGACATTTACAAATGCATCATCCTCCCCCTGACTATCTAAGGACCACCCATACTCAGTAGCCTTGACAGACGAATCTCCTGCAGAGGGAAAAAAACAAACATCCTAACACAATGGGGGTTATTTACAAAGGCAAATCCACTTTGCACTTGGAAGTGCAGTCGCTGTAGATCCAAAGGGGGACATGCAAGGAAAATAAAAAACAGCATTTTAGCTTGCACATGATTGGATGATAAAATCAGCAGAGCTTCCCCTCATTTCAGATCTACCCCTCAGATTTACAGTGACTGCACTTCCAAGTGCACTTTCAGGGCAAAGTGGACTTGCCTTTCATAAATAACCCCCAATGTGTGTCTTTCTTGGAATGAACGGGCCTCTCCTTGAAAAGAACCATTCGCTCCAATGAGCATGGTGATGCAAGTGTAAAAAAAAAAACAGTCGTTGCGCAGCACCGCCACCTGGTGACAGTGCCACAGTAATAACACTTGGTCGAATCTTCCAGACAACTTTCTTCTTTTCTTTTTTTTTTCTCTGCACTGACTAAAACCCCAAAGTCAATGATTTCTCTGAAGTGCAAGGAGAAGGAGGGAGAACAACAGTAACAGCTCCCATTTCTCCAAAAGAGTAAAACGCCCAAATAAAAAAAAAAACAGGGCACAGTCATTGCGTTCCGGCAAAGGCTCTCCGGAAAGTCCAGCAATGAGTAACAGAAGACACACAGGAGTCTTTTTCTCCTAAAGGTAGAACTTTGGGTGCGGCAGGAACAAGGGCTTCAGGTGCCTATCAAGAGTCTCCACATTATACTCAATGTTCTCTCCGTCCTTGCAACAAATAAG
The DNA here is from genome assembly GCA_029206835.1 of Rana muscosa. Lineage (NCBI taxonomy): Eukaryota > Metazoa > Chordata > Amphibia > Anura > Ranidae > Rana > Rana muscosa. The sequence goes on from CM055121.1 coordinate 825,764,227, forward strand.
CACCTTGTCCGCATGGATATGCCGACCCAACATCCACTCCGCTTTACAGTCCTTGAACTTCTTGGACACGGGGGATGAGCATGAAAGATATCGGCGAGCATGGGGCACTTTGAGCTTTTCCCAGACAAACTCATCGTACCATCGCTGCCGCAGGACCTCCACTTCAAAAAGCAAGTCCCGGGGTAGGTATGGGTACTCCCACCCATATTCACGGGCAACTCTCTGACAGAAGAGACGCTGTAGCCGGGCCAGAGGTGGCATGGTGGCACGGTCTCCTTCTCCAGGCTGGACAATGGACTCCGGATGCCGAGGTACTTTAACTACCTCCGTTGGCTTGGACCTGGGAGCCCGCAGCAATGAACGTTGCGTTCCCGTCACCGGAACGGATGAAACAGCAGGTGATTCACAGGATGGAAGGGCAAGCAAGAGACCATATTCCTCCCCGGCCTCCGGGACCTCCACCTGGGGTGTACTATCCCCTGTTGACATGGGCAGATCCCTTGGTGCGCGGAGCACGGGTAACGGCATCCTGTCCCAACCCTTACGGTGAAAGACCTCGTCAATCTCGCCATCATCGCCAGCATCGGACAGCGATTCCAGGTCGGAGGTGTCGTACATTTCCGCGGGCAGGTAATTCCCAGTAGATGGGGAATCACCCTCCCTCACAGGCTCCACCGACAATGGACTCCCGACACCTCCAACCACACACACAGTCCCAACCCCTGGCTCACCTGGGCCTTCAGAAGAACAGGGATGTCCAGGGCTTTTCCCGCCGGATCCATCCAGGCCAGGCAAGCAGCGGGGCGAAGCTCTTCCACGACCACAGGATGCCTGTACAAGGCCGACTTTCCTCTTCGGAGGTGGGAGCAGGGAGCTTGTGGTGACCGAAGCAGCATCCTCTGATTTTTCTCTCTCAGTCTCTGGTTGGGCACTCTCCTTGCCCTGGTCAGCGCGCACAGAAATCTCCGCAAAGGCCTGGATCTCCCCTTCCGGAGTGGCGGTACCTGTGAGGCAGTTGAGGTGGAAGGCTCGGGGCCTTTCTGTGAATGGTTCCATCTCAAAAAGAAACTCCTTGCAGGCCTCACATCGCCCGAATGGCTTCAAACTGACCACCAGTCCCGAGCAGCCGGGACAGATCACACCGAGGGCCTCTATGTCTCTGCATACATACAGAGCCAAACGTCCTCGGGGCCTAAGTCTTATTCCTGTATCTGTTATGGAAGCAGCAAAGGAAGTCATCTTCGTGGGGTAAGGAACCGGAATCCACGGGGTACTTGAGGTCATCCCGACTGTCTGCTGCTCCATTGCGCACTGACCAACACGCGCCAGAATCTCCACGTGACTACTTCCACATGGCCAGACTCCTCCCACAGTCTGCACTTGTTCGCAGGCTTTCCCTTCTCCCCGCCCACGAACTGCGCAGCTATGGTGTGCCTTGTGGCGCGCCTGCCAACATGGCCAACCTACTCGGAACTCCACCGTGTAGCAAAGTCCCAACACAGATGTTCCAAGCTCCATACACGAAACACACATCCCGGACTTGCGAGCCCCCACGTGTAGCGGCCTTCACCCTCACCCCCTTCTTTATCGGTTATTCTGGCTCTGGTCTAGGGGTATCTTGGAGGGGAGAGCGAGGTGCGCCACGGCCCATGTCCTCTCAATTACAGCGTGTAGAGGTGAAGGCCAGTATCTAGTTGTTTTCGGGCCTGTGTATACGCTTAGAGCCAAGTCTGTTCTGCTGATAACCCCCCTTTGCTCCCAGTAATTGGAGTGCCACACACTGAAAAGGTCCAACACTTATTTATTCCATAACGGCAAACAAATAGTCCTTTGCGAGCAGACAGTTTGAGACCCATAGAACAGTTCAGTATTGGTGGAGAGTAGGTCAAGGCACAATCCTCAAAGAAAACTAAACCGTTGAGGTTTCACCAACGGTTGCTAAGCACAGTGGCTGTTAAATGGAATTTTTGGCTTCAGAGTCTCTTCCAGCGACTCTAGTGAACAGGAACTGGAGTTACCGTCGCTACGTTGCAGCCCCTGTCAGGGGGAAGACATCCCTCCAAGGGAGTTATCAGAGGCCCCCTGCCGTCCCCGGGTTAATGCTGTACCAGACTATCTGGAAGGGTAACACTCCCTGGCCTCCTTGCCTCAGATACGGGTCCCAACACCTTAGGGCCCCTCGGACTCCTCCACCCTCGCGGATCCCAGTCGAAGTTACTGGGCCCCAGGCTCCGGCAGTAGTACCTCACCCCAGGCTTAAGGTGCCTGGGATAGACTCCATCTCTCGCTCCGGCCAGGTCAAGGGCACCTGGGCCCGGAACTCCGGAACGCCAGCAACCCAGGCTGAAGGTGCCTGGGTGTGGCCGCGTCCTCCAACTCTGAACCCAAGGTCAGGGAGTCCGCCCCTTTTATCTCCTCTCCCTTTGTGTCACAGCGGGTTCCCCGCCCCGCTGTACCAGCACCAGGAAAGGACAAAAAGGGAGCAGTCTTGCGGTGCGGGTTCAACTCCAGCCCAGGGTGACAACGCCACCAGCAGGCCACAGGGAACCCTGCACCACCAGAGTCCTCCAAGAACCACAAAAAGGGATTCTCAGATTCCCTAACAATTAGTACATCTGGGTTAAATAACCCAGATGCTCCCCCCAAATTTAAATACCCGCTACATATATATATATATATATATATATATATATATATATATAGTATCTTCAGACTGAACTGGCATCTGCAAGATTATGTTAATTTCACAAATGAACGTCCAGTCTTGGTATGATCATTGTGATTATCTGTCATGGTTAGGGTTGCTTTTCATGTTCAGGAAAAAGTTACATTTGTCCCGAACACTGCAGATTTGGTTCTGAAAAGCTAGAACTGAACATCAAATGGTCAAATGCACCAAAACTAGTACACTAAAAGCAAATCTATCCCTGTCTTTGCAAAGCGTGCCTCAAAATGGAGGTGGGGGTAATAGGAAAATGGAGAAAACCTATAGTGGAATCTAGAAGCCCAGATATCCACTCCTCCTCAGGCAAATGAGTACAGGGGTACATTAGCATTGCATAAAGATTTAAAAGTTAAAAAAACACACTTAATAGACAAAGGCTGCACGCCAGTGACTTCACTTCCTTCAAACATTTTTATTTTGACAAAAAGTGCATACTGAGAATCCCCACCTGGAGACCCATCTGGGTGGGCATTCCTAGTATGCACAGTTTGGCTAAATAAAATCTTTGCAGTAAGTGACATCACAAGAGTGCAGACTGGTTTTTTGTAGTGTTGCAAGAACACTGCATTAAATGGGAACAGACTCTAGTGATCGATTCCTGGCGGATGACATCTGGAGTTTGGGAGCAGTGAGGTTTATGGAATTCCTACAAACACATTCTTACCTGAATTGAAATTAAAATAAATGCTATTGATGTTCCCAGATGTAAATCTAGCTCCAGTGATGTCCTCCAAACATGTATCCTTCAATCAAATCATCCACAGATGTAAATCGAGCATTAGTCATGATGACTTGTCATCCATTGATCTGTACACAAAAAAAATCTGATGCTAAATGACAGACACTATAGATCAGTGTTTCTCAACTCCAGTCCTCAAGGCGCCCCAACAGGTCATGATTTCAGGATTTCCCTCAGATGAAACAGCTGTGGTAATTACTAAGGCAGTGAAACTGATCAAATCACCTTTGCAAAATAATGGAAAGCCTGAAAACATGACCTGTTGGGGCACCTTGAGGACTGGAGTTGAGAAACACTGCTATAGATAACCAATTTGGATGTGCCCAGTTGGAACAAAGTCAATAAACAAGCTCCTTGAGGCTTTTTATTGACTCTTCACAATTCCTGTTTAGCCATAGACCAGTATCACATTGGATTGACTTGATGGACTGTTCCTCTTTGGAGATGATTGGTTGATTTTCTAAGATGGTGAATTTTTATCAATCTAAAAGGGTTTATCATAGCCTACATAAACTTCCCTCACACACATACATCTGCCTCTTGTTTTTGGAATTTACAATAGTGTTTTTAAATTATGAACTGATTTCTCTACAGCAGGGGTAGGCAACCTCGGCCCTACAGCTGTGGTGAAACTACAAATCCCATCATGCCTCTGACTCTAGGAGTAATGCCTGTGATTGTCAGGTTCTTGCAATATCTCATGAGACTTGTAGTTTCAAAACAGCTGGAGGGCAGAGGTTGCCTACCCCTGCTCTACAGCAAACCATCCCAGTTACAGTATATTAGGTAAACTGTGAGGATCATCCAGATATTGGAATAATAGTTTTTACTTGACCATATCTCCACTTATCAGAACAACTGCCCAGAATGTTCCTGGGAAGAAAAACATAATGCCAACAAATGAATAGGTTCATTGGCATCCTTGTCTGTCTCCAGTCCAGATTCAGATATTTCCAAGGACATAACCAATCTTTGGCAAATATTGTAAGATACACACAAGGGTACTTGTGCAATTCACATTTCATAAAACATGTTGAGAATATATATAGCATCAGTTGTTTTTAAAGTTTAAACCAAGGGTTTTGTTGCCAACTAAAAATACTAGTTAACTTTAATGCTTTCTTCAAGTTTGCACCCTGTTGCCTGTAATTCCAGCAAGAATATGAAGATCAATAGATTTTGGTGTCAAAGATCTCTTTATACAAGTCTGTTACTTGTTATTAGTGATGAGCCGAACACCCCCGGGTTCGGTTCGCACCAGAACCCGCGAACGGACCGAAAGTTCGTACGAACATTAGAACCCTATTAAATACAATGGATGCGAACGTTCGAATTCTAAAGTGCTAATTATAACGACTATTATGCATGTTATTGTCCTAAAAAGGGTTTGGGAACCCGGGTTCTGCACCAGGGGACATGTATCAATGCAAAAAGAAGTTTTAAAAACGGTCGTTTTTCGGGAGCAGTCATTTTAATGATGCATAAAGTGAAAAAAAAGAGTCAAATATTCCTTTAAATATCGTACCTGGGGGGTGTCTAAAGTATGCCTGTGAAGTGCCACGTGTTTCCCGTGTTTAGAACTGTCCCTGCACAAAATGACACTTCTAAAGGAAAAAAAAGCCATTTAAAACTGCTTGCGGCTTTAATGTAATGTCTGGTCCCAGTAATATGGATGAAAATCTTTAAGAAAAATGGCATAGCTACCCCATGACCCCCCCCTACCCCAGCCCATTACCAGCCCCTTTGGGTCTTGTATGGATATTAAGGGGAACACCGCACACAAAATAAAAAAGGCCCTATATACTCTGAACAGCCGTATACAGGCGGTGCATACAAGACAGGAACTGTAGGTTTGTTCTTATGTAGAATGTGTTTGTAATTTTGAACAGGTACATTGTTTAAGTGTAGCTCCAGCCCAAAAATCTATTTTTAAACTTTTTGGAAAACATAGGTAAGGGTTATCACCCCTGTAACATTTGTTTTGCTGTCTGTGCCCCTGTTCAGAACATTTCACCTCACTTTCCGTCCCAATGACAACTGTTTTTGAAATGTGGTGTTTTTCTTGAAACAAGGATTGGTGATAAAGCATCAGTACAGAGGAGACACCTTTCTCCCATATTAATTCTTACAGGAGAGAATTTTCCTTCCTAGGGGTAGATTTCCTCTCACTTCCTGTTGTCTTCTTGCGTTTGCAAGTAGGAGTCGTTTGTAAGTTGGATGTTTGAAAGTAGGGACCTGCCGTATATACTCTGCAGAAATAGGCCCCTTAGTTGTTGGTGTTGGCACAACACTGTAAGCACTCACAGTTACTCTTGGTTGGTGCTGGAACGCCCTGCTGTCAACTATTATATCAGGAATTGTAATTACATATAATTGTTGAACAGTGGTAGTAAAAATTGGGCCTTTGATGGTGGTGCTGGTGCCACAACACTGTAACACTCTTGGTGGGTGCAGCAATGGGCCCTGCTGTGAATTTTTAGATCAAGAATTGTAATTGCATGCCCCTGTTGAACAGGGGCTGAAAAATTGGGCCTTTCGTGGTGGTGGTGGTGGTGGTGGTGTTGCCACAACACTGTAAGCCCTCAGAGTTACTCTTGGTGGGTGCAGGAATGGGCCCTGCTGTGAATTATTAGATCAAGAATTGTAATTACATGCCCCTTTTGAACAGGGGCTGAAAAATTGGGCCTTTCGTGGTGGTGGTGGTGGTGGCGTTGCCACAACACTGTAAGCCCTCAGAGTTACTCTTGGTGGGTGCAGCAATGGGCCCTGCTGTGAATTATTAGATCAAGAATTGTAATTACATGCCCCTGTTGAACAGGGGCTGAAAAATTGGGCCTTAGGCACTGGTGGCACAACACTACAGCCCCTCACAGATACTGTACTTGGAGCACAGCAATGAGCCCTGTTGCAAAGTATTGCTTCAAAAATTGTAATGACACGCCCCTGTTAAACAGGGGCTGAAAAATTGGGCCTTAGGCACTGGTGGCACAACACTCCAACCCCTCACAGATACTGTACTTGGAGCACAGCAATGAGCCCTGTTGCAAAGTATTGCTTCAAAAATTGTAATGACACGCCCCTGTTAAACAGGGGCTGAAAAATTGGGCCTTAGGCACTGGTGGCACAACACTCCAACCCCTCACAGATACTGTACTTGGAGCACAGCAATGAGCCCTGTTGCAAAGTATTGCTTCAAAAATTGTAATTACACGCCCCTGTTAAACAGGGGCTGAAAAATTGGGCCTTAGCCACTGGTGGCGGCACCCATAAACAAAAATGATCTTCCAAGCTATCATCATCAATCGTATCATTGAGGACTCGGAGGAGGAGGATAGCCAGTCAACATAACAGCACAGGCACTCAGCATCAGCATCAGTCTTGAAGGGATGTGACATGTTAAAATAAATTAGTCTGTTATATCAGCATCAGGTGTGTGGTAGCTGGTGGTGATCCAAGACTGGTTCATCTTGATGAAAGTCAGTCGATCAACCGAGTCGGTGGACAGGCGCACCCTGTGATCCGTGACAAATCCTCCAGCAGCACTGAATGTGCGTTCCGAAAGAACGCTGGATGCAGGACAGGCCAGTAGCTCAATTGCATACTGTGCAAGCTCTGGCCAGTGATCCATCCTCAAGACCCAGTAAGCCAGAGGATTTTCGGTGGGGAAGGTGTCCAAGTCTGACCTTGCCCCTAGATATTCCTGCACCATGTTTATCAGACGCTGGCGATGGTTGCTGGAACCGATCATACTTTGGGGCTGCGGACTAAAGAATTGTCTGAACGCATCGGTCAGACGGCCACCTTCCCCACCTCTCCTTCTTTGACTGGCCGAAGCCTCAGCAACTCGTTGTCCAGGACCAGGAGTTTGTAACCTCCCAGTCTCTGGGAACGCGTTGCACAGACCTTTCTGCAAGGCCTCCCGGAGTTGTCTCATCCTCTGCTCCCTCTGCAATGGTAACATAAGGTCCGCAACCTTACCCTTGTACCGTGGATCAAGGAGAGTGGCCAGCCAGTAATGGTCCCTCTCCTTGATCCGAAGAATACGAGGATCCTTCCGCAGACTTTGCAGGATCAGGGAGGCCATGCAGCGTAGGTTTGCTGAGGCATTCGGTCCGGAGTCCTCTGGGTCACTAAGGACGACATGATCCGCAGCCACCTCCTCCCAGCCACGTACAAGTCCACTGGTTTCTTGGGACTGTAAATCATCCCTAAAAGACTGCTGCTGATGATGCTGAGTGCCAGCCTCCACCTCCATGCTGATACAATCCTCCTCCTCCTCCTCCTCCTCCTCTTCCTGTGCGATGGGTGGGACAGAAGGAACACTGTCTGGGTAAAGGGGGCCTTGAGAGGCAAGGAAGTCCTCCTCTTCCTGCCTCTGTTCTGCCTCAAGTGCCCTGTCCATTATTCCACGCAGCGTGTGCTCCAACAGGTGGACAAGAGGTACAGTGTCACTGATGCATGCACTGTCACTGCTCACCATCCTCGTGGCCTCCTCAAATGGTGCCAGGACAGTGCATGCATCCCTGATCATGCCCCACTGGCGTGGAGAAAAAAAACCAAGCTCCCCTGACCCTGTCCTGGTGCCGTAGTCGCACAGGTACTCATTGATGGCCCTCTGCTGCGTGTGCAGCCGCTGCAGCATGGCCAACGTTGAGTTCCACCTGGTGGGCATGTCACATATAAGGCGGTTCTTGGGCAGGTTCAACTCCTTTTGCAGCTCAGCCAGGCGAGCACTGGCATTATAAGATCTGCGGAAATGCACACAGACTTTCCTGGCCTGCCTCAGGACATCCTGTAAGCCCGGGTACCTGCCCAAGAACCGCTGCACCACCAGGTTAAGGACGTGAGCCACACAGGGCACATGGGTCAGTTGTCCCTGTCGGAGGGCGGAGAGGAGGTTGGTGCCATTGTCGCAAACCACCATTCCTGGCTTAAGCTGGCGTGGCATCAACCACCTCTCGGCCTGGCCCTGCAGAGCAGACAGGACCTCTGCCCCAGTGTGGCTTCTGTCCCCCAAACACACCAGCGCAAGCACGGCATGGCATCTTTTTGCCTGCGTACTTGCGTAGCCCCTTGAACGGCTACGGAGCACCGCTGGTTCAGAGGACAAAGCACAGGAAGAGGCCATGGAGGAAGAAGAAGAGGAGGGGGTGGAGGAGAGAGGTGTGTCACAACCAGTAGTAGCATTTTGGAGGCGTGGCGGTGGAACAACCTCCAACACTACTGCACCTTGTCCTGCATCCTTCCCAGCTGCCAAAAGAGTGACCCAATGGGCCGTGAAAGAAAGGTAACGTCCCTGTCCATGCCTGCTGGACCATGAGTCAGCGGTAATATGCACCTTACCACTGACCGCCCTGTCCAGCGAGGCCAAGACATTGCCTTCCACATGCCGGTAGAGAGCCGGAATAGCCTTCCGTGAGAAAAAGTGGCGTTTGGGAACCTGCCACTGAGGAACCGCACATTGCACAAACTCACGGAAGGGGGCCGAGTCTACCAACTGAAAAGGCAGCAGTTGAAGCGCTAGCAATTTAGCCAAGCTAGCATTCAACCGCTGGGCATGTGGATGGCTGGGAGTGAACTTCTTTCGACGGTCCAGCAGCTGGGGCAGGGAAATTTGCCTGCTAGAATCGGACGTCGGTGTACTGCTAGCAGAGTGGCCGCAAGTACTTGGCTGTGACACACCTAATTCTACACCTTCATTCCTCTCAGTGCATGTTTCAGAGAGGACTGAAGTTATAGTGGGGTTGGAGATCCCAGCTGATGCGGTGCAAGGAGAGGTCCGCTTTGTTCTTTGGTGTGGGTCTTTGAGGTAGGCTTGCCAACGAGCTGCATGGCAGGTCAACATATGTCTGGTCAGGCATGTGGTACCCAAGCGGCTGATGTTTTGGCCACGCGATATACGCTTGAGACATATGTTGCAAACAGCAGCTGTGCGATCTGATGCACTAGCCTCAAAAAAGGCCCACACCAAAGAACTTTTTGAATGACGGGCAGAGGCAGCGCCCTGCACAGGCGGAGCTCTGTGGTGTGATTCCGTCGGTGTACTGCCCTTACGCTGGCCACCAAAGGGCATCCTGCCTCGTTGGAGATGTGCCTCCTCCTCATCCTCCTCCTCCTCCTCTCTCCTATTAGGCACCCACGTGGAGTCAGTGACCTCATCATCCCCTCCCTCCTCATCACTGGAGCCAATCTGGCAGTATGCTGCAGCTGCTGGAACATGACTGCCAGATTGGTGTCCTTCTTGAGCATCCCCTCTGTCTGCTCTCACGCTACTGCCTTCCTGTAGCTGGGTTTCATCATCAGACCCTTCGAAACGCTGGGCATCCTCCTGGAGCATGTACCCAACACTGTGCTCAAACAGTTCGGGGGACTCCTCAGGAGGAGGACATGGTGGGTCTAGGGAAGGAGTGACTGATGATGAGTCTGACATTGATACCAGGGAAGAGGACGCTTTGGCAGCTGCTTTGCCAGTACCCTGAGCCTGGGTGAGAGAGGATGAGGAGGAGGAGGAGGGCTTGGTCATCCACTCTACCAAGTCTTCGGCATGATGTGGCTCAACATGTCCAGCTGCCAAAAAGAAGGACAAGCGTGTCCCATGGCCATGTGCTGATGACAATGCACCGCGTCCACGACCAGCACTGTTGCCCCCAGACACAGAGCCAGTTTGCCCTCTTTTATTGCCTCCTGACTGTCTGCCTCTCCTTGTTTGCCTTCCAGACATTCTAATAGATGGCCTGCAGGGAGATGGGAAAAAAGCAATAAGGGCTACCTTCAGGTGTCCTTCTCTGTCCCTTTACTTAAGGATTTCTAAATATGGTTGAGGATGATTGCTTTCGCACAGAATAGCACAACGACAATTTCCCTGACTGTCCAAAAAACAAGGATTTCAAAGATGGTTGATGAGGAATGCTTTAGCACAGTATAGCACAAGGAGAATTTCCCTCACTGTCCTTCCCTGTCCCTAGAAACAAGGATTAGCACAGTGAAAGAAACTGACACTCTCCCTACCTATAGTTTTCTGTCCCTAGAAAAAATGTTTTTTTAAAGATGGTTGATGATCAATGCTTTAGCACAGTATAGCACAAGGAGAATTTCCCTCACTGTCCTTCCCTGTCCCTAGAAACAAGGATTAGCACAGTGAAAGAAACTGACACTCTCCCTACCTATAGTTTTCTGTCCCTAGAAAAAATGTTTTTTTAAAGATGGTTGATGATCAATGCTTTAGCACACTATAGCACAAGGAGAATTTCCCTCACTGTCCTTCCCTGTCCCTAGAAACAAGGATTAGCACAGTGAAAGAAACTGACACTCTCCCTACCTATAGTTTTCTGTCCCTAGAAAAAATGTTTTTTTAAAGATGGTTGATGATCAATGCTTTAGCACAGTATAGCACAAGGAGAATTTCCCTCACTGTCCTTCCCTGTCCCTAGAAACAAGGATTAGCACAGTGAAAGAAACTGACACTCTCCCTACCTATAGTTTTCTGTCCCTAGAAAAAATGTTTTTTTAAAGATGGTTGATGATCAATGCTTTAGCACACTATAGCACAAGGAGAATTTCCCTCACTGTCCTTCCCTGTCCCTAGAAACAAGGATTAGCACAGTAAAACACACTGACACTCTCCCTACCTATAGTTTTCTGTCCCTAGAAAAAATGTTTTTTTAAAGATGGTTGATGATCAATGCTTTAGCACAGTATAGCACAAGGAGAATTTCCCTCACTGTCCTTCCCTGTCCCTAGAAACAAGGATTAGCACAGTGAAACACACTGACACTCTCCCTACCTATAGTTTTCTGTCCCTAGAAAAAATGTTTTTTTAAAGATGGTTGATGATCAATGCTTTAGCACACTATAGCACAAGGAGAATTTCCCTCACTGTCCTTCCCTGTCCCTAGAAACAAGGATTAGCACAGTGAAACACACTGACACTCTCCCTACCTATAGTTTTCTGTCCCTAGAAAAAATGTTTTTTTAAAGATGGTTGATGATCAATGCTTTAGCACAGTATAGCACAAGGAGAATTTCCCTCACTGTCCTTCCCTGTCCCTAGAAACAAGGATTAGCACAGTGAAAGAAACTGACACTCTCCCTACCTATAGTTTTCTGTCCCTAGAAAAAATGTTTTTTTTTAAAGATGGTTGATGATCAATGCTTTAGCACAGTATAGCACAAGGAGAATTTCCCTCACTGTCCTTCCCTGTCCCTAGAAACAAGGATTAGCACAGTGAAAGAAACTGACACTCTCCCTACCTATAGTTTTCTGTCCCTAGAAAAAATGTTTTTTTAAAGATGGTTGATGATGAATGCTTTAGCACAGTATAGCACAAGGAGAATTTCCCTCACTGTCCTTCCCTGTCCCTAGAAACAAGGATTAGCACAGTGAAAGAAACTGACACTCTCCCTACCTATAGTTTTCTGTCCCTAGAAAAAATGTTTTTTTAAAGATGGTTGATGATCAATGCTTTAGCACAGTATAGCACAAGGAGAATTTCCCTCACTGTCCTTCCCTGTCCCTAGAAACAAGGATTAGCACAGTGAAACACACTGACACTCTCCCTACCTATAGTTTTCTGTCCCTAGAAAAAATGTTTTTTTAAAGATGGTTGATGATCAATGCTTTAGCACAGTATAGCACAAGGAGAATTTCCCTCACTGTCCTTCCCTGTCCCTAGAAACAAGGATTAGCACAGTGAAAGAAACTGACACTCTCCCTACCTATAGTTTTCTGTCCCTAGAAAAAATGTTTTTTTAAAGATGGTTGATGATCAATGCTTTAGCACAGTATAGCACAAGGAGAATTTCCCTCACTGTCCTTCCCTGTCCCTAGAAACAAGGATTAGCACAGTGAAACACACTGACACTCTCCCTACCTATAGTTTTCTGTCCCTAGAAAAAATGTTTTTTTAAAGATGGTTGATGATCAATGCTTTAGCACAGTATAGCACAAGGAGAATTTCCCTCACTGTCCTTCCCTGTCCCTAGAAACAAGGATTAGCACAGTGAAAGAAACTGACACTCTCCCTACCTATAGTTTTCTGTCCCTAGAAAAAATGTTTTTTTAAAGATGGTTGATGATCAATGCTTTAGCACAGTATAGCACAAGGAGAATTTCCCTCACTGTCCTTCCCTGTCCCTAGAAACAAGGATTAGCACAGTGAAAGAAACTGACACTCTCCCTACCTATAGTTTTCTGTCCCTAGAAAAAATGTTTTTTTAAAGATGGTTGATGATCAATGCTTTAGCACACTATAGCACAAGGAGAATTTCCCTCACTGTCCTTCCCTGTCCCTAGAAACAAGGATTAGCACAGTAAAACACACTGACACTCTCCCTACCTATAGTTTTCTGTCCCTAGAAAAAATGTTTTTTTAAAGATGGTTGATGATCAATGCTTTAGCACAGTATAGCACAAGGAGAATTTCCCTCACTGTCCTTCCCTGTCCCTAGAAACAAGGATTAGCACAGTGAAACACACTGACACTCTCCCTACCTATAGTTTTCTGTCCCTAGAAAAAATGTTTTTTTAAAGATGGTTGATGATCAATGCTTTAGCACACTATAGCACAAGGAGAATTTCCCTCACTGTCCTTCCCTGTCCCTAGAAACAAGGATTAGCACAGTGAAACACACTGACACTCTCCCTACCTATAGTTTTCTGTCCCTAGAAAAAATGTTTTTTTAAAGATGGTTGATGATCAATGCTTTAGCACAGTATAGCACAAGGAGAATTTCCCTCACTGTCCTTCCCTGTCCCTAGAAACAAGGATTAGCACAGTGAAAGAAACTGACACTCTCCCTACCTATAGTTTTCTGTCCCTAGAAAAAATGTTTTTTTTTAAAGATGGTTGATGATCAATGCTTTAGCACAGTATAGCACAAGGAGAATTTCCCTCACTGTCCTTCCCTGTCCCTAGAAACAAGGATTAGCACAGTGAAAGAAACTGACACTCTCCCTACCTATAGTTTTCTGTCCCTAGAAAAAATGTTTTTTTAAAGATGGTTGATGATGAATGCTTTAGCACAGTATAGCACAAGGAGAATTTCCCTCACTGTCCTTCCCTGTCCCTAGAAACAAGGATTAGCACAGTGAAAGAAACTGACACTCTCCCTACCTATAGTTTTCTGTCCCTAGAAAAAATGTTTTTTTAAAGATGGTTGATGATCAATGCTTTAGCACAGTATAGCACAAGGAGAATTTCCCTCACTGTCCTTCCCTGTCCCTAGAAACAAGGATTAGCACAGTGAAACACACTGACACTCTCCCTACCTATAGTTTTCTGTCCCTAGAAAAAATGTTTTTTTAAAGATGGATGATGATCAATGCTTTAGCACAGTATAGCACAAGGAGAATTTCCCTCACTGTCCTTCCCTGTCCCTAGAAACAAGGATTAGCACAGTGAAAGAAACTGACACTCTCCCTACCTATAGTTTTCTGTCCCTAGAAAAAATGTTTTTTTAAAGATGGTTGATGATCAATGCTTTAGCACAGTATAGCACAAGGAGAATTTCCCTCACTGTCCTTCCCTGTCCCTAGAAACAAGGATTAGCACAGTGAAAGAAACTGACACTCTCCCTACCTATAGTTTTCTGTCCCTAGAAAAAATGTTTTTTTAAAGATGGTTGATGATCAATGCTTTAGCACAGTATAGCACAAGGAGAATTTCCCTCACTGTCCTTCCCTGTCCCTAGAAACAAGGATTAGCACAGTGAAACACACTGACACTCTCCCTACCTATAGTTTTCTGTCCCTAGAAAAAATGTTTTTTTAAAGATGGTTGATGATCAATGCTTTAGCACAGTATAGCACAAGGAGAATTTCCCTCACTGTCCTTCCCTGTCCCTAGAAACAAGGATTAGCACAGTGAAAGAAACTGACACTCTCCCTACCTATAGTTTTCTGTCCCTAGAAAAAATGTTTTTTTAAAGATGGTTGATGATCAATGCTTTAGCACAGTATAGCACAAGGAGAATTTCCCTCACTGTCCTTCCCTGTCCCTAGAAACAAGGATTAGCACAGTGAAAGAAACTGACACTCTCCCTACCTATAGTTTTCTGTCCCTAGAAAAAATGTTTTTTTAAAGATGGTTGATGATGAATGCTTTAGCACAGTATAGCACAAGGAGAATTTCCCTCACTGTCCTTCCCTGTCCCTAGAAACAAGGATTAGCACAGTGAAAGAAACTGACACTCTCCCTACCTATAGTTTTCTGTCCCTAGAAAAAATGTTTTTTTAAAGATGGTTGATGATCAATGCTTTAGCACAGTATAGCACAAGGAGAATTTCCCTCACTGTCCTTCCCTGTCCCTAGAAACAAGGATTAGCACAGTGAAACACACTGACACTCTCCCTACCTATAGTTTTCTGTCCCTAGAAAAAATGTTTTTTTAAAGATGGTTGATGATCAATGCTTTAGCACAGTATAGCACAAGGAGAATTTCCCTCACTGTCCTTCCCTGTCCCTAGAAACAAGGATTAGCACAGTGAAACACACTGACACTCTCCCTACCTATAGTTTTCTGTCCCTAGAAAAAATGTTTTTTTAAAGATGGTTGATGATCAATGCTTTAGCACAGTATAGCACAAGGAGAATTTCCCTCACTGTCCTTCCCTGTCCCTAGAAACAAGGATTAGCACAGTGAAAGAAACTGACACTCTCCCTACCTATAGTTTTCTGTCCCTAGAAAAAATGTTTTTTTAAAGATGGTTGATGATGAATGCTTTAGCACAGTATAGCACAAGGAAAATTTCCCTCACTGTCCTTCCCTGTCCCTAGAAACAAGGATTAGCACAGTGAAAGAAACTGACACTCTCCCTACCTATAGTTTTCTGTCCCTAGAATTTTTTTTTTTTTAAAGATGGTTGATGATCAATGCTTTAGCACAGTATAGCACAAGGAGAATTTCCCTCACTGTCCTTCCCTGTCCCTAGAAACAAGGATTAGCACAGTGAAACACACTGACACTCTCCCTACCTATAGTTTTCTGTCCCTAGAAAAAATGTTTTTTTAAAGATGGTTGATGATGAATGCTTTAGCACAGTATAGCACAAGGAGAATTTCCCTCACTGTCCTTCCCTGTCCCTAGAAACAAGGATTAGCACAGTGAAAGAAACTGACACTCTCCCTACCTATAGTTTTCTGTCCCTAGAAAAAATGTTTTTTTAAAGATGGTTGATGATCAATGCTTTAGCACACTATAGCACAAGGATAATTTCCCTCACTGTCCTTCCCTGTCCCTAGAAACAAGGATTAGCACAGTAAAACACACTGACACTCTCCCTACCTATAGTTTTCTGTCCCTAGAAAAAATGTTTTTTTAAAGATGGTTGATGATCAATGCTTTAGCACACTATAGCACAAGGAGAATTTCCCTCACTGTCCTTCCCTGTCCCTAGAAACAAGGATTAGCACAGTAAAACACACTGACACTCTCCCTACCTATAGTTTTCTGTCCCTAGAAAAAATGTTTTTTTAAAGATGGTTGATGATCAATGCTTTAGCACAGTATAGCACAAGGAGAATTTCCCTCACTGTCCTTCCCTGTCCCTAGAAACAAGGATTAGCACAGTGAAAGAAACTGACACTCTCCCTACCTATAGTTTTCTGTCCCTAGAAAAAATGTTTTTTTAAAGATGGTTGATGATCAATGCTTTAGCACACTATAGCACAAGGAGAATTTCCCTCACTGTCCTTCCCTGTCCCTAGAAACAAGGATTAGCACAGTAAAACACACTGACACTCTCCCTACCTATAGTTTTCTGTCCCTAGAAAAAATGTTTTTTAAAGATGGTTGATGATCAATGCTTTAGCACACTATAGCACAAGGAGAATTTCCCTCACTGTCCTTCCCTGTCCCTAGAAACAAGGATTAGCACAGTAAAACACACTGACACTCTCCCTACCTATAGTTTTCTGTCCCTAGAAAAAATGTTTTTTTAAAGATGGTTGATGATCAATGCTTTAGCACAGTATAGTACAAGGAGAATTTCCCTCACTGTCCTTCCCTGTCCCTAGAAACAAGGATTAGCACAGTAAAACACACTGACACTCTCCCTACCTATCCTTCTCTTTCCCTAAACTAAAGGAATCCAGGTTAAGCAAGAAAAAAAAATGTCACTGTCCCTGCCTATGCTTCTCTTTCCCTGCTCCGGAACACACTACACTAGGCCGCCGTGCTGGTGGCCTTTTATAGTGTGGGGCGTGTACTAAACACCCTCAGCAATAATTGGCCACAGGCATCCTGCCTGTGGCCAATCATTGCTCTCCTCGCTGCCGGCGCTGTGATTGGCCAAGCATGCGGGGTCACAGTGCATGCTTGGCCAATCACAGCGCCTGGATGACACTGCGATGGCGTAGTGCTTTGTGGGCCGTTCGCGTCACTCAAATTAGGCGCGAACGGCCCAAATCGTTCGATCTTCGTCGAACGATCGAACAGCCGATGTTCGAGCTCATCCCTACCTGTTATTAGTGATGAGCCGAACACCCCCGGGTTCGGTTCGCACCAGAACCCGCGAACGGACCGAAAGTTCGCACGAACTTTAGAACCCTATTAAATACAATGGATGCGAACGTTCGAAATCTAAAGTGCTAATTATAATGACTATGCAGGATCAGGGAGGCCATGCAGCGTAGGTAATAATAATGGAAAACATAGGGAAGGGTTATCACCCCTGTAACATTTGTTTTGCTGTCTGTGCAGTGTGCACCTGTTCAGAACAGTTCACCTCACATAATAACCCTGGCATTAGAAGATCTGCGGAAATGCACACAGACTTTCCTGGCCTGCCTCAGGACATCCTGTAAGCCCGGGTACCTGCCCAAGAACCGCTGCACCACCAGGTTAAGAACGTGAGCCACACAGTGCACATAAGTCAGTTGTCCCTGTCAGAGGGCGGAGAGGAGGTTGGTGCCATTGTCGCAAACCACCATTCCTGGCTTAAGCTGGCGTGGCGTCAACCACCTCTCGGCCTGCCCCTGCAGAGCAGACAGAACCTCTGCCCCAGTGTGGCTCCTGTCCCCCAAACACACCAGCGCAAGCACGGCATGGCATATTTTTGCCTGCGTACTTGCGTAGCCCCTTGAACGCCTACGGAGCACCGCTGGTTCCGAGGACAAAGCACAGGAAGAGGCAATGGAGGAAGAAGAAGAGGAGGGGGTGGAGGAGAGAGGTGTGTCACAACCAGTAGTAGCATTTTGGAGGCGTGGCAGCGGAACAACCTCCAACACTACTGCACCTTATAAAGGTAAAAATCTGCGCTAGCAGAAAATGTAAACTAAACAATAAATTAATAATAAAAATAGACAATAAACAATAGGCATCAGTAATGGTGTGACAGCACCTAAGCAAATGGAGAGGGAAAAAACTGTGCCAACCCTATTGGGCTTTATCTAAACCTGATCCCACTTGGGGATCTAAAGCTTGTTAATTAACTACTGCACCTTGTCCTGCATCCTTCCCAGCTGCCAAAAGAGTGACCCAATGGGCCGTGAAAGAAAGGTAACGTCCCTGTCCATGCCTGCTGGACCATGAGTCAGCGGTAATATGCACCTTACCGCTGACCGCCCTGTCCGGCGAGGCCTAGACATTGCCTTCCACATGCCGGTAGAGAGCCGGAATCGCCTTCCGTGAGAAAAAGTGGCGTTTGGGAACCTGCCACTGAGGAACCGCACATTGCACAAACTCACGGAAGGGGGCCGAGTTGACCAACTGAAAAGGCAGCAGTTGAAGCGCTAGCAATTTAGCCAAGCTAGCATTCAACCGCTGGGCATGTGGATGGCTGGGAGTGAACTTCTTTCGACGGTCCAGCAGCTGGGGCAGGGAAATTTGCCTGATAGAATCGAACGTCGGTGTACTGCTAGCAGAGTGCCCGCAAGTACTTGGCTGTGACACACCTAATTCTACACCTTCATTCCTCTCAGTGCAGGTTTCAGAGAGGACTGAAGGTATAGTGGGGTTGGAGATCCCAGCTGATGCGATGCAAGGAGAGGTCCGCTTTGTTCTTTGGTGTGGGTCTTTAAGGTAGGCTTGCCAATGAGCTGCATGGCAGGTCAACATATGTCTGGTCAAGCATGTGGTGCCCAAGCGGGTGATGTTTTGGCCACGCGATATACGCTTGAGACATATGTTGCAAACAGCAGCTGTGCGATCTGATGCACTCGACTCAAAAAAGGCCCACACCAAAGAACTTTTTGAATAACGGGCAGAGGCAGCGCCCTGCACAGGCGGAGCTCTGCGGTGTGATTCCGTCGGTGTGCTGCCCTTACGCTGGCCCCCCGAGGGCATCCTGCCTCATTGGAGATGTGCCTCCTCCTCATCCTCCTCCTCCTCCTCTCTCCTATTAGGCACCCACGTGGAGTCAGTGACCTCATCATCCCCTCCCTCCTCATCACTGGAGCCAATCTGGCAGTATGCTGCAGCTGCTGGAACATGACTGCCAGATTGGTGTCCTTCTTGAGCATCCCCTCTCTCTGCTCTCACGCTACTGCCTTCCTCTAGCTGGGTATCATCATCAGACCCTTCGAAACGCTGGGCATCCTCCTGGAGCATGTACCCAACACTGTGCTCAAACAGTTCGGGGGACTCCTCAGGAGGACATGGTTGGTCTAGGGAAGGAGTGACTGATGATGACATTGATACCAGGGAAGAGGACGCTTTGGCAGCTGCTTTGCCAGTACCCTGAGCCTGGGTGAGAGAGGATGAGGAGGATGAGGAGGGCTTGGTCATCCACTCTACCAAGTCTTCGGCATGATGCGGCTCAACATGTCCAGCTGCCGAAAAGAAGGACAAGCGTGTCCCATGGCCACGTGCTGATGGTGATGCACCGCGTCCACGACCAGCACTGTTGTCTCTAGACACAGAGCCTGCTTGCCCTCTTTTATTGGCTCCTGACTGTCTGCCTCTCCTTGTTTGCCTTTCAGACATTCTAATGGCCTGCAGGGAGATGGGAAAACCAGCAATAAGGCCTAGCTTTAGGAGTATATTTTGCAGGAATCACACTACGCCTGCTGTAAGAGCTGCAAATGCCTGTTGGTGTAACACACCAGGAAAACACAGCAATACAGGCTAACTTCAGGTGTAATATGATCAGGAGGCACACTCCGCCCGCTGTAAGTGCTGCAAATGCCTGTTGGTGTAACACCAGGAAAACACAGCAATACAGGCTAACTTCAGGTGTATAATGTGCAGGAGGCACACTCCGCCCGCTGTAAGTGCTGCAAATGCCTGTTGGTGTAACACACCAGGAAAACACAGCAATACGGGCTAACCTCAGGTGTATAATGTGCAGGAGGCACACTCCGCCTGCTGTAAGTGCTGCAAATGCCTGTTGGTGTAACACACCAGGAAAACACAGCAATACGGGCTAACTTCAGGTGTATAATGTGCAGGAGGCACACTCCGCCCGCTGTAAGTGCTGCAAATGCCTGTTGGTGTAACACACGAGGAAAACACAGCAATACGGGCCAACTTCAGGTGTATAATGTGCAGGAGGCACACTCCGCCCGCTGTAAGTGCTGCAAATGCCTGTTGGTGTAACACCAGGAAAACACAGCAATACGGGCTAACTTCAGGTGTAATATGATCAGGAGGCACACTCCGCCCGCTGTAAGTGCTGCAAATGCCTGTTGGTGTAACACCAGGAAAACACAGCAATACGGGCTAACTTCAGGTGTATAATGTGCAGGAGGCACACTCCGCCCGCTGTAAGTGCTGCAAATGCCTGTTGGTGTAACACACGAGGAAAACACAGCAATACAGGCTAACTGCAGGTGTATAATGTGCAGGAGGCACACTCCGCCCGCTGTAAGTGCTGCAAATGCCTGTTGGTGTAACACACCAGGAAAACACAGCAATACGGGCTAACTTCAGGTGTAATATGATCAGGAGGCAAACTCCGCCCGCTGTAAGTGCTGCAAATGCCTGTTGGTGTAACACCAGGAAAACACAGCAATACAGGCTAACTTCAGGTGTATAATGTGCATGAGGCACACTCCGCCCGCTGTAAGTGCTGCAAATGCCTGTTGGTGTAACATACCAGGAAAACTCAGCAATACGGGCTAACTTCAGGTGTATAATGTGCAGGAGGCACACTCCGCCCGCTGTAAGTGCTGCAAATGCCTGTTGGTGTAACACACCAGGAAAACACAGCAATACGGGCTAACTTCAGGTGTATAATGTGCAGGAGGCACACTCCGCCCGCTGTAAGTGCTGCAAATGCCTGTTGGTGTAACACACCAGGAAAACACAGCAATACGGGCTAACTTCAGGTGTATAATGTGCAGGAGGCTTAGCAACAATGACACTGACACTGTCCCCTGCCTATCCTTCTCTCTCCCTGCACACAAGGTTTATCAAAGAATATGACACTGACACTCTCCCTGCCTATCCTTCTCTCTCCCTGCACACAAGGTTTAGCAAAGAATGTGACACTGACACTGTTCCCTGCCTATCCTTCTCTCTCCCTGCACACAAGGTTTATCAAAGAATATGACACTGACACTCTCCCTGCCTATCCTTCTCTCTCCCTGCACACAAGGTTTAGCAAAGAATGTGACACTGACACTGTCCCCTGCCTATCCTTCTCTCTCCCTGCACACAAGGTTTAGCAAAGAATATGACACTGACACTCTCCCTGCCTATCCTTCTCTCTCCCTGCACACAAGTTTGAGGTACAAATAGCACTGACACTGTCCCTGCCTATGTAACTCTTTCCCTGCGCCGGAACACACTACACAAGGCCGCCGCGCTGGCGGCCTTTTATAGTGTGGGGCGTGTGCTAAACCACCTGCCTGTGGCCAATTATGTCTCTACTAGCAGTGTATTGTGGGCCGTTTGCGTCACTCGAATTTGGCGCGAACGGCCCAAATCGTTCGATGTTCGCCGAACGGTCGAACTGCCGATGTTCGAGTCGAACTTATGTTCGACTCGAACACCGAGCTCATCCCTACCTGTTATATTGGAAGACCAGTGACACCAAACGGAGATCCTGACTGTCTGCAGGGAAAGTTTATACATCATTTTAGGATAACAGCATTTCCCCAGTAAGTTAGGAAATAGGCATGAGGTACTTACCTTATGCAAGTGGTTGGAGAAATTGCCTACCAGGACTTTGCTTATCCTCCACCAGTCTTCTCTCTAGGTGAGTCCCTATGCCATCCAATGGCCTTTATTATGTATTGTTTCTCAGGTTCAACTATTGGCATAGAAGGTCCACAGTGCCCATGACAAAGTCCTAACCTATATACAAGAAAAGGGGGTTGGGACTTTAAATGAGGTATGTGCAGCATAACTAAAGGATAAGTCAATGTTAAAAACATGTATTTATTATTTTGAACAGTAGGTGGCATCACATTATGCGGTTAGTACATGCATGAATTTATGAACATATGTGTTCAATGTGCTCTATTCATTTAGATTATACCTTACTATGCTGCTTTTTAAGTGATCTTATGACTTGGAGGATAGATGTCTTACACCACACAATGTAATGTGATATTCTGCTATGATTGATTCTATCTATACTGTATTTGGTGTGTAACATGTCAATATGTTCATAAATTCATGTATGTGCTAACTGCATTATGCGCTGCAACCTACTGTTCAAGATAATAAATACATGTTTTTTAACATTGACTTATCCTTTAGTTATGCCGCACATACCTCATTTAAAGTCCCAACCCCCTTTCCTTGTATATAGAATAGGGATAGAGGCATATGTTTCTATAAGTTTAAAAAAAAAAACTCTTAGTTCATATGATAATAGGGATTTAGGTATGTTAGTGGCTACTATGTAGTTCGTGACCATTTATTGATTGCTTCTATTTAGTCCATGGCGCACTCCACTTTGGTCTGTCCGCCTTTTAGTGGATCCATGGGACATACTTAGTTTACATTTACATGGTAATGAGCACCTTGCTTTATATGTGGTTAAGCCTGCTCAGTTCCATGTTATCTGCATCTGTTGGGCTGGTCGGCTGTCTATCTCCCAGGAGCTGCAATGCGCATTGGGTGTCCTCCCCCTCCCCTCCCACCTGCTTTGGCTGGACGTGGGTGATCAGGCGGGTGTGTCCCTTTGCGCATCGGCACCATACCTTTGCGTCATGCACGTGACGTCCTACTGGACGTGCAGGAGTTATGTTTGAAGTCCCTGTGGGAAGCGGCCGCCGCTCCGGCCAGAAAGCCCCCCCCCCCTCCGTCTTGCCAGTGTGACACTGGGAGGGCCCCATTGGTTTCGCTGGGTGCATATAACATCCCCATTTGGTGTTAGTTAGTTCTCCTGGCAGAAAGGTCTGTGCACACTGCACATCTGATGTTGGATCATGGCTTTTCGGGGTAACTTAAGGTAATCACTTTGGGATTTTTTTGGCTTTCTATCACCAGTCCCTATTTTTCTTTTTCCCTGGTGTTATGCATGGTTGGTTCCATGCAACACATTAAACACCTGTCCCATGCTCTTTTTCTCCACATTGAGGTCATGTTCCTTTGGACAAATTCGCTATTTTACATTCTGTCTATACATTTCATTTCAGCTTGGCGATGGGCCCCACTCACTTCTACTATTATATACATCATTATATACCCACAGTTATACCCAATTTATTTATTCCCACAGTATTGGAGCCCATATAGACCATCACGTGGATACTTTTTTTTGTTTTGGGGATCAAATCTGTGCACCTGGCTTCTCCATGGGTCCCTGTTACCACAGTTCCCAGGACAGACTTTTCAAGCAGCCCACAGTTTTCAGTTTCACATGTTCAAGATTCAGCCGATATGTGAGTATTTCAAAGGGAGAGGGAGTTTTTCCCCCCCCTTATTTTCTTTTCCCCAATGTTTGGTTACAACACTAGACCATATTGGTTTATCTATGTCTCTTTGCAGATATTTGATGCATCCGCCCCTGAGGAAGTGGAGCGAATCCACAAAACATGTCAGGCATATCTGGATGCACTATGTTTCTTATAGACGGTAAAATGTGTTCCATTCATTTAGATTATACCTTACTATCCTGCTTTTTAGGTGATCTTACAACATGGAGGACAGTTATCTTACACCACACAATGTAATGTGCTATGCTGCTATGATTGCTTCTATATATATGGTCTGTAACATGTCATTGATATGTTCATAAATTCATGTATGTACTAACTGCATTTTGTGATGCCCCATACTGTTCAAGATAATAAATACATGTTTTTTTTTAACATTGACTTAGCCTTTAGTTATGACGCAAATACCTCATTTAAAGTCCCAACCCCCTTTCCTTGTATATAGATTAGAGATAGAGGCGTATGTTTCTATACCTTTTATTTAAAGTCCCAAAAAACTCCTCTTTGTTCAAAAGTCCTAACCAAAATTTATCCATCTCTCAAAATAAAAGTATAGAAGAGACTCCCAGAAAAATTAAGAGAGAGAAAAAGCAGGAGAGTCCTTCTGATGTAATGTTGAAAGTACAATTGAAAGAGTATAGGAAAAAGCTATATATACCGGATAGAGATAACGCATATCTAGAGAGGCTGTAGGGAATCACTAAATGTGGTGTGTTCAACCTTATGAAGGCACATGTGGAGAATACATCAATCTATACACAGTTGTTTGGAGGAGGTGGTCACTATTGGATGATCAGAGTTGGCCAAAATCTAGTACTGTTAAGCTTGAAAGTGGTGCAGTAGTAAAATAACCAAAAAACACCAGGTAGCAGAGGCAACCAGGTCACAAAACAAAAATAATCTCACTGGGTCATGAATTTTGTTAACTTTCATTGAACAACAAACATGACGCCTTTCACTGCTTCTTCAGACATAGCTTAGTTTGGCTGATTTTACAGAGTGTTCAGCAGGAGATCAAAAAAGTCATAGTTATTATAATCATTTTAATTGCAAGATTAAGCTTCTGGTTTGGAACGACCATAAGTTTGACCTGAACCCAAGCTGTTTGCAGTTCACTGAATGGGTAAATTAAACGGATGGATTTGGTGAGTTTCCTCTGATGATGTCATTTATGATGAAACATGTAGGGTAGAGCTGGAAGTCGTGACATCACCATGTATGCATATTCACAAATGGAATTGTGGGATTTGTAGTTTTGTGGATCTTGATCATTGTACACAGCGTTGTGAGTGCTTTTAACTGTAATAAAGAACCATACTGATGATTTTATAAAAATGCGAACCTAGTGCTTTGTTTTTTCTGAGCCTAAAACCAGCAGAATACATGTGGGAGGTTGACAGACAGAGGGTCACTGAGTCCCGTAGGCTGACCAGATATGTGCAAGCGTGTTCTGACTTCTCACACACTGAGAGTTACATACTGTATGCTCTGGTAAGCTCACATACTGTACGTGTTGTTTGCAGTGAACACATGGTGTTACACATGTAGCGGGGTCCTAAATTGAGTTTATGTTATGCCAAATTTAGGGGTGGCTTGAGTGATAGTTGGCTCAAGTCTTTCAATTACAGGACTCTGCCTTGCTGCTGCTTCACCTGGCTTGCAGTTCCCCTAAGCAGTATGAGTGGCGCTGTCACTTGTACTCGGGGTTGAACCACAAGTGTTGGAGTGGCGATTTGGTGTCCTCTCTCGGAAGCCGTGCGGTGGGCGGGGTCGGCCTGCTGTGCATGCTGGGAGAGGATACAAAAGGGGCGGACACCATTGTTCAGGGGAGATCGAGGAGAGTGATCCGGGGACCTGTACCCGAGGGAACCTGCGGGTTCGGGAGTTGAGTGCGTGGCCTTCCAGGCCATGGGGCCACGTACGCCTCAGTCCCAGGCACCTTTAGTCCTGGGACTGCAACTTCAGCCCTGAGCCCAGCACCTTTAGCTGGAGCCCGCTTCGGAAGGAAGAATCTCAGGGCGCTGCCTTGCGAGGAGACCCGTTTCTGGATGAGGAGGCTGGGGGAGGACCGTTCTGAAGGATTGGTGAGCCATCACAGTGAAGGAAGGGGCCCAGTAACTCTCCAGGGGGATGTCATCCATCCGGAACCCAGGGGCCTAACAATCTGGACCACCAGGAGGTTTAGAACGCTATAGATCCTGTGGCAGAGGATCACCTAGACGCATCTATTAGGGCGCTAGATTGACGGTTCCAGCTGCACACCAGCTGCTAGCACCATAGGTGGCTATCCGGTTGAGCTATACCCACTCAGGACCGAGTGGCGACGAAGCCAGAAGTGCCAGAATGCTGTCTATCCTTTTAACACCTTTCTCTCTTCATGCAAAGAAAAATAAAGCTCTACGTTGGAGTGATATACTTGTGTGGACCTTGGAGTTACTTGGGGTATAGAGACTCTGTCCGTGTACACTGAGGACAGAAACCAACTTTGAGGAGAACTTCGCTGCAAGACCCGTAGGTGAAACAAGTGTGCCTAACCTCTGAAAACCAGAGGGTACGGGCATGGTGGCATTTTGCACCTTTTCCTCTCATGAGTGAGCCAAATAGACGGGAGGAAAGGGGTGAGGTCGCTACACGTGGGGGCTCGTAGTCTGGGATGTTGCAGTGTGTACCCCCCGGAAAATTTGGACTTTATTCCCATGTGAGGCTCTGTGGAGGTCGGCCATTTTTCAAAATTTGACCTGCGCCACAAACAGCAAAGAGGAAGATTCAGGCTTGGCTGAAATTCCAGCTGCGTAGTTCGTGGGCGTGTCTTAACTGGAAAAGCCCGCAAAGAAAGCCCAGCGAAGGAACAAGAGAGGGGAGGAGCTTGGAAAAGATGTGAGCTCCTCGTGGTGCACTTGGCGCGAAAAGGGGGGCATTATCCAATAAACTGTTGATGAAGCGACATGTCTGCTCTTACTTTGAAACCTGCTTCACCGGGATCTTGTGTTCTCTTGCCCGGTTCAACTATAGATGTGACCCCCATTGCTGCCTCCTTGACCGACACAGGAGTCCGGTTGAAGCCCAGGGGCCATTTTGCCCTGTATGCATGCCGAGATGCGGAGGCCTTGGGCATGATCTGTGGAGGATGTCGGGGACTGATTGTGTACCTCCGGCCTGTTTGGGGTGGAGCAGCCGACGGAGAAGCAGAGAGTCTACCGAGTGAACTGGATTTCAGGGGCTGTTACTCCTGAGGAGGAAGTACGTGTGTTAACCGCCCTACCCCAGCACAGTCCAGCGGAGGTGGCAAACGTGAAGGCCGAGGTTCCGGCCATAGAGGAACTTGAAGTGGAGAACCCCGCAGACACTGCCTCTGTTGCAACGGAGCCCTCCCTTCCACCTGCTAAAAGAAAGGTAGGACTCGTGAAGGCTTCCCGCAGCCGCGGTGGAGGCCCATCCCAGCGCCAGCCTGACTTGGATCGTCCAGCCGGAGAAGTTTCCCTGACGGTTAGAGGTTGAGGCAGGCCGGGCAAAGGAACAAAGGTCAGTGTCCGTTCGATTGGGGATGCTTGGGTGCCTGACCCAAAGAGACTTTTGAAAGATGATCCTGTGTCCACTAGAGTTTGCATGCTAGCGGGGATGTGGGACTCTTCGGATGTGGATTCTTCCTCTTACATAGGGGATGATGGAGAAATTGATGAACTGTTTGTCAAAAAGGGATGGGACAAAATCTCTTTAACTTCCCCTCGTAATGCAAAGGGATCACCCATGGACTCTGGGGATACTACACCCCGGGTGGAAGCCCCTGTTAATGCTGGAGAAATCGTTTTCATACCTGCTCCTCACGCTCCGGTGTCTACTGTGCCTGCTGTGCTGGAGGCCCATCCACCACTGAGGTCTCCCATGCCACAGTTGGAGCCTGTACGCCCCAGAAGATCTCCGGACGCTGTCGTCCTGCCTGGAGCTGGAGATCGGGCGACCATGCCGCCTTTGGCTCATCTACAGTGGCTACTGAGCCAGAAGGTTGCTGCAGAGTACAGGTGGGAGTGCCCATACGTCCCAAAGGGTTTATTGTTTGAGATCGAAGCCTTTCGAGAGAGGTGGTATAGTGACTTTATTTGGGATCTCTTGGAAGTGAAGAAAGGCCACCGATACCTCAATTGTTCAGCGGTGATGACCGGAAGATATAAAGGCTGCCGAAAAGACTGGTCTCTTGGTCACCACATACATGCGTATTGGGTAGCGATCTGCAGTAAGGACAGAGATGATGTGACCTACTCCATTGAGACTTTAGACAAAGACTGGAAGTCTCTGACTTTACCTGACCCACGGTTTTATCTTTGAAGTGGGACTTGTTTTTTTTTCTTTCCCTCTGCTTTTGGGAAACAAATGCCTTGAACTGCTGTGCTGACTCTAACCCCGGAGACTTTTTACTTTGTTTTTTTTGTTTCCTTCCTTTTTCACAAGTGAAAAGAACTTTGGGTAGTGATAGTCAGGGCCAAGCTGGAAGCCGCCGATATCAACAAGGGGACCCTTGTGTGATGGTGCGTTAGAACGCACTTAGGCAACAGAGTTACATGTGTGTGCTGCCACTAGGTGGTAGTGTTCTGCAAAACTTTAATGAGCACTTACACGGTACTGCTATAGGAACATATACACTAGGCTTGGTGTGTACCGTTAGCTGAAGCAAATCATCTCCTTTAGGGGAGGTGGTTTGATTCATGTACATACAGTAGATATAGTGTGATATTTGTTTGTATGATATGTATTTTCTTTCCCATGCAGGAGACCATCAAGCAACTCACCGGAGATTGGGTGGGATTTAGTTGCGATAGGATGGTGGGAGGGAATGTCATTTGTAAACCATGTTCTGTCTTCTTCTCTTTGCTGCAATTCATTCTTCTCATTCAGGCACTTTGGTATTTTCTTTCTTTATTTTTTTCAGGTTTTTGTAAATAGTTCTGAAAAAACGTTTGCGCCTGCTCAGGATTGAGTGTGCAAATTTGTCTCCAGACACTGGGGACAGTGTCTCTTTAAGAGAGGGGAGTATGTAGCGGGTCCTAAATTGAGGTTATGTTATGCCAAATGTAGGGGTGGCTTGAGTGATAGTTGGCTCAAGTCTTTCAATTACAGGACTCTGCCTTGCTGCTGCTTCACCTGGCTTGCAGTTCCCCTAAGCAGTATGAGTGGCGCTGTCACTTGTATTCGGGGTTGAACCACAGGTGTTGGAGTGGCGAATTGGTGTCCTCTATCGGCAGCCGTGCAGTGGGTGGGGTTGGCCTGCTGTGCATGCTGAGAGAGGATACAAAAGGGGCGGACGCCATTGTTCAGGGGAGATCGAGGAGAGTGATCCGGGGACCTGTACCCGAGGGAACCTGCGGGTTCGGGAGTCGAGTGCGTGGCCTTCCAGGCCATGGGGCCACGTACGCCTCAGTCCCAGGCACCTTTAGTCCTGGGACTGCAACTTCAGCCCTGGGCCCAGCACCTTTAGCTGGAGCCCGCTTCGGAAGGAAGAATCTCAGGGTGCTGCCTTGCGAGGAGACCCGTTTCTGGATGAGGAGGCTGGGGGAGGACCGTTCTGAAGGATTGATGAGCCATCACAGTGAAGGAAGGGGCCCAGTAACTCTCCAAGGGGATATCATCCATCCGGAACCCAGGAGCCTAACAATCTGGACCATCAGGAGGTTTGGGACACTATAGATCCTGTGGCAGAGGATCACATAGACGCATCTATTTGGGATCTAGATTGACTGTTTGAGCTGCACGCCGGCTGCTAGCACCATAGGTGGCTATCCGGGTGAGCTATACCCACTCGGGACCGAGTGGCGACAAAGCCAGAAGTGCCTGAATGCTGTCTATCCTTTTAACACCTTTCTCTCTTAATGCAAAGAAAAATAAAGCACTACGTTGGAGTGATATACTTGTGTGGACCTTGGAGTTACTTGGGGTATAGAGACTCTGTCCGTGTACACTGAGGACAGAAACCAACTTTGAGGAGAACTTCGCTGCAAGACCCGTAGGTGAAACAAGTATGCCTAACCTCTGAAAACCAGAGGATACGGGCATGGTGGCATCTTGCGCCTTTTCCTCTCATGAGTGAGCCAAATAGACGGGAGGAAAGGTGTGAGGTCGCTACACACATATGAAGCCATTCTAGACACACAGAGACCTTGTGTGTGACTGTGAACACAGGAACCCAGGCTATTAATTTTCTCGTTAAAGCACAAATTTCTTTCTACGTTTTTTTACTGGACCTGTTGTTATTTTTTTCCCACAATTTAGTTTTGTGAATGTATATTTATAAATACAGTATATATAACTGGTAACATGGATCTCAAAGTGCAGCATATTGTTGGTACTACAATTTATGCAGTTTGTTATGCCATGCATGTACTTGCTGCAGCTTATTTGCATTAATTTCTTTTACCATTTGCGTAGTATTAACTTTTTTATTTGCTAACATGTGGATTCACAGAGTCTCTAAAAAACTGTATGACAATAGAGAATTTTGTTGAGAATCATTGCTACAGTAAAACAATTCAGAACATAAACCACTATTTGCGATTATCCTTGTAAGCAGCATCCCTTACAGCAAAGGGATCCCTGGTAAAACACAGGCAAACAATTGGAGAGATCCCAGGCCTTAGGACATTCAGTAGCAATCCACTCTAACTGGAGCAAACTCTGCCACAATAACTAGGTCTTCTTGAGAAGCTGAGTGCTATTGGGTTTCTGCCCAGTTGCCTGCAAGCCAGGTGGAGGGTCTCTCACCTTCTTATAGCTAACTTGACCAGCTACCCCTGCCTCTTTAGGTGTGACCTCTCTAAGATTCTGACTAAGGGAAGCTGGGGAATTTATACTCTCTGGGCCTGTCCAGGAACCCAGGGAGTTCTAGGAAAGGGACATAATAGGGACTTGCATTTGAGCATGGTGTGTAAATTGGCACTCTGCTACTCTACCATGATATAATGGGTCCCTATATGGAAACTCCAGACTTATGATTAAAATGATATAGGCAAACCTTAGGTTTATGTAGTTGTCAGAAATGTAAAATGTTACAAAGTAAAATTCTTATTTGATTGGAGCAAAATAACTCAGTTGTCCATGGGAATGTATTAAACTGTATTACTTTCCTGTTAAAGATCACAACACATTTTAGCTTATAATAGCAGTCTTTACCCATGGGAAGAACATAGGCTGCCAGCTAATCTGTTCTGTTTAGTTACGCATCAGAGTTTAGAGGAATGGTGTGAAAAAAGATCCCACTGACAAAACAGTATGAAATAATTTGCAGCTTCTTGGGTCACTTTTCAGTCCCCAAAGACCAGGCAAATCTTTACAAGTCACAAAAGTTAGATTTTTTTTTGCTACTGAATACATGTAAACAAACAGTATACTACACCTTTCTGGGTCCGTTTACCTTTATCTTCCCAAATACCAGGTGCTAGTCCAGCTCGTAACAGAATAAACTATGTTAAAGATTGTGGATGACTGCACACTAGAATCAACTTATATATTGTAATACATAAAAAAAAAAAAAAAAAAGTATTGTACTATACTTATTTTTATGGAAGCATTACAATAAAGAAGTTGATTTTACAGGAGTGCAGCCATTAACAATCCTTCAACTAAATACATTAAAGCTGAACTCCAGGTATGATTTTATTTGGATAGTTAAATTGGTCCATTTTATCTCATACCTGATGGACTGCTGTCGAAGTTGACAATCAGTGTACAGTAGTAGTAGGGAGGTAATGTTATGATCTCCACTTCCAGGAGAGCAGAGTAGCACAGGTAAGAGGCTCTTGAGTCAAGGTTGGAGTCCCAGGTACAGGCATTAAAGGATGAACAAAGAAAAAGGTTTCCCTCTACCTTGCTCCTGCCTCCGAATATATATCTGCAATGGAGAGCAATCCTGCTTCCAGGCAGCCCAATACTTGGCATCAGGCTATCATAATGATAGGTTCTGTCCCAGCCGCAGCTTTTGTCACAGGTGGGCAGTGAGGAAAACCATGGCCTGCATGTGATGAATACTTGAATATTTGTTGGGCTACATGTGGGGGGGAGGATTTTATATTTGGGGTGCCCCTTATTTTAATGTGGCTTCCAAATTTCAAAGGGTCCACCTCTGTGCATCCCCACACTCAGCAGGCAAGGTTAAAGGGGATGAAGCCTTTGTCCCCATCAACATGGGAACAAGGTGCTTTGTAGAAAGGAGGCTGCTTTGCACCCCCCTCCTCTTCAAGGTACCATGTAAATGTTAAGAGCATGTGATCTGGTATGGTTCAAGAGGAGGGTTTCAAACTTGCTGCCCCTCCCTTTTCCTTGCCAGCCAGTCTGCATGTCTAGATAGTGTTCTGCCATGGAGTTTGAGGGAACTCCACACCTTTTTTTTGTCCTGGTGTCCTCTCAAAGTTCATACCTGACTCTTATTCAGTATAACGGTCTAGTATAGCGTTTGCAGGACCCTACACATTTTTTATTGTAAAGAAACAATACACTTTTCAGAAAAAAATTAAAGCATGGGGTGCTCCTCAAAATCTGCAACAGGCCCTTATCCAGTGGATAAAGGTTTGGTATGGATTTTGAGGGGGATCTCACCCAATTTTTATAAAAGACCAAGGCATAAATAATATCCAAATTCTACAAACTAAAGGGGAGATTGAAAATATAATAAAATAAATCATTACTAATAATGATGAATAAAATAATTTGTTTAAGACTTTAATGTCATGAGACCAATATTAATGTATTTAATTACGATGTTTCCTTTTTACATAATATCTACTTCAATACCGAGCACTTTTACTCTTCTTTTACCTTCTTGCCCAGGCCAATTTTTAGCTTTCAGCGCAGTTGCGCAGTCATGCAACACTGTACCCAAACTACATTTTAAATATTTTGTTCACACAAATAGAGCTTTCTTTTGGTATTATTTAATCATCACTTTTTGCTAAATAAACAAAAGAAAATGTGAAAAAAAATTGTTTTTCTTTGTTTCTGTTATAACATTTTGCAAATAAAAAATCTTTCTTCATAAACTTAGGCCAAAATGTATGTAGCTACATTTCTTTGGTGAACATAAGCCAAATCAGTGAATATTATTTAGTCTTTAGGAAAGTTTTAGAGTCCACAAACTATGGCATATATCTGAAAATTGATCAATCCTGATGTACTGATGGCCTACCTCATTTCTTGAGGCCTGAAAATGCCAGGACAGCACAAATATCCCCCCAAATTATTCCTTTTTGAAAAGAAGACATTTCAAGTTATTTAGTAAGAGGCATGGTGAGTTTTTTAAAGTTGAAATTTTTTGTCATAATTTTGTGGAAAAAAAAGAAATGAAAAAAAAAAATCACAAGCCAACTACAGAACCACCAGAACCACTATGCATTACACTATGCATTCCTCTTCCATCCTGGGAAGGTGACACATGGATCTACAAATGCAAAAGCGTTTTGTGGAGGGTCCCTTCTTCCTCAGAACAAAAGCACTACCGCTTGCTGCATGACTTTATATATCATCTATAGTTACAGATGAGTATCCTTGGGCCTTTCCCATCTCTTAATGAGAGGGCTGGGTGGTACTATATGAATCTCTTAGTCATCAGAATATTACCTCTGGCTGACAACAGCATACAAGCATAGAACCATAAACCATGGTCATCAAGCACAGCACCAGATCAAAAATAAAGGTGCATAGAAAGGAATCAGCCCATACAGTAAATCTTTATCCACATGTCTATACATGTATGTCATAGACATATTCATCTTTTCTAGCATATCAGATATCTAGTAAAACCAGGTATAGACTAAAGCAGGCTTTAGTGTACAAAACAGATACTAAAATAAGCATTTATTTTGTTCTATATAGTTTGCTTCACCCTGCCATTTTGTCTATTGGGTGGTCTTTATAGCTTCAACTGCCATTAGGATATAGGATTAACAGGTATTTTTTTGCATTTATTGAACAGATTTAACAAAATGCTTTTTATGGTATATTTAACCACTTAAGCCCCAGACCAATACGGGCCATTATGACCAGGCCCCTTTTTGCGATTCGGCACTGCGTCGCTTTAACTGACAATAGCGCGGTCGTACGACGTAGCTCCCAAACAAAATTGGCGTCCTTTTTTTACCACAAATAGAGCTTTCTTTTGGTGGTATTTGATCACCTCTGCGGTTTTTATTTTTTGCGCTATAAACAAAAATAGAGCGAAAATTTTGAAAAAAATGACATATTTTTTACTTTTTTCTATAATAAATATCCCCAAAAAATATATAAAAAAACATATTTTTTCCTCAGTTTAGGCCGATACGTAGTCTTCTACATATTTTTGGTAAAAAAAATCGAAATCGGCGTTTATTGATTGGTTTGCGCAAAAATTATAGCGTTTACAAAATAGGGTATAGTTTTAAGGCATTTTTATTAATAATTATTTTTTTACTAGTAATGGCGGCGATCATTTTTTTCGTGACTGCGACATTATGGCGGACACATCGGACACTTTTGACAAATTTTTGGGACCATTGTCATTTTCCCAGCGATCAATGAAATAAAAATGCACTGGTTACTGTGAAAATGACACTGGCAGTGAAGGGGTTAACCACTAGGGGCGCTGAAGGGGTTAAATGTGCCTAGGGGCGTGTTACTAACTGAGGGGGGCCTGGCTACGACTGACACGTCACCGATCTCCGCTCTGATTACACAGAGCGGAGATCGCTGACAGTGTCAGTAGAGGAGCGGGGAGATGCTGTGTTTACACACACATCTCCCCGCTCCGAGCCTCCGTGAGAGGATCGCGGGGATCCCCGCGGCGATCGAGTCCGCGGGACTTGCGGTCCCACTCACGGGGAAGGCAGGGGGGTCGCAAGCGCGCCGCCGGCAGCACGCGCGCGACCCCGACGTCGGCAGTTAAAGGGCCACGTACAGGTACGTGATTGTGCCTGTACGAGCCATTCTGCCAACGTATATATGCCGTGAGCGGTCGGCAAGTGGTTAAGAGACCAAAGGGAGCAAAAAAGAGAAATTAATTGTTAGGGTTTACATACATTATACTTTGATCATCATCTAAATGTGAAAGCAAACTGAAATATAGAGGCGTGGCCGGATGGTGAGGAGAGCAGTCGCATAGACACACTGCTCCGGCTCTCAACTGCCATCCTTACCTTATCCTGATTCCTATCTCATCGCCAAAGGTACCAATCTGTTCCCCACGGCTGTGGGCATCCAGCAGGCTGGCAGACATGGTGAAATACGGGCTGCCCCGGCCCCCATCCACGGTGGACCAGTTGACACGGTTCCGGAGGCAAGATGGCGCCGGGACACATGTCCAGCAAGCTGACACACTGCAAACATTCTCCTCTGCTGATCGGTGCTCTGCTGCGGGGGTAAGTGCATCTATTCCTGCCATATTCCGCTCCCAAACAGACCCCCCACTGTCCCTAGACTCCCAGCAGCAGTTGGATGACATTAGCCAGGCTGTGGATTCTCCCTCTGCAGAGCCTACACTATCTGCTATTATGCTGGCTATACAGGACTGTAAGGCCTCTCTCTCTACCCAGATAGCCTCCATCCGCATGGATTTCTCACTCCTGAAGCAAGATGTCCAGAACCTTTGTGATAGAACTGAGGAAGCAGAGGACCGTATTGGCTCTCTGGAGGATACATTAAATCCTCTGTCAGTTACTATGCGGGACACCATTAGTGAAATAGCAGCGCTCCGCACCAAAATTGACGATTTGGAAAACCGTTCTCGAAGGAACAACTTTAGATTTGTGGGGTTCCCTCAACGATCTTAGGGTCCCCACCCTGAAAAATTCCTATACACCTGGCTGCGGGACATTTTTGGTACGGACGCACCATCGTTCTCTCATGTCATAGAATGTGCGCATCGCACCCCACCTCGTCCTCCCTCTGAGGGTGTCCCACCACGTTCCATCATTGCACGCATCCTTAATTTCCAGGATAAAGTTGCCATTCTGCACCTAGCCAGGGAAAAGGGCCCGCTCAAATTTAATGGTAATACTATCTCTGTACATCCTGACTTCTCTGCTGAGGTTCAGCGTCAGCATGTCTCCTTTTCAGCAGTGAAATCTCGCCTACGTGAAGAAGGCCTGTCCTATGCTATGCTCTTCCCTGCTAAGCTTCACATCATCCACGATGGTAAGGCCCACTTCTACTCCAGCCCCAAAGAGGCCATGGCATGGCTGAACGATCGGTTCGGTGCTGCTTCCAGACGCAGAGGTAAATGAAGGTATCACTGGTTCTAGAACATCATTCACTTATGCCTTACTACCGGACCTCCTTGTGCATTTCTCTCCTTGCCCGGTGCCTCCACAGGGCTCTATGTTGACTGCAACTTGTAGTTCTCCTGTTTCTCCCCTGCTGGGTAATACACCCTGTTTACTGAACCAGTTACTGTGAATCCCCCTTTTCCTGGATGTTTTGACTATTATCTCCAGATTATGCCCCTCATCTTTATCTTTCCTGCCCATACTATCTGAAGTAGAGACCATCCACTCCTGCACTTCCTTGGGGTAGTCATGTATTCTGCATGTATTCTGCAACAGGACATGTCTTACATGATTTTTCCACAGTCGGTTGAGAGCCAAACCAGATTTCACACTACCCTCGTACCAGTTAGTGGCGAAGCCACGGTACAGTTTTTGAACCCCCTTTTTTTTGGGGTTAAGGTTCTAAGTTTGGGATAAAAGGTGGAGGAGGGGTGTTTTTTTTCCTCCCTCTTCTTTTTTTCTTCTTTTCTTTTTTTTTTCTTTCACACAACTCAGGTATGCATTTTTTCTCTGGACACTGTTTTTTCAGGTTTCTGCCTATGGCAGAGTGTTAATGTTTACATATTTTCATCACGGGCCCCTGTCCTCCTGTTGGCAGATCCACGCACTTTTTTTGTTACATGTGCTTGTATGTGCTCTGGAGGGTGCGGTCTGTCTGGTCATTTATGTATCTGCTCCCATGTTATCCTGTACTTTATTAATACTATATGTCTTAAAATGGTGAAGCCCCTAAGGATAGTTTCTTGGAACACTAGAGGTCTGAATGCACCCTAGAAGAGGTCTTTGTTTTTTTCTGTACTGAAAAAGAGTTGTCCACATATCATTTGCCTTCAAGAGACTCACCTTACGGGCTCAAAAACGAGGGCCTTGAAGCGCCCATGGTTGTCTAAATGTTACCATGCTACTCATACTAACTTCTCCAGGGGAGTTTCTATCCTATTGGCTAAATCTCTCCCTGCTGAGGTGCTTCAGGTAAAAACGGACCCCGAGGGGCGGTTTAATATTCTCACTTTACAGATATCCTTGGTGAACTTTACACTGGTAAATGTTTATATTCCACCCCCCTTTTCTGTGAAGATACTCTCCAAACTGTCCATTTAGTTGCTGAACAGACCCCCTGGGCCCCTGCTCTATACTGGGGACTTTAATGCTGTTTTGGATCCAATATTGGATCGTCTGGGAGGGGGGTGGACTATTTCCCACCTTTTTGGACTGGGCTCAGACTCATGGACTTACTGAGGTTTAGAATAAAAATTTAAGCAGCGCTAAATGTCAGTGAATACGATAACCGTGTTATGACTGATATGAAACCAGCAAAAAACTGATATACGTGCTATTTAGACCAATACTAAACACTAATATATGTCTAACTGTAGATAATATAGTGCAAAACATACAATTCAAAGTCTTCATAAGTCCCCAGAGGGATAAAGTGCAAAAAAAGCTAAAAAAGATAAAGTGCTAATTATTTAAAAGTCATCGGCGGCCAAAAGCAGGCACGGAGTAAAAAGACACGGAGTAAAAAGACTCCGTGCCTGCTTTTGGCCGCCGATGACTTTGAAATAATTAGCACTTTATCTTTTTTAGCGTTTTGGACTTTTTTTGCACTTTATCCCTCTGGGGACTTATGAAGACTTTGAATTGCATGTTTTGCACTATATTATCTACAGTTAGACATATATTAGTGTTTAGTATTGGTCTAAATAGCACGTATATCAGTTTTTTGCTGGTTTCATATCAGTTATAACACGGTTATCGTATTCACTGACACTTAGCGCTGCTTCAATTTTTATTCCATATTTGTTGATGTTGGTTACATTTTAGAAGCTAGCTGCTGTGTGTCCTATTTATTTATTTTATTTAATCCTTTATATTTATCATTTTTAGCACGTTGCACTTTGTTAGTGTAGTAATACCCAGTGGCAGGTGCACAGGCACTTTTTCTTCTTACTGAGGTTTGGCATTGAAAGCATCCGGATGTGCGCCAAATTTCCTGCCACTCGGATTCTTTCCTCACCATGTCTAGGCTGGATATGGCATTCGTCCTGGCTGAGACTCTCCCCGTTGTCTCTGCAGCTTCATATCTTTCTAGAGGGGTCTCTGACCATGCTCCCCTCTCTGTGGACCTCCTTCTCCTCCCAGGTTCAGGGCCGGCTATCTGGCGCTTGAACTCGTACTGGCTGGAGGACGAAATAGTGCCGAAAGAATGCGGGACAGGCATTGCTACCTACTGGAGGGAAAACCTGGGAAAGGTTGACCCCTCCACCGAATGGGACGCATTCAAAACCACTTTACACCTTAATGTCAATCACAGGAGTTCTGCGTAAAAACAATCAGATGCTTACTGAGGAGCTTGAGACTGCCATGGTGCGTGCAGAGTCTGCTTATACCTCCAACCCTGCCTCTGATACTAGGGAGGCTTGGTTGCAGAGTCGCAGAGAGTTTGAACTCCACCTGGACCTGCTGGACCTCACGCAAAAATGTATGTTGCATGCTACTCAAAAGTCATTTGAGCACGGTAATAAAGTGGGGCGTCTCTTGGCATACCTGACTAAACCTGACCATACTCCCATATCCATACCTCGCATACTTAATGCTCAGGGCCTTGTCAGTGGTGTTCTTGGGGACATTCTGGACTCCTTATTTTGTTTTATAGGGAACTTTACACCTCTAGAGTAGATTATGATGACTCTCAGTTGATTGACTATTTGTCTGACATATCTCTCCCCCCATTGTCGATTGAGGGACAGGATATGTTGGAGGCGCCTATTTCAGTTGAGGAAATTGCCGCAGCCATCTCACAAATGCCTAAACATAAGACTCCTGGCCTAGACGGATTTCCAACTGAGTGGTACGTGCAATATAAAGACCTTTTATGCCCCTACCTTTTACGGACTTATAACAAAGCCTTAGATGCAGGGGTTCTCCCCCCAACAATGCGTGAAGCCCTAATTGAACTTCTATTAAAGCCCCGTAAGGACCCAATTCACTGTGAATCTTACCGTCCTATTTCACTTATAAATGTGGACGTTAATATTCTGGCCAAGGTGCTGGCGAATCGCCTGAATGGTGTAGTCACGTCCCTGGTTAATAGCGACCAGGGGGGTTTCATCCCCGGAAGGTCCACCCGAATGAATATACGTAGGCTGTTTCATAATATGCAATATCCGCATGACTGTCCTCCCACGCGTGCTATTGTGTCTTTAGATACGTGCAAAGCGTTTGACAGTGTGGAATGGCCATATCTCTTCCTGGTGATGCAGATGTATGGATTTGGTCCCCGCATAATAGCATGGATTAAACTCCTTTATGCATCCCCGGTAGCTAAAATACGGGTTAATTCCTCTGTTACTGACTCCTTTCTGATCACTAGAGGCACGTGACAGGGGTGCCCACTGTCACCCCTCTTGTTCGCCTTGGCCATGGAGCCGCTTGCGGTTCGCATCTGCTCCTCCCCCTCTATTAAAGGTCTTCCAATTGCCAATATTAAAGAATGTATTTCCCTATATGCAGATGACACGTTGGTGTATCTAGCTGACACGAATGAATCACTCCGAGCCCTATTGGACGAAATTACTACCTTTGGTGATTTTTTGGGCTTCTGGGTGAATTGGGAGAAGTCCAGTCTCTACCTATTAGATGGGTCTGCTTCTCCCCACATACACCCGGACTCCAAACTTCAGGTGGTATCCTAATTTAGATATTTGGGAGTCTTGGTACAGGCTCCTTTGTCTTCCTATGTTGCCAATAACTTAGAACCCCTATTGGCTCGCCTTCAGGGGCAGACCAAGTTATGGATGGATCTTCCTCTTGACCTCATGGGGAGGGCAAATGTGCTCAAAATTATTTACCTACCACGTTTTCTTTATATCCTAGATAACGCTCACTGTAAAATACCTAAATCCATTTTTAAACGCATTGATGCGATATGCATTACTTTCTTATGGAAAGGTGGCTCCCCTAGAGTGTCCCTTGAAACGCTACGCTTGCCAGCACATTTGCCAGGCCTGGCGTTTCCCAACTTTCATATATACTATTTGGCATCGCAGCTGGTGCACATCCATGATTATTGTGAAATGTGTGAAATATACTGCGCTGTCCAATTAATGAGAAATAAACCACTCATGAAGTGAAAGTGAGGGCATGTGGCCTGGTACGGTTCAGGAGGGAGGGGGGCCGCTCTCTCGACCCCCCCTCTTCCCCTGCGGCCTGCCAGGTTGCGTGCTCGGATAAGGGTCTGGTTTGGATTTTGGGGGAACCCCACGCCGTTTTTTCGGCGTAGGGGTTCCCCTTAAAATCCATACCAGACCCAAGGGCCTGGTATGCCCCTGGAGGGGGAACCCATGCCGGTTTTTTATTTAAAATTTGGCCTGGAGTTCCCCCTTAAGATTCATACCAAACACAGTGCCTGCTATTGGCGGGGATCCAAGTCGGATCCCCGTTCATTGAAAGTCGGACATATGTCGGCTTCATGTTGCAAGGCAAAGTCGGATCCAAAGTA
This sequence comes from Rana muscosa, assembly GCA_029206835.1. Taxonomy (NCBI): domain Eukaryota; kingdom Metazoa; phylum Chordata; class Amphibia; order Anura; family Ranidae; genus Rana; species Rana muscosa. The sequence goes on from CM055121.1 coordinate 825,804,293, forward strand.
GGACGGCTGTCGTGTCGCACAAGTGTGAACCCGGCCTCAATGGGACAAACCATTTAAAGCTGACAGGTGTGTTTACAATGATCAGCTTTTATTTGCTTATGCAAAGCCTTTATCCCAAAAGAAAAAAAAAAAAAAACTCTTGCTGTAACTTCCTAATAAGCATTAGCTGGCGTATAGGTTTAATGTATTAGTCTAAATTTGCTGGTGCATCTAACACTGCCCTCTTTAAAGGTTGACATTACGTTTAATCCAAGAGTGGCTCTGTTGCTTCTCCAAAGAGTGTGTTACTGACCAGATCACCAGGTGAATATAAAGGAAGAAAAGCCACTAATGCAGCCAGCCACCACATTTAAGAATTGGTAAGCTGCAATATATTATTTTTTTGTTTTTCTTGTTTTGGATTAACTTCAAGCCTCTAAAAGCAAAGCATCCAGAAGCCTGTGCTCCTTGAACCTCCTGAGAGGCAGGCGCTGTTGGATGTATCTGAGCTTCTTGTACCATCTATGGGCTTGAGTATGTCTACACCCTTGCTCTGCCACAGGAAATAATTTTATCACTGCTTATTTTAAAAACTTTGCCGTAACTGCGGTTAATAAAAATTGTTGTGTATGAAAGCAAGGACTTCTGTGTATGTATAAATAATGTATCTTTATTAAAATATGGCAGTCAAATCACAAAGTTCTTTACCAGTCTTTATTCCAGGCATTCTACCAATAACTGTACAATTAGTTGAGTGTCTTGAAGAATAAGAGCTCAGTTTTTCCTTTATAAAATGTGAGTGTGTATGACATTCTTTATTAGGTTATTCAGACTGAGAAATGAGAAATGAGAAAGAATTTGTGTGAGTTTCTTCTTAGACCAATGGATATTTCATTGTTCAGGGCTACATTTTTAAACCTTGGTAGCTTCAGTGAGAATCATTTGTCAAAGTGCTATGTGAAATATAGTGAAACTACAACAAGAGTTTATAATGTTAGGATAGGACAGCAGTTTGCATTATATGCCCAAGCCAAATATTAACATTTTTGGAAAGCATAACCCCACCTTTGTTGAGAAAGAACAAACCTCTCTGGGAGATCTACTGTATGTACATTACAAAGGGGTTTAACAAACATTGTTGGAGATCCCTACCTATTTGTTTTATGAAGAAATAGTTGTTTGCTTCACCATGTCTTTTCCAGACTGATTCTTGAATAGTAGTCTCTGTTTTTTTACAAGTATCTGAACAATTCTCTGTGCTTTAACACCTTCCTGCCTATAGTAAAAAGACAGCTGGGCATGATATTTGGGCCAAGCTGTGGTGCAATCTGTCACCCACTGTGTCACGGACACAGTGGATGACAGATCAATGTACCTGCCCGCTGTCAGTACTATGTGATCGCTGTGACCAATCACAGCAGATCACGTGACAATAGTAAACAATGGATAGCTTCTATTCATGCCATTCATTGTGTCATATTATGTTGATTGTTGGCGAGACAACTTAATGCAGAGCCACCATCCCATTCCACCGTGGGCAATTCTCTGGCCTTTACACGCATATACTGGGGTTTTTACCATAGGTAACGTATTAGTCCTCCGTTTACTCTTATTGAGTTCATGGAATACCCTTTAAGTATTTTTTATTTAGCCTTGCTTTTTTCATTTTGTCCTGTAGCCAAAGTACATGCATCCTTCTCCTGATGAGTGGCTAAAAACTGCCACGAAACGCGTCGAGACACATGAGTCTTCTGATTCAAGGATGCCAAACCTAGCCTTCTTTTTAAATAATGCACTTTATTGTATGATATCATTTTTCTATGACGATTATACATTATTGGATTCGTATATGTATTTCATTTTATATATCAATTGCTCTTCTCTGTATCAACTATGTTTATTAAATATGTCAACTTGATTATGCTTATTTTTATTGTATTATTATGTTTCTTTTTGAAACTGTGTGTCATGCATCATTACATGACACAATCTATGTTATACTGGGTACTACGTGTATTCATGAATCCCAAATTGATTAAATCGTAATAATTGGATATTGTTGTTAAAGGATCTTGTGCTTCCCGTTATCGGGAATCACAACACATGACCCGGAAAAAACGAGTTCCATTCCATTCATCATGTTACATACACATGCTTCATTCAAAGTCCCAAAACCTTTCTTTTTCCCTTTACCTATTATGTTGATTGGCCACAGTGATCACATGGTACTAAAAGGGCCAGTCACAGCCCTTCTGTACCATGTGATTAGCTGTGGAAAATCACAGCTAATCACAATAGTAAACACTGAATGAACAGATTTCATTCAGAAACAAATGGTTCCTTATAACAGTGAAATTCCCTGTTATAAGCTATCATAGTGTGTAAAAAAATAATAATAATAATGATCACCTCCCCAGAGTAGTACAGTGCTACTATGGTAACATTGTATTGCTCTGGTCACAGTAAAATGAAAAAGAGATCATAAAAAAAAATGTAATAAAAATATATATATAAAAAAATATATATATTCTAAAAAAAATTTAGATACTGTCAACAGTAAGTGTCACTGATCACCACCACAACAGTTATATAATGGCAGTGTACTGTACTAGTGACAGTATGTAAAAACAAAAACAAAAAAAATGTGAATACATTTTATTTAACCACTTGAGACCCGCGCTATAGACAAAAGACGTCTGCAGCGCGGCTCTCAAGTGCTGAGTGGACATCCATGGACGTCCATGGACGTCCTGCTGTTTCTCTCCCCCTGCGCGCCGCCGAGGGCGCACGGGGGGGAACAGCTGTGCCCGCCGCGGTCACGTGATGCCGATGCGCGTGCCTGGCGGCCGCGATGTCCGCCAGGCACCCGCGAATCGGCTGTGACAGAGGCAGGACGTGGATCTCTGTGTGTAAACACAGAGATCCATGTCCTGTCAGGGAGAGAGGAGACCGATGCTGTGTCCCTTGTACATAGGGACACAGATCGGTCACCTCCCCTGTCAGTCCCCTCGCCCCACAGTAAGAATCACAAATAGGGAACATAGTTAACCCCTTCCTCGCCCCCTAGTGTTAACCCCTTCCCTGCCAGTCACATTTATACAGTAATCAGTGCATTTTTATAGCACTGTTCGCTGTATACATGTGAATGGTCCCAAAATAGTGTCAAAAGTGTCCGATATGTCCGCCGCAATATTGCAGGCCTGACAAAAATCGCAGATCGCCGCCATTACTAGTAAGAAAAAAAAATATAATAAAAATGTCATAATTCTATCCCTTATTTTGTAGGCGCTATAACTTTTTCGCAAACCAATCACTATACGCTTATTGCAATTTTTTTTACCAAAAAAATATAGAAGAATACGTATCGGCCTAAACTGAGAAAAAAAATAGTTTTTTAAAAAAAATTGGGATATTATTATAACAAAAAGTAAAACAATATTGTGTTTTTTTTTAAAAATTTCTGTCTTTTTTTTGTTTATAGCGCAAAAAATAAAAACCGCAGAGGTGATCAAATACCACCAAAAGAAAGCTCTATTTGTGGGGAAAAAATGATAAAAATATCATTTGGGTACAGCATTGTATGACCGCGCACTTGTCATTCAAAGTACGTCAGCACTGAAAGCTAAAAATTGGTCCGGGCACGAAGGGGGTTTAGTGCCCAGTTGTCAAGTGGTTAAATGTCTTTACTTTCCCCAAAAAATTAGACAAAAATAATATAAAAACTTGCCATGTCTCTTGCTAAATACCTTGAACTATCTACTTTCCCAAAAAATGGTAATTTGGGGATATTTGTACTGTCCTGGCATTTTCAGGCCTCAAGAAATTTGATAGGCCATTAGTACATCAGGATTGATACATTTTCAGATATATGCCATAGTTTGTGGACTCTAAAACTTTCCTACAGACTAAATAATATTTACTGATTTGTTTTTTTTTCACCTAAGAAATGTAGTAAAATAAATTTTGGCCTAAGTTTATGAATAAAGATTATTTATTAGCAAAATGTTATAACAGAAATGAAGAACAAAATGTTCAATCTTTTTTCATTAATTTAGAAAAAAAAGAACCCAGTGGTGATTAAATACCACCAAAACAAAGCTCTATTTGTGTCAAAAAATGATAACAATTTCACATGGGTACAGTGTTGCACGACTGCTCAATTATCAATCAAAGTGTCGAAAGCTGAAAATTGGCCTGCGCAGGAAGAGGGTGGAAGTGCCTTGTATTGAAGTGATTAATATAGGAAGCAGTAATTTCTGCATTCCTTTAGCAGCCAAGCCGTAGGAAGTATCTCTCTTGTGTCTGGGGGCATATGTAACTGCAATGGCATCAATCTCCTGTACACGTATGGGTACCCATTTGGGTTAGCTGTTGAAAGAGCTAGAATTAAAACATTAAAACCTATCAGACTCTATAGCTATTTAGCCATATGACTTAATACATATTTTAGTCCTTGATTAACTGAGGGGTATATGAGCAGTACATAGCTTCAAGTAGAAGTATCTCTCTTGTGACAGTGTCAATGTAAAGTGGAACCTGTGCTTATATTTGACAATATCATTTAAATTGCCCACTTGCTGTAAAAATAGCAAATTGCTCTTACTGCATTTCTCACCTCTTCTCCAGTGCTGTCCTTTACAGCAAAGGCTGTAAAGGACAGCACTGGAGCCATAATGCTCTTCCTGTGATCTCAGGCTGTTATAGGCTTGTCCCAGGGAGGGGAGGGGCATTATTTGGCTGACCTAGGCTCACAGGAGCATGCCGCAAACAGCTGCACCACTTTCTTATGTGGTGCTGTTTTCCACTGATATTTTGAGCTGTCAAGGGAATAGGAGGGTGAGGAGGACCTGCAACATCACATTACCAGACCAAGAATTTTTGAATGAGTAATGTTCTGCATTTCTGTATCAATAAACTCTAAATGTGGCCTAATCATTTTCAAAGTCATAATATTAAGTACTAAGAAAATATTTTTTTATCAGACAACACACATAAACATAGACACAGTGAAACACATTTTTCCATTTGTGTCACCTGTATGGGGTCCTCCACATCAAAGAGAAAATATGTCCTAAAATGTATCTAAATTTTTATATTTCAGTGCAATAGTGTGGGGCATTTGTGTGTAAAATAGGTGTTATTATAATCAAGGTTATATCATGGTACCCTGCTTAACATGATGCATTGGGGAACAGATGAGTTTGAATGTGCTTGGGTAAACAACACCTATCACATGTATTTACTTAAATGGTTGAAGTGGTGGAAACAATAGTGGTGCCTCACAGATATAATATATGATGAAAAAGGCTTTATCCCTAAATATATGGATGGCAATTGGTGAGATTTATATATGCATTATATGACTGACAAATGGGATTTATTTGTGCAATACATCGTTGTCAATAAGATAAGATCTGCCATTTTTCACTCTCTATTTGGATAAATTGTCCTATTCCTTATATACTGTACACATTCCCTAATTAAAGTGTATAGAGGGAGTGAGTTTATGTGTGGTTTTATGGTCTTTAGATGCCTAATAGAATATTATCGAAGATGTCTATACATGGCAAAAGAATAGGACATAAGTATTTTTTTACACAATTTTGTGGCAACCCCTGCAATACAAACCACTGCAGGAAATGTTCCCCTTTGATCAGATGACCTGCCTAGAATTAATAAAATATTGAAGTTTTCATCTGTCTTCTATTGTTCTCCTTTGTCTTTCAGGGATATGCATTTATTACATTTATTACATTTATTACAGTTTGGTGGGGAGTATGATGGATAGTCAGTGGATATAGGATTTTTGTGTTCAAATTTGTTTATTGAATTTTATCAAATTACAGAGAAATAATAACAAAAAAATTAATAAAATAAAGCAACAATCACAGTAATCACTACAATAGGTTCAAAATTAGCATATGAAATCATATATATATCATGGATCAAGAGACAATTGCTTCACTCAATTACTTCACTTAGTTTAAATAAAGTGTAGATTCAGAATGAGAATTACAATTGAAGCCTTAAAGGTAAACACCTAAGGAGGATAAAGAAATGTATTAAAGCCTCAAAGGGTATGAGACGGAACGATCGCTACAATATAACTCTTAAAAATCAAGTAACTGTGCCTAAAAAAATTAAGAGGAACATATGTAGGTATACTTGTTGAACCTATATATATGAAAAATAAAAAATAAAAATAAAAACACACAAAAAAAACATATACGCAAGTTGAGAAAAAGAGAAGGGGAAGAGCAGGAAGAAGAGAAGAAGAGAAAGAGAAGAGGAAGTGACAGGAAGAATCCCCGGGGATAAATGCATCAATAGCCATTTGCTTATAGATAGTTACTGCGAGAGAGTGTAAAACATCAAGGCATCAACAAGGTGTCATCAAAGTCTGGTGGCAAAAACTGAGTTAACCATGGTTGCCAAATATCTTTAAAGGAATTTATTTTATCTTGAATTATGGCTTCCATTTTGGCATGGACCATAGCTTGGTTAATTCTATGCTTGGTTTCATTTAATACCAAATTGTCAGTTCTCCAGGCTTTAGCTATGGTCTGTTTCGCGGCTGTTGTGATCTACAATAAAAGTTTATATTGTTTATAGGTGAGTGTTGCCGGTTTGAGATTTAAGAGTGTTATTGAAGGTACTGGAGGAATGGATATTGCAAACAAGGCTGAGAGTATGAGAAATATATCACTCCAGAACTTTTGAACTACCGGACAATCCCACCAAGTTGTAGATAGGAGCCAAGATCACCACAGCCACGAAAACATAATGAGGAGTAATTGGGGGTAAATTTTGCAACTCTGGAAGGGACCAAATACCAGCGGGTGAGTACTTTGTAATTAGTTTCCAAAGCTGTTATGTTTTGTGAGGAAGATTTTGTATTATTCCAGATTGCAGCCCAATCAGATATTTCAAGATTAAGATTGAGATCTGCCTCCCATTTAGCCACATAAGAAGGAGGGTCAGAAACAGGTTTAGTGATGAGCATAGAGGTTAGAGATCAGTATAATTTGCATGGGGATCATTTTTACATTTGGTTTCGAAGTGTGATAATTTATTAACCACTTCCATACTGGGCACTTATACAGCTTCCTGCCCAGGCCAATTTTCAGCTTTCTGCGCTGTTGCACTTTGAATGACAATTGTCTGCTAACATTTTTTTTAAAAGACCGAAAATTTTGAAAAAAAACCCATATTTTTTTTGTTTCAGTTACAAAACTTTGTAAATAAGTAAGTTTTCTCCTTCACTGATGGGCACTGATGGGGCTGCACTGATAAGGCGGCACTGATGGGCACCGATAGGTGGCACGGATGGGCACCGATAGGCGGCACGGATGGGCACTGATAGGCAGCGCGGATGGGCATAGATAGGCAGCACGGATGGGCACCGGTAGGCGGCACGGATGGGCACCGGTAGCTGGCACGGATGGGCACAGATAGGTGGCACAGATGGGCACAGATAGGCAGCACGGATGGGCACAGATAGGTGGCACGGATGGGCACAGATAGGTGGCATGAATGGGCACCGATAGGCGGCACGGATGGGAACTGATAGGTGGCATGAATGGGCACTGATAGGTGGCACGGATGGGCATGGTCGGGCACTGATAGGTGGCATGGATGGGCACTGATAGGTGGCACTGTACTGTAATGTGTTACTAATGGATGCCAATCAGTGCCAAACAATAATGCCTGCCAATCAGTGATGCCCATTGTGGGCACTGATTGTCATCCATTGTGGGCACTGATTGGCATCCATTAGGGGCACAGAATGGCATCCCTGGTGGTCTAGGGAGGCATACCTGGTGGTGGGCATCCCTGGTGGTATCCCTGGTGGTCCAGTGGCATCCCTGGTGGTCCAGTGTGGGCATCCTCGGGGGGGCTGCGCTGATAATCGATCAGCACAAGCCGATCGGCTCTCCTCTACTCGCGTCTGACAGACACGAGTGAGGAAAAGCCGATGACCGGCTTTTCCTGTTTACATCGTGATCAGGCGTGATTGGACACGGCTGATCACGTGGTAAAGAGTCTCCGTCGCAACTCCTAGATCGGTGTTGCGGGGTGTCAGACTGACACCCTGCAACAACGATCGCCGCAATGCGTGCCCCCGGGGGCGCGCAGCGGCTCAAAATCCTGAGGACGTCATATGACGTCCAGTCAGGATTTTGAAACCACTTTGCCACCGTCAATCCGCTATAGGGCGGGCGGCAAGTGGTTAAGTTTGGTTCTGCTTTGGATACAGGGTGCAAAAAAGTTTTTAATCTGCAGATATCTAAAAAGCTCAGAATTTGGAAGACCATGTTGTTCACATAAATCTGGGTATGGTATAAAGGTAGTCTGGGACGTCAGGTCGTGAAGATGGATTAATTTATGAGTTAGTCCAGGCTTTAAAAGATTTGGGGAATATCCAGGCAGGATAAAAAAGGGGATTTTTTAATAAATGATAAAAGTAGAGGCCTGATTTAGGGGTTCTTCTTTATTGTATAATGTGGCAAGATGTTTTTGGAAAGTGTGAAGAATTTTTACTGAGTTACTGGTGTAGGTGTCGTGGGACAATTTTAGACGTATCGGTTTGGAGGAGTGAATTGATTTTTTAAGGGCCCGGGCAAGGAGTGTCGTAGGTTTATTGGCTTTAAGATAGAATGAATGTCTATATTTACTTAGCGTTTTAACAGCAGAGTTTGAGAGAAAAAGGTCAAGGTCTAGACGTGCTCTATCCAGGTGTGATTTCGTTAGAGTTTGCCTGAAAGAGTGCATGGGTTGAATTAAATTCTGCCTCTAGTTTATGTTGGAGCAGCCGTTTTTCCTTTTTGAGGTATGAGGTTTTTGAATACATGCTCCATGGAGCACTGATTTATGAGCCTTCTACAATGTCAGAGGAGAGATATCAGAGGTTGTATTAAAAGAATTCTAATCTTTTAACCACTTAACGACCGCCCACTGTAAAAATGCATCGGCAGAATGGCACCGACAGGCAGAATCACGTATATCTACGTGATCGCCTTTGTATAGTTGGGGGGTCCAATCGGACCCCCCTTCTTTACAGTGAGCGGTGGTTAAGTGTTCGGGAGCGATCCGGGATGAGGGGACGGCCGTTCGATTCCGGCCACCCCCTCACGATTGCTCCCGGCGAATGAGAGAACTTCCTCTGCCTGTGTAATGTTTACACAGGCAGAGGAAGTGATGTCATCTCTCCTGCGGCGCTCACATATACCGAGCGCCGCACAAGAGAAGATGCCAGGTTAGTGCACAAAACACTACACTGACACCAGGACACATAGGCACATAAATCGCCCCCCCAGGCCCCCCCAGACACCCCAGATCACCCCCTAGATCACCCCCCAGCCCCCAGTCACAGTGTCACTGATTGCAGTGACCATTTATTTACTGATCACTGCAATCAGTGACATTTGTGACTGTAAAAGTGTCACTAAAGTTAGTTTTAGGTCCAGTGTAGCCCCCTAACCCCCCCCTAATAAAGGTTTAACCCCCTGATCGCCCCCCAGATAACCCTTTCACCCCCTATCACCACTGTCGCTAAGCGATAATTTTTCTGATCGCTGTCTTAGCGTTGGTGATGCCGATCGGTAGCCAGTTATTTTTTTTAGGTTCGCCGCAGGTTTTTATAGCGTTGGGTACCCCCATATATTACCTAATAAAGGTTTAACCCCCTTGATCGCCCCCCAGATAACCCTTTTACCCCCTATCACCACTGTCAATAAGCGATCATTTTTCTGATCGCTGTCTTAGCTTCGGTGATGCCGATCGGTCGCCAGTTATTTTTTTTAGGTTCGCCGCAGGTTTTTATAGCGTCAGGTACCCCCATATATTATCTAATAAAGGTTTAACCCCCTTGATCGCCCCCCAGGTAACCCTTTCACCCCCTATCACCACTGTCGCTAAGCGATCGTTTTTCTGATCGCTGTCTTAGCGTCGGTGATGCCGATCGGTAGCCAGTAATTTTCTTTAGGTTCGCCGCAGGTTTTTATAGCGTCAGGTACCCCCATATATTACCTAATAAAGATTTAACCCCCTTGATCGCCCCCCAGGTAACCCTTTCACCCCCTATCACCACTGTCGCTAAGCGATAGTTTTTCTGATCGCTGTCTTAGTGTCGTGATGCGGATCGGTAGCCAGTATTTTTTTTTAGGTTCGCCGCAGGTTTTTATAGCGTCAGGTACCCCCATTTATTATCTAATAAAGGTTTAACCCCCTTGATCGCCCCCAGGTAACCCTTTCATCCCCTATCACCACTGTCGCTAAGCGATCGTTTTTCTGATCGCTGTCTTAGTGTCGGTGATGCCGATCGGTAGCCAGTAATTTTTTTTAGGTTCGCCGCAGGTTTTTATAGCGTCAGGTACCCCCATATATTATCTAATAAAGGTTTAACCCCCTTGATTGCCCCCCAGGTAACCCTTTCACCCCCTATCACCACTGTCGCTAAGCGATCGTTTTTCTGATCGCTGTCTTAGTGTCGGTGATGCCGATAGGTAGCCAGTAATTTTTTTTAGGTTCGCCGTCAGGTTTTTATATAGCGTCAGGTACCCCCATATATTACCTAATAAAAGTTTTAACCCCCTAATTGCCCCTAGTTAACCCTTTCACCAGTGATCATCATATAAGTGTTACGGGTGACGCTGGTTAGTTCGTTTGCTTTTTATAGTGTCAGGGCACCCGCCGTATATAACCCAATAAAGGTTTAACCCCCTGATCGCCCGGCGGGTGATATCAATTAGGTTTTAGCGTCAGAGAGGGTCTGCGTCACACCCCAGGCAGCGTCAGGTTAGTGCCAGTAGCGCTAACACCCACACGTGAAGCATACACCTCCCTTAGTGGTATAGTATCTGAACAGATCAATATCTGATCTGATCAGATCTATACTAGCGTCCCCAGCAGTTTAGGGTTCCCAAAAACGCAGTGTTAGCGGGATCAGCCCAGATACCTGCTAGCACCTGCGTTTTGCCCCTCCGTCCAGCCCAGGCCACCCAAGTGCAGTATCGATCGATCACTGTCACTTGCAAAACACAACACACATAACTGCAGCGTTCGCAGAGACAGGCCTGATCCCTGCGACTCCAGTGCTGTAGGAGGTGATTTCACCACCACAGTTAAAAAAAAAGCATATATGCCGAAGCATTGGGGCAGCAGGGGCGGAGGAGCGGAGGAGCGATTTTGCTCCTAATGTCGCGTACATACGGTCGAAATTCCGACGGAGGCTTGCCCGTGGAAAAGTCTGACCATGTGTGCGTGGCATAACTTTTGCGGGAAGATGCCCCCATGCTTCGGCATATATAAATGGTGCATGTATGCCCATCATTAGAAGTGGGTGGATAAGGGGCGGTATTCTAATGGTGGGCATACCCACCGATCAATCTTTTTTTTTCGTTCAGCCAACAGGCTGCATGAAAAAAAAGATTACAATACATGTCCAACAAGGACCAGCAACGTACTGGTATGTTGCTGGACTTTGAATGTTTATACCAGAATGATGCCTGCGGGTTTAGGTATCATCTTGGTATCATTCTTTTCAGCCAGTGGCCGGCTTTCATGTAAAAGCAATCCTAGTGGCTAATTAGCCTCTGGACTGCTTTTACAAGCAGTGGGAGGGAATGTCCCCCCCCCGGATATAAAAAGCGCCATTGGGAAATTGGGAAAGCATTTTATCACACCGATCTTGGTGTGGTCAGATGCTTTGAGGGCAGAGGAAAGATCTAGGGTCCAGTAGACCCCAGTTTTTTCAAAAAAAGAGTACCTGTCACTACCTATTGCTATCATAGGGGATATTTACATTCCCTGAGATAACAATAAAAATTATAAAAAAAAAAAAATATGGAAGTAACAGTTTAAAAGTAAAATAAAAAAGCAAAATTAATAATAAAAAAAAAAAAGCACCCCTGTCCTGCCCTGCTCTTGCCCAATGGCGAACGCAAGCGTCGGTCTGGCGTCATATGTAAACAGCAATTGCACCATGCATGTGAGATATCACCGCGAAGGTCAGATCGAGGGCAGTAATTTTAGCAGTAGACCTTCTCTGTAAATCTAACGGCGTAGCCTGTAAAGGCTTTTAAAGGCTTTTAAAAATGTATGTAGTTTGTCGCCAATGCGCGTTTGTGCGAAATTTTAAAGCATGTCGTGTTTGGTATCTATGTACTCGGCCTAAGATCATCTTTTTTATTTAATCAAACATTTTGGCAATATAGTGTGTTTTAGTGCATTAAAATTAAAAAAGTGTATTTTTTCCCCAAAAAATGCGTTTGAAAAATCGCTGCGCAAATACTCTGTAGAAAAAAAAATGCAACATCCACCATTTTAATCTGTAGGGCCTTTGCTTTAAATATATATATAATGTTTGGGGGTTCAACATAATTTTCTTGCAAAAAAAAAAAATGTTTTCATGTAAACAAAAAGTGTCAATAAGGGCTTTGTCTTCAAGTGGTTAGAAGAGTGGATGTAAGCTTCCTAATGTTGTGTATAAAATGCCAGAACAGTTCAAAACCCCCCCGAATGACCCCATTTTGGAAAGTAGACACCCCAAGCTATATACTGAGAGGCATGTCGAGTCCATGGAATATTTTATATGTTGACACAAGTTGCGGAAAAAAGACAATTTATTTTTATTTTATTTTTTTTTCCACAAAGTTGTCACTAAATGATATATTGCTCAAACATGTCATGGGCATATGTGGAATTACACCCCAAAATACATTCTGTTGCTTCTACTGAGTACGGGGATACCACATGTGTGAGACTTTTTGGGAGCCTAGCCGCGTACGGGACCCCAAAACCAAGCACCGCCTTCAGGCTTTCTAAGGGTGTAAATTTTTGATTTCACTTCTCACTGCCTATCACAGTTTCGGAGGCCATGGAATGCCCAGATGGCACAAACCCCCCCCCCCAAATGACCCCATTTTGGAAAGTAGACACGCCAAGCTATTTGCTGAGAGGTATGGTGAGTATTTTGCAGATCTCGCTTTTTGTCACAAAGTTTTGAAAATTGAAAATAAATAAATAAATAAATAAATATTTTCTTTCTTCATTTTCAAAAACAAATGAGAGCTGTAAAATACTCACCATGCCTCTCAGCAAATAGCTTGGGGTGTCTACTTTCCAAAATGGGGTCATTTGGGGGGGTTTTGTGCTATTTTGGCATTTTATGGCCTTCGAAACTGTGATAGGTAGTGAGGAGTGAAATCAAAAATTTGTGCCTAGAAATCCTGAAGGCGGGGCTTGGTTTTCGGGGTCCCATACGCGGCTAGGCTCCTAAAAAGTCCCACACATGTGGTATCCCCGTACTCAGGAGAAGCAGCAAAATGTATTTTGGGGTGTAATTCCATATATAACCATGGCATGTGTGAGCAATATATCATTTAGTGACAACTTTTTGTAATTTTATTTTTGATTTTTATTTTTTGTCATTATTCAATCACTTGGGACAAAAAAAAATATTCAATGGGCTCAACAGGCCTCTCAGCAATTTCCTTGGGGTGTCTACTTTCTAAAATGGGGTCATTTGGGGGGGTTTTGTGCTATTTTGGCATTTTAGCACCTCAAGAAATGAGATAGGCAGTCATAAATTAAAAGCTGTGTAAATTCCAGAAAATGTACCCTAGTTTATAGACGCTATAACTTTTGCGCAAACCAATAAATATACGCTTATTGCCTTTTTTTTTTACTAAAGACATGTGGCTGAATAAATTTTGGCCTAAATGTATGACTAAAATTGAGTTTATTCGATTTTTCTTATAACAAAAAGTAGAAAATATCATTTTTTTTCAAAATTTTCGGTCTTTTTCCGTTTATATCGCAAAAAAAAAAATCGCAGAGGCAATCAAATACCATTAAAAGAAAGCTCTATTTGTGGGAAGAAAAGGACGCAAATTTCGTTTGGGTACAACATTGCATGTCCGCACAATTTACAGTTAAAGCAGCGCAGTGCAAAATTCTGAAAACAGCTCTGGTCCTTTAGCTACCAAATGGTCCGGGGCTTAAGTGGTTAAGGCTGTCTCTAAATCTGCATAGTGGGATGGGTGGGATAGCATGAAGTTATTTATCTGCCAAGTGGGGTCTTGTGCTTTTGGAATTGCAGAGGTGAATGAGGTTAACACTGCACTATGATCGGTCCATGTGAAGGGTATAATGGAGGAAGAGAAAAGTTCAGGGGCCATAGGTACATTTATAAGTATGTGGTCTATTCGGGAGAGTGAATTGTGAGGATGTGAGTAGAAAGTAAATTGTCGCTTAGCTGGGTTTGCTTCTCGCCAGGTATCTAATAAGTGATGTTGCTGGAGTAATCGTTGAAATGTGTTTTTACGGGAGATAGGTGTGCTAGGAATACGGGATTTGTCTAAAAATGGATAAAGGACTTGATTCGAATCTCCACAAATTAGTAGCGTCTGGCACTACAGGATCTGAGTCCCTGGCGGCGTGGTGTGTTACTGATGGTAGCCTTTGTTACGTTGGTCCCAGCTCTCTGCAGGTCATTCACTAGGTCCCCCCGTGTGGTTCTGGGATTTTTGCTCACCGTTCTTGTGATCATTTTGACCCCGCGGGGTGAGATCTTGCGTGGAGCCCCATATCGAGGGAGATTATCAGTGGTCGTATATGTCTTCCATTTTCTAATTATTGCTCCCACAGTTGATTTCTTCACACCAAGCTGCTTGCCTATTGCAGATTCAGTCTTCCCAGCCTGGTGCAGGTCTACAATTCTGTTTCTGGTGTCCTACGACAGCTCTTTGGTCTTCACCATAGTGGAGTTTGGAGTGTTTGAGGTTGTGGACAGGTGTCTTTTATACTGATAACAAGTTCAAACAGGTGCCATTAATACAGGTAATGAGTGGAGGACTCTTAAATAAGAAGATACAGGTCTGTGAGAGCCAGAAATCTTGCTTGTTTGTAGGTGACCAAATACTTTTCTTTTTCGTACATCACGGGACACAGAGCGACTTAGTCATTACTAATGGGTTATATAGATTACCTTCAGGTGTTGGCACTGGCCAATTCCAAACCGGAAGTACCCTCCCCTATATAAGCCCCTCCCACCCGGGAGCACCTCAGTTTTTTGCCAGTGTCTAAGGTGTTGGCCAAAGAGTAACATGTGTTTTCACTGGGCTTGCGTACAGGTTCTTTTGGGCCTTAGTAAGCTGTTCCGGATCCCACCAAAAAAGCTTCATAGCTAAACGGTCGGTACCCGGGCCTTGCAGCAGAAGAGCAAGGTTTTGCCTGTAATGCTTCTCTTAGGAGGGCTGGACCCTGGGATCCAGAGCTCTGGTCATACCCACGACCAAGATGTTGTCTGTGCAGGGTGCTATACAGGTCCAGGGGAGTGGAATCCTTGGGAACCCGGTCCCTGAAGGTTTAATTACAATGCCTGCCGTGATAGGTGAAGTTTGGACTTCTGTGGACCAAACAAAGTCCTGCGGCGGGGATCAGGTAAGTGGGGGCCCCCAGGAACTTGGTTCTATTGGGGGACCCCCAAGCCTAATTTGTCTTTCTGTCTGTTACCTAACGGTATTCCCGCTAAATATCTGTGTTTGCCTATAACTACTGAAAAATGTAAAATTTTAATAGTAGTCAAGAAAAAAAAAAAAAAAAAACAGGGACCGCGGTACCTGTGTTAAACCACTAGAGGCCGCTGTAGTCCATTTTTCTTGTCATGTGGATCTTTGGTTTTCTCAAGTCAAAAGATCCAGGCAGCTGGTAAGTTTCTCTGTGGGAATCCACTTCCTCTGCCCTGTTGCTGCGCTCATCCACCGCACAGGCCCTCCGGAAAAAAGGGCCCTGGCTCCTAGTCCCCTGTTTGATTTCGAAAAGGGCGCCAATGGCGCACGGGCGCGCGCGCGCGCGTGCACGCGCCTCCGATGAAAAAAAAGGGGCGGGGCGGGTGGATGACGCTCGATGCGCGCCGCGGCGCTTCTGCGCATGTGCGGGCGTCCCAGCATGGTTAAAAGACACAGTACAAGTGTCAGCTGCATGCAAACAGAGCTAGCAACAAACAGTGGCACACAGAGGCGGTTGATGCAGGCATCCCCATAGAAAGGCACTTTAGTGGACACCAGCTGGTATATAACAGAACCTGTGTTAGACTATTACCAGCAAAATTGGTGTATGACGACGGGAATACCTCAGCTTTGTGCTTAAAGGATATGTCGTCCAGACGCTCCGGAAATAGATCTTCCAGGAAGCCAAAGGGGTCTCCATCGGGCTCTGAGGATATTGGGCATGCTTGTACTGCACCAATCTCCCCTGAGAATTCAGAGGTCAGTAGCCGTAGAAACCCCGCAGGAATGCCTGGTGCTGCGGCTGTCCCCAGTCCACCTGCTCCTGTATATATAACAGAGGAGGTTTTATCCTCAACTCTGGGAGGATTGGAAGAGAGATTAACAGCATTGATCGCTGCTTCCCTGTCTCAGGAAAAGCGCGTCCGATCTCCGTCTCCTCCTTCAGAGTGCCTGTTAGTGGAGGAACAGCCCCACACAGAGATCGACCTACCTGAAGGGGATCAGGATGAGGTTGATTCAGTTATGGAGGAATCAACAGTGGAAGAACCTTTCTCAGCTTCTCAGGCTGAAAGATTATGGGTTCAGTCTCTGACTAATATGGTCCGATCAGCATTTAAAATGTCTCTGGCGGAACCACCATCCACTACGGTTTCCTCGCTGGGGTCGCTAAAAGCTCCCCAGGCTGTCTGTTCCTTCCCAATCCACCCTTTATTAGAAGGGCTTATTTACCAGGATTGGGAGCATCCTGATAAAATATTTGCTCCCCCCAAGAGATTTCCGGTGATCTATCCCATGGAGGATAAGTTCATAAGAAAATGGAGGGTCCCTACAGTGGACGCAGCCATCTCTTCTGTTAACAAATCACTGACATGTCCAGTAGATAATGTTCCAATGTTCAAAGACCCAATAGATAAAAAATTGGAGTCTTTACTAAAATCTGCTTTCTCTACAGCAAGTTTGGTGACACAACCTGCGGTAGCAGCGATTGGAGTCTGCCAAGCAGTGAAAGATCAGTTGAAACAACTCTTAAGGGACTTACCAGATCAGCAGGCTCTTGCCCTAGCTGACCGGCCTAGAGCCTTGTGTTTTGCGGTGGACGCCATAAAGGATACAATCCAACAGGCCTCCCGCTTTACGCTGTCTATAGTACATATGCGTAGGCTTCTGTGGCTCAAAAACTGGTCTGCTGAAGCTCCCTGTAAAAAACTGCTGGTTAGCTTCCCATTTCATGGAGAACGCTTATTTGGAGAAGATCTGGATAAATATATCCAGAAAATTTCTGCCGGTAAAAGTTCACTCTTACCGGTTAAGAACAAGGGTAGAAGTCCTTCTTTTAAGAGGCCTACTTCTCCAGTCCCAGGCACATCGGCTGTGAAGCAGTTCCGACGGCCTCCGCGGTCAAGTTCAGGGGGCAGAAATCAGGGACAATCACAGGGTAACAAGAAGCCCTGGATCAAGAGAGGTACAAAACCTCCTCCCAAGGCATGAAGCGTTGCCCCCACTCAATCGGGTGGGGGGAAGACTTCAGTTGTTCACAGAGACCTGGCGGGACACCATCAGAGACAGATGGGTGCTCCCCGCAGTAAGTCTGGGATACAAGCTGGAGTTAAAAGGCACTCCTCCTGCCCAATTTATGAGGTCAAACGTGCCAAGAGATCCCCAAAAGAGAGGATCCCTCCTTCTGGCACTAGAACAACTATTGCTCCAAGGTGTAATCATGAAGGTTCCCCTGGAAGAAAGCGGATTCGGGTTTTACTCGAACCTTTTCACAGTCCCCAAACCAAATGGGGACGTGAGGCCCATATTAAATCTAAAAGGGCTAAACAAGTTCCTAAATATCAGGACTTTTCGGATGGAGTCGATCCGATCGGTGGCCACCGCCCTACAAGGGCAGGAATGGCTAGCCTCGATCGACATAAAGGATGCTTATCTGCATATTCCCATCTTTCCGGCCCACCAGAAATTTCTACGCTTTGCAGTAGAAGGGCGCCATTTTCAGTTCAGAGCCTTACCTTTCGGTCTGGCCACAGCACCACGAGTGTTCACAAAAATTCTGGCCCCATTATTGGCCAATCTAAGAACACAGGGTGTAACGATAATGGCATATCTAGACGACCTGCTACTAATAGACCACTCAGTGGAAAAGCTGGAAGTAGCTATTCACAAGACAATCGAGTATCTGGAATATCACGGTTGGATTATCAACCGGGACAAGTCAGCTCTAAGACCAGTCAAAAGTCTGGAATACTTAGGGCTAAGGCTGGATTCAAATCAGAGAAAGATTTTCTTACCTCCAGAGAAGGTGTCGTCTTTAAAAGATTTGACCCACTTAGTGGGTACAAAAAGAAAACCATCCATACGCCTCTGCATGAGGCTGCTGGGAAAGATGGTGGCTTCATTCGAAGCGGTACCCTACGGTCAATTCCATTCAAGGAATTTGCAAAGGGCCATACTGTCAGCCTGGAACAAAAAAGTTCAGGCTTTAGACTTACCAATGTCCCTGTCCCCTTCCGTTCGCAAGAGCCTCCATTGGTGGTTGGTGCCCCAGAATCTGGAAAGAGGGAAACCCTTCAGTCCGGTTTCTTGGAAGGTGGTCACTACAGATGCCAGCCTCATAGGCTGGGGGGCAGTACTGGAGCAATGGTCTCTCCAGGGCAAGTGGTCAGAAGCAGAAAAGGCCCTGCCCATCAATCTCTTAGAGATACGAGCAGCCCGGTATGCCCTAGTAGCATGGACATCCAAACTCCAAGGGTCCCCTGTCAGAATTCAATCAGACAATGCCACGGCAGTGGCATATATCAATCACCAGGGTGGCACCAAGAGTCGTGCAGCCCAGAGGGAAGCAAATTGCATCCTGGAGTGGGCAGAAAAATATGTCCCAGCCTTATCCGCGGTTTTCATCCCAGGAGTGGAAAATTGGAGAGCGGACTTTCTAAGTCGCCAACAATTATGCCCGGGGGAATGGTCTCTTCACCCCGAGGTTTTCCAGGCAATATGCCAGCGGTGGGGAACACCGGATGTAGATCTGCTAGCATCCAGATTCAACGCAAAGGTGGACAGATTTGTGTCTCGCACAAGGGATCCCCTAGCTTGCGGCTCGGATGCCCTAGTGTTCCCTTGGGATCAGTTCAAGCTGATATATGCATTCCCACCGCCACAATTGTTACCGCGATTACTCCGCAGAATTAGGGTAGAAAAGAAACCAGTGATTCTGGTGGCTCCAGCGTGGCCCCGAAGGGCATGGTACGCGGAGATTGTAAAAATGTCAGTGAGGAGTCCTTGGACCCTCCCACATCGTCCGGACCTGCTGTCGCAGGGACCGATATACCACCCTTCCTTACCAGCCCTAGGTTTGACGGCCTGGCTATTGAAGCCCACATTCTGAAAAAGAGAGGGCTCTCTAATTCTGTGGTATCTACCATGATCAATGCCAGGAAACCGGTATCCAGGCAGATCTATTATAGGATCTGGAAAGCATACATTACATGGTGTGAGGCCAAGAAATGGCATCCACGTAAGTACGTGATAGGGAGGATTTTGGACTTCCTACAGTGGGCTGTAGATAGGAAGCTTGCCTTGAGTACTATCAAGGGTCAGATTTCGGCCTTGTCAATATTTTTTCAAAGGCCCTTGGCTTCGCATTCACTAGTCAAAGCCTTTATACAAGCAGTGATGCGTATTAGCCCTCCGGTTAGTATTCCCATATGTCCTTGGGACCTAAACCTGGTTCTGTCGGTTCTACAGAAACAACCATTTGAACCATTACAACACATTTCCTTGGTTCTTCTCACCAGGAAATTGATTTTCTTAGTAGCCGTTTGTTCGGCTAAAAGAGTGTCGGAATTAGCCGCCTTGTCCTGTAAGGAGCCATATCTGGTTGTCCATAAGGACAGAGTAGTATTACGTCCTCATCCAGCCTTTCTTCCTAAGGTGGTATCGAGGTTTCATTTGAACCAAGATGTGGTTCTTCCTTCTTTTTTCCCCAAACCTAGCTCGGTAGAGGAAAAGTTATTACATTCTTTGGATGTAGTAAGAGCAGTTAAAGCTTATCTAAAAGCCACTGCTCAGATTCGCAGAACGGATTCTTTATTTGTTCTGCCGGAAGGCCCCAGAAAGGGTCAGGCAGCATCAAAATCTACTTTAGCCAAGTGGATTCGACAGGTCATAATACAAGCCTATGGCTTGAGAAAGAGACCGCCTCCGTTCAAAGTTAGGGCGCACTCCACAAGAGCAGTTGGAACTTCATGGGCAGTGCATCACCAGGCCTCCCTGGCTCAAGTATGTAAGGCCACAACATGGTCTTCGGTACACACGTTTACTAGGTTCTACCAGGTAGACGTTAGAAGTCAGGAGGATGTCGCCTTTGGGCGCAGTGTGTTGCAGGCCGCAAAAGATCCTCATGCCTGATGGCGCCCAGCTTATGTATCCCTCCCCTCATTTGGCATTGCTTTGGGACGTCCCATTAGTAATGACTAAGTCGCTCTGTGTCCCGTGATGTACGAAAAAGAAAAAGGGATTTTTATAACAGCTTACCTGTAAAATCCTTTTCTTGGAGTACATCACGGGACACAGAGCTCCCACCCCTCTTTTTGGGACACTTATTGCTTGGCTACAAAACTGAGGTGCTCCCGGGTGGGAGGGGCTTATATAGGGGAGGGTACTTCCGGTTTGGAATTGGCCAGTGCCAACACCTGAAGGTAATCTATATAACCCATTAGTAATGACTAAGTCGCTCTGTGTCCCGTGATGTACTCCAAGAAAAGGATTTTACAGGTAAGCTGTTATAAAAATCCCTTTATTTTCCACCATAATTTGCAAAAAAAATTCTTTCCAAATCAGACAATGTGGTTGTCTTGATTTGTTTCCACATTTTGTCTCTCATAGTTGAGGTATACCTATGATGACAATTACAGGCCTCTCTCATCTTTTTAAGTGGGAGAACTTGCACAATTGGTGGCTGACTAAATACTTTTTTGCCCCACTGTATGTGGTGTAGGGTAGATTCAAGAGAAAAAAAAAATAATGTAACAGCGAACTTGCTTGAAAAGGGATGAACTATAAGTAATAGTGCTGATAATGGCCGATAGGCCTTCACAAAAAAGGGGGAAAAAGGAGGGGGGGGGAGGAAAATTTAGCAATCTCAGAGCTACCGTGGAGAGAAGTTCCAAAATAAAACATGAATAGCTGTTTCTCAGTCCATAGTGTCTGCAGGATTCCTGTCAGGCGAGTTGAAGCGAAAGTGTTTAGTAGGACTGTGATAATTTCCATTGCTTTTGGAGTTAGAAGTTTCATTTGCTTTGTAGGATGCAGTTTGCTTGTGTAAAGTATCTGACAAGGAGAATTATCTGTCCAATAGGTGAAGGTCCTGTAGTAACTTTTGCAATTCGTCAGCTGATTTACATCTATATTTTGAATAGGGATGAGCCGAACACCCCCCGGTTCGGTTCGCACCAGAACCTGCGAACGGACCGAAAGTTTGCGCGAACATTAGAACCGTATTAAATACAATGGACACGAACGTTCAAAAGTGCT
Organism: Rana muscosa; assembly: GCA_029206835.1. NCBI lineage: Eukaryota > Metazoa > Chordata > Amphibia > Anura > Ranidae > Rana > Rana muscosa. The sequence continues at coordinate 825,825,817 of CM055121.1, forward strand.
AATTATAAAGACTAATATGCATGTTATTGTCCTAAAAAGGGTTTGGGGACCCGGGTTCTTCCCCAGGTGACATGTATCAATGCAAAACAAAGTTTTAAAAACTGACGTTTTTCGGGAGCAGTCATTTTAATGATGCATAAAGTGAAAAAAAAAAAAGTGAAATATTCTTTTAAATATCGTACCTGGGGGGTGTCTAAAGTATGCCTGTGAAGTGGCATGTGTTTCCCGTGTTTAGAACTGTCCCATCACAAAATGACATTTCTAAAGGAAAAAAAGCCATTTAAAACTGCTTGCTGCTTTAATGTCATGTCTTGTCCTGGCAATATGGATGAAAATCTTTGAGAAATGTGGCATGGCTACCCCATCACCCCCCCCCCCCTACCCCAGCCCATTACCAGCCCCTTTGGATCTTGTATGGATATTAAGGGGAACCCCGCACCCAAAATAAAAAAAGGCCCTATATACTCTGAACAGCAGTATACAGGCGGTGCAAACAAGACAGGGACTGTAGGTTTGTTCTTAAGTAGAATCTGTTTGTAATTTTAAACAGGTACATTGTTTAAGTGTAGCTCCAGCCAAAAAATCTATTTTTAAGCTTTTTGGAAAACATAGGGAAGGGTTATCACCCCTGTAACATTTGTTTTGCTGTCTGTGCACCTGTTCAGAACATTTCACCTCACTTTCCGTCCCAATGACAAATGTTTTTGAAAAGTGGGTTTTTTATTGAAACAAGGATTGGTGATAAAGCATCAGTAGAGAGGAGACACCTTTTTCCCATATTAACTCTTACAGGAGAGAATTTGCCTTCCTAGGGGTAGATTTCCTCTCACTTCCTGTTGTCTCCTTCCGTTTGCAAGTAGGAGTCGTTTGTAAGTTGGATGTTTGAAAGTAGGGGCATGCCGTATATACTCTGCTGAAATTTGCCCCTTACATGTTGGTGTTGCCACAACACTGTGGGCCCTCACAGTTACTCTTGGTGGGCGTTGGAACGCCCTGCTGTGAACTATTATATCAGGAGTTGTAATTACATGCCATTGTTGAACAGTGGTAGTAAAAATTGGGCCTTTGGTGGTGGTGCTGGTGCTACAACACTGTCAGCCCTCACAGTTACTCTTGGTGGGCGCATGAATGGGCCCTACTGTAAATTATTAGATCAAGAATTGTAATTGCATGCCCCTGTTGAAGAGGGGCAAAAAAATTGGCCCTTTGGTGGTGGTGGTGGTGGTGGTGTTGCCACAACACTGTAAGCCCTCACAGTTACTCTTGGTGGGCGCAGGAATGGGCCCTGCTGTGAATTATTAGATCAAGAATTGTAATTACATGCCCCTGTTTAACAGGGGCAGAAAAATTGGGCCTTTGGTGGTGGTGCTGGTGCTACAACACTGTCAGCCCTCGCAGTTACTCTTGGTGGGCGCATGAATGGGCCCTACTGTAAATTATTAGATCAAAAATTGTAATTTCATGCCCCTGTTGAAGAGGGCAGAAAAATTGGGCCTTTGGTGGTGGTGGTGGTGGTGGTGTTGCCACAACACTGTAAGCCCTCACAGTTACTCTTGGTGGGCGCAGGAATGGGCCCTGCTGTGAATTATTAGATCAAGAATTGTAATTACATGCCCCTGTTGAACAGGGGCAGAAAAATTGGGTCTTTGGTGGTGGTGGTGGTGGTGGTGTTGCCACAACACTGTAAGCCCTCACAGTTACTCTTGGTGGGCGCAGGAATGGGCCCTGCTGTGAATTATTAGATAAAGAATTGTAATTACATGCCCCTGTTAAACAGGGGCAGAAAAATTGGGCCTTAGGCACTGGTGCCACAACACTGCAACCCCTCACAGATACTGTACTTGGAGCAAAGCAATGAGACCTGTTGCAAAGTATTGCATCAAAAATTGTAATTACACGCCCCTGTTAAACAGGGGCTGAAAAATTGGGCCTTAGGCACTGGTGCTGGTGCCACGACACTGCAACCTCTCCCAGATAATCTAGTTGGAGTGCAGGAATGAGCCCTGCTGCAAAGCATTGCATAAAAACTTGTAATTACATGCCCCTGTTAAACAGGGTCTAAAAAATTGGGCCTTAGCCACTGGTGGCGGCACCCAGAAACAAAAATGTTCTTCCAAGCTATCATCATGAATCGGATCATTGAGGAGGAGGAGGATAGTCAGTCAACATAACAGGACAGTCACTCAGCATCAGCATAGGCAGTCTTGAAGGGATGTGACTAGTGATGAGCCGAACACCCCCGGGTTCGGTTCGCACCAGAACCCGCGAACGGACCGAAAGTTCGAACGAACATTAGAACCCTATTAAATACAATGGATGCGAACGTTCGAATTCTAAAGTGCTAATTATAACAACTATTATGCATGTTATTGTCCTAAAAAGGGTTTGGGAACCCGGGTTCTGCACCAGGGGACATGTATCAATGCAAAAATAAGTTTTAAAAACGGTCGTTTTCCGGGAGCAGTCATTTTAATGATGCATAAAGTGAAAAAAAAAAAGTCAAATATTCCTTTAAATATCGTACCTGGGGGGTGTCTAAAGTATGCCTGTGAAGTGCCACGTGTTTCCCGTGTTTAGAACTGTCCCTGCACAAAATGACACTTCTAAAGGAAAAAAAAGCCATTTAAAACTGCTTGCGGCTTTAATGTAATGTCTGGTCCCGGTAATATGGATGAAAATCTTTAAGAAAAATGGCATAGCTACCCCATGACCCCCCCCCCTACCCCAGCCCATTACCAGCCCCTTTGGGTCTTGTATGGATATTAAGGGGAACCCCGCACATAAAATAAAAAAGGCCCTATATACTCTGAACAGCCGTATACAGGCGGTGCATACAAGACAGGGACTGTAGGTTTGTTCTTATGTAGAATCTGTTTGTAATTTTGAACAGGTACATTGTTGAAGTGTAGCTCCAGACCAAAAATCTATTTTTAATCTTTTTGGAAAACATAGGTAAGGGTTATCACCCCTGTAACATTTGTTTTGCTGTCTGTGCCCCTGTTCAGAACATTTCACCTCACTTTCCGTCCTAATGACAACTGTTTTTGAAATGTGGTGTTTTTCTTGAAACAAGGATTGCTGATAAAGCATCAGTACAGAGGAGACACCTTTCTCCCATATTTATTCTTACAGGAGAGAATTTTCCTTCCTAGTGGTAGATTTCCTCTCACTTCCTGTTGTCTTCTTGCGTTTGCAAGTAGGAGTCGTTTGTAAGTTGGATGTTTGAAAGTAGGGACCTGCCGTATATACTCTGCAGAAATAGGCCCCTTAGTTGTTGGTGTTGGCACAACACTGTAAGCACTCACAGTTACTCTTGGTTGGTGCTGGAACGCCCTGCTGTCAACTATTATATCAGGAATTTTAATTACATATAATTGTTGAACAGTGGTAGTAAAAATTGGGCCTTTGATGGTGGTGCTGGTGCCACAACACTGTAAGCCCTGACAGTTACTCTTGGTGGGTGCAGCAATGGGCCCTGCTGTGAATTATTAGATCAAGAATTGTAATTACATGCCCCTGTTGAACAGGGGCTGAAAAATTGGGCCTTAGGCACTGGTGGCACAACACTGCAACCCTTCACAGATACTGTACTTGGAGCACAGCAATGAGCCCTGTTGCAAAGTATTGCTTCAAAAATTGTAATGACACGCCCCTGTTAAACAGGGGCTGAAAAATTGGGCCTTAGGCACTGGTGGCACAACACTGCAACTCCTCACAGATACTGTACTTGGAGCACAGCAATGAGCCCTGTTGCAAAGTATTGCTTCAAAAATTGTAATTACACGCCACTGTTAAACAGGGGCTGAAAAATTGGGCGTTAGGCACTGGTGGCGGCACCCATAAACAAAAATGATCTTCCAAGCTATCATCATCAATCGTATCATTGAGGACTCGGAGGAGGAGGATAGGCAGTCAACATAACAGCACAGGCACTCAGCATCAGCATCAGTCTTGAAGGGATGTGACATTTTAAAATCAATTAGTCTGTTATATCAGCATCAGGTGTGTGGTAGCTGGTGGTGATCCAAGACTGGTTCATCTTGATGAAAGTCAGTCGATCAACCGAGTCGGTGGACAGGCGCACCCTGTGATCCGTGACAAATCCTCCAGCAGCACTGAATGTGCGTTCCGAAAGAACGCTGGATGCAGGACAGGCCAGTAGCTCAATTGCATACTGTGCAAGCTCTGGCCAGTGATCCATCCTCAAGACCCAGTAAGCCAGAGGATTTTCGGTGGGGAAGGTGTCCAAGTCTGACCTTGCCCCTAGATATTCCTGCACCATGTTTATCAGACGCTGGCGATGGTTGCTGGAACCGATCATACTTTGGGGCTGCGGACTAAAGAATTGTCTGAACGCATCGGTCAGACGGCCACCTTCCCCACCGCTCCTTCTTTGACTGGCCGAAGCCTCAGCAACTCGTTGTCCAGGACCAGGAGTTTGCAACCTCCCAGTCTCTGGGAACGCGTTGCACAGACCTTTCTGCAAGGCCTCCCGGAGTTGTCTCATCCTCTGCTCCCTCTGCGACGGTAACATAAGGTCCGCAACCTTACCCTTGTACCGTGGATCAAGGAGAGTGGCCAGCCAGTAATGGTCCCTCTCCTTGATCCGAAGAATACGAGGATCCTTCCGCAGACTTTGCAGGATCAGGGAGGCCATGCAGCGTAGGTTTGCTGAGGCATTCGCTCCGGAGTCCTCTGGGTCACTAAGGACGACATGATCCGCAGCCACCTCCTCCCAGCCACGTACAAGTCCACTGGTTTCTTGGGACTGTAAATCATCCCTAAAAGACTGCTGCTGATGATGCTGAGTGCCAGCCTCCACCTCCATGCTGACACAATCCTCCTCCTCCTCCTCCTCCTCCTCCTCCTCCTCTTCCTGTGCGATGGGTGGGACAGAAGGAACACTGTCTGGGTAAAGGGGGCCTTGAGAGGCAAGGAAGTCCTCCTCTTCCTGCCTCTGTTCTGCCTCAAGTGCCCTGTCCATTATTCCACGCAGCGTGTGCTCCAACAGGTGGACAAGAGGTACAGTGTCACTGATGCATGCACTGTCACTGCTCACCATCCTCGTGGCCTCCTCAAATGGTGCCAGGACAGTGCATGCATCCCTGATCATGCCCCACTGGCGTGGAGAAAAAAAACCAAGCTCCCCTGACCCTGTCCTGGTGCCGTAGTCGCACAGGTACTCATTGATGGCCCTCTGCTGCGTGTGCAGCCGCTGCAGCATGGCCAACGTTGAGTTCCACCTGGTGGGCATGTCACATATAAGGCGGTTCTTGGGCAGGTTCAACTCCTTTTGCAGCTCAGCCAGGCGAGCACTGGCATTATAAGATCTGCGGAAATGCACACAGACTTTCCTGGCCTGCCTCAGGACATCCTGTAAGCCCGGGTACCTGCCCAAGAACCGCTGCACCACCAGGTTAAGGACGTGAGCCACACAGGGCACATGGGTCAGTTGTCCCTGTCGGAGGGCGGAGAGGAGGTTGGTGCCATTGTCGCAAACCACCATTCCTGGCTTAAGCTGGCGTGGCGTCAACCACCTCTCGGCCTGGCCCTGCAGAGCAGACAGGACCTCTGCCCCAGTGTGGCTTCTGTCCCCCAAACACACCAGCGCAAGCACGGCATGGCATCTTTTTGCCTGCGTACTTGCGTAGCCCCGTGAACGGCTACGGAGCACCGCTGGTTCATAGGACAAACCACAGGAAGAGGCCATGGAGGAAGAAGAAGAGGAGGGGGTGGAGGAGAGAGGTGTGTCACAACCAGTAGTAGCATTTTGGAGGCGTGGCGGTGGGACAACCTCCAACACTACTGCACCTTGTCCTGAATCCTTCCCAGCTGCCAAAAGAGTGACCCAATGGGCCGTGAAAGAAAGGTAACGTCCCTGTCCATGCCTGCTGGACCATGAGTCAGCGGTAATATGCACCTTACCGCTGACCGCCCTGTCCAGCGAGGCCAAGACATTGCCTTCCACATGCCGGTAGAGAGCCGGAATAGCCTTCCGTGAGAAAAAGTGGCGTTTGGGAACCTGCCACTGAGGAACCGCACATTGCACAAACTCACGGAAGGGGGCCGAGTCTACCAACTGAAAAGGCAGCAGTTGAAGCGCTAGCAATTTAGCCAAGCTAGCATTCAACCGCTGGGCATGTGGATGGCTGGGAGTGAACTTCTTTCGACGGTCCAGCAGCTGGGGCAGGGAAATTTGCCTGCTAGAATCGGACGTCGGTGTACTGCTAGCAGAGTGGGCGCAAGTACTTGGCTGTGACACACCTAATTCTACACCTTCATTCCTCTCAGTGCATGTTTCAGAGAGGACTGAAGTTATAGTGGGGTTGGAGATCCCAGCTGATGCGGTGCAAGGAGAGGTCCGCTTTGTTCTTTGGTGTGGGTCTTTGAGGTAGGCTTGCCAACGAGCTGCATGGCAGGTCAACATATGTCTGGTCAGGCATGTGGTACCCAAGCGGCTGATGTTTTGGCCACGCGATATACGCTTGAGACATATGTTGCAAACAGCAGCTGTGCGATCTGATGCACTAGCCTCAAAAAAGGCCCACACCAAAGAACTTTTTGAATGACGGGCAGAGGCAGCGCCCTGCACAGGCGGAGCTCTGCGGTGTGATTCCGTCGGTGTACTGCCCTTACGCTGGCCACCAAAGGGCATCCTGCCTCGTTGGAGATGTGCCTCCTCCTCATCCTCCTCCTCCTCCTCTCTCCTATTAGGCACCCACGTGGAGTCATTGACCTCATCATCCCCTCCCTCCTCATCACTGGAGCCAATCTGGCAGTATGCTGCAGCTGCTGGAACATGACTGCCAGATTGGTGTCCTTCTTGAGCATCCCCTCTGTCTGCTCTCACGCTACTGCCTTCCTCTAGCTGGGTTTCATCATCAGACCCTTCGAAACGCTGGGCATCCTCCTGGAGCATGTACCCAACACTGTGCTGAAACAGTTCGGGGGACTCCTCAGGAGGAGGACATGGTGGGTCTAGGGAAGGAGTGACTGATGATTTGTCTGACATTGATACCAGGGAAGACGACGCTTTGGCAGCTGCTTTTCCAGTACCCTGAGCCTGGGTGAGAGAGGATGAGGAGGAGGAGGAGGGCTTGGTCATCCACTCTACCAAGTCTTCGGCATGATGTGGCTCAACATGTCCAGCTGCCGAAAAGAAGGACAAGCGTGTCCCATGGCCATGTGCTGATGACAATGCACCGCGTCCACGACCAGCACTGTTGCCCCCAGACACAGAGCCTGCTTGCCCTCTTTTATTGCCTCCTGACTGTCTGCCTCTCCTTGTTTGCCTTCCAGACATTCTAATAGATGGCCTGCAGGGAGATGGGAAAAAAGCAATAAGGGCTACCTTCAGGTGTCCTTCTCTGTCCCTTGAAACAAGGACTTTCACAGTGAAAGAAACTGACACTGTCCCTACCTAGAGTTTTCTATCCCTAGAATAAATGTTTTTTTTAATCACAATATAGCACAAGGACAATTCACTCAATGTCTCTCCAGGTCCCTGGAAACAAGGACTTGCAGAGTGAAAGAAACTGACACTGTCCCTACCTAGAGTTTTCTGTCCCTAGAATAAATGTTTTTTTTAAGCACAATATAGCACAAGGAAAATTAACTCACTGTCCTTACAGGTCCCTGGAAACAAGGACTTGCAGAGTGAAAGAAACTGACACTGTCCCTACCTAGAGTTTTCTGTCCCTAGAATAAATGTTTTTTTTAATCACAATATAGCACAAGGACAATTAACTCACTGTCCTTACAGGTCCCTGGAAACAAGGACTTGCAGAGTGAAAGAAACTGACACTGTCCCTACCTAGAGTTTTCTGTCCCTAGAATAAATGTTTTTTTTAATCACAATATAGCACAAGGAAAATTAACTCACTGTCCTTACAGGTCCCTGGAAACAAGGACTTGCAGAGTGAAAGAAAAAAAACACTCTCCCTACCTACAGTTTTCTGTCCCTAGAAAAAATGTTTTTTTTAATCACAATATAGCACAAGGAAAATTAACTCACTGTCCTTACAGGTCCCTGGAAACAAGGACTTGCAGAGTGAAAGAAACTGACACTGTCCCTACCTAGAGTTTTCTGTCCCTAGAATAAATGTTTTTTTTAATCACAATATAGCACAAGGACAATTCACTCAATGTCTCTCCAGGTCCCTGGAAACAAGGACTTGCAGAGTGAAAGAAACTGACACTGTCCCTACCTAGAGTTTTCTGTCCCTAGAATAAATGTTTTTTTTAAGCACAATATAGCACAAGGACAATTAACTCACTGTCCTTACAGGTCCCTGGAAACAAGGACTTGCAGAGTGAAAAAAAAAAAAAACTCTCCCTACCTAGAGTTTTCTGTCCCTAGAAAAAATGTTTTTTTTAATCACAATATAGCACAAGGACAATTAACTCACTGTCCTTACAGGTCCCTGGAAACAAGGACTTGCAGAGTGAAAGAAAAAAAACACTCTCCCTACCTACAGTTTTCTGTCCCTAGAAAAAATGTTTTTTTTAATCACAATATAGCACAAGGAAAATTAACTCACTGTCCTTACAGGTCCCTGGAAACAAGGACTTGCAGAGTGAAAGAAACTGACACTGTCCCTACCTAGAGTTTTCTGTCCCTAGAATAAATGTTTTTTTTAATCACAATATAGCACAAGGAAAATTAACTCACTGTCCTTACAGGTCCCTGGAAACAAGGACTTGCAGAGTGAAAGAAAAAAAACACTCTCCCTACCTACAGTTTTCTGTCCCTAGAAAAAATGTTTTTTTTAATCACAATATAGCACAAGGAAAATTAACTCACTGTCCTTACAGGTCCCTGGAAACAAGGACTTGCAGAGTGAAAGAAACTGACACTGTCCCTACCTAGAGTTTTCTGTCCCTAGAATAAATGTTTTTTTTAATCACAATATAGCACAAGGAAAATTAACTCACTGTCCTTACAGGTCCCTGGAAACAAGGACTTGCAGAGTGAAAGAAAAAAAACACTCTCCCTACCTACAGTTTTCTGTCCCTAGAAAAAATGTTTTTTTTTAATCACAATATAGCACAAGGAAAATTAACTCACTGTCCTTACAGGTCCCTGGAAACAAGGACTTGCAGAGTGAAAGAAACTGACACTGTCCCTACCTAGAGTTTTCTGTCCCTAGAATAAATGTTTTTTTTAATCACAATATAGCACAAGGAAAATTAACTCACTGTCCTTACAGGTCCCTGGAAACAAGGACTTGCAGAGTGAAAGAAAAAAAACACTCTCCCTACCTACAGTTTTCTGTCCCTAGAAAAAATGTTTTTTTTAATCACAATATAGCACAAGGAAAATTAACTCACTGTCCTTACAGGTCCCTGGAAACAAGGACTTGCAGAGTGAAAGAAACTGACACTGTCCCTACCTAGAGTTTTCTGTCCCTAGAATAAATGTTTTTTTTAATCACAATATAGCACAAGGAAAATTAACTCACTGTCCTTACAGGTCCCTGGAAACAAGGACTTGCAGAGTGAAAGAAACTGACACTGTCCCTACCTAGAGTTTTCTGTCCCTAGAATAAATGTTTTTTTTAAGCACAATATAGCACAAGGACAATTAACTCACTGTCCTTACAGGTCCCTGGAAACAAGGACTTGCAGAGTGAAAGAAAAAAAACACTCTCCCTACCTACAGTTTTCTGTCCCTAGAAAAAATGTTTTTTTTAATCACAATATAGCACAAGGAAAATTAACTCACTGTCCTTACAGGTCCCTGGAAACAAGGACTTGCAGAGTGAAAGAAACTGACACTGTCCCTACCTAGAGTTTTCTGTCCCTAGAATAAATGTTTTTTTTAATCACAATATAGCACAAGGAAAATTAACTCACTGTCCTTACAGGTCCCTGGAAACAAGGACTTGCAGAGTGAAAGAAACTGACACTGTCCCTACCTAGAGTTTTCTGTCCCTAGAATAAATGTTTTTTTTAAGCACAATATAGCACAAGGACAATTAACTCACTGTCCTTACAGGTCCCTGGAAACAAGGACTTGCAGAGTGAAAGAAACTGACACTGTCCCTACCTAGAGTTTTCTGTCCCTAGAATAAATGTTTTTTTTAATCACAATATAGCACAAGGAAAATTAACTCACTGTCCTTACAGGTCCCTGGAAACAAGGACTTGCAGAGTGAAAGAAACTGACACTGTCCCTACCTAGAGTTTTCTGTCCCTAGAATAAATGTTTTTTTTAATCACAATATAGCACAAGGACAATTAACTCACTGTCCTTACAGGTCCCTGGAAACAAGGACTTGCAGAGTGAAAGAAACTGACACTGTCCCTACCTAGAGTTTTCTGTCCCTAGAATAAATGTTTTTTTTAAGCACAATATAGCACAAGGACAATTAACTCACTGTCCTTACAGGTCCCTGGAAACAAGGACTTGCAGAGTGAAAGAAACTGACACTGTCCCTACCTAGAGTTTTCTGTCCCTAGAATAAATGTTTTTTTTAATCACAATATAGCACAAGGAAAATTAACTCACTGTCCTTACAGGTCCCTGGAAACAAGGACTTGCAGAGTGAAAGAAACTGACACTGTCCCTACCTAGAGTTTTCTGTCCCTAGAATAAATGTTTTTTTTAATCACAATATAGCACAAGGACAATTAACTCACTGTCCTTACAGGTCCCTGGAAACAAGGACTTGCAGAGTGAAAGAAACTGACACTGTCCCTACCTAGAGTTTTCTGTCCCTAGAATAAATGTTTTTTTTAAGCACAATATAGCACAAGGACAATTAACTCACTGTCCTTACAGGTCCCTGGAAACAAGGACTTGCAGAGTGAAAGAAACTGACACTGTCCCTACCTAGAGTTTTCTGTCCCTAGAATAAATGTTTTTTTTAAGCACACTATAGCAGAAGCACAAAACACACTGACACTCTCCCTACCTATCCTTCTCTTTCCCTAAACTAAAGGAATCCAGGTTAAGCAAGAAAGAAATAACAGTCACTGTCCCTGCCTATGCTACTCTATCCCTGCTCCGGAACACACTACACTAGGCCGCCGTGCTGGCGGCCTTTTATAGTGTGGGGCGTGTACTAAACACCCTCAGCAATAATTGGCCACAGGCATCCTGCCTGTGGCCAATCATTGCTCTCCTCGCTGCCGGCGCTGTGATTGGCCAAGCATGCGGGGTCACAGTGCATGCTTGGCCAATCACAGCGCCTGGATGACACTGCGATGGCGTAGTGCATTGTGGGCCGTTCGCGTCACTCGAATTTGGCGCGAACGGCCCAAATCGTTCGATCTTCGTCGAACGATCGAACAGCCAATGTTCGAGTCGAACGTATGTTCGACTCGAACACGAAGCTCATCCCTAGATGTGACATTTCAAAATAAATTATTCTGTTACATCAGCTTCAGGTGCTTGGTAGCTGGTTCATCTTTATGAAGGTCAGTCGATCAACCGAGTCGGTGGACAGGCGCACCCTGTGATCTGTGACAAAGCCTCCAGCAGCACTGAATGTGCGTTCCGAAAGAATGCTGGATGCAGGACAGGCCAGTAGCTCAATTGCATACTGTGCAAGCTTTGGCCAGTGATCCATCCTCAAGACCCAGTAAGCCAGAGGATTTTCGGTGGGAAAGGTGTCCAAGTCTGACCTTGCCCCTATGTACAGTATATCAGACGCTGGCGATGGTTGCTGGAACCGATCATACCTTGGGGCTGCGGACTAAAAAATTGTCTGAACGCATCGGTCAGACGGCCACCTTCCCTACCACTCCTTCTTTGACTAACCAAAGCCTCAGCAACTCGTTGTCCAGGACCAGGAGTTTGTAACCTCCCAGTCTCTGGGAACGCATTGCACAGACCTTTCTGCAAGGCCTCCTGGAGTTGTCTCATCCTCTGCTCCCTCTGCGATGGTAAGATAAGGTCCGCAACCTTACCCTTGTACCGTGGATCAAGGAGAGTGGCCAGCCAGTAATGGTCCCTCTCCTTGATCCAAAGAATAGAAGGATTCTTCCGCAGACTTTGCAGGATCAGGGAGGCCATGCAGCGTAGGTTAGCTGAGGCAATCGGTCCGGAGTCCTCTGGGTCATTAAGGACGACATGATCCGCAGCCACCTCCTCCCAGCCACGTACAAGTCCACAGGTTTCTTGGGACTGTAAATCATCCCTAAAAGACTGCTGCTGTTGATGCTGAGTGCCAGGCTCCACCTCCATGCTGACACAATCCTCCTCCTCCTCCTCATCCTCTTCCTGTGCGATGGGTGGGACAGAAGGAACACTGTCTGGGTAAAGGGGGCCTTGAGAGGCAAGGAAGTCCTCCTCTTCCTGCCTCTGTTCTGCCTCAAGTGCTCTGTCCATTATTCCATGCACCGTATGCTCCAACAGGTGGACAAGAGGTACAGTGTCACTGATGCATGCACTGTCACTGCTCACCATCCTCGTGGCCTCCTCAAATGGTGCCAGGACAGTGCATGCATCCCTGATCATGCCCCACTGGCGTGGTGAAAAAAACCTGAGCTCCCCTGACCCTGTCCTGGTGTCGTCATCGCACAGGTACTCATTGATGGCCCTCTGCTGCGTGTGCAGCCGCTGCAGCATGGCCAACATTGAGTTCCACCTGGTGGGCATGTCACATATAAGGCGGTTCTTGGGCAGGTTCAACTCCTTTTGCAGCTCAACCAGCCGAGCACTGGCATTATATGATCTGCGGAAATGCACACAAACTTTCCTGGCCTGCCTCAGGACATCCTGTAAGCCCGGGTACCTGCCCAAGAACCGCTGCACCACCAGGTTAAGGACGTGAGCCACACAGGGCACATAAGTCAGTTGTCCCTGTCGGAGGGCAGAGAGGAGGTTGGTGCCATTGTCGCAAACCACCATTCCTGGCTTAAGCTGGTGTGGCATCAACCACCTCTCGGCCTGGCCCTGCAGAGCTGACAGAACCTCTGCCCCAGTGTGGCTCCTGTCCCCAAAACACATCAGCGCAAGCACGGCATGGCATCTTTTTGCCTGCGTACTTGCGTAGCCCCTTGAATGCCTACGGAGCACCGCTGGTTCCGAGGACAAAGCACAGGAAGAGGCCATGGAGGTAGAAAAAGAGGAGGGGGTGGAGGAGAGAGGTGTGTCACAACCAGTAGTAGCATTTTGGAGGCGTGGCGGCGGAACAACCTCCAACACTACTGCACCTTGTCCTGCATCCTTCCCAGCTGCCAAAAGAGTGACCCAATGGGCCATGAAAGAAATGTAACGTCCCTGTCCTGCCTGCTGGACCATGAGTCAGCGGTAATATGCACCTTACCGCTGACCGCCCTGTCCAGCGAGGCATGGACATTGCCTTCCACATGCCGGTAGAGAGCCGGAATCGCCTTTCATGAGAAAAAGTGGCATTTGGGAACCTGCCACTGAGGAACTGCACATTGCACAAATTCACGGAAGGGGCCCGAGTCTACCAACTGAAAAGGCAGCAGTTGAAGTGCTAGCAATTTAGCCAAGCTAGCATTCAACCGCTGGGCATGTGGATGGCTGGGAGTGAACTTCTTTCGACGGTCCAGCAGCTGGGGCAGGGAAATTTGCCTGCTACAATCGGACGTCGGTGTACTGCTAGCAGAGTGCCCGCAAGTACTTGGCTGTGACACACCTAATTCTACACCTTCATTCCTCTCAGTGCAGGTTTCAGAGAGGATTGAAGGTATAGTGGGGTTGGAGATCCCAGCTGATGAGGAGCAAGGAGAGGTCCGCTTTGTTCTTTGGTGTGGGTCTTTAAGGTACGCTTGCCAACGAGCTGCATGGCAGGTCAACATATGTCTGGTCAAGCATGTGGTGCCTAAGCGGCTGATGTTTTGGCCACACGAGATACGCTTGAGACATATGTTGCAAATATCAGCGGTGTGATCTGATGCACTCGACTCAAAAAAGGCCCACACCAAAGAACTTTTGGAATAACGGGCAGAGGCAGCGCCCTGCACAGGCGGAGCTCTGCGGTGTGATTCAGTCGGTGTGCTGCCCTTACGCTGGCCCCCGGAGGGCATCCTGCCTCGTTGGAGATGTGCCTCCTCCTCCTCCTCCTCTCTCCTATCAGGCACCCACGTGGAGTCAGTGACCTCATCATCCCCTCCCTCCTCATCACTGGAGCCAATCTGGCAGTATGCTGCAGCTGCTGGAACATGACTGCCAGATTGCTGTCTTTCTTGAGCATCCCCTCTCTCTGTGCTCACGCTACTGCCTTCCTCTAGCTGGGTATCATCATCAGACCCTTCAAAACGCTGGGCATCCTCCTGGAGCATGTACCCAACACTGTGCTCAAACAGTTCGGGGGACTCCTCAGGAGGACATGGTGGGTCTAGGGAAGGAGTGACTGATGATGACATTGATACGAGGGAAGAGGACACATTGGCAGCTGCTTTGCCAGTACCCTGAGCCTGGGTGAGAGAGGATGAGGAGGATGAGGAGGGCTTGGTCATCCACTCTACCAAGTCTTCGGCATGATGCAGCTCAACACATTTAGCTGCCGAAAATAAGGACAAGCGTGTCCCATGGCCACGTGCTGATAACAATGCACAGCGTCCACGACCAGCACTGTTGCCCCCAGACACAGAGCCTGCTTGCCATCTTTTATTGGCTCTTGACTGTCTACCTCTCTTTGTTGGCCTTCCAGACATTCTAATGGCCTGCAGGGAGATGGTAAAACCAGCAATACGGGGTAGCTTCAGGTGTATACTGTGCAGGAGGCACCTACACCCACTGTAACTACTTGCAGATGCCTGTCTGTGTTACACAACAAAACAACACCACGACGAGCAATAAGGGGTAGCGTATACTGTGCAGGAGGCACCTACACCCACTGTAACTGTTAGCAGATGCCTGTCTGTGTTACACAACAGAACAACTCCATGAGCAATAAGGGGTAGCGTATACTGTGCAGGAGGCACCTACACCCACTGTAACTGCTTGCAGATGCCTGTCTGTGTTACACAACAGAACAACACCACAACGAGCAATAAGGGGTAGCTTCAGGTGTATACTGTGCAGGAGGTTTAGCGAAGAATATCACTGGCACTGTCCCTGCCTATCCTTCTTTGTCCCTGCACGCCAACACACTGTAAATGCACAAGGTTTCAAAGGATGTCACTGACACTCTCCCTGCCTATCCTTCTCTGTCCCTGCACGCCAACAGACTGTAAATGCACAAGGTTTCAAAGGATGTCACTGACACTCTCCCTGCCTATCCTTCTGTCACGTACCTGATGGAAGAGTCTGATTATGCAGAGGGAGGCCTCCCTTACACCTCTCACTCGCGGCCCCTGGTAGTGAAGACAGGGGGCGCAGGAGTGTAGAGTCGCACGAGAGCCTGGTAAAAGTCGCTGGTGGTGCGCTGGACCGGAACTGGGACGGAGACTGGAATAGATCCGGAAACAACTGACGGCCTAACAACTGGAGCTCAGGCGGGTGCGGTCAGATGGGCTGGAAGCGTGGGTACACCAGTCCCAAGCAGGTAGGTACTGGAGCGGGATCAGGTATGAGCAGGTTCAGGCAGCTGGCAGGTCTCAGGTTCAGGTAAGTACTGGAGCAGGATCAGGTATGAGCAGGTTCAGGCAGCTGGCAGGTCTCAGGTTCAGGTAAGTACTGGAGCAGGATCAGGTATGAGCGGGTTTAGGCAGCTGGCAGGTCTCAGGTACAGGCAGGTTCGGCAACGGGCAGGCAACAAGGTAGCAGAAGGAACAGGCAGGAACGTAGTCAACACAGGCCGGGGGTCAGGTACAGGCAGATCAGCAAGGATGGTCAAACAAGCCAGGAAGGGTCAGCTGGAGCAGGATTCAGGTAAGCAGGGGTCAGAGGTCTCAGGTAACGCTGTAGACCGAACAGCACAGAGCCCAGCCATCAGCCCCTTCAAATAACCCCATCTGGCGCCATGAGCCGCCGCTGGCGCTCCCGCGCGTGCCCGCGCACGCACCGCTATCGCGCGTGCCCGCGCACCGCTATCGTGCATGCACACATCAGCGTGCGCCGATGCGCCACTACCGCGCATGCGCGAAGAGGCGCCGATATCGTCAATGACATTTCTGGTTTGCCCTTCCTGACATTGCCCCCTCCCAATGGGCAGCCTCCGGATGCCCAACCGGGCGAGCTTCAAAGGATGGGATCTCTTGAATGCCTGGATAAGTCTTTCAGCATGGACATCGTCCTCGGGTTCCCACGAATTCTCCTCTGGGCCATAACCTTTCCATTTGACGAGATACTGGATCTGATTTCTCTTTTTCCTACAGTCCAGGATTGCTTCGACTTCGAATTCCTCTGTTCCGTTAACTAATATTGGTTCGGGTGGGCCTGTATCCCGGTCAGGGAATGGATCAGGGGTTACAGGTTTTAGTAAAGCCACATGAAAGACAGGATGTATTTTGAAGGAGTCTGGCAGTTCCAGCTCGTAAGACACGTCGTTGATCCTTCTTTTTATCGGGAAGGGTCCCATAAATTTAGGGCCCAACTTCTTAGAGGGGCACATTAGTTTTAGATTTGTAGTGGATAGCCAAACCCGATCACCAGGTTCCAGTATTAATTCTCCCCGCCTCTTCTTATCAAAGACCTGTTTGTTATATTCCTGAGCTTTAGTCATAGTTGTCTGTAGAAGTTTGTTGTTGGTGTCAAAGAAATTTATGGTTTCAAGAACGGCAGGTACAGAACTCTCCGGGAAGGTACTGGTCAGAAATGATGGGTTGAACCCGTAATTGGCAAAGAATGGAGACTGTTTTGTGGCAGAGTGGATGGAATTGTTATAAGCGAATTCCGCTAACGGAAGTAGTGCGGCCCAATCATCTTGTGAGTATGAGGAGAAGCACCGCAAGTATTGTTCCAGAGTTTGATTGGTTCTTTCCGTTTGCCCATTCGTTTGGGGGTGGTATGCGGAAGAAAATGATAACTCGATTCCCAAGGTTTCACATAAAGACCTCCAAAACCTTGAGGTGAATTGTACCCCCCGGTCTGACACGATGTTTGCTGGAACTCCGTGAAGCCTAACAACTTCTTTCACAAAGATTTGGGCTGTTTCCGGGGCCGATGGTGTGCCTTTCATGGGTAGGAAGTGGGCCATTTTGGATAATCGATCTACCACCACAAAGATGGTGGAGAACCCGTCAGATGGAGGAAGTTCCACGATAAAATCGATCGAGATATTCTTCCAGGGTCTCTTCGGGACTTCAACAAGCCCCATGCCTTGGTTTTGCTGTTCTTATTTCGTGTGCAAGTAGTACAGGACTCTACGTAGCCCTTGCAGTCTTTTTCCACTTGAGGCCACCAGAATGTGCGTTGCACAAGTTCAGCAGTTTTACGGATACCGAAGTGTCCGGCTAATTTGTGGTCGTGACATAATCCCAAAACAGAGACACGTAGGTTTTCTGGTATGAATATTTTGTCCTTGTGCCAAAGTAGATCATCTCTGGCCTGCAACGTTATTCCCAGAGATGAAGGGGCATTTACAGAAGCCTGTTTAATTTGAGAGAGCAGGTCTCCCTGAAGTAGCAGGAAGTTCTCAGAGGACAGGATAGTGTCGGGCGGTGCGGATTCCCTGGTAACACAGAACATCCGAGAGAGTGCATCAGGTTTGGTGTTTTTAGATCCTGGCCTGTACGTGAGATGAAAAGAGAACCTGGAAAAGAAGAGTGCCCATCTAGCCTGACGTGGTTTGAGTCTCTTGGCAGTCCTCAGATACTCCAGGTTCTTATGATCCGTATAGATTAGGATCGGGTGTGCTGCTCCTTCTAAAAGGTACCTCCACTCTTCCAATGCATTTTTAATGGCCAGAAGTTCTCTATCTCCGACATCATAATTCCTTTCAGAGTTAGACAGTTTGTGGGAGAAAAAGGCGACTGGGTGTAACAAAGCCTTGGGTCCCCGCCTTTGGGATAGTACTGCTCCGACTGCCGTTTCTGACGCGTCTACTTCCAATACATAGGGCAATGTTGGGTCAGGGTGCTTCAGAACCGGTGCGGAAGTAAATAGTTTCTTAAGAGACTCGAAAGCATTTTGAGCTTCAGGAGACCACTGGAAACGGATGCCTTGTTTGGTCAGTTGTGTGATTGGTGATATGATGGCTGAAAATCCCCTGATGAATTTTCGGTAAAAGTTTGAGAACCCGACAAAGCGTTGGATGCCCTTTTTGTCCACTGGGGCTGGCCAGTCTAAGATAGCAGTGACCTTTTGTGGGTCCATCTTGACACCTTCGGTGGAGAGGATTAGTCCCAAAAAAGTAATGCTTTGTCGCTCGAACTCGCACTTCTCCGGCTTGGCGTATAGCCCGTGCTGTCGCAGTCTGCTCAATACATTTTTAACATGTCTGCGGTGGTCATCAAGGGAAGCAGAGAAAATTAAGATGTCGTCCAGATATGCTACAACGAACAGGTCTAGGAAATCGCGGAAGATATCGTTGATAAAGTGCTGGAATGTTGCTGGGGCATTGCATAGGCCGAACGGCATCACCAGATATTCAAAATGTCCGAATCGGGAGCGAAAAGCCGTCTTCCACTCGTCTCCCTCCCGTATCCGTACCAGATTATATGCCCCTCGGAGATCCAGTTTTGTAAATATGGTTGCTGCTCCCAACCTCTGGAACAATTCGGGTACCAAGGGCAGGGGATAACGGTTCTTGACCGTAACCTTATTGAGTTCACGATAATCTATACATGGGCGAAGGGAACGATCCTTCTTCTCCACAAAGAAGATACCCGCTCCTGCTGGAGAAGTGGAGGGGCGGATGAAGCCCTTCTTTAGATTATCATCTATATAATCTTTCAGGGCGACAAGCTCCAATTCTGACAGAGGAAAAATCCTTCCAAAAGGGACCTCAACACCCGGGATGAGATCAATCGGGCAGTCATATGGCCGATGTGGAGGGAGAGTTTCAGCTCCTTTCTTGCTAAAGACATCTAAAAAGTCATGGTATGCAACTGGTACAGATAAGCGAGTTTCAACATCAGAGTCCAAGCATAACAAGGATGGCGGATCAGAAGAGAATTTCCGCAAGCAGTGTTGGAGGCAGTAGGAAGAGTGAAACTTAACCTCCCCTCCGACCCAGTTGATAAGAGGGTTATGTGCTTGGAGCCATGGCATGCCAAGGATTATGGGGAACAGCGGGGATGCGATGGCATCCAGGCGTAACAATTCCTTGTGACTATCGGCAATAATGACAGGCAAGGATATAGTCTGTTGAGTCACTAGTCCAGATTTGATAGCAGACCCGTCGGCCAGATGTACTGAAAGTCCCTGGGCCCTAGGTTGCAAAGGGATTTGATGTTTAGCAATAAAAGACAAGTCCATAAAGCAGCTACAGGCACCGGAGTCTATTATAGCGGAGACAGGAATACTTCTTCCCGGAAGCTGTAATACAATGGGGAGAGCCAGGTGGGTTGGCAGGATGGGCGTGCTGGCGGAGAAGATAATTCGACCCTTGCGGGTCTTTGCTGGACATGACCTCACGTAATGCCCGGGTCTCCCACAATACAGGCAGAGGTTTTCGTGTTGTCGGCGTTGACGTTCCTCAGGGGAAAGTGAGGGACGGGGCACTCCGAGTTGCCTGGGTTCAGGGACATCAGATGTGGGTGCAGCAGTGGTAGAAGATGTCAGGCTGCTGATGTTAGAGGCTCGGGCTAATTTCCAGGCTGGACAGGACGACCTCACAGGTCTCTCTGACTTCTGTCCTCGTAATCGGTGATCACCGGTGAATCTTTCAGGCGCAGGAACCCCGGTTTCTGGAGGTAACATTGCTATTGCTGAAGTAGCTCTTTGCGGGGCCGAGGTAGGTGAGGAAAGAACCTGGATGCTTCCTTCCAGTCGGATATACGCATCTTGTGCGATTTCAACAGTCTGGGTGAGGTCTTTGAGGTGTAAGCGGAAACCCTCCATGGGAGAGACTCCCTGCACAGACTCTGACTTGGCTGTTCGGTACTGTCACGTACCTGATGGAAGAGTCTGATTATGCAGAGGGAGGCCTCCCTTACACCTCTCACTCGCGGCCCCTGGTAGTGAAGACAGGGGGCGCAGGAGTGTAGAGTCGCACGAGAGCCTGGTAAAAGTCGCTGGTGGTGCGCTGGACCGGAACTGGGACGGAGACTGGAATAGATCCGGAAACAACTGACGGCCTAACAACTGGAGCTCAGGCGGGTGCGGTCAGATGGGCTGGAAGCGTGGGTACACCAGTCCCAAGCAGGTAGGTACTGGAGCGGGATCAGGTATGAGCAGGTTCAGGCAGCTGGCAGGTCTCAGGTTCAGGTAAGTACTGGAGCAGGATCAGGTATGAGCAGGTTCAGGCAGCTGGCAGGTCTCAGGTTCAGGTAAGTACTGGAGCAGGATCAGGTATGAGCGGGTTTAGGCAGCTGGCAGGTCTCAGGTACAGGCAGGTTCGGCAACGGGCAGGCAACAAGGTAGCAGAAGGAACAGGCAGGAACGTAGTCAACACAGGCCGGGGGTCAGGTACAGACAGATCAGCAAGGATGGTCAAACAAGCCAGGAAGGGTCAGCTGGAGCAGGATTCAGGTAAGCAGGGGTCAGAGGTCTCAGGTAACGCTGTAGACCGAACAGCACAGAGCCCAGCCATCAGCCCCTTCAAATAACCCCATCTGGCGCCATGAGCCGCCGCTGCGCGCTCCGCTATCGCGCGTGCCCGCATGCGCACATCAGCGTGGGCCGATGCGCCACTACCGCGCATGCGCGAAGAGGCGCCGATATCGTCAATGACATTTCTGGTTTGCCCTTCCTGACACCTTCTCTGTCCCTGCACGCCAACAGACTGTAAATGCACAAGGTTTCAAAGGATGTCACTGACACTCTCCCTGCCTATCCTTCTCTGTCCCTGCACACCAACAGACTGTAAATGCACAAGGTTTCAAAGGATGTCACTGACACTCTCCCTGCCTATCCTTCTCTGTCCCTGCACGCCAACAGACTGTAAATGCACAAGGTTTCAAAGGATGTCACTGAAACTCTCCCTGCCTATCCTTCTCTGTCCCTACACGCCAACAGACTGTAAATGCACAAGGTTTCAAAGGATGTCAAAAACACTGTCCCTGCCTATCCTTCTCTGTCCCTGCACGCCAACACACTACACAAGGCCACCGTGCTGGCGGCCTTTTATAGTGTGGGGCATGTACTAAACCCCCCTGAGTTATGATTGGCCACAGGCATTTTGCCTGTGGCCAATTATGGCTCTCCTCGCTGCCGGCGCTGTCATTGGCCAAGCATGCGGGGTCATAGTGCATGCTTGGCCAATCATCAGCCAGCAATGCACTGCGATGCCGCAGTGAATTATGGGCCGTGACGCGCCACTCGAATTTGGTACGAACGGCCCATAACGTTCGATCTTCGTCGAACGATCGAACAGCCGATGTTCGAGTCGAACGTGTGTTTGACTCGAACACGAAGCTCATCCCTAATTTTGAACTTAGATGTGTAAACCGTATGGAAAATGGAAAACCCCATTGATATAATATTTGGTTTTGCTGTAGGATCTAAAGGAGGGGTTTCAGTGCCCGTCTTTTAGCAACCGTAGTTGGAGACAAGTCAGTAAAAATTTGATATGGATTGCCTTGGAATATATGAGAGTCTTTTATACGGGCTGCGGCAAGAAGCTGTTCTTTTGTACGGAAATAGTGAAGTTTCACTATAATGTCGCGCGGTGGTCCTGTAGCTTTGAGAGGGATCAGAGCCCTATGAATTCTGTCTATCTCCAGGTGGTCAATAGTGATTGATGGCTGCAGCTCCTGAAATAGGGCAGTTACTGTGGACTGGAGATCAATAATTGCCTCAGGAATTCCACGAAGTTTGAACGACGGGCCCTATTCTCAAAGTCTTCTAAACGCGAGTTTAGGATGAGATTTTCTGCCTTTAAATCCTCTAGTTCATGCAGGTGGGACTGTACATCAATTTCCATGTCATCTACTCTATCTTCTAGGTCAGAAGTGCGCTGACCTAATTCCCTAATTTCCTTTGACAAACTGTTTAGCCTCGTACACACGATCGGATATCCTATGGATTCTAATCCGATGGTTTTGTCCATCCGAAATCCGATGAAGCTGACTTCCATCAGTCTTGCCTACACACCATCAGTCAAAAAACCGACCGTTCCAAACGCGGTGACATAAAACACTCCGATGAGCCGAGAAAAATGAAGTTCAATGCTTCTGAGCATGCGTCGACTTGATTCTGAGCATGCGTGGGTTTTTTATCCGATGGACTTGCCCATAGACGATCGGAGTTTTCGATCGGTTTTTTATCCATCGAAAAAATTTAAAACATGTTCTATTTTTTAAAACCGATGGAAAAAAGACCGATGGGTCCCATACACGATCGGTTTGTCTGATGAAAATAATCCATCGGACGGTTTTCATCAGTAAAACCGATATCGTATGTACAGGGCTTTAGTGATGTGGTCTGAAGTTTTCTTAAGTGCCTTCTGAAGCATCTTTTCAAACTGCTTTAACATGTTTGGGTTAATGGTATCTGTGTTGGTGACCTGTAGTGGGTCAGTATATTCACAGTCATTATCATTATCTGTGTCATTCTCCACAAGAGCAGCCTGGGACTGCTGCTTCTGCTGTTTCTGCTGTTTTTGTTTAGCAGCTCGTGAGGTGCTTGTGTGAGGAGAAGGGGTAGGTGCCATTTTCAATGCTGCTCTGGGCTGACTGACTTTGAAATGAGATGTTTTCCTGTTCAAGCGGGCACCCCTTCTAAACATAAATAGACTCTTTTGTCTCACCAGCTGTTCCCACACCTGGTTCCACCAGGAACCGAGCTGAACGGGCGCTTTATTCGGCTGTGGAGTCCCGAGAGTCACGGAGCTTCAGCAGGGCATGTCTGTGTCCTCTAGCGCCGCGCATACACTCCCCGATATAGGATTTTGGAAGCATCTGATACTTTGTGAATAAAGGACTAGACTTCATGAGGCATAGTTAGTTTATCGCTGATCTTTTGTTGATGAGAAAGTTGCGTTCAGTTGTTTACTCTCACCTCTCAGATGCTTGTTTCATAAACTGCCTAGGTCCTTGAGACTATACTGTGAAGCACTGTGATTTTTGAGTGAAATCATTGATATTGTTAAAGTGGCACTAATTTGAAGTTGTACCTTTATTAATGAAAATAAAAATGTTTAACTTACTGTAAAATCTTTTTCTTGAAGACCAAGATGTGATCAATGAAAAATAAATGTTTACTTGTCCGAGTCCCATAGTAAAACCAGGCTTCTAAGAGGGAAACTATGTCCAAGTAAAAAAAAAAAAAAAACCTTCGGAAAGCTACAGAAAAGGCTTTATTACCTGTCTACCATGCCATTTTCCAGTATTGCAGACATGTTAAAATGCATATTTTATTTCTGAAAACTAGTTGAACCCCCCCAAACAGGAATATATGTTCTGATGCGCGCTGGCGCATACAAATGCTCTGACATGTCAGTGTACGATGGTACTAGCCAAAGTCCATCTGCATGTTGGCACATGCGCATGAGCAACAGCTGCACGAGTATGTTCATGAGCATTAGCTGTACAAGTATTACTTCCCTGACACACATTTGCCTTTGGCAGCCCCTCTTCACTGATACATCAGGAGTCTATTAGACCCCTGATGTCTCACCTGCCTTCCCTGGCCACAGAAGAAGGGGAAAGTGAGAGCCAAAGTTGGGCATGACGTGATACATGTCACTTTAATTTTTATTAACTGGAGGGAAGATCATCAAATGGATGTTCTATCTGCTGACACCCACTATGCCAGAGTACATGGCAAGGGGGTAGTATCTTTGGCGGGCTGTGGAAGAGATTGCACATTAAAGTCTATCGCCAGTTCTACTAATTTAAACATACTTTCTGCTGCTATAGAGTAAGTTTAAAACCCCTGTCTACCAGCCTCCATTTAGAAAAAACACTGGTAAATAGTGATAGGCCAAACACCCCCAGGTTCGGTTTGCACCAGAACTCCCGAACAGAGAAAAAGTTTGGACCCGAGCCGCAAACTCTATAAAGTCTGTAGGACCCAAACATGAAAAATCAAAAGTCCCCATTTCAAAGGCTTATATGCAAGCTATTGGCCATAAAAAAGGGTATGGGGGCCTGGGTACTGCCCTGAAGGACATGCATCAATGCAACAAAAAAACATTTTTTAAGTATTGTTTTTAAAGGAGCAGTGATTTTAATGATGCTTAAAGTGAAACAATACATTTAAATATAGTACCTGGGGGTCCCCTTAGTCTGCCTGTAAAGTGGCACATCTGTACTGTGTAAAGAAACTGCTGCAGCAAACCTGACACACAGCTGTGCTCATAAGTTTACATACCCTGGCAGAATTGATGATTTCTTGGACATTTTTCAGAGAATATGAATGATAACACAAAAACCTTTCTTTCACTCACGGTTAGTGTGTGGCTGAAGCCAATTTATTAATCAACTATGTTTACTCTTTTTAAATCATAATGATAACAGAAACTAGCCAAATGACCCTGATCAAAAGTTCACATACCCTGGTGATTTTGGCCTGATAACACACACAAGTTGACACAAAGGGGTTTGAATGGCTATTAAAGGTAACCATCCTCACCTGTGATCTGTTTGCTTGTAATTAGTGTGTGTGTATAAAAGGTCAATGAGTTTCTTGACTCCTGGCAGACCCTTGCATCTTCCATCCAGTGCTGCACTGACATTTCTAGATTTTGAGTCATGGGGAAAGCAAAAGAATTGTCAAAGGATTTGTCAAAGGATCTGCGGGAAAAGGTAGTTGAACTGTATAAAACAGGAAAGGAATATAAAAAGATATCCAAGGAATTGAGAATGCCAATCAGCAGTGTTCAAACTCTAATCAAGAAGTGGAAAATTAGGGGTTCTGTTGAAACCAAGCCATGGTCAGGTAGATAAACTAAAATTTTTAGCCACAACTGCCAGGAAAATTGTTTGGGATGCAAAGAAAAACCCACAAAAAACTTCAGGTGAAATACAGGACTCTCTGAAAACATGTGGTGTGGCTGTTTCAAGATGCACAATAAGGAGGCACTTAAAGAAAGATGGGCTGCATGGTCGAGTTGCCAGAAGAAAGTCATTACTACGCAAATGCGGTTGCAAGCTATTGTTGGCAATACAACAAAAAATAAATAAATAAAAATGACGTGGGGTCACCCCATGGATTTTAAGGGGAAACCCACAGCAAAATGTTAAAAAAAAAACGGTGAGGGGTCCCCCCCAAAATCCATGCTAGACCCTTATCCGAGCATACAGCCTGGCAGGCCAGGAAGGGGGGTGTGAGCAAATTCCCCCCTCCTGAACCATACCAGGCCCCATGCACTTAAAATGGGTGGGTGCTTTGGGGCAGGGGGAGCTCTGCCCCCCACCCCAATTCACCTTTGTCCCTATGTTGATGAGACAAGGGCCTCTTCCTGACAACCCTGGGCTGTGGTTGTGGGGGTCTGCTGGCAGGGGACTTATCTGAATCTCGAAGCCCTCCTTAACAAGGGGACCCCCAGATCTGCCCCCCCCCATGTGAATGAGTAGGAGTACATTGTACCCCTACTCATTCACCTCCAAAAAATTTCAAAAACAAATAAAGATAGGAGCCAGTTTTTGACAATTCTGTTATTAAAAAAACAATGTCCCCCGATGTAGATCCATCGTCAATCATGGTGATCACTAGACCCGAAAAAAAATGCTCGGCCCACGCCGAAGGCTAACCGCTGAATGCCTGCTCTTCGGTCTGACAGTTCTTTAATAGGTAAGGGTCGGGGCCACCTGGTGACTTCAACTGGTGGCACCGCCTCCAACTGGTGGATGCTGGGTCGTGTTTTTTTTATTTCGGGTCCGGTGGTGCGGCGGGCGTTGTGACTGATGATAGATCTACATTGAGGGACATTTTTTTAACGCTTTTTTACTAAAGGAATTGTCAAAAACTGCCTCCTGTCTTTATTTATTTAGACTCTTCTTTTGGTGAATAAGTAGGGTACAATGTGCCCCATATTCCTTCACATAGAGGGTGGGCCGGGATCTGCCTGCAGACCTCCACAACCACTGCCCAGGGCTGTGAGGAAGAGGCCCTTGTCCCCATCAACATGGGGACAAGGTGCTTTGGGGTGGGCAGAGCACTCCACACAGAGCATCATTAAAATCATCATTGACACAGAGCATCATTAAAATCACTGCTCCTTTAAAAACTATATTTAAAAAAATTAAATAAAATAGCATTGATACCCCAAAGCACATCGTCCCCATGTTCTACCTCCCCATGTCTTATAGAGATGCCATTTATATTTTCTGTTCCACTTACAGGTTTTGCATGGCGTACAGTGGAAATGTGCTTTTATTTCTAGCTATTCTTATTCGTTTTTTTAACTGAAGACCTGTTTTTAGCAGCTGGCTGTAATACATATAAGGGTTGCCAGACAAAGCTGCCTCCTTTCTGATTTTGTGTTTTATTAATCCTATAATGTCCTTGTTCAGTTATCCAGAGCAACACAAGTATTTTACAGCTTTTGCGTATGCTGTGGTTTTAATTTTATAAGACATCAGACATTTATAAAGACAGGTATTGTTCATCGATTACTTTAACAGAAATCAACTCACGGGGTATTGTTAGAATTCCTCATTGTTACATAAGAATGTCAATTGAGCTTTTTAAACACCTCGATTTCATTATGACAGCTTAGATTATGTTTTTGAAAATTCAGTTTTTGTTATGAGACAATAAAGATTAGTTAAAATAATGTGACCTGGTAGACATTTACTGCAGCACTGTAAGGAATGCCAGGGTTGGGATGCTGGACAAATAGTATCCTGGGAGTCATGGAATCTAAAATGTGCTGTTGACTCATGACCTTTGCGTGTAATTTATATAGACATGCAAACCCACACACTGACTGACTAGTGCATTTAAATAAAAAGACTATGGGGGTGATTTACTAAAGGATGTATGTTTTATACTAGCTTAACTGGTCTGTGTTTGCTTTGAAAACTAAATTATTTTGAAAAAAAAAACCTTTGGGACATCTTTATATTATAGAGACGTGCTTGCTATCCCACAGGAGAAAGGAGTAGATTCCCTGTAGAGTAAATTGCATTTATTTATTACAGGTACTTAATAAGCACTGTCAATTTACACAGTGCTTCTCTTATATTTTGTACATTCATATCAGTCCCTGCCCTCAAGGAGCTTACATTCTTATGCCCTGTACACACGATCATTTTTTCCGATGCAAAAAGTCCGATGGACTTTTTGCATCGGAAAAAACGATCGTGTGTGGGCCCCATCGGACTTTTTTCCATCGGTGTAAAAAAATAGAACATGTTTTAAATTTTTCCGATGGAAAAAAAAACAATAGGAAATTCCGATCGTCTGTGTGGAACTCTATCGGAGAAAAATCCACGCATGCTCAGACTAAATTACAAGACGGGAGCGCTCGTTCTGGTAAAACTAGCGTTCTTAATGGAGATAGCACATTCGTCATGCTGTAACGGACTGAAAAGCACGGAGACTGAAAAGCGCGAGTCGGCTAACACCAAACTTTTACTAACACGCGGTAACACAAAATCAGCAAAAGCAGCCCAAAGGGTGGCGCCATTGGATTTGAACTTCCCATTTATAGTGCCGTCGTACGTGTTGTACGTCACGGCGTTTTGGATGGACGGAATTTTGTCTGATGATGTGTAGGCAAGACTGATGAAAGTCAGCTTCATTGGAATTCCGACGGAAAATTCCATTGGATTTTATTCCATCAGAAATCCGATCGTGTGTACAGGGCATAATGTCCATAATTCACATTCATACATAGCATATTGGGGCCAACTTAGAAAGGAGCCAATTAACCTACCCGCATGTCTTTGGAGTGTGAGAAGAAACACACACAGGCACAGGGAGAACATGCAAACTCTGGGCAGGTAGTGTCATGGTTGGAATTCGATCTGGCGACTCTAGTGCTGCTAGGTGGAAGTGTTAACCACTGAGCCACTCTGCTGCCCAATTATTATTTAAAACATTTTTATTGTGTAGCTTTATCTCTCAGGAGATAGTGGTAGATTCCTAACTTTCTCCCTGTCAAGTAATGAGGTTTTTTGGATTCATTATTTATTTTTATTTTTTTAAGTAACTTAATAACAGAAAAAATATACATGTAATCAAAGCTTTTTGTTTTGTTTTGAATAGACTTGGGTGGAGTAAATACTTATGTCAAGTTTTTAAATTGCTATCATAGGAGATATTGCATTTAATTTCCTGTCCCTGAGACAGCAGGACAATAAATAAGGGGGTAATTGTCACTGGGGCAGAAAGACTGTGACATTTATAACCTGTAAAGTAAAGATATAGTTAGGCACAATAAAGGTATATCAGGTAGTGGGAATAAACCAGCTAAGCCACTTTATACATTAACACGTTGGTATATAGACCTAAGACCGTGTAATAAGTGAGATGAAACCTACAAAACGATGAAACTTGTAATTTAAAGTCAATACAGCAATCATTCAACACTACATTTTTAATTCATTAAGAATAACCTAACCAAAATTAACTTTCTTTACAGACAAATAAACCCAGGACCCTGCATTCACCCTGACCCTGACCCTCTGTCTGGACAGAGCAGATTGGCTCTGTGCTGATCACATGCACTCTCCTAAGAAAATAAAAAAAACTCTCTTGCAATACACACCAAACTGGGCATGTGCAGAGTGCCCCCAAGGCTCTGTTCTATCAGAAGATAGATTGGAGACTGTAGAAGAAGGGGGGGGGGTCAGAAAAGACAGGATCAAACATCTTTTTTACACAATGCTGAGGTTTAACCCCTTAGGTTCCACAGTGAGTATAACAAGCATGCTTTACTGCATATACACACCGATTTTACTGTTGTGGGTTTAGTAACACTAAGATCTAGAAACCTGCAACAAATAAGCTACAACAAAATGTTACTAATCCATACCATTTTCAGTCGTTAATGTTGGAAAGTAAACTAAAGTCATGTTATAATTTACACCAGAGAGCTCATGCAGAACATTTGGAAAGTAAATAAATGAAACAAATATTTTTACGAGCCAATGTTTTAATAAATTTGTTTAGATGTGATCCAGAACAGTCAAACCATAGGTATACCATTGTATACACGAGAACAGCAGCACACAGCATTCAAGTCAGTGCCAACCTATGTGCTGCACCTAGCCAGCTTGGGCAAATAAAATAAACCATCAATTACCCTAAACAGACTCAGCTTGCCCATGTGCAAGAGCTCTTTCTGTGTTTCTGTATATTACCTAAAGGGGGGATACATAGTTTTTTTCATGACATTTGCCATATATGATTATACAACAATCTCTGTGTGTAATCTCATTTTTATAGCTATTTTATTCATTTTTTTTATTTTATAAGATACTTACCGGTATGTAGCACACAAACCTTTTTTCTAGCCTGGCTCACTTGCAAGTCAAGGCACACCGTGCTATAAGCCCGTACCCTCCTGTTTGAGGAGGTTAAGCGGTGTTCACAAATTTTGGGTCCTGCAGCGAGTTACCTTCCTCCACTGGTTCACTTCCCCAGAGTATGGGGTCAAGTCTCTATTTCTTCCCCAAAGAAACCTATGTCCAGAAACACTTTAACTCCAACAGAGAGTTTATTTTCTATTTGCTGTGTAGTAGATAGAGACAGATAGATGAAAGAAGGAATAGTGTGAGGGATTAGATCCAGGCACAACCAGTAACCTCGTCACCACTCGATCCCGAGTGGGTTTAGCTCACCCAGATAGTCCTCTCTCACAGTCCTAGCAGCCGGTGTGGAGCTCGAACTGTTCTTTCACCCTATCCCCTCCAGGGAAAGGTACAGGAAATCCTCTAACCTCTGTAGTCTTTTAAGAACAGGATAATGCCAATGGGCACTCTAAAGGTTAGTCCTCCCAAACATGGAATCCTTCCCTCTGACAGGTCACCAGGCCTCTCCCGAGACAGCAATCTTCCATTACTCATCTCCTTAGTGGGACCGATCCTCCCCTGGCTTCCTCACGGTCAGAGCGGGTACCCTCACCTGGGCACCCTGGGACTCCAATTGGCGAATTGTAGACCCAGTTAAAGGTACTGGGCCTACCTGGAACATTGCAGCCTTGGGCCACAGGTACCCGAGACTTCTCGGACAGCCATCACACCCCTGAGGGGCACACCCCTCCGGCTCCTCCACTCCACTCCACACCAACTCCTCCTCTCCTCTCCTCTCCAAAGATGGCATCTGCCCCTTATGTACCCTCTCCCGGCATGCACAGCAGGCCGACCACGCCCACCATACCGCTGCCGAGAGAGGACACCCTAAGGCCAGCAATGCCACCCCTGGCTCAACCCTGACCTGATATGGCAGCGTCACCTACAGACCACAGGGAACCATACACCAGGCAGCATCACATAGGCAGAAGCAAATACCTAGCAATCAAAATGATAAGAGCCTGGCTACCAGCTCAGACCAACCCCTAAATTTAGGCACATAACACCCCTAAAAAATAAAGACCCGCTACACTTAGATAGTGTTGTCAATTTATGCAGTGCTTTACATGTAAATTATATGTGCAAATAAGTCCCTGCCCTCAAGGATCTTACAATCAAAGGTCCCTAACTCACATTCACAAACATACTATAGCCAATTTAAACAGGAGTTTTAAAATGAGGTCTGCAATTTATCTCTTACAATAAAGCAGGAACTAGTATTAAAAAAACATAAATCAGTAATGCACCTCGTGGCTTCACACATGCCTTATCTACTTTTAAATGCACTCTGCCTGTTCTGGTGGGGTTTTTTTTGCACTAAAACATGACAAGGATCAGACCCAGAGCATCATTACCTTTCACCCCTTTCTGAATCACTGAAAATAAAAAATGTAACTAAACAAAAGACAAATTTCATATGAATGTTTTTGAATAATTTCAAACACATGATATAAAAATTTTAAATATACAATTTTCATGTTAAAATTAGTGCGTAGTAATTCAGGTATGGGGTGTAAATGCTAACACTCATCACCTTAAAAATGCATAGCCTGCCACAAATATACCAAGACACACATATTATATGCTTTGCAGAATTAGAGGGGTGTTTCAACTGTAGGGCCCAATAAAAGAGTGCCCCACACCCTTCAGGAACAGATCCCAATAAAAATGCACATAAAAAAAAAACAGCTTAGTAGATTTATATTATTCTCCTGGATTTAGAGTTTATTTGTATTTCTTACGTTTTCAACCAGTAGAGAATGAATGTATACTATGCAAACAGTGATTAAAAAATGCATTTATTAAAAATAAAAAGGCAAAGCGGGGCCAATGAAAACCATTGCACAGAGCAAGTAAGTATAACCCGTTTGTTATTCAAAAAAAATAAAAAATAAAAGATCCTTTACAGTCACTATGTTTTTTTCAATGGCATGAGAAAGAAAAAGCCAAAAAAACCTAAGGTTATATTTATTACATTTTGGAATAAAATATTGAAGGAGAGAAAAATGTACTTTTTACCACTGATAAAGATTTGTAAAACCTAGGTAACTATTTTAAAATTGACTTGATTTTTGCTTTAGGGTCAGGGGCTCGAATGATCATGTATCAGTTTGCCTGGGACAGAGGTAGCAATCTTTCTGTGCTCACCAGCCATCGATAAGCTCCCAATTCCTGTAGTCTCTCTTGGGCATTGATGGTGCAAAAGGTCAAAAACTTAACGGGAAAACAAAATAGGATAAAAAACAAAAAACAAAATGAATGTATGTCCAGCCATAACTTCTTGTTTTTCTTAGTATCGAATAGAGTGGGAAAGGATTGAAGACCCTACCAGGTTTTCACTGCTATCCAGGGAAAAGATTTAGAAAGATTAGAAAGACTCTCCAACAGCAATACAGACATAAATAAAAATGCCTTTCATAAATAAAAAGTTTGAGGAATAAAATAAAAATATTTTTTTTCAATGAAGAAAAAATTAACCTCTATGCTGCAGCATCGATCTAATGCCCCATGCCAGCTTTAAGCTTGAGAACTGAGTGATCACATGACTGCTGATTGCTCAGTTCTCGGTCTTCACAGAGCAGAGAGTAGTGACTGTAAGTCACTGCTCTGCCCCTCCTGCACCCACTGGAGCAGTGGGCAGCTGAGGGGGTTGGAGCAGCTGGCTCAGCTTTCAGAGGCTAAGCCAGCTGCTGATTAGGCATCCAGATGGATCCCAACAATACGGTAGGGATCCTTCCAGAGCCTAAAGCGGGTCTGTGATGTCAGCGGACAGTGAAGTGCACTCCTATAACCCATAAGAGAAGTATGGCCCAAATGCTTGGGCCATACTTCTATTTTAAGTAAAGTATGGTAAGACTACAGCATGGCATGTCAAATTTATATTGCTGTCTCTATCCCTGGTGCAGTTTTTATCTTACTTCCTGTGTGGTGAAACTGTTGTCAGTGGGACAGGAAATGAGGGTTAATTTGTCTAATGGAGCCCCGGATAGCAATGAATATAAACCAAGAGTTATAATCCTTCCCTACACTATCCAAAAATAGAAGAACAGCTTTTGGTTTGACATACACTTTAATCACTCCTATCTGGTCACAACACAATAATTATTACATTATTTTACACAAAAGTGCACAATTACAATAATGTCTGCAACAATTTTGTACAGATAAATAATATTGTAGAATAAATGTGTTACTCTTTATTGTCAGCGGGTAACTTAAGTAAGTAGGATTAGCATGGAATGTGATAAATTCTGCAACTTTGACCCCACACAGTTTCGAACAATTTATGGTAGCAAACTTCAGGGCTTGAGTGACTTTCAAGAAAAGATTCCTTGTGGTGGTTGTATTCTCAAAAATAGAAAGTATATGACTATGTAAACTGCAAACGGTAGCTAGTCTTAAGACCACCCGCATCTTTAGACATATCTTTAATAAAAGTATGTATGCATACATGTTTCTGCTGCAAAAATTGATAAGGATTGGTTGTATTTTGGTATACAGATATGCTTTGCTCTTGCTTTTTATCCAGAGACCCTCGCTTTTTTAAGCAAACATTTATTAGAAGTTGACAATGATAAATTCAGGCAAAATATTTGGTGCAGGTAGGATTTAGTTTCAAATAAAAAAGCAGAAAATCTATGTAGAAAGATAAATCTAGTCTTGTGTTGCTCTTACAGGATATCTGACTGCCAGTGAAGTGTGACTACAGTGATGACACATTTATCTCAATAGCATGCCAAAAACAAACCAGTCTTCATACAGGTCTGTATTAACCACTATTTAGACAAAATAGACACATGCTTAGGACATTTATTATTGTCTTTATCTCACAATAAAAGTGATGTTATACTGTAGGTTGCATCATCCCCTGCTCTCATATATGTCTTGAATACTCCAAGAGCAAGACCTCCATACCATAATTCCTCACTTTGGTCATTAAGGCCAAGCTGGAATGAAAGGTGGCGTGTCCACCTGGCCACCTGTGCACAGGCATATGTTAGTTTGTGGTCTTTAGTAGACATGTGCATTCGTTTTCGTCCGAATGTATTTTCGTCCGAATTTCAGGTATTTTCGTTATCGTTTTAACAAACGAAAAGGAAAGCGCAGAATTCGAAAACCGAAAGATCCGACATAAACAAATGCTTTATTTTCATTTTCGTTTCAACAACAGTTCGATATAGATAGGAGATTCGATATGACGCTGACAATAACAATCTGTGTCCATCGAACCTGTGATCGAATGTGCCTAACCTTAACTCTATTAGTCCAAGATTATTCTACATAGAGAGAAAAGATTCGACATAGAGAGAAAAGATTCAACATTATAGAGAGAAAAGATTCAACATTATAGAGAGAAAAGATTCAACATTATAGAGAGAAAAGATTCTACGTTATAGAGAGAAAACATTTGACATAGAGAGAAAAGATCGCTGCTGGAATTGGGTGTGGGAAGTAAAATAAAAATAATGATGATGATGAATGTTATTGGCTGATTGTAACCAAAGAGGAGGAGCAGTAAAATAACTAGAACTAACTTGACAATTCAACATGAACGACGAAGATTCGACAAAGCATCGAAAAACATACAAACATCGAATCTGTCATTGAAGGCTTATGGTGTCTGTCGAAAGTTCTAAGAAGATTCGACAGAGCAGCTAAGCTGTACAACGCCGCAATCGTACATTTCCGGTCAAATGCTCTGCCCATAGGCTATAGAAAAATTCTAATGTTGGTTGACTAGTAATAATAATTAATAAATATAATTATTACTAGTCATACAACATTAGAATTCTACTATAGCTAGCTTGTAGGCGGAACATTCGACCGGAAATGTACGATTGCGGCGTTGTACAGTTTCGCTGCTCCGTCGAATCTTCTTAGAACATTCGACAGACACCATAAGCCTTCAATGACAGATTCGACCTTAATTAATTCAGATTTTCGGACGATTGCAATTTCTAACGAAAAACAAAATAAATAAAAACAAATTTTGGGAGTAACTAAATAAATTTATTTTTCGGGCGAAAACGAAATTCCGAAACAAAATATTTCAGTGTGCACATGTCTAGTCTTTAGCAGAGGGTTAATGTCAGCCACATATCCACACTTTCCCATGTGTATATTTGCATGTGTGCTGCACAAGTTGTGTGCAGATCTGCTTGCATGCTTCTTCTTGCCATTGATGCCAAGTGGGAAGTTTAAATGAAGCATCTGCATTGGCTCTGTGCTGACTTGTCTTCAGCAGTACCTGTGATCTATTTACTACTAATCCTGAATGTCTACTCGTTATTGACCTGGTTTTATCTTGACCTTCTTCCGCTTATCTGCCCATTGCTAATTTTAGCTTGCATCTTGCCTATATTTCTGCTGCAGCTGTACCCAATCTGCCCACCCATTACCGGCCTCAACTTGAACCTTGACTTCACACTTTTGCTGTGTCTGTACCATGTTTGCTCGCCCCCCACTAGCACCAGTGTATGCTCTCATGACACATCATTCTGCTGCTCCTATTACCATTCATCTGCCTGGGTGGATCAAGCAGACCTGTACATGTCAGCTTGAATAGGCATTGTGCACACTGTAGTTGTCAAATGCCTGTTTTAAAAGAGTTTGACTTTTTTTTTTTGTTCTGCCCCCATAGTCCCATGTTAACCTATGTGTCCAGGCCTTTTTGGACATTTAGAGGCAGGCATGTTGAGAAAAGAAATCAGAATGCACCAAAATCACATTCAGGAGATGAGCGTTTGGGCAGAAAAGACGGCCGATGCACCTAAACATGTATAAACACATCTAAACACTAGGCACATTTAGCTTTTAAAACTTTATTCATTTCTTTTTTCTTTTTTTTTAAATCTCTATTTAAATTTTTCTTTTATACAGTCAGTTGACAAACATATAACCAACAAACATTAAAAGACTACCTCATACAAATTCTCCAATACAATCACCCATTCATATAAAAAAAGGGGGGGGGGATCTCTGAATCTTTTAGTACTGCAACATAATAAGATTCCTAAATTCCTAATAGGACGAGGTCCACATCCGGAGAAAAAAAACAGGGTAGTGTCGCCTCCCTTTCATGAACTGTACTAAAATTAATCCATGGTTCCCATTTAGCATGAAACTCTTCCAACCTAATACTATTGGTACAGACCCATTTCTCATTTTCCATGATTTTGTTGGCTTGTTTCACCCAATATTCTATAGAAGGTGCTTGTGGCTTTTTCCAATTGACTGAAATTAGCCCTTTAGCTGCATCCAACAGCTGTGGGACTATACTCTTAAATGCCCTGATAGAACTTTGAGTACCATGAAAGAGGCATTGCACAGGGTCGTCCCTGATCATGGCCATTGTAATTTTAGAGATCAAATTCCTGAGCTCAGCCCAAAATGACCTAATCTTAGGGCATTCCTACCAGATATGGGTATGAGAGCCTTGTTGCCCGCAGCCCCGCCAACATCTATCTGAGCCTGAGGGGTATGCGACGGCCAACATCTTCCAGACCCTATAACATCTAGACAGAAGTTTATCATTTGTCTCCTGTATTTTAGTATTTATTGAAGATGTATGTACCAGTCTTAACATATTCTGTTTCTGTAAGTCTGTAAAGTGACGGTCTAACTCTGTTTCCCACTCCCCCAAAAATTTAAGGCCTGTGGTGACACTACATCTATTCAGCAATTTATAAGAGATAGAGAGCAAACCCATATCTATTGGCTATTTATGCCATAGAGATTCAAAATCAGAGAGAGGTTTCACCCCTGTAGTTGAACAGTACAAAAATGCTGTAGTTGCTGATACCTCCAGGTATCCTTTGGAAACTCACCATATTCCTTTCTAAGGTCCCTCAACGGGTGCAATCTCCCATTTTGCATAAGCTTGAGACAACTAGTATCTCCATCAGTCGCCCAAGATTTAAAAAAGGTATTGACTCATCCAGAGGAAACCACCCATTGGTAATAATGGAGAGATTTTTGGGAATAGGGCTTCTTGTTTGTTGACTCTGTGCTGAATCTCAACACTTCAAGGTGTGGGTATTAAGAAAATAGGCAGTTTGGGAAAGCCCTCTATATGGGTATGGGACTCATGGAGCTTGGGCTAAATCGCGGCTCGCCAGTGTCTTTTCTAGTATCATCCAGGCCTTTTAAGTAGTGTGGTGTCTCCAACTAAGAATTCTGGTTAAGGCAATTGCTCCATAATAATTTCTCAAGTTGGGTAGACCTAATCCCCCATCCAGTTTAGACCTCGTGAGAATATGATATGCAAGTCTTGATTTAGTTTTTCGCCATACAAAGTCAGTAAAAATCCCCCTAACATTAACAAAAAAATAGTTTGGAAGTCGAATAGGAATAATCTGCATAGTAAATAATGCTTTTGGGAGCACCCCCCATCTTTAACCGCTTAAGGACCAGCGCACGACGATATACGTCGACACAATGAAACGGCTGGGCAGATGGACGTATCCGTACGTCCCCATTAAGATGCAGCATTGTGGGCGCGTGCGTGCGCGCCTTCCGTGAGCTCCGTAAGTCCGACCGCGGGTCAGATACCCAAGATCGTCTCACGGAGAGGAAGAACGGGGAAATGCTAATGTAAACAAGCATTTCCTTATTCTTCCTAGTGACAGGACACTGATCACAGCACATGTAGCCCATCCCCCCTACAGTCAGAACACATCCCTAGGACACAGTTAACCCCTTCAGCGCCCCCTACTGGTTAACCCCTTCACTGCCAGTGTCATTTTTACAGTAATTAGTGCATTTTTATAGCACTGATCGCTGTATCAATGACAATGGTCCCAAAATGGCATCAAAAGTGTCCGATGTGTCCGCCATAATGTCGCAGTCACGATAAAAATCGCTGATCGGCGCCATTACTAGTAAAAAAAAAAAAACATAAAAATGCCATAAAACTATCCCCTATTTTGTAGACGCTATAACTTTTGTGCAAACCAATCAATAAAAGCTTATTGTGATTTTTTTTTACCAAAAATATGTAGAAGAATACATATCGGCCTAAACTGAGGATTTTTTTTTATATATATATTTTTTGGGGATAATTATTATAGCAAAAAGTAAAAAATATTGTTTTTTTTAAAAAAATGTCGCTCTATTTTTGTTTATAGCGCAAAAAAAAACAAAAAACGCAGAGATGATAAAATACCACCAAAAGAAAGCTCTATTTGTGGGAAAAAAAGGACGTCAATTTTGTTTGGGAGCCACGTCGCACGACCGCGCAATTGTCAGTTAAGACGACGCAGTGCCGAATCTCAAAAAGTGGTCTGGTCTTTGGCCAGCCAAATGGTCCGGGGCTTAAGTGGTTAAAGTATTAACTCTTCCTAACCAGGGGAGGGTAGCTCTATTCCAATCTGCCAGATCTGCCAGATCTGCCTTTTCACTTTTTGGAGGAGCAGAATATAATTTTGTTCATAAAGCTTTGATAAATCTGCCGTCAAAATAATTCCTAGATACCTAGTAAATTGTTTATTCCATATGAAAGAAAAAGACTACCTAAAGGAATCCTCTATAACAGTGTTTCTCAACTCCAGTCCTCAAGGCGCCCCAACAGGTCATGTTTTGAGGATTTCCCTCAGATGAAACAGCTGTGGTAATTACTAAGGCAATGAAACTGATCAAATCACATGTGCAAAATAATGGAAAGCCTGAAAACATGACCTGTTGGGGCACCTTGAGGACTGGAGTTGAGAAACACTGCTCTATAAGTTGGGGTATGTTTAATGGCAAGATTTTCAGATTTGTTATCATTTATTTTGTAATTCGGCATTACTCCAAATTGCTATAAGTCCGCCATTAAATTAGGTAACGTTATTAATGGATCAGAAATAAAAAATTGGATATCGTCTGCATAAGCGTAAATTTTATGCTCTGCAAGGCCCACTTTAAACCATGGATATTGTGGTTTTCCCTTATTTTGCATAACAGTGTCTCTATGACCAGTGAGAACAGCAGGGGTGACAATGGGCACCCCTGCTGAGTCACGTTCTTTATCTCAAAAGGGGGCAAAAGACACCATTGACCTTCACCCTGGCTGAGGGTTTCCCATACAGGGCCATAATCCAGCCTAGCATTTTTGGACCCAGGCCCACGGCGACCAGGACCTCTCCTCAAGAAATACCCAGTCTACCCTGTCAAATGCTTTTTCTGCGTCTGTGGACAGGAGTAGACTGGGCATTTGTGTTTTTTGTCGGGTAACCCAGTGGATCAGATGCAGAGCTCTTTATTCATTTCAATGGCAAAATAAATTAATATTCTGGCCAATGAAATGAATAAACGCCTAAACACTTGGCGTGTCTGAACGCATCTAAACACACCCCTTCGAAAACTAGGCTTAATGCATGTTTTAACACTGCTTTTCTCCTGTCAGAAGAGAGACATTTAGAAGAGCCTAGTGTGCATGAGACCATAGGTGCCCTGAGCTAGAGCTGTAGAAGAGACTGTCCTAATCCCATCAGGCTCCCCTACCAGGTACATGATGACAACTCCATTCTTATGCACCTGGGATTTTTGGGTGTTCCCACCTATCTTG
Organism: Rana muscosa; assembly: GCA_029206835.1. NCBI lineage: Eukaryota > Metazoa > Chordata > Amphibia > Anura > Ranidae > Rana > Rana muscosa. The sequence goes on from CM055121.1 coordinate 825,864,794, forward strand.
GTTTGTTCAAGCACCTATTTTTTGTCATTTTTATATTGTAAAACAAATAACAAATCCAATAGCAGGAGTTGGACCCTTATATGGGTCACAGCTTGTTTACAGACCCAGGAACTCAAGTAAAGAAAACTCAGAATTAGAGTCCCCATAAAATATAAGAAGCTGTCAAGCATTTAACTCTCTGGCATCTACCTACAACTAAAATGTCAGTTATGGTTGGACTGATCTTTTAACATTCAATCTCTTATTGTCCTTATTTAACATTTTAGGGCTCATATTCACAAGTCTCTGTCATTGACCTCGTCCCTCCTAAGTGTTCCAGATTTTAATTCTCCTAAACACAAGGTTCACGATAAGAACAGTTGGTATCTTTGAAGGAAGTTAAAAATGTTCAATAATACTTTGGCGACCAACAGTCACTTCTAAATGGCATGCAGCATCTAAGCTGCACACACAGCTTAGCTTGATACATGGATTCCCTTCAACCTCAAAACTTATAAAACTTAAACTAAACTTTCTGAAAGATTACTATCTCACATACTCACGGCAGCTAGATGCCTGATAGCCCTTAAATGGAAAAACACGGAACCACCTACTTTCATAGAAGTATACGTTAGAATCAGGGGTTAAAAATATGGAGAATCTGAATGCACGCTTGCATGACAATCTTGACTGGTTTAACAAAGTCTGGGAGTTGTGGCATCTCTGCAAAGACCAGCTGGGCTGACCTTAACAAGGTCAGAGTCCTGTTTTTCATGCATGGCAGGAGTATCCAGATGGAGTTGTATTTTGCCCCCCTTTTCTCTCCCCTTATGTTTTTATACTCCTACAGTAATTGGAAAAGGGTCTTTTTTTGTCTTGCTAATACGTTTATTCCAGGTGTAGAACTATGTGAGCTCTAAGGGTTTCTGGGATTATAGATTAGGATCTTTTTTTTTTCTTTACATGACAAACATGTTATACTTTATATGCCTTGTGCAATGGTTTTGCACAGAGCAGCCCCTATCCTCCTTTTCTGGGGTTCTCCACCGGCGCTTGTGTCTCCTCTTGCTTTCCATTAGCAAGCCGCAGGCTCAATACCGAGCTGACAATTATTTACAAATGCTAAGTTTGGCTTGGCTGCAGTGGCTAAGACCAATGAGCACAAGCCCTTAGAATGATAATTAATAATGTCATAATACATATATCATGTACATTGTATTTATTATCTGTCCCTAAGCTGCTTACAGACTAATGTCTTTTCTCTAGTCTTTTTTACAGTTACTGTACATAAATGAACCAGTACAACAAAACCTCTAAGCCATTGTAATTAGTCTAACATTGCATGTTTTTGTTGTCTGCTGCGTGACTTTTTGAGCCAAAATAGCAATGTGAAATGAGAAATTTACATACCCTTGTGTGTTCTTCTGTGATCTTATTCATGTTTTCCTGAAAATGCAATTCTGCCTCTGTAAACACTGCCCATGTTTGAATCAGAAAATATAAGTATCTTAGCTGAGGATATTTCTTTAGCCCACTGAAAACCTAGACAGTTATGTTCAATTACTAAAATGAGTTCAAATGAAAATAATGACATGCCTACAGCAAGCAATCTGTTAAAGCAAAGTGTAATCAATTATTGAAGCACTTAAACATTTTATATTCCAGGTATGTGTATGTTGTGCCAGGTACTTGTGTGAAAACGTATTGTGTTCTCTTTTCATTGCTTTCTATGTGTGAAATGCCTGATGATCTAGCCAGTCCCTCTGCTTTCTTATTTCAAACTGACTACGCCAGGCATGAGAACACACCCATCCCAGCATGTTAAGTTTTCTGGCTGTGCTAGGAGCACAGCCTACCTGGTCTTCATTGGCCAAGACCTGTACTGACATGCACTTTAATGGGAATATCAGCATATTGCTATTTCTCTGCTTTTTGCTGACACATCCACCTGCACACTCCACCCCCCACCCAGTGGTGGTAACAACCTACCAGATTAAAATTTACTGACACAACACTCAAAACGTACTGACACAGCTAAGTATTTACTGACATTTTCAAACGTTACAAAATTACTGTTATAACTGCAAATTTCAGTATTTAGTCTACAAACAAATACAAAATGCAATTAGCAAGGTGATTTATGGTAGCTATTAAGGGGAAAAACATATTTCTTAATATATTTTCAATATAGTAAGTAAGTAGCTCAGGGACAGGACTCAGGAGGGCAAGAAATTAGAATGGTCAGGCGCACACACACACATGAAATTGATGCTTACTCTACCTCTACTCTTCCATCAACAGTAAGTTCCCATTTATGGGAGGAGAGAGTAAAATCCTCCTTCTGGCAGCTATCCAGGTCCCTGATCTACCTGACTGGAGTGATGGAAGCATGAGCAGGCAGGTAGAGAACTAAGCCCAGCTCTCAGAGAGCCATTCTAAGTTACACATTATATGTGGGAAACGCCAGCAATTATCCAGGTATGTCAAGCACTTTATACTCACCTCTCCATTGCTCTCCTGCTGCTACTTCCTCTGTTGCAATTGCAGTTTCAACCAAATTACCTAATGCCAGAGGAAACAGTGATGTCACCCCTATAATATCATGTGACAGTGCTCAGGCCTAGTGATTGGCTGCTAAGCCCTAACACTGCATTAGAGGAGAAGGTTACATCCTCCTTAATTTAATAAAGCAGTATTTATCGGTGCCAGTAACAGAAGAAGGAGTGAGATGAGATTATTGGAGATGTGACTGTATAGTGGTCAGAGGGTGGACTTTAAACTGATGCCATCACTTTTCCCTGAATAAGCAAGTTGACAGTGTCTCTTTAAAGGTAGGAGTGATCCTTACATGGGCAAATTAACATCACAAAACTCAAATATCATTGTTCTATACTGATAATCAGTTCTTGTACGGCTTGGACGAGTTCCCTTGAATAGGATAAAGATTTCACAAATAATGCATTATGTGGTAAATTACTTTACATGCCCTGATTGATCTGGATGTAAAGCAGGCTTTTCTCAGTTACATATGTTCTTTACAGCATTGTAAGTACATATTTAAACAAAGCGATGAATGTGATATGGTTCAGAGCTAATGGATGAAAGACGGCATCTGCAAATGGTAAATTCAGGCTTTCTTTTTCTTTTTGCAATGCTAGTGTCTTGATACTTTTAGAGTAGCAATCTGTTTCTTCTGATAATCACTTTAAATTAAAATAGAATGCAAATGTATGACATACAATTCTACAACACTTTCTGACAATGCTAACATTCTGTTGTTTATGTAACAATCAGATCTGTTAACTAGATCTGAAATCCCACAGAAAGATTAAGAAATGTAAAAAAAGGAAAAGTAAATAAATCTAATTTCTAACTGAACGGATTAAGCTATAAAAGCTAAACTCCAAAGAAAGAAAAACAGAGCATGTGCTTCCAATTCAATGGATTAGTTATATTTAGGGCATTACACCCTTGCTGGTTAGGGTTGCCATTGCAAATTATTGACAAAGTTGGCCAACTGTGGTCCCAAGTGGTGATGGAACTGCAAGTCCTTGCCTATATGACATGTATAGTATGGCTGCATTTGAAGTTTACAGCCCAGGCTGTATACAGTTCTTTTATTCCAAGAGCTAATTACATCTCTTTTCCTTGTCTGTGAAAGAGTTATTAAATATTGTTGTTTTTTTCTTTTTAACTAGGATGCAAGGTTTTTCCCAGTATTGTGAGAACTGAGGTAAATAATTAAATTTCTAGAGATGTCTTAGAGTTTAGCCAACACCATCCTGGGGTAGATGGAACATTGCAGCTCCAATGAACTGTGGATGAGTAGTCTCCTGGAACACTTTCAAACTGGCGATATACCCACCAAAGAATGGAATAAATCCAACACGTCTGTTCCACATATCTTCTGTGTCCGGATTTCAAGACTGTTCAGCGTACTTGATATAAATCATCTGAGGGCTGAAAGTGTGGAGTCAACTGTGTAAATCATAAGAAACCACAATTATATTGAAAAATGCTTTTTGCTAATTGGAGGCATAAGCTAGATATGCACATTGATCACCAGACACACAGGAAGATTAAAAAACAATAAATTATTAATGTTAGCTATTATGTCTAGTGTGGTTGCACCAGAAATATTTATGGTTCACTGACCTAACTAATGTTACATTCAACCACAAAATGTTAAAAATGTCATCCAGATCAAATTTGGTAGAACACATACAGTTGGTTACAGAACTAGTTTTCAAACAGTTGAACATTTTGTCTTCTGAGTTTCAATTAGAAATGTGCGTTGAGTCAAAAGGGTTTGATTTAAAATCAAATGGTTAACAGGCTGAGAAAACATCCAGTCTCTTGATTTTCCAGGAATATTTGAATTTGATTATTTGAGGTCAATATCGCACTCAGAAATTGTTTGTTAATAGAAAGTATTATCCTAGTTTGTTACGTCATTCCTGCTTTTGTGCTCCCTGGCTTGTGCCTGAAATATCAAAGGTAGATGAGCCATTTTGCGAGCTTAAATACTTACTGTAAATACTTACCTTTATGCACTATTCTGTGTGATTAGCAAGTGCACATTTATTTAAAACAATATTTGTTTATCCTAAAATAAACAGCATAGGCTACATCAGTTCCATGTAGGCATCCCAACGTTCAGTTCCTTTATCATGTGAGGTCCTAAATGACAGCAGCTGAAACACCATTTATAATACTACATAATTACAAACATAAACATGGCTTATGAAAACCCACTAGATACATATAAATTCTGTCATGGAAACAGAAAAGTCATTGTAAAACCACATTGGTTTTCTAAGAGAAGGCAAAAGCTGTGCCCTCTTTTTATATTGTTTGTTGATGCTTGTAACCTATAATAGCATTACACTGTACGCTGCATTCAGTGCAGCAGATTCTCAATTGAACACAAGTGGAATTTACACTGATTTTAAATAACACTGATTAAAATTGACCTGTAACTAGGCTATTGACATTCAAGTATTTTTTTCACATTCTTAACAAGCAGTAAATACATTTTAAAACAAGCCCTCAGTGACCTACAGTGGGGATCGAAAGTTTGGGCACCCCAGGTAAAAATGTGTATTAATGTGCATAACGAAGCCAAGGAAAGATGGAAAAATCTCCAAATGGCATCAAATTACAGATTAGACCTTCTTATAATATGTCAAAAAAAGTTAGATTTTATTTCCATCATTTACACTTTCAAAATTACAGAAAACAAAAAAATGGCGTCTGCAAAAGTTTGGGCACCCTGCAGAATTTATAGCATGCACTGCCCCCTTTGCAAAGCTGAGACCTGCCAGTGTCATGGATTGTTCTCAATCATCGTCTGGGAGGACCAGGTGATGTCAATCTCAAAGGTTTTAAATGGCCAGACTCATCTGACCTTGCCCCAAAAATCAGCACCATGGGTTCTTCTAAGCAGTTGTCTAGAAAACTGAAACTGAAAATAGTTGACGCTCACAAAACTGGAGAAGGCTATAAGAAAATAGCAAAGCGTTTTCAGATGTCAATATCCTCTGTTCGGAATGTAATTAAGAAATGGCAGTCATCAGGAACAGTGGAAGTAAAGCAAGATCTGGAAGACCAAGAAAAATATCAGACAGAACAGCTCGCAGGATTGTGAGAAAAGCAATTCAAAACCCACGTGTGACTGCACGATCCCTCCAGAAAGATCTGGCAGACACTGGAGTTGTGGTACACTATTCCACTATAAAGAGATACTTGTACAAATCTGGTCTTCATGGAAGAGTCATCAGAAGAAAACCTCTTCTACGTCCTCACCACAAAAATCAGCGTTTGAACTTTGCAAATGAACATATAGACAAGCCTGAGGCATTTTGGAAACAAGTTCTGTGGACCGATGAGGTTAAAATATAAGTTTTTGGCCGGAATGAGCAAAGGTACGTTTGGAGAAGAAAGGGCACAGAATTTAATGAAAAGAACCTCTGTCCAACTGTTAAGCATGGGGGTGGATCAATCATGCTTTTGGGTTGTATTGCAGCCAGTGGCACAGGGAACATTTCACGAGTAGAAGGAAAAATGGATTCAATAAAATTTCAGCAAATTTTGGATGGTAACTTGATGCCATCTGTGAAAAAGCTGAAGTTAAAGAGAGGATGGCTTCTACAAATGGATAATGATCCTAAACACACCTCAAAATCCACGGGGGATTACATCAAGAGGCGTAAACTGAAGGTTTTGCCATGGCCTTCACAATCTCCTGACCTCAACATTATTGAAAACCTATGGATAGACCTTAAAAGAGCAGTGCGTGATAGACAGCCCAGAAATCTCAAAGAACTGGAAGACTTTTGTAAGGAAGAATGGGCAAAGATACCTCAAACAAGAATTAAAAGACTCTTGGCTGGCTACAAAAAGCGTTTACAAGCTGTGATACTTGCCAAAGGGGGCAGTACAAGATATTAACTCTGCAGGGTGCCCAAACTTTTGCAGACGCCATTTTTTTGTTTTCTGTAATTTTGAAAGTGTAAATGATGGAAATAAAATCTAACTTTTTGAAATATTATAAGAATGTCTAATCTGTAATTTGATGCCATTTGGAGATTTTTCCATCTTTCCTTGGCTTCGTTATGCACATTAATACACATTTTTACCTGGGGTGCCCAAACTTTCGATCCCCACTGTATCTAGCTACAAGCTCTGTGGAACAATTCATCCTACATGTTCACAGCAGAAGCACGAAAGTCACCTATTTATTAATTCAGCTCCCCGCGCTCCCCCTTACTGTAGTGATTTGGCAGAGGTCAATGAGGAATTAAAAAAAAAATATATATATATATATATATATATATATATATATTTCTATAGTAATAAGGTAAGAGAATGAAAGTGAAAGGGTTTCACAAGTAGCCCAGTGGAGGAGACTGAAGAGAAACAGGGGTATATGTATATGATAAAAGAAGTTAGAAAATACATATTATTTTAGACAAGCTAAAACATTTTTGTGGGAGAAGTGATACGTTTTTTTTTTTCCTTTGTCTATTTAAAGGATTGCCTGAAATAAAGAGTGAAACTATTGGCATCTAATGCTTCAAAAGTTCCCCTATGCAACAGTTTTGAAAATGAAATGTCATCCTGACTGACATACTGTTGTTGAAAGCCGGACAACATTTGTGCCAGCAGACACTCTATAATGCCACATTAGCAGGTGTATGGGACACATTGAAATCACGTCAGGCCTTTTGTATTAGTCATAGAATTTTTAGTAAGTGTCTGCATGGAGCAAGGTGCAAAAATAAAGCTGTGAACTAACAAATCCCACCATGACGTTAGGCTGTAATGAATTCCTTGCTCTGGGAATAACTGCTGTCATCATTTCATTGCTGGTGCTATGAATCTTACCATATCTAAAAAGAAACTTAAATTAGGCTCACATGTGGTCCCTTGTCTTTCTTAATGCAAAATGCTTAATGGAAAGAAAAATCACTATTAATTTTCCCCAAAGAGAAATTCTACAAATGACAGTTACCTGCAGATTATAATTAGGTTACTTTTTGGAAATGTTTTAAAGGGATTGTTTATGAACTATCAGCTGTAGCTTATGAACAAAGTAGTTGTCAGGGTGGATTTGCCAGAAGAGGAAAGTAGAAAAAGTGTCAAAGTGAACACAGCCCTACCTTATTCACTAAGCTATATGAATATTCATTTTGCAATGAAAACATTCTCTTCTCAGTTAGTAAATTAACCCAGATGAGTTCTTGAAACCAGATGATGTGTTATACGGCAGTTTATAAGTAACAAAATGTAAATTAAATGATCTCAACTAACAGATTAAACCAATTTACTGAAGTTTATGATTTATGCCATCTTGCCACAATGCGTGCATTTTTTTTCCGGTAAGCAGGTTCCTATTATGCCTTTTATTTGTTCCAAATCTCTTGTAGGCCCTTACAGCAGCCAATTAGCAAGGAGTGTTGTGTTTATTCAAAAAAAAATCCTCTGTTTCGTGGTCCAATACACTTGCCATGCTACCCAAGCTATCTGAGCCAAGAGGTTTTATACCCCATTTGCAAACTCTAATGCTCTTCCTCGCCATGCCAGCATGTCAGAAAGATGGTGTATTAGAGTTAGTTCCTGAGATTCTGCCTCTACTCTATGTTCTTATCCTTCTTTTTTCAAAAACATATTAAGATAACGTTCCTCTAACAGCAATACAGCACTTTTTTTTCCGCCCTGTCTGCTTTACTGCTTGTTGACTGTATACTGTATATATACTGCAGCAAGGCAGCTCTCCTGTGCAGGATCACGTACCTAGTATGTGATCCTGCACTTCTGAGTATGGGGCGCGCCCGCCGCTGATGGACCGCTCTTGCTGTGATTAGACACAGTTTACGATCAGCTGTTGTGTCGGCGAGACACCTAACTTTGCTGCTACCTGCCCTATCCCCTGTTGTGGAAGGGTGGGCAGACTATGTTCATAGGATTCCTTCTTCCAGCTATGCCTTCAGTGAGGGGGATTCTTGCAGAAAATGCAGCAAAGAGTTCGTTCATATCACTTTCTCAAAGTGGAGTATTTCGAGCTCCCTCTTGGATGGTGAAAGTAGATGCCTAAGACGTTGCCCTTATAATGGGGAGAGGTGAATGTTCTCCCACAACTTTCCTCCTCCACCTCACTGCCAGTACACCAACCGACCTCCTGCTCACTGCCAGTTATCCACCACTCCTCCTCACCTTTACCCCAACCTTCCCCCCCTCCTCTGTCTACTGCGGCTCATTGCCTTATTGTATTCCACATGCTGCTAGGGGCACGGATGGCTTTCTGTGCAAAATAATGGTGACTGGTGTAAGGCCTTCTGGTCAAAATAACGTCAGTTGAAGTCCTGACAGTGCGATATAGCACAGACCACAAAAAAGATGTAATGGGGTCTTAGGAAAATCCGGAATAAAGCCTAGCACACACGGCCCGAATGTCAGGCGGCATTAGCCAGTTCAAGAGAAACCGGTCGACATTCGGCCCGCGTGTACTGGAGTCAGTCAGACAGAAACCGGCCATCCGGCTGGTTTCTGTTAAAGAGGCATGATCGAAAAAGGTCTGCCAATCGGCCAATGGTCATAACACAATAGAACAGCAGGGGAGATTGCTGTACTAATGTTGGATAGTTAGTACAGAAGCTCCTCCTGAGCTGTCAGTTTTATTTTGTTCAGCCCTGCTGAGTTGAACGAAAAAAAACTACTAGTGTGTACTAGACTTAAAGAGGTTGTAAACCTACGTGTTTTTCACCAGTTTTAGGCCCCCCAGCCCCCCCCCCTGTTTTAGTCCCAAATTTTCGTTGGCACGTCCCCGCCATCATTCTTTCCACGGAGTCCTGGCTTTGATTGGATAAATTGATAGCAGCGCAGCCATTGGCTCCCGCTGCTTTCAATCAAATCCAATGACGTGGGCGCCGGGGGCGGAACCGAGTCATACACTTGGCGTCTATGGACGCCGAGTGTATGACTCAGGACCGCGCCACAAGGTAACCCCCTCAGGAGAGAGCTTCCCAGACGGGGTTATCTAATGTGGGAAGAAGCCGCAAGAGCCGCCGTGGGACCCCAGAACAGGTGGATTGGGGCCACTCTGTGTAAAACAAATTCACAGTGGAGGTAAGTATGACATGTTTGTTATTTAAAAAAAAAAAACACACACACAAACCTTTAGTGTCACTTTAAGGGTGGTTTGTTTTTCTTTAGCAGCAGCACTGAAAAGGTATCCCTGGGGATAGCAGCCAGAAAAAAATCTGCTCACTCCTCATAGCCAGTTGGTGGCAATATAATGGGATTAGAAGAGGAGAAGGAGTAATTGGGCACAGGAGCAGTACAGTAAATAAATGAGGATGCTCTGTGACCTTGAGGAAGAGGAAGGGGGGACATTAGCAAGCCCAAAATAATTGCCTGCTACGCTCCCTTGAGAAGAAGGTAGAAAAGGGCACAGCAGCAGGCCCAAAATAATGGCTGCCCTGAACTCTTAAAAAGGGGGAGCAGGAAAAAGGTGCATTAGCAGATTTTAAATAAATGGATGCTATGTGTCCTTGAAGAGGAAAAGGAAGAGAAAAAGGCTGTAACTTTCTGTTAGATTATATGGGAGGGATTGTATAATCATGTGTTTCCCTATGCCTGTGATACCCAAATGGCTGGTACTTTTACCACAGCTGGATAAAAAAAATAATAATGTAAAAGTAAAAACATCTGTAACACATGCAAAACATGTAATACCAGAATACGGCGTTGCTGCCACTGTGTGAGAATGATCTGTAAAACCACTTACAGCTTAAAGGCATCTTACAAGCATGTCATTTAAAGGATTGGTGTTTGCAATGTCAACTTTGCAGTTGCATTAAAAGGAGAATCCTCACCTGATGTACTGTATTTAAAAAAAAATATGTTTTGATTAGTACTTGTTCTTGTACGAGTGGCCAGCTCTCTATGCCCTTTATTTGACAATCCCCTACATATTAGCCTTGAAAAACGTCAAAATAGATTCTCAAGAATAACCCCTTAGCCTTTCATGGGGTTTGGATTTAGGTTTGAAATGGCAAGGAAATGGCAAGGGAAAAGGTAGTAGCTGATTTGCTGGTGGAAACACAACAACTCATTGTGTTTGTTTTACTCTCAGACTCATCAAGTATACAATGGCATGGCAATGCATCATTTGGAATGCACTTTTCAGGACAGTTTACATTAGGTGGTGTTAGTGCTGAAGACAAGGGAGAGTCCTGCATAGCGGCCTCACCCCCTACTCCCTTGATATAATACGGCTGGCTTTGTCTAGGGGTTTGAAGAAGGAGGATGAGGAACACTAATAACAGCTCTCACCCCTTGCGTGTGTGAGGTTTGAGCTAATTTCAAGTTTACCTTCGGGTCTGCATTCCGTACGGAGCCTCTGCTTCTCCTGTGTAGGTTGAGTGCCACCGCTAGAGAAGGAGCACTTTGCTGGCAGTAATAGAGTTCCACACCATGAACAGTCCAACACTTATTTATTTATCTTGTAGCAATGAACAGTACCGGTTGAACTTGACATAAACAGACAGGGTGTGGGTACGAGTAGGTCCAGGCACAAGCTCTCTCCTATTCCATATAGTGCAAATAGGCTTGGCGCACAATCGCTGCCACCGATTGTGAATTTGGTTCCTGCCACAAACTTTGGTGAACGTTGAGGCCTCTGCCACAGACCTGAGTGTAGGTCTCTGCCACCGACCTGGGTTTAGTTGGGTCGCTGCCACCAACCATAAGCACGTAAACTACCTTCCTTGAGGGAATGGCCCCTGTCAGGGAAGACATCCATCTGGATGGTCTCCAGATCACCCATCACCGGCAATATGCTGCACCGGGTCTTCGGGAGGGACACATCTCCGGTCCCTTATGCCCTGGATTCAGGCACCCGTACCTGGGGCACCTTAGGAATGTTCCATCCCTTGCGGGACCCAGTGGAAGGTACTTGGCCCCGGCCTTCTGTAAAGTACCTCACCTCAAGACTTAAGGTGTCTGGGATGGAACTCGAACTCCACGTGTCCAGGCCAAGGGCGCCTGGACACCGACCGCGGACAGCAGCCCACAGGCTGAAGGTGCCTGGGACTTCGACCTCGTACGCTAGATGTCCGCCCCTTTATACCCTCTCCCAGCAAGCACAGCAGGTTCCCCGCCCCGCTGTACAACTGCTGCGAGAGGTCACAAAGGGTACGGCACTTCAGTGGTTGTTCAACCCCGGCCCAAGGCGACAGCGCCACCCACTGGGCCGCAGGGAGCTGACACCACTGATATCTTCACACAAATAATCAGCATACTCTAACAATCAGTGCATCTGGGTCATGATACCACCCAGATGCTGCCCCTAAATGTATATACCCGCTACACCTGCAATGAGAAAGAGCATAGAAGGATGAACATTTGCTCTTTGGGCTGTACTTGACCATTCTCTTGCTGCTACCATTTCAACGTAAAGTCCTCTTGGTGCATCTTCCCTGCAGCAAAGCAATGGCTTGTCCTGATGGCTTATGAGAGGTATGTACAGTCACAAGCTGTAAGTTCAAAATAAATGGGGAATTTATATTATATATTTTTTAAATATTTAGGTTAGATTTAATATGTGGATACAAAAAATATATATGACAAGTAGGGATGAGCTTCGAGTTCGAGTCGAACTCATGTTCGACTCGAACATTGCCTGTTCGCCCGTTCGCCGAACAGCGAACAAATTGGGGTGTTCGCGGCAAATTCGAAAAATCTATGGGAGAAATCTAAAGTGCTAATTATAAAGGCTTATATGCAAGTTATTGTCCTAAAAAGTGTTTGGGGACCGGGGTCCTGCCCCAGGGGACATGTATCAATGCAAAAAGAAGTTTTAAAAACGGCAGTTTTTTCGGGAGCAGTGATTTTAATAATGCTTAAAATGAAAAAATAAAAGTGAAATATTCCTTTAAATTTCATACCTGGGGGGTGTGTATGATATGCATGTAAAGTGGCGCATGTTTCCCGTGCTTAGAACTGTCTCTGCAAAAAATGTCATTTTTGAAAGAAAAAAATGCATTTAAAACTCGCGGCTATTAATGAATTGTCGGCTCCCGGCAATACATACAAAAGTCATTGATAAAAAAAAACAAAAGCGTGGGGGTTCCCCAGAATTCAATTACCAGGCCCTTCAGGTCTGGAATGGATATTAAGGGGAACCCCGCCGCAAATTTAAAAAAAAATTGACGTGGGGTTCCCCCAAATATCCATTCCAGGCCCTTCAGATCTGGCATGGATTTTAAGGGGAACTCCACCCCAAATTAAAAAAAAAATGGCGTGGAGTCCCCCTAAAAATCCATACCAGACCCCTTATCCGAGCACGCAACCTGGCCGGCCGCAGGGGAAAAGGGGGGGATGAGAGAGCGCCCCCCCTCCCTCCTGAACCGTACCAGGCCACATGCCCTCAACATGGGGAGGATGTCCCCATGTTGATGGGGACAAGGGCCTCATCCCCACAACCCTTGCCCGGTGGTTGTGGGGGTCTGCGGGCGGGGGGCTTATCGGAATCTGGAAGACCCCTTTAACAAAGGGGACCCCCAGATCCCGCCCCCCCCTATGTGAATTGGTAAGGGGTACATTGTACCCCTACCATTTCACGAAGAAAGCGTAAAAAAATGTTTAAAAAAACACACAAACACCTTGAAAAAGTCCTTTATTTAAAAAAAAAAAAAACATTCCAGCGGTGAAATCCAGTGTCCCGCGGCGATCCCGATGTCCAGCGCTGTCCTTCATTGGTTGTGCCTGAGCGGACCTGATGGGGAACTCCCTCTCAGTATTTTAAATGTATAGACCCGCCCCTTCTAAAGTTCCCCATCAGGTCCTCTCAGCGGAACATGAAAAGGGGCGGGTCTATACATGTATTACCAAAGTGAGAGCAGTTCCCCATCAGGTCCGCCCCCTCGGTATGTCGGACCCGCCTACGTCATTGGCTTGAGCGGGGAACTTCCTTCACTATGTAAATTTAAATTACACAGTGAAGGAAGTTCCCCGCTCAAGCCAATGACGTAGGCGGGTCCGACATACCGAGGGGGCGGACCTGATGGGGAACTGCTCTCACTTTGGTAATACATGTATAGACCCGCCCCTTTTCATGTTCCGCTGAGCGGACCTGATGGGGAACTTTAGAAGGGGCGGGTCTATACATTTAAAATACTGAGGGGGAGTTCCCCATCAGGTCCGCTCAGGCACAACCAATGAAGGACAGCGCTGGACATCGGGATCGCCGCGGGACACTGGATTTCACCGCTGGAATGTTTTTTTTTTTGTTTTTTTTTAATAAAGGACTTTTTCAAGGTGTTTGTGTGTTTTTTTTAAACATTTTTTTACGCTTTCTTCGTGAAATGGTAGGGGTACAATGTACCCCTTACCAATTCACATAGGGGGGGCCGGGATCTGGGGGTCCCCTTTGTTAAAGGGGTCTTCCAGATTCCGATAAGCCCCCCGCCCGCAGACCCCCACAACCACCGGGCAAGGGTTGTGGGGATGAGGCCCTTGTCCCCATCAACATGGGGACATCCTCCCCATGTTGAGGGCATGTGGCCTGGTACGGTTCAGGAGGGAGGGGGGGCGCTATCTCATCCCCCCCTTTTCCCCTGCGGCCGGCCAGGTTGCATGCTCGGATAAGGGGTCTGGTATGGATTTTTAGGGGGACTCCACGCCATTTTTTTTTAAATTTGGGGTGGAGTTCCCCTTAAAATCCATGCCAGACCTGAAGGGCCTGGAATGGATATTTGGGGGAACCCCACGTCAATTTTTTTTTAAATTTGCGGCAGAGTTCCCCTTAATATCCATTCCAGACCTGAAGGGCCTGGTAATGGAATTCTGGGGAACCCCCACGCTTTTTTTTTTTTTTTTATCAATGACTTTTGAATGTATTGCCGGGAGCCGACAATTCATTAATAGCCGCGAGTCAGTTTTAAATGCATTTTTTTCTTTCAAAAATGACATTTTTTGCAGGGACAGTTCTAAGCATGGGAAACATGCGCCACTTCACATGCATATCATACACACCCCCCAGGTACGAAATTTAAAGGAATATTTCACTTTTATTTTTGTCATTGACAAGTTATTCAAAATGACTATTGATGTGGAGTGAGACACAGAACAGACAGGCACATGCACAGCTTTTTGTGCAGAGTTACTTTGTGAGTTTGTTTTGTATGCTTTTGTTTCCTTGACTTCCTTACCACATCTCATAAGGTCTCTATTACCCTGTTATGGGTTAAAGTATTCATTTTCATTAATGGAATTTTGTCTTGCTAAACAACTATTTGATTACTCTGCATAAGTATCCAGTTTTGATTGCAAAAATGGATTGTAGATATGTTGTTGGTTTCTGTGTTACTAAGGGGCATACCAGTGTTTTCCATTCCTTGCTCATCCATGATGAAATGAGTGAGGATACACTTCTAAGAGATGATACAGTTCTCTAGAAATAAGAGGTTATGGTTGATAGGTTATGGTTTTTGCACTTTTAGGGCTAGTTCACACAGGACTGCACTAAGCATTCCTGTGCGATTTCACTTGCAATTCTGTGAGGTGGGATTTCCGTGCATTCATCTTTAATGCGCTGAAATCGCACCATACCACACCACACCACACCAAAAGTAGTACATGTACTACTTTTGGAAAATCACTGCAATCAGATGGCATGCTACTTCTGCAAACGTACTGTGTTTGTGACCTGCATTTGAGGTGTCATTAACTTAACATGTCCTACCCCCTTTTTTCATTTTATTTCTCTTGCTTTTTCTTTTCTTTCTTTTACTTTTTCAGTTTCCTTTCATGAATGTAACACTTATTTAGTGCAGTACCTATCTAGTATATACATGTACATATCAATATCACCCCCAATATACAGATCTTATGTTATATAGGTAGCACTTGGTGGTACTCAGCACATTCTTAATTCAGCTTCACTATATAAATCTCCTTTTCTTAGGTTTGGTTTTTTGATCTCTCTATCCCAGCCATGTACTCTCTTGTGCAGCCCCTTGGTTTCTCCCATTGTATGGTCTTGTCCCCTTCCACTACTCCCTGGTGAGACACTGAGCAGCAGTCGCCAACTGGAGGTAACATGTTTGATCAAGCTTCAAGCTGGTTTGTAAGTCCTGAATTTTTAGGACATCAATATGTATGGTGTTGGTGCCCAACATATTACTACTGAGTGCTTTAATATAATTTATGTATCTGTTCTATAGTTTAGAGATTTGTTGTTGGAAGCATCTACCCCTGAATAAGTGAAACTGTATTCACGAAACACGCTGAGTTACAAGATGCATCACTTCTTTTAAACTGGAATTACCTTGGTTATGTGAAGCATGCATTGGAAAATATATCAGCTTGATGCATACTTTATACTGACATATGTAACTAACATGCCTAATAATTTATATATGTGTAGCAATACACCCAGCTAAGAGGGCTGCTGGTATTATTTCCGGGCCTGTAACACTCTGCTGCCAACCCCCAGTAACTGGCTCTACCCTCCCTTGGCACAGCTAGTGAGACTAAAGGATTGTGAGACCCGTAGGCTATGGGTATCACAATACTGCAGATAACATACACAGTAATCACACCACACAACGTGTCTGCTTAATCACTAATGCGTTTACTGAATAAAATAAGATTTGGATTAGACAGTAGTACATCTATCAATGCAGAGCCCTGCAATAAGATCTAGTCAGCATATAACACAGGTATACAATCCCCTCAATCTTATGCACATCAATTAACAAACCCTGTTTGCAAGCTTCCCCCTCGTGGGCAAGATGGCGCCCAGCAATGTCTCTACTTTATTCAGTCAGGCCTGACTACTTAGTTCACAATGTTTCTGTAGAGAAGGATCTTCACTAGCAATGGTGGTGCACTTTGTAGGTTATTTGTAATCCGCAGGGTGTGAAACAATTAGCTGCTGATTGTGCGACAAAGGATTTAACTAAGGCTGCACGGAACACTGTCCCTCCAGTGTGCAGCTCAACCTGATAAACGATGGGCCCTAAGCAAATGATACTGGGCCTAAAGAGTAACTTAAGAAATCTTCGAGCAAGTGCTCTCTCACCCAACCGAACCAGTCCGTGCGGCCAACTTCCACCACTGTGCGTCCCACACACAGTCTCACAATACCCGGGGTCTCCGATCCTTCCGGCGAGTCTTGGAAGGTAGATGCTTGAGACGTCTCAGGGATTCTTCCGTGAAGGGTAGAAGGCTCTTTGGATCCACAGGGCCCAGCTCTCGGGCCTAGTCCGGAACAGCAGACACAGCACAGAGTTCCACTTGCTAGGCGGGCGATGTCCAAAGAGACCCCCGTCCTGCTCCGCCCCTCCTTATATAGTCCAACCCCAGCAGACCTTGCGCCGGGCCCAAAGGAACTGTGGGTATCCCATTGCATACTGGGTAAGGTAGTCTCTAGGGCTATTTAAAGCAACACCCCGCTACACATGTATGTGTCAAATTTTTGTATAATAAAGTGATATTTTTTTGTAAATGTATTTTTATTGTTTTCACAAGAGGTAAATATACAACAGCCTGGTAACCAGGCAGACAGAACAGACAAACAAACAACACAAAACAGCAGCACAAGGCCATCAGTATTACTCCTAAGCTAATAAAAAGCCCATCTACCTCAGTTATGTCATGCAGACTATATGCGTCCAAAAACAGTCATTACGTTATTTTAATTTGCAGGCTCCCCTTCTCCACAAGATACTTACATGAGCCAATGTATATCTACATATTACATACAGTAAATAAATATTAGCTATTACCCACACATATCATCTTGGAAAACAATCTTGATTGCCGGTCCACATTACGATACACAGGTCCTATTGCAGGCCTTTAAGAGCAAGAAAATAGAGTTATCTATTCTGATACTGTAGATATGTTATTGACCAATACACCCCACACTTTATCGAATTTAGTCGGAACCCCTCTACTAGTGTATGTTGCCTTCTAAGCTAAAACAGCAGGAGGTATGGGTTTTTTCCATGAAACAATAATACTTTTCCTGGCCTAGTACAACAGAAAGGTTTGCAGAGTGCGGATCACCTTTTTTAGGGCCAAAGAGTCAACCAGTCCCAAAAGGCATATTTCAATAGATGGTATAAACAAATAGTGTTGTAACTCCTTGAATACATTGCGTAACTTCCAACCAGAACTGTTGTATAGCTGTGCATTCCCAAAATACGTGAATAAAATCTGCCCTGGATTACACCACCAATCTGCCCTGGATGATTGAGTAGGAAAAATTCTAGCCAATCTGGTGGGAGTGAGGTATATTCTTTGTAAGAACTTGTACTGCATGAGATGGTCCCTGTCCGACACCAGTCTATAAAAGATAACCTCCCAGAGATTATATTTTATGATTTACGTATATTATGCCTCATTTTAAGTCCCATTGGCAACTATTCCTTTTTTATGTATGATATATATCAGGATGGAGGCATGGTACTAGAGGCAGCTGGTCACGTTTTTGCTATTTCTATAATTAATAATTCCAACCAATGCAGACTGCAGTGCATTTTGAACACGGTGCTGGAAACGCGCACAGAATGTGGTTTTCCCACACTGCGTTTTGGTGTGAACTGGCCCTTGCACACAAGGTGTAATTAACAATCAAATAGCTACATACAGTATAACTTGTATTCAAAAAGTTAAAAAAAATGTCGCAGTTTGAATCACATATCTTTAACACAGTATGTACTTTGTTATTTTTCACAACAAATAAAGTAGGCAGTGGAATACTAGAACTGCAAAATTACCACCTAAAAGTCTTTAAAGCGTAACTCCACTTTTTTGGAGAAAATAACATTCCCCTCTGGGTGATCTATGTACGTTGCAAGGATTATAACAACCTGTATTGCAGATTCCTACCTTTTGTTATTCTGAGGTAATCCATGTGTGTTTGTCTGTGCCTCTGTACTGAGTGGGACTAATGGGAGTGGTTTCATAATTAACTGTCAGGTGTGCAGCTGCAGGGCACTAATGAGGTAATCTGCTGGGCATGCATCCCTTTAAATGTGCTCCTATTGAAAGTATCTCTCCAGAAAGGACCATTTTCAGTTGCAGGGGATGCCTGAAATCTGACCTATATCTTGGGCAGACTTCTGGGAAAATTGGTGAGCCAGTCACAAGCAGGAAATTATGTTTCTGGGGAGTAGTCAGTACACAATCTGTGTACAGAACAACTCCATGTAGCCATATTGCAATGCATTCTCAGAAAATTACATTGGCTGCTGTTTTGCTTGCGTCTATCTAGCAAGGTTACTCTGTGGTATAAGCAAGGAAGCTGAGACTTCTGCAGTGTGTAAATGTGCTTTTACAAGATGCTGTACATACAAAACTATTACAATATTAGGAATACAATACAAGACTGACAGATCTCTATAACAAGCAAAAATGCCTAGCAAATGAACAGCCTATGGTCTATAACAGTACAAATACATTTAAAGGTTACTTAACTTCGATTACGCTATGTTCATGATCTCCATTCCTGGTGACCAGGCATCTTCTTCTTATGATGAGTGGCTTCTTCTGATCTTACAGCAACATGATGTGTGTGTGTCCTAGCTTATGCCTGCTTTTATGTGTCAGGCTGAGTTAGTTACCAAACAACAGAAAACATACCTGTTTACTGTAGCTGTATTCGACAATGGACTGTTTAATACAACACTGCTATCTACCTATTGTCTACTTAAACCAAATCTGTCAGTAATCTAACAGTCATTCTTTCAGTTTGAGAGCTGAAAGAAATCTTACTTGTTTACTGTAGCTATGGACATGAATACAACAATGGTATCTAACCCCATTGTATGAAAACAGCATTTGTTTGAGAAATCTACTCAAACCAAAAGACTGACAGTAATCTGACCAACTCACTATTGTAAAATTGTCCCATGTATCCTATGTCTGAGTAATATAATAAAAATCATATTTTTAACAAACGCAACACATTCCTCCCTATGATTTTTTATTTATTTTTTCTCTCTCAGACTACACAGAAAATCTCTTCATTACTAACAACTCATTCTACACATGCATTTTCCTTAAATGCAACCCCTCCCATATTTCTGTCACTGGGAAGGTGTTTCAGTCTTTGGATAATAGTTCATTAGAAAGTCCATTCTAAAGTTCTTTAGAAATAAGTCCAGGCTTGAAATACATCGAAGGCCTTGCTCTCCACAGCTCTTGTGATCTTCCGTCATTCTTTCCATCATGTAACCATTTTTCTCTGGTCTTCCTATGGATCAAATCGGAGACAGCCTGTGGAGTGGAAAACAAAGCGGATTATCTGTTCCTTCTAACAATACATAAACAGTAGTGTCACGTACCTGGTAGGAGTCTGGTATGACGAGGTCGGCCTCTCTTGTATCTCCAGTCCAAGCCCCACTGAGGGTGGAACAGATGGTGGCAAGGCTAGGAGGAACACGAGTGCCAGTAGAGGTTGCTAGCAGAAGTTGCAGGGGCAGGTGAAACTTGGAGATCCCGATGGGTAGACAGGTTCCAGGCCCTTTTATGGAAGAGCAGGTGTAAAGGGGAACTCCAACCCACATGCAGATTCTGGAACGTAGCAAACTGGAACATAGGTCAAGGGTAACCGGGTTCAGCAACAGGCAGGCAGCGCAGTTCAAGGAGAAAGCAGTAGCAGGGTCAAGGAAGCCGGGATCAGGAACCATAAGTCAGCAAATAATCAGAGTCCAGAGAAGCGTCAGGGCAAGCCAGAGTCAGCAACGGGTATCAGGTTAATCATACGGATAGCAGGAAGTTTCACAGGACAAGCTGAAGACCAGTCAGCCCTTGTAGGGAGTCAGAGCACCCTTTAAATAGGCCGTCTGGCGCCAACTGGCGTTAGGGGCGCGTTCCTGCACATGCACGCCGTTCATTGCGCACACGCATGCGCATTGGCGCACGCATATGCGCCATACGAGAATACGTAGTTCTCTTACATTGCCCTCCCCTTAAGGGCAGCCTCCGGATGCCCTTCAGGGCTCTTTTTTCAGGGTGTCGCTGAAAAAAAGCTTGTACCAGTCTTGGGGCATGTACATTGGAGGCTGGTTCCCAAGAATTTTCCTCAGGACCGTAGCCCTTCCATTTGACAAGGAACTGCATCTGATTATTCCTCCGTCTACAGTCCAGCAAGGCCTCCACTTCAAATTCCTAATTTCCTTCGACAAGAATCGGAGGAGGGGTCCCAGACACCCGATCAGGAAAGGGGTTGGGCACGGTGGGTTTCAATAAAGAAACATGGAAAACCGGATGTATTTTCAGGCTTTTGGGTAACGCCAGTTCAAAAGCTACTGCATTGACCCTCCGTTTGACAAGAAAAGGTCCCAAAAACTTAGGGCCGAGTTTTTTAGGACAGCTCAATTTCAGGTTCGCCGTGGACAGCCAGACCTTGTCCCCTGGTTCTAGATTCAGGTTACCCCTCCTCTTTCTGTCGAAGAACTTCTTGTTGCTAACCTGGGTCTTAGAGATCGTTTCTTGTAGGATTTGATTGTTGGTGCTGAAGAAGCTTAATCGATTCTGTACCGCAGGTAGAGAAGATTCCACAGATATTTCAGGCAGAAAAGAGGGATGATATCCAAAATTGGCAAAAAAAGGTGACTGCTTGGTTGCTGAGTGGATACTATTGTTGTAAGAGAACTCTGCCAGCGGAAGGAGAGATAGCCAATCGTCCTGCGTGAAGGAGGAAAAACATCGTAAGTATTGTTCAAGGGTTTGGTTAGTCCTCTCGGTCAGTCCGTTAGTTTGCGGATGGTACGCTGTGGAGAGGCAGAGCTCAATATTAAGTGCTTCACATAAGGCCCTCCAGAATCTAGAGGTGAACTGCACGCCACGATCGGAGATGATGCTATCCGGAATATCATGCAGTCTGACAATCTCTTTGATGAAGGCAGAGGCAGTCTCAGAGGCGGAAGGGGTCCCTTGCAGAGGAATAAAGTGAGCCATTTTGGTCAGGCGGTCTACCACGACAAAGATGGTAGTGAAGTCTTCGGATGGGGGTAGCTCCACAATGAAGTACATTGAGATCATGCTCCATGGTTTCTGAGGTATGGGGAGAGGCTCCAAGAGACCCCAAGTCTTTGTTCTGGCGGTTTTATTCTGAAGGCACGTTGTACAGGATCCAACATAACTCTTACAGTCCTGCATCAGGTCAGGCCACCAGAAGGTACGGGAGACCAAATCGGCAGTCTTGCGGATTCCGTAATGTCCTGCTAGAGGATGATCGTGGCAGTGTCTTAGAATGGACACTCTGAATTGCTCCGGGACAAAGATTTGTTCCTTATGGAAGAAAACACCGTCTCTTAATTGAAGAACCAAATCCTGGGGAGGTGGTTGATTAACCACACTGGTCTTTATTTGGGATATCAGGTCTGTTTGAAGGAACGGAAAATTCTTGGCCGGGAAAATGGTATCAGGCTCCAGGGGATTTACAGGATCATTGAACATGCGGGACAAGGCATCTGGTTTGCCATTTTTAGAACCAGGACGGAAGGTTATATGGAATGAGAACCGAGAAAAGAACAGTGCCCATCTTGCTTGTCGAGGTCTTAGACGCTTAGCTGTTCGCAGGTACTCAAGGTTCTTGTGGTCCGTAAATATGAGGATCGGGTGGGCAGCTCCCTCCAGGAGATAGCGCCATTCCTCAAGTGCAGCCTTGATGGCCAGTAGCTCCCAGTCTCCCACATCATAATTTCTCTCGGACGGGTTTAGTCTTTTGGAGAAAAAGGCCACAGGGTAGAGTAAGGACTTAGGGCCTTGACGTTGAGACAATAAAGCCCCGACTGCACTCTCAGAAGCATCAACCTCTAACACATAGGCCAAGGATGGGTCAGGATGCTTCAGGATGGGAGCTGAGGTGAATAAAAGTTTCAATTGCTCAAAGGCCTCTTGAGCTTCAGGTGTCCAACGGAAAGGAATGTGTTGCTTGGTTAGTTGAGTAATGGGAGAAAGGATACCGGAAAAGTTCTTGATAAACTTCCTGTAGAAGTTGGCGAACCCCACAAACCTCTGAACAGCTTTTTTGTCGGTAGGGGCAGGCCATTCCAGAACCGAAGTGACCTTTTGTGGGTCCATGGAGATTCCATCGGCAGAGATGACCAGTCCCAGGAAATGTACCGTCCTTTTCTCAAAGTCGCATTTCTCGGCCTTTGCATAGAGGGAGTGTTTCCGGAGTCGGGCCAGTACCTTCTGGACATGAGATTGATGTGCTTCCAAGGATTCGGAGAATATCAGGATGTCGTCCAAGTAAATTATAACGAACAAGTCCAGGTAGTCCCGAAAGACATCATTCACCAGGTGCTGGAATGTGGCTGGAGCATTGCAGAGTCCAAATGGCATGACCAGGTACTCGAAATGGCCGAAGTGTGTTCGAAAAGCCGTCTTCCATTCGTCCCCCTCCCTGATTCTGATGAGATTGTATGCACCCCTCAGATCCAGTTTGGAAAATATTCGTGCCCCCCGCAGCCTCTGGAAAAGTTCAGGAATCAAGGGTAGGGGGTACCGGTTCTTGACTGTGACTTTGTTAAGGTCCCGGTAGTCAATACAAGGTCTTAAGGAGTGATCTTTTTTCTCTACAAAGAAGATACCGGCACCTGCTGGTGATTTGGAGGGCCGAATGAACTTCTTTGCCAGACTTTCATCGATATAAGCACGGAGGGCTTCCAGTTCTGGTTCGGAGAGAGGATAGATCCGCCCAAAGGGGATCTCTGCCCCAGGTAGGAGATCAATAGGGAAATCATAAGTCCTATGAGGTGGAAGGGTGTCTGC
The DNA here is from genome assembly GCA_029206835.1 of Rana muscosa. Classification (NCBI taxonomy): domain Eukaryota; kingdom Metazoa; phylum Chordata; class Amphibia; order Anura; family Ranidae; genus Rana; species Rana muscosa. The sequence goes on from CM055121.1 coordinate 825,888,071, forward strand.
ACTCTTTTTATTAAACACATCAAGGTATTCGTGGTAGGCAGCCGGGACCAACTTAATGGTTTCTGGGTCGGACTGTAGACTTAGAAGAGGAGTGGTACAAGCAGTCCTTTCGGGGTAACAGTGCATATGGCAATAGCTGGAAGAAAAGGTGACGTCTCCTGTAAGCCAATTGATGTGCGGGTTATGTGCTTTTAACCAGGGGATGCCCAGGATGATGGGGAACATAGGCGAGGTAATGACATCCAACCGCAGGAATTCATGGTGACCAGAGGAGGTTTGACAAGAAATAGGTATAGTTTCTTGAGTGACTGGGCAAGATTTAATTCCAGAGCCATCGGCCAAGTGAACCCGGAACCCCTGTCTCTTGGTACAAACAGGAAGCTGATGAAGGGAAACAAATGTGGAGTCCACAAAGCAGCTACAAGCACCAGAGTCTATAATGGCTAATACTGGAAGTGACTTCCCGGTTAAGTGGAGAATGACGGAGAGGGAAATGTGAGACCGGGCATCTCCAGAAGGAAGCTCCACAGGGGGCTGTGGAGGGCAGGTTCTACAAGATTTTGCTGGACAAGTCTGTATAAAGTTACCCGCTTCTCCACAGTAGAGGCACAGATTGGCATGTTGTCGTCGGAGCCGTTCGGCTTGGGAAAGAGGTGATCTGAGGAAACTCCTGTGGTATGTCCTGTGCTGATTCTTCCCTCTGGGAGACACATCAAATGTGGCAGCAGGCGTGTCGGGGCAAGAAGCCACAGAAAGAGTATTTTTAGTCCTTTCAGATTGCCTTTCATGCAATCGCCGGTCGATCAGGGTGCTTGCGCTAATCAGACCTTCCAGGGACGTAGGAGTAGCAATTCTGGCTATTTCATCTTTTAAAGGGTCTGAAAGACCAAGACAAAACTGGTGGCGAAGAGCAGGATCATTCCATAGGGTGTCCGCACACAGGACACGAAAGTCTGAGATGTGATCCTCATCCGGCCTTGACCCTTGTTGAAGCGTGCCAAGTTTAGATTCTGCAGACTGCTGGCGGAAAGGGTCAGCGTACAGCTGGGCCATGGCCGAGAAGAAGGAAATGGTGGTTGCCAGAACAGGGTCATGCTGCTCCCGAAGGAGAAGGGCCCAGGACAGCGGTTCGTTCAGAAGAAGAGTAATCACAAACCCTACAGTACTTTAAATGTCTTCAGCTACAAAGGTCCTGGGTAGCAGGGAGAAGTAGAGCTCACAGGAGTTCCGAAAAGTCCTGAACATTTTACGATCTCCGGAAAACCGTTCAGGGATAGGCACTCTGGGTTCCAGAGGAGGAGAAACGCAAGCAGATGCGACTCCTTTCTTGTCCAAGAGTTGCTCTTCCATGCGACTGAAATCGCTCTGTAAGCTCTGCACAACATGGGTGAGAGCAGAGATTGTCTCGAGCAAGTCCTTAGATGGAGAGGCCTCCCTTTCAGACTCCATCCCTGGCTGACTGGTACTGTCACGTACCTGGTAGGAGTCTGGTATGACGAGGTCGGCCTCTCTTGTATCTCCAGTCCAAGCCCCACTGAGGGTGGAACAGATGGTGGCAAGGCTAGGAGGAACACGAGTGCCAGTAGAGGTTGCTAGCAGAAGTTGCAGGGGCAGGTGAAACTTGGAGATCCCGATGGGTAGACAGGTTCCAGGCACTTTTATGGAAGAGCAGGTGTAAAGGGGAACTCCAACCCACATGCAGATTCTGGAACGTAGCAAACTGGAACAGAGGTCAAGGGTAGCCGGGTTCAGCAACAGGCAGGCAGCGCAGTTCAAGGAGAAAGCAGTAGCAGGGTCAAGGAAGCCGGGATCAGGAACCATAAGTCAGCAAATAATCAGAGTCCAGAGAAGCGTCAGGGCAAGCCAGAGTCAGCAACGGGTATCAGGTTAATCATACGGATAGCAGGAAGTTTCACAGGACAAGCTGAAGACCAGTCAGCCCTTGTAGGGAGTCAGAGCACCCTTTAAATAGGCCGTCTGGCGCCAACTGGCGTTAGGGGCGCGCTCCTGCGCATGCACGACGTTCATTGCGCACACGCATGCGCATTGGCGCACGCATATGCGCCATACGAGAATACGTAGTTCTCTTACAAGTATATCCTGGCCCTTCAGCTACAATCTCTCCTCTAAATGGCTTCTTGCCTGGATATCTGACCAATACTTTGCCACCTGCCTGTATGCACCCCTGACCCTCCCAAAGAACATCAATAGGGAGGAGAGGAAATATACTGATATTTCCCAGAAGATCACTGCTGTTTATTTTGGAAGGTTTGATGTTATGTAGCCTCACTTTCCACTCTTGCTGAGAAGTATCCACTAACCAGTCAGAGTTCCAACCACTGTCTTGAAGCTCATCTGCCAATGCAAATATAACTTCAAACCTTCCTGCCAGATTCCCTCTCATTCCTAGATAGGCTTCAGCTTCAGATACGTCACTCTTGGTTTCTATGTCATGGGAAGCAGTAACATGGTATCTGTTAAAACCCTGTTCTTTCAGAAACCTTACATAAATACTGAACTCTGCACTCCAGCTGTGGAATCTGTGCCTCAGCCCCTACCATCCTCTCATATGGTGTGCTTTTGGCTATTGGCCTAGAATTTAACAACATGACTGCCTGTGTGAGGACCCGATCCCACCCCCTTAGTGTATGTGTGGGTGTAAGTTTGCGTATCTGGTCCTTCAATAGCCCGTTGTATCTTTCTGCCTATGGATGGTATGGGATGTGGCACAGCCAGTACACTCCAGAATCTTTTGCCCACTGCTGTACTGTTGATCCGGTGAAGTGTGAGCCGTTATCACTTTGGATTTGTTTGGGACAACCATAAGCAACGACAAGTTTCTAAAGCAGTTGTCAGGGCCCGGACTGGCGGCTAGTGAGGACACAGGAGGTGGATCCTCTGTGCCAGAGAGGCGAAGGCACGGGTCGCACTGGAGGACCGGTTCTAAGTAGCTACCGTTTTTCACCAGAGCCCGCCGCAAGGCGGGATGGACTTGCTGCGGCGGTAGCAACCAGGTCGTGTCCCCCAGTAGCGGCTCGACTTCTCTGGCAGCTGAGATAGGCACGGTACACTGGGACTAGGCAGAGGCAATGTCAGACGTAGCGGAAGGTCAGGGCAGGCGGCAATGGTACGTAGTCAGGGGCAACGGCAGAAGGTCAGATACACTGGAAAGGCAAGTACAAAACGCTTCCTCAGGGCACTAAGGCAACAAGATCCGGCAAGGACAGGAAGGGGGAGTGGGTTTTTAAGTGTTTTGGAGTGTGACACAGTAATTGGACCAGGCACCAATCAATGGTGCACTGGCCCTTTAAATTTAAGAAGACCGGCGCGCGCGCGCCCTAGAGAGCAGCGGGACCGCGCGCGCCGGGACGGAGCAGGAGGAGGAGGCCGGTGAGCAGAATGGGATGCGATCCGCGGGCGGACAGGTGCCACCGCAAGGATCGCATCCCCGCCAGCATCAGAGCAGCGCTCACGGTCAGAGGAGCCGACCGGAGCGCTGCAGGGAGACAGACGCCGCAGGCACTCCGGGATGGATGGGACACCCGGAGCGCTCGGCGTTACAGTACCCCCCCCTTAGGTCTCCCCCTTTTCTTGGAACCCAAGAATCTTCGGATGAGCTCTTTATCTAAAATGTTGGCCTCAGGTTCCCAGGACCTTTCCTCAGGACCACAGTTCTCCCAATCCACTAAAAAACATATTTTACCTCGGATGACCTTGGAGGCGAGGATCTCTTTCACCGAGAAGACATCAGAAGAACCAGAGACAGGAGCAGGAGCAGTGACCTTAGGGGAAAATCGGTTAAGAATGAGGGGTTTAAGAAGAGACACATGAAAAGAGTTGGGAATACGAAGAGAAGGAGGAAGGTGGAGCTTGTAAGAAACAGAATTGATTTGGTTTTTGATTTTAAATGGCCCGAGGTAACGAGGGCCCAGCTTGTAGCTAGGTACCCGAAATCGAATATATTTGGAGGAGAGCCACACTTTGTCACCAGGGGTATAGACAGGAGGGATTCTTCTTTTTTTTATCTGCATGTCTCTTCATGCGGGCAGAGGCCAGTGAGAGCGACTTTTGAGTCTCTTTCCAGATAGAGGCAAAGTCCTGAGTAAATTCATCCACGGCCGGAACTCCAGAAGACGTGGGAATGGGGAGGGGGGGCAATGGGTGACGGCCGTAGACCACAAAGAAAGGCGACTTGGAGGAAGATTCAGAGTTCTTGAAATTGTATAAGAATTCTGCCCAGGGCAATAGGTCGACCCAATCGTCTTGACGGGCGGAGACAAAATGTCGTAGGTAGTCGCCAAGGACCTGGTTAACTCTCTCCACCTGTCCATTGGACTGCGGGTGATAAGCGGAAGAAAAATTCAACTTAATTTTTAGTTGAGTACAGAGAGCTCTCCAAAATTTTGAGATGAATTGAACACCTCTATCCGAGACGAAATGCTTCGCCAACTGAGGTGCAGTAGGCAGACCAGGGAGCGGGACAAAATGAGCCATTTTAGAAAAGCGGTCAACGACCACCCAGATGACAGTGTTACTACGAGACAAAGGGAGGTCCGTGATGAAATCCATGGCGATGTGGGACCATGGTTGTTCAGGCACAGGTAGGGGAAGGAGAAGACCTGCAGGCTTCTGGCGAGGCGTCGTGTCACGTGCACAGATAGTGCAGGCCCGTACAAAGTCAGTCACATCTTCCTCCTGGGTAGGCCACCAATAGTGTCTGGCAATCAATTGTATGGATTTTTTGATCCCAGCGTGACTGGCTAGATGGGCGGAATGGCCCCACTTGAGTATCTTAAGCCGAAGGCGTGGAGGAACGAAAGTCTTTCCTGGAGGAATTGGCACGAGAGAAGCGGGAGCAGAGGAAATCAGACACTCAGGGGCTATGATGTGTTGAGGAGGAGTCTCGGTTTCCGAGGTATCGGAGAGACGGGACAAAGCATCAGCCCTGACATTTTTGTCTGCGGGCCGAAAATGGATCTGCAAGTTGAAGCGGGCAAAGAACAATGACCACCTGGCCTGGCGAGGATTTAGGCGCTGAGCGGACTGAAGGTAGGACAAATTTTTATGGTCAGTGTAGATGGAGATATGGTGAAGGGATCCTTCCAGGAGATGTCTCCACTCTTCTAATGCCAACTTGATGGCCATTGGCCAACAGTTCACGGTCACCTATGGAATAGTTTTTTTCCGGAGGGGAGAAAGTTTTAGAGAAAAAAACACAAGTGACGTTTTTCCCTTTAGCGTTTTTTTGAAGAAGCACAGCTCCGGCTCCTACCGAGGAGGCGTCGACTTCAAGGAAGAACGGCTTTAGAGGATCTGGCCGAGACAGGACAGGTGCAGAGGAGAAGGCGGTCTTAAGGCGAGTAAAAGCTTCCTCCGCTTGAGGCGGCCAGGACCTTGGATTTGCGTCTTTTTTGGTCAGTGCCCCTATAGGAGCAACGATGGTGGAGAAGTGGGGTATGAACTGACGATAGTAGTTGGCGAAACCAAGGAAGCGTTGGATAGCACGAAGTCCAGAGGGGCGTGGCCAACCCAAGACTGCGGAGAGTTTGTCAGGGTCCATTTGAAGACCTTGTCCAGAGACCAGATATCCTAGGAAAGGAAGACTGCTGAGCTCAAAAAGGCATTTTTCAAATTTAGCGTAAAGATGATTTACGCGGAGGCGCTGGAGCACTTGACAGACATGGAGCCGATGTTCCTTAAGGTTGGCAGAGAAGATTAGGATGTCGTCAAGATAGACAACCACACAGGTATACAGTAGGTCCCGGAAGATTTCGTTGACAAAATCTTGAAAGACTGCAGGGGCGTTGCAAAGTCCGAACGGCATGACGAGATATTCGAAGTGACCGTCTCTGGTGTTAAATGCACTTTTCCATTCATCTCCCTTACGGATTCTGATGAGGTTATAAGCGCCCCTGAGGTCCAATTTAGGAAAAACTTTTGCTCCGCGCAGACGGTCAAAGAGCTCCGAGATGAGAGGCAGAGGGTAGCGGTTTTTAATAGTGATTTTATTGAGACCACGATAGTCTATGCAAGGGCGTAGAGATCCGTCCTTCTTGGCCACGAAGAAGAAGCCCGCTCCGGCTGGAGAAGATAATTTCCTAATAAAACCTCTCTTGAGGTTCTCCTGAATGTATTCAGTCATAGCCTTGGTTTCAGGAGAGGAGAGAGGGTAAATTCTGCCACGGGGTGGTGTAGTACCTGGGAGCAAGTCAATGGGGCAGTCGTAGGGTCTATGTGGTGGTAAGACCTCCGCCTGTTTTTTGCAAAAGACATCAGAAAAGTCCTGATAGGCCTTTGGAAGGCCAGGCAAAGGAGTAGTGATGGGGACTTGACAGGTCGGTACAGACTTAAGGCAATGCTTGTGACAGGAGTCACCCCAGGATTTGATGTCCCCAGTGGTCCAGTCGAGGGTAGGAGTGTGACGCTGGAGCCAGGGTAGGCCAAGAAGGATGTCAGAAGTACAGTTCGGCAAAACAAAGAATTCAATCTTTTCTTGGTGAAGAACACCAACGGACATGAGCAGGGGTTCGGTGCGGTAACGCACGGTACAATCCAAATTCTCTCCATTTACAGAGGAAATGAAGAAGGGTTTGATGAGACGGGTAACAGGAATGTTGAACCTGTTGATGAAAGAGGCTTCAATAAAGTTTCCTGCAGAACCAGAGTCCAGGAAGGCCACCGCAGGGAAGAGGGAGCCAGCAGAAGGAGAAATCCGCACAGGAATAGTCAGACGTGGAGAGGAAGAATTCACACCCAGTAACGCCTCTCCCACGTTCACTAGGTGCGGGCGTTTCCCTGACGCGGAGGACGAATAGGGCAGTCTTTTAGGAAGTGATCAGAGCTCGCACAATAAAGGCATAAGATCTCGTTATTACGGCGAGACCTCTCTTGTAGGGTTAGGCGAGACCGGTCAACTTGCATGGCCTCCTCGGCGGGAGGCACGGTAACAGGATGCATTGGATTCAGAAAGAGAGGAGCCAGGCGCGGATAACGCCTGGTGCGAACAAGATCTTTCTCCTGGCGAAGCTCTTGGCGTCTTTCGACGTAACGCATATCGATGCGGGTAGCTAAATGGATGAGCTCCGTCAAGGAAGAGGGTATCTCTCGTGCGGCCAGACAATCCTTGATGTGGCCGGATAAACCCTTCTTGAAGGTCGCGCAGAGAGCCTCATTATTCCAAGCTAACTCTGAGGCCAGTGTGCGGAACTGTATGGCATATTCGCCCACAGAAGAGTTTCCTTGGACAAGGTTAAGCAGGGCGGTTTCAGCGGATGAGGCTCGGGCTGGTTCCTCAAAAACGCTGCGAACCTCAGCAAAGAAGGACTGAACGGTGGCTGTAGCAGGGTCATTGCGGTCCCAGAGTGGCGTGGCCCAGGCCAAGGCCTTTCCAGACAACAGAGAGACCACGAATGCCACTTTAGACCGTTCTGTGGAAAACTGGTCAGACATCATCTCAAGATGCAGGGAACATTGGGACAAGAATCCCCGGCACATCCTAGAATCCCCGTCAAATTTCTCCGGAAGAGACAGGCGAATTCTCGAGGTAGTAGCAGCAGCTCGGAGAGGGGAAGATGCTGGAGGCTGCGGCGGCAGAAGCTGCTGGACCATGGCGGTCAACTGCGACAGCTGCTGTCCTTGTTGTGCGATCTGTTGCGACTGCTGGGCAACCACGGTAGTGAGGTCAGCGAGATTTGGCAGCGGTACCTCAGCGGGATCCATGGCCGGATCTACTGTCAGGGCCCGGACTGGCGGCTAGTGAGGACACAGGAGGTGGATCCTCTGTGCCAGAGAGGCGAAGGCACGGGTCGCACTGGAGGACCGGTTCTAAGTAGCTACCGGTTTTCACCAGAGCCCGCCGCAAGGCGGGATGGACTTGCTGCGGCGGTAGCAACCAAGTCGTGTCCCCCAGTAGCGGCTCGACTTCTCTGGCAGCTGAAATAGGCACGGTACACTGGGACTAGGCAGAGGCAAGGTCAGACGTAGCGGAAGGTCAGGGCAGGCGGCAATGGTACGTAGTCAGGGGCAACGGCAGAAGGTCATATACACTGGAAAGGCAAGTACAAAACGCTTCCTCAGGGCACTAAGGCAACAAGATCCGGCAAGGACAGGAAGGGGAGTGGGTTTTTAAGTGTTTTGGAGTGTGACACAGTAATTGGACCAGGCACCAATCAATGGTGCACTGGCCCTTTAAATTTAAGAAGACCGACGCGCGCGCGCCCTAGAGAGCAGCGGGACCGCGCGCGCCGGGACGGAGCAGGAGGAGGAGGCCGGTGAGCAGAATGGGATGCGATCCGCGGGTGGACAGGTGCCGCCGCAAGGATCGCATCCCCGCCAGCATCAGAGCAGCGCTCACAGTCAGAGGAGCCGACCGGAGCGCTGCAGGGAGACAGACGCCGCGGGCGCTCCGGGATGGATGGGACACCCGGAGCGCTCGGCGTTACAGCAGTTGAAGCGTTTCGGCTTGATCTGCATGTTTGCAAGGATGGACAAGCATATGTCCTGAATAGGTGTCCACTGCAGTGCAACAATATCTCAGTCCGTTGTTTCCCCAGGACAGGGGACCAATGAAGTCAATCTGCCAGATCTCTGCAGGCCACTCACCCCTCTTATTCGACCCGGTGGACCACTTTTGCAATGGCCATTGTCGCACTTCTCCACACACTGTACAGTTTCCTATTACAGTCTTTATCATGTCCATGGATATAGGCAATCCTCTCTGCTGTGCCCATTCATATGTTGCTTTCTGTCCCAAAGGTCCAGATTGCTTGTGGGCCCAGTTGGCCAAGTTCATCAAAACAGGATCAATTGGCAAAACTGCCTTCACTTTGGCGATTTCATCTGCAACTCTGTTATAGTTCTCAAAGTCTGGTACTAGGGGCACATGTGCATCAACATGCCCCACTTTTATGGTGCGGGAGGGAGCTTCCTTCCAGATGTAGTCCCAGACTTCCTTGCCTCCCCACACCACCTTTCCATGAATCATCCATTCATTGGACTTCCATGTGGGCATCCTAGTTGTCAGTCCTTTAAAAACCGCTGTAGATAGTGACATGGGAAGAAGGATCCTCCTGAAGAGTCATCACTACAGTTTTTAACTCTGCATACTGACTGGACCCTCCGATTCCGGACTCCTGCAGGACTGTGTCTGTACTTGGGTTGTAGGCTGCTGCTGTCCATTTACGTCCAGATGAGGTGATTATGTCTGAACCATCAGTGAACCACGCTGACTCCTTCATATCTTCTGACAGAGACTCAAAGGGTGGAGCCTCTTGAATGGGGGATGACTGCAGCACAGGAATTTCTTCTTCTGGTCGGGTGCTGGTAAAAGTAACAAGCCCTGCCAACTGTTTTGAAATGATCTCTAACATCCCCAGCTGCAATACCCCCTCTTACTTGAAGGTACCACTTCCATTTCATCAGTGTCTGGTTCTGGGCTACAGCTGCCCTAGTGGTCAGTCCATTATCTCTCACCCATCCTGCTATTGGCAATGCAGTATGGATGGTGAATGTGTCCTTTTCTGTAATGGTCTCTACATGTTGAAGTGCTGTGTAGGCCCCAAACAGGTACTTCTCTAGGGGCGTGTATCTCGTCTGTGCCCCTGTCAGTTGTTTGGACCAAAATCCAATAGGTATTGCTCTCAGTCCTTTCTTTTCATTTGGCTGCCACAGACTCCAAGATATGGTACCATTCTGCTCCACTACATCCAGCTGAAATGGTACTCCTTGTCTCACGGGTCCCAATCCCTGATGCTGCAAAATAGCTTCTTTAGCAGCCAGGAATGCAGTCTGCTGCTCTGAACCCCATGAGAACTCAGTCTTTTTTCTGGTAACATTGTATATAGGCCTCAGAATCAGTCCAAGATGTGGGATGAACGATCTCCAGAATCCCACAACTCCAATGAACTTCTGTGCCTCCTTTTTGGTAGTAGGGGGCGACAGCGCCTGGATAGTTTGCACAACTGTCTCTGGAATCTTCCTCTTTGGCCCAGTCCACATCATTCCTAGGAATTTCACCTCTGTGGCAGGTCCTTGGACTTTGTCTCTGTTGATAGCCCACCCTCTGTTCTCCAAGTGTTGTATCAGCAGGTGCAGTGCTTCAGTTACATCTTCTTTTGTCCCAGAGATCATGATGTCATCAATGTAGTGAAACACAGCGACTTTCAAATTCAGGTTACTTAAATCTCGGGCAATCAGTCCATGACAAATCGTTGGAGAATGAAGATAGCCTTGCAGGAGGACAGTGAAAGTGTACTGGCGGCCGTCCCACACCGTAGCAAACTGGTCTTGACAATCTGGGTCTATCAAAATTGAAAAGAAAGCATTAGCCAGGTCTATCACAGCATGATATTCTCCTGCATCTTTAGCAATTTTCTCAACAATTGAGATCATATCTGGTACAGCTGACTTCAAAGGAGGTGCCACTTTGTTTAGACCTCTGTAATCCACAGTCATTCTATATGTCCCATCAGGTTTCTTTACTGGGATCACCGGAGACGAGAAAGGACTTACAGCAGGTCTAAGGATCCCTACTCTCAACAGTTCTTGAATAGTCTCCCCAAATTCTTTGTGGCCTCCAGGAAGTCTGTACTGCTTGAGACAGACTGGCTTCTCTGGTGGAGGAATGTAGACAGGGGTCCATTTCGCATGACCTCTGACCACAGCCTTCACCGCCCTTACCAGATACGCTTTATCAGGATACCCAAATGTGAATGTACCTCTTTCAGTCTGAATTGACTGACCTTGAAGTACATCCATCCCAAGAATATTTTCGGGTAACTCTGATATCAAAACATTTGTCATAAATCCTGATCCCTTGCCAATAGCCAATTTCACCCGTATCCTAACTGCTGGTGTAGTTTGCCCTCCCAAACCTTCTACATGAATCATTTCTCCTTTGTGATGGGAAGGATTTCCTTGCAAAAGTGTAACTTCAGCTCCGCTATCAACTAAAGCCATTACATGTGTAGGAGAAGATGACTTCCCCCACCATACAGTGACAGGTGCATATGGGCGTCGGTCTCCTGCTGTCACTGCCCTCACTGCTATTACAGGAGACTCACCTTCCCTTCATAAAGGATAAGGAACCTCCCAATCCCCTTTTCTGATTCTCTCCAACTCCTCCCCAGGATAAAGGGATTTGGGTTTGGGTTCATGTTCAGTTTTGGGAATTTGTTTGAGGCTTACAGGAGGGGTCTGTTCTGTTTCCTCTAAGTCTAGGCTGATGTTATCTTCACTAGGAGTAGTGTTTCTAACCCTGACAGTTTTCCATACTAAATGTTTCCACCTCTTCAGCATTTCTGCAGTAGAAATGCCATCTATCTCATCTTTAGGTACTCCTGCCTTTAATAGGTCCACCCACATTTCTTTCCTAGAAATAACTAGCCTGGTTTTCTCTTCACCTTCTGTCTCCTCTACCCCATTCCGTTTCTTCTCTGCTTGTATTCTTCCTGTCTGGCCTTGACCTTATCTACTGCCCTGACAGGTTTTGTTTTAGCCTCCTCTATCTCCCCCAACTGGCTTAAAAGGGTTGTGGCTTCATGAATCTTGCTGTTTAATCCCAGGCTTCCCAACAAAGACAATAATGGAGCCGTGAGATTAAATGGCGCAGACTTCATCAGCTTAGAGCGCAGAGCAGACGTAAAGGGTTCCATCTATGGACCTATCCATTCTGGAAATGTATTTAATCCGGTTATACAACCCATCTCACGTAACCTGGAAATACCCTCTCCTATTGATCTCCAGGAGTAGGTATTTTCCAGGTCAGTAGGACTGGCGTATACTCGGACTATTCCATCTCTCACAAGGTCTAACAGTGAAAAATTCACGCTAAACTCTCGGGCTTTTCGCATTGCCTGACGCAATTGTGGATCATGGGTTAACACTCCCATAGCCACTGCTTCCTTACCTGACAAAACACTGTCCGCCCCTTCATCCCATAAGCGTAGGAGCCAACTCAATTGGGGCTCCCCAGACCTTTATTTGTATTGTTTTGCCAGCTCATGGAGTTCAGTTTGTGTAAACTCCCGTACTTCTTCAATTTCAACATCTCTGGGGTTGCGATAATGCACCTCCCCATCTGCCATATCCTCTCTATCATGTTGCCAGTTCCTATGCTTAGTAATGAGAGGTCTGGCATACTTTTTCTTTCCTACTAGCAGATCATCATCTGAAATATCAAACTCTATGTCCTCATCCTCACTATCATTTGAGGAGAGCACATCCTCACAATCCCAATTTTGGGATGTGACAATGGCACGTACCCTGGCTTTACTAACAGGTTTACGCCCCTTCCTTTTCCTTAAGGCATTAATTGATTTGGTCATGAGGGCTGCACACCGCTCTTGCGAATCATCAGCCCGACTAGCGGTTGAACGTACACACTCTGAAGCAACTGCTAGCTGGTCTTTTAATACCTTAACTTCTGCCTCTGCCTTCTCCCTTCTATGTGATTCAGTATAGAGAGCATGGAGGAAGTACCAACCCACTGTGGACACTGTCCTCTTCTCTTTCTTACTTAAATCCAACCCCTTAAGGCTAAAATCTACAAAATGATCTGAGACTTTATCACTCCAAGTCTGCTTCAAGGGAGAAGCATACTTCACAAATTCTTTAGCAAGAGGCTCCCACTCATTGTTTCTGACCCAGATAGGTAAGCTGCACACTTTCTTCTGGTCACCAAAACCCTCTGCAGCCTTGCTTTTCCTAAACAGCTTACGTAGCATTTTACCTAGCACAAGCTACACAACACACTACAGAAAAACAAGTCTGCTTCAATTGAATTATAGCACAGATCGCGGCCGAGCCCCCAAATGTTTTGCTTGCGTCTATCTAGCAAGGTTACTCTGTGGTATAAGCAAGGAAGCTGAGACTTCTGCAGTGTGTAAATGTGCTTTTACAATACAAGATGCTGTACATACAAAACTATTACAATATTAGGAATACAATACAAGACTGACAGATCTCTATAACAAGCAAAAATTCCTAGCAAACGAACAGCCTATGGTCTATAACAGTACAAATACATTTAAAGGTTACTTAACTTCGATTACGCTATGTTCATGATCTCCATTCCTGGTGACCAGGCATCTTCTTCTTATGATGAGTGGCTTCTTTTGATCTTACAGCAACATGATTTGTGTGTGTCCTAGCTTATGCCTGCTTTTATGTGTCAGGCTGAGTTAGTTACAAAACAACAGAAAACATACTTGTTTACTGTAGCTGTATTCGACAATGGACTGTTTAATACAACAATGCTATCTACCTATTGTCTACTTAAACCAAATCTGTCAGTAATCTAACAGTCATTCTTTCAGTTTGAGAGCTGAAAGAAATCTCAAACAAGTAATGTCTTACTTGTTTACTGTAGCTATAGACATGAATACAACAATGGTATCTAACCCCATTGTATGAAAACAGTATTTGTTTGAGAAATCTACTCAAACCAAAAGACTGACAGTAATATGACCAACTCACTATTGTAAAATTGTCCCATGTATCCTATGTCTGAGTAATATAATAAAAATCATATTTTTAACAAACACAACACAGCTGCAGATTCAAAAGGAAAGGTCATTTTTAATAACATTCAATTACAATATGATTAGTGCGGCAATTATATGTGCTATATTATTTTTTCTTTATTTGCTATTTTTTTCCCCACAAAAGTGGATTTACCCTTTAAGAATTGATGAAACATTATTAGATCTCCTGGTGCATGAAACTCTGTATGCTGATCCAAAACACATCCCAAAGTCCATTTTTCTTTTTTAACTGCTTCCCGACCGCCGCACGCACTTTTACGTCGACAGAATGGCACGGCTGCGCATATGGGCGTATATATACGTCCCCTCTAAGATGCGAGCCGTGTGGTCGCGCGTACGCCGCCGGTGGCGTGCTTGCGACACTGTCGCAAGCTCCGTGACCGCGCCCGCGGTACTCGCGGACCCGATCGCCGCCAGTGTACCGCGATCGGGTCACAGAGCTGAAGAACGGGGAGATGTTAGTGTAAACACGACATCTCCCGGTCCTTCCCCTGACACTGTCACTGATCGTCTGATCCCTGTCATCGGGAACAGCGATCAGTGATGTGTCACGACAAGCCACGCCCCCTAACAGTTAGAAGCACTCCCTAGGTCACACGTAACTCCTCACCTAACTTGGTGCGAACAAGATCTTTCTCCTGGCGAAGCTCTTGGCGTCTTTCGTCGTAACGCATATCGATGCGGGTAGCTAAATGGATGAGCTCCGTCAAGGAAGAGGGTATCTCTCGTGCGGCCAGACAATCCTTGATGTGGCCGGATAAACCCTTCTTGAAGGTCGCGCAGAGAGCCTCATTATTCCAAGCTAACTCTGAGGCCAGTGTGCGGAACTGTATGGCATATTCGCCCACAGAAGAGTTTCCTTGGACAAGGTTAAGCAGGGCGGTTTCAGCGGATGAGGCTCGGGCTGGTTCCTCAAAAACGCTGCGAACCTCAGCAAAGAAGGACTGAGCGGTGGCTGTAGCAGGGTCATTGCGGTCCCAGAGTGGCGTGGCCCAGGCCAAGGCCTTTCCAGACAACAGAGAGACCACGAATGCCACTTTAGACCGTTCTGTGGAAAACTGGTCAGACATCATCTCAAGATGCAGGGAACATTGGGACAAGAATCCCCGGCACATCCTAGAATCCCCGTCAAATTTCTCCGGAAGAGACAGGCGAATTCTCGAGGTAGTAGCAGCAGCTCGGAGAGGGGAAGATGCTGGAGGCTGCGGCGGCAGAAGCTGCTGGACCATGGCGGTCAACTGCGACAGCTGCTGTCCTTGTTGTGCGATCTGTTGCGACTGCTGGGCAACCACGGTAGTGAGGTCAGCGAGATTTGGCAGCGGTACCTCAGCGGGATCCATGGCCGGATCTACTGTCAGGGCCCGGACTGGCGGCTAGTGAGGACACAGGAGGTGGATCCTCTGTGCCAGAGAGGCGAAGGCACGGGTCGCACTGGAGGACCGGTTCTAAGTAGCTACCGGTTTTCACCAGAGCCCGCCGCAAGGCGGGATGGACTTGCTGCGGCGGTAGCAACCAAGTCGTGTCCCCCAGTAGCGGCTCGACTTCTCTGGCAGCTGAGATAGGCACGGTACACTGGGACTAGGCAGAGGCAAGGTCAGACATAGCGGAAGGTCAGGGCAGGCGGCAATGGTACGTAGTCAGGGGCAACGGCAGAAGGTCAGATACACTGGAAAGGCAAGTACAAAACGCTTCCTCAGGGCACTAAGGCAACAAGATCCGGCAAGGACAGGAAGGGGAGTGGGTTTTTAAGTGTTTTGGAGTGTGACACAGTAATTGGACCAGGCACCAATCAATGGTGCACTGGCCCTTTAAATTTAAGAAGACCGACGCGCGCGCGCCCTAGAGAGCAGCGGGACCGCGCGCGCCGGGACGGAGCAGGAGGAGGAGGCCGGTGAGCAGAATGGGATGCGATCCGCGGGTGGACAGGTGCCGCCGCAAGGATCGCATCCCCGCCAGCATCAGAGCAGCGCTCACAGTCAGAGGAGCCGACCGGAGCGCTGCAGGGAGACAGACGCCGCGGGCGCTCCGGGATGGATGGGACACCCGGAGCGCTCGGCGTTACAGCAGTTGAAGCGTTTCGGCTTGATCTGCATGTTTGCAAGGATGGACAAGCATATGTCCTGAATAGGTGTCCACTGCAGTGCAACAATATCTCAGTCCGTTGTTTCCCCGGGACAGGGGACCAATGAAGTCAATCTGCCAGATCTCTGCAGGCCACTCACCCCTCTTATTCGACCCGGTGGAGTACTTTTGCAATGGCCATTGTCGCACTTCTCCACACACTGTACAGTTTCCTATTACAGTCTTTATCATGTCCATGGATATAGGCAATCCTCTCTGCTGTGCCCATTCATATGTTGCTTTCTGTCCCAAAGGTCCAGATTGCTTGTGGGCCCAGTTGGCCAAGTTCATCAAAACAGGATCAATTGGCAAAACTGCCTTCACTTTGGCGATTTCATCTGCAACTCTGTTATAGTTCTCAAAGTCTGGTACTAGGGGCACATGTGCATCAACATGCCCCACTTTTATGGTGCGGGAGGGAGCTTCCTTCCAGATGTAGTCCCAGACTTCCTTGCCTCCCCACACCACCTTTCCATGAATCATCCATTCATTGGACTTCCATGTGGGCATCCTAGTTGTCAGTCCTTTAAAAACCGCTGTAGATAGTGACATGGGAAGAAGGATCCTCCTGAAGAGTCATCACTACAGCTTTCAACTCTGCATACTGACTGGACCCTCCGATTCCGGACTCCTGCAGGACTGTGTCTGTACTTGGGTTGTAGGCTGCTGCTGTCCATTTACGTCCAGATGAGGTGATTATGTCTGAACCATCAGTGAACCACGCTGACTCCTTCATATCTTCTGACAGAGACTCAAAGGGTGGAGCCTCTTGAATGGGGGATGACTGCAGCACAGGAATTTCTTCTTCTGGTCGGGTGCTGGTAAAAGTAACAAGCCCTGCCAACTGTTTTGAAATGATCTCTAACATCCCCAGCTGCAATACCCCCTCTTACTTGAAGGTACCACTTCCATTTCATCAGTGTCTGGTTCTGGGCTACAGCTGCCCTAGTGGTCAGTCCATTATCTCTCACCCATCCTGCTATTGGCAATGCAGTATGGATGGTGAATGTGTCCTTTTCTGTAATGGTCTCTACATGTTGAAGTGCTGTGTAGGCCCCAAACAGGTACTTCTCTAGGGGCGTGTATCTCGTCTGTGCCCCTGTCAGTTGTTTGGACCAAAATCCAATAGGTATTGCTCTCAGTCCTTTCTTTTCATTTGGCTGCCACAGACTCCAAGATATGGTACCATTCTGCTCCACTACATCCAGCTGAAATGGTACTCCTTGTCTCACGGGTCCCAATCCCTGATGCTGCAAAATAGCTTCTTTAGCAGCCAGGAATGCAGTCTGCTGCTCTGAACCCCATGAGAACTCAGTCTTTTTTCTGGTAACATTGTATATAGGCCTCAGAATCAGTCCAAGATGTGGGATGAACGATCTCCAGAATCCCACAACTCCAATGAACTTCTGTGCCTCCTTTTTGGTAGTAGGGGGCGACAGCGCCTGGATAGTTTGCACAACTGTCTCTGGAATCTTCCTCTTTGGCCCAGTCCACATCATTCCTAGGAATTTCACCTCTGTGGCAGGTCCTTGGACTTTGTCTCTGTTGATAGCCCACCCTCTGTTCTCCAAGTGTTGTATCAGCAGGTGCAGTGCTTCAGTTACATCTTCTTTTGTCCCAGAGATCATGATGTCATCAATGTAGTGAAACACAGCGACTTTCAAATTCAGGTTACTTAAATCTCGGGCAATCAGTCCATGACAAATCGTTGGAGAATGAAGATAGCCTTGCAGGAGGACAGTGAAAGTGTACTGGCGGCCGTCCCACACCGTAGCAAACTGGTCTTGACAATCTGGGTCTATCAAAATTGAAAAGAAAGCATTAGCCAGGTCTATCACAGCATGATATTCTCCTGCATCTTTAGCAATTTTCTCAACAATTGAGATCATATCTGGTACAGCTGACTTCAAAGGAGGTGCCACTTTGTTTACACCTCTGTAATCCACAGTCATTCTATATGTCCCATCAGGTTTCTTTACTGGGATCACCGGAGACGAGAAAGGACTTACAGCAGGTCTAAGGATCCCTACTCTCAACAGTTCTTGAATAGTCTCCCCAAATTCTTTGTGGCCTCCAGGAAGTCTGTACTGCTTGAGACAGACTGGCTTCTCTGGTGGAGGAATGTAGACAGGGGTCCATTTCGCATGACCTCTGACCACAGCCTTCACCGCCCTTACCAGATACGCTTTATCAGGATACCCAAATGTGAATGTACCTCTTTCAGTCTGAATTGACTGACCTTGAAGTACATCCATCCCAAGAATATTTTCGGGTAACTCTGATATCAAAACATTTGTCATAAATCCTGATCCCTTGCCAATAGCCAATTTCACCCGTATCCTAACTGCTGGTGTAGTTTGCCCTCCCAAACCTTCTACATGAATCATTTCTCCTTTGTGATGGGAAGGATTTCCTTGCAAAAGTGTAACTTCAGCTCCACTATCAACTAAAGCCATTACATGTGTAGGAGAAGATGACTTCCCCCACCATACAGTGACAGGTGCATATGGGCGTCGGTCTCCTGCTGTCACTGCCCTCACTGCTATTACAGGAGACTCACCTTCCCTTCATAAAGGATAAGGAACCTCCCAATCCCCTTTTCTGATTCTCTCCAACTCCTCCCCAGGATAAAGGGATTTGGGTTTGGGTTCATGTTCAGTTTTGGGAATTTGTTTGAGGCTTACAGGAGGGGTCTGTTCTGTTTCCTCTAAGTCTAGGCTGATGTTATCTTCACTAGGAGTAGTGTTTCTAACCCTGACAGTTTTCCATACTAAATGTTTCCACCTCTTCAGCATTTCTGCAGTAGAAATGCCATCTATCTCATCTTTAGGTACTCCTGCCTTTAATAGGTCCACCCACATTTCTTTCCTAGAAATAACTAGCCTGGTTTTCTCTTCACCTTCTGTCTCCTCTACCCCATTCCGTTTCTTCTCTGCTTGTATTCTTCCTGTCTGGCCTTGACCTTATCTACTGCCCTGACAGGTTTTGTTTTAGCCTCCTCTATCTCCCCCAACTGGCTTAAAAGGGTTGTGGCTTCATGAATCTTGCTGTTTAATCCCAGGCTTCCCAACAAAGACAATAATGGAGCCGTGAGATTAAATGGCGCAGACTTCATCAGCTTAGAGCGCAGAGCAGACGTAAAGGGTTCCATCTATGGACCTATCCATTCTGGAAATGTATTTAATCCGGTTATACAACCCATCTCACGTAACCTGGAAATACCCTCTCCTATTGATCTCCAGGAGTAGGTATTTTCCAGGTCAGTAGGACTGGCGTATACTCGGACTATTCCATCTCTCACAAGGTCTAACAGTGAAAAATTCACGCTAAACTCTCGGGCTTTTCGCATTGCCTGACGCAATTGTGGATCATGGGTTAACACTCCCATAGCCACTGCTTCCTTACCTGACAAAACACTGTCCGCCCCTTCATCCCATAAGCGTAGGAGCCAACTCAGTTGGGGCTCCCCAGACCTTTATTTGTATTGTTTTGCCAGCTCATGGAGTTCAGTTTGTGTAAACTCCCGTACTTCTTCAATTTCAACATCTCTGGGGTTGCGATAATGCACCTCCCCATCTGCCATATCCTCTCTATCATGTTGCCAGTTCCTATGCTTAGTAATGAGAGGTCTGGCATACTTTTTCTTTCCTACTAGCAGATCATCATCTGAAATATCAAACTCTATGTCCTCATCCTCACTATCATTTGAGGAGAGCACATCCTCACAATCCCAATTTTGGGATGTGACAATGGCACGTACCCTGGCTTTACTAACAGGTTTACGCCCCTTCCTTTTCCTTAAGGCATTAATTGATTTGGTCATGAGGGCTGCACACCGCTCTTGCAAATCATCAGCCCGACTAGCGGTTGAACGTACACACTCTGAAGCAACTGCTAGCTGGTCTTTTAATACCTTAACTTCTGCCTCTGCCTTCTCCCTTCTATGTGATTCAGTATAGAGAGCATGGAGGAAGTACCAACCCACTGTGGACACTGTCCTCTTCTCTTTCTTACTTAAATCCAACCCCTTAAGGCTAAAATCTACAAAATGATCTGAGACTTTATCACTCCAAGTCTGCTTCAAGGGAGAAGCATACTTCACAAATTCTTTAGCAAGAGGCTCCCACTCATTGTTTCTGACCCAGATAGGTAAGCTGCACACTTTCTTCTGGTCACCAAAACCCTCTGCAGCCTTGCTTTTCCTAAACAGCTTACGTAGCATTTTACCTAGCACAAGCTACACAACACACTACAGAAAAACAAGTCTGCTTCAATTGAATTATAGCACAGATCGCGGCCGAGCCCCCAAATGTTTTGCTTGCGTCTATCTAGCAAGGTTACTCTGTGGTATAAGCAAGGAAGCTGAGACTTCTGCAGTGTGTAAATGTGCTTTTACAATACAAGATGCTGTACATACAAAACTATTACAATATTAGGAATACAATACAAGACTGACAGATCTCTATAACAAGCAAAAATTCCTAGCAAACGAACAGCCTATGGTCTATAACAGTACAAATACATTTAAAGGTTACTTAACTTCGATTACGCTATGTTCATGATCTCCATTCCTGGTGACCAGGCATCTTCTTCTTATGATGAGTGGCTTCTTTTGATCTTACAGCAACATGATTTGTGTGTGTCCTAGCTTATGCCTGCTTTTATGTGTCAGGCTGAGTTAGTTACAAAACAACAGAAAACATACTTGTTTACTGTAGCTGTATTCGACAATGGACTGTTTAATACAACAATGCTATCTACCTATTGTCTACTTAAACCAAATCTGTCAGTAATCTAACAGTCATTCTTTCAGTTTGAGAGCTGAAAGAAATCTCAAACAAGTAATGTCTTACTTGTTTACTGTAGCTATAGACATGAATACAACAATGGTATCTAACCCCATTGTATGAAAACAGTATTTGTTTGAGAAATCTACTCAAACCAAAAGACTGACAGTAATATGACCAACTCACTATTGTAAAATTGTCCCATGTATCCTATGTCTGAGTAATATAATAAAAATCATATTTTTAACAAACACAACACAGCTGCAGATTCAAAAGGAAAGGTCATTTTTAATAACATTCAATTACAATATGATTAGTGCAGCAATTATATGTGCTATATTATTTTTTCTTTATTTGCTATTTTTTTCCCCTCAAAAGTGGATTTACCCTTTAAGAATTGATGAAACATTATTAGATCTCCTGGTGCATGAAACTCTGTATGCTGATCCAAAACACATCCCAAAGTCCATTTTTCTTTTTTAACTGCTTCCCGACCGCCGCACGCACTTTTACGTCGACAGAATGGCACGGCTGCGCATATGGGCGTATATATACGTCCCCTCTAAGATGCGAGCCGTGTGGTCGCGCGTACGCCACCGGTGGCGTGCTTGCGACACTGTCGCAAGCTCCGTGACCGCGGTACTCGCGGACCCGATCGCCGCCAGTGTACCGCGATCGGGTCACAGAGCTGAAGAACGGGGAGATGTTAGTGTAAACACGACATCTCCCGGTCCTTCCCCTGACACTGTCACTGATCGTCTGATCCCTGTCATCGGGAACAGCGATCAGTGATGTGTCACGACAAGCCACGCCCCCTAACAGTTAGAAGCACTCCCTAGGTCACACGTAACTCCTCAGCTCCCCCTACAGGTTAACCCCTTCAATTCCAGTGTCATTTTTACAGTAATCAGTGCATTTTTATAGCACTGATTGCTGTAAAAATGACAATGGTCCCAAAATGGTGTCAAAAATGTCCGATGTGTCCGCCATAATGTCGCAGTCACGATAAAAATCGCTGTTCGCCGCCATTACTAGTAAAAAAAAAAAATTTATAAAAATGCCATAAAACTATCCCCTATATTGAAGACGATATAACTTTTGCACAAACCAATCAATAAACGCTTATTGCGATTTTTTTTACCAAAAATATGTAGAAGAATACGTATCGGCCTAAGCTGAGGAAAAAAAAAAATATTTTTTGGGGATATTTATTATAGCAAAAAGTTAAACATATTGAATTTTTTTCAAAATTGTTGCTCTATTTTTTTTTTATAGTGCAAAAAATAAAAACCGCAGAGGTGATCAAACACCACCAAAAGAAAGCTCTATTTTTGGGAAAAAAAGGGCGTCAATTTTGTTAGAGAGCCACGTTGCACGACCGCGCAATTGTCAGTTAAAGCGACGCAGTGCCGAATCGCAAAAATTGGCCTGGTCTTTGGCCAGCAAAATGGTCCGGGGCTGAAGTGGTTAAAGATGTAATTGTTTTTAACCTTTTCTGCATGTGCACTTCTGGGTTCCTCAGCCATTAATGGCAGATACACAGATGTCTCTTGAGAAGACCATGTCTTCAGTGCCTGCCTGCCTGATAGATCTCATCACAAAACTATGAGATCTTGTGAGATTTTGCTAAATCTCATGAGATCTCAAAGAAAAATAGCAATGTATAAAAAAGAACAGGTATTTATCAATAAAGGTCTGCACACAACCACAGGTAGGAGGTTCTTGAGAAAGGGGGTTCTTATACTCAAGAAGAGTTGTTTTTTTTCCTCCTCTTTATTTCTCCCGTGTCTGGCTCAGCTATACTTCTCATTATTCTATTCTGGGTACTGAATTCCTATATGTATTTCTGAACATCACCTGCTATATGACTTAAAGTAGAAGTCCAGCCTAAAACTAAAATCCCTACAGACATTGACGATCTAACACTAAACTATCTAGCCCTGTAAAGAAAAAATCAGCATACATACTTTTTCTGAAGCTGATCCGACCCGATCCCATGCTGAGCGGTTATCTGCGGCTTTGCTGTGGAGGCGTGTGCAGAGGACACGTCTGACAATTGAAGCCCCATAGTAAGTCTATGGGTGATGTCACTCCCCATCCATTTCACAGCCGTTGTCATCTGTGTCCTCTGTAGAGCTTCCACTGCCGGAGATTGGGTTGGATTAGCTTCGGAAAAGGTATGTATACTGATTTTTTCTTTGCAGGGCTAGATAGGTTAGTGTTAGAATGTGCATGTCTGTAGAAGCAGGGATTTTGGTTTTAGGCCCCTTTCACACTGGGGCGAGAGGTGCGTCGGCGGTAAAGCGCCGCTATTTTTAGCGGCGCTTTACAGTCAGATTTGCGGCGCTATTCGGCTGCTAGCAGTGCGGTTTTTACCCCTCGCTATCGGCCGAGAAAGGGTTAAAAACCACAGCAAATTGCTGTGCCGGCAGTATAGCCGTGGTGTCCCATTGATTTCAATGGGCAGGAGCGGTGGAGGAGTGGTATACACACCGCTCTTTCACCGCTCCAAAGATGCTGCTAGCAGGACTTTTTTTACCGTCGGTTTGCAGGCACTATTTTTAGCGCAATAGCGCCTGCAAAACGACCCAGTGTGAAAGGGGTCTTTGTGTGGACTTACACTTTAAGTGGTGCTCACAGTATCTATATAGATGCAAGTATTTTTGCTGGTTGTAATTAACAGTGGATTGAATATCTATGCTGTATTATGCTTAATGCAATATGACACACTTGGATATTAGTACCTATTGTATAATTGTATATATTATGCCTAATACAACTTTAAAATGTGACCAAGAGGAGAGAAAATGGACAGAGGGTCAGCATAACTAAAAGGAGGAACAAGTTAGAAAAGGATTAAACAATGTTAGTTCCGTGTGGAATCAGCATAGGTCTTACTTGATTGGAGGCTGGAAGTCTGTGGAGCCG
This sequence comes from Rana muscosa, assembly GCA_029206835.1. NCBI lineage: Eukaryota > Metazoa > Chordata > Amphibia > Anura > Ranidae > Rana > Rana muscosa. The sequence goes on from CM055121.1 coordinate 825,911,448, forward strand.
CAAGGGTGGTTCATGCGAGGGATGCTGGGTAGTCACTCTGAAAGTTCAGGTGAAGAGAAAACTTCCCCACACTCCCGTCCTGTATTTGCGGTTCATGGTATGTCTAGGGTTGTGTGGAGGTTGTGGTAAAGGGGTTGTAAAGGTTTGTTTTTTATTTTCTAAATAGGTTCCTTTAAGCTAGTGCATTGTTGGTTCACTTACCTTTTCCTTCGATTTCCCTTCTAAATGTTTTTTTTCTTTGTCTGAATTTCTCACTTCCTGTAAGCTTGCCCCCATCATCCGAGCCGTTCTGGCTGGGGGTTAGTGCTCGCCCCCTCCCTTGGGACTACATCCCTGCGGGGAGACACTGTGAACACAGGGATGTAGTCCCAAGGGAGGGGGCGAGCACGCTGACTAACCCCCAGCCAGAACGGCTCGGATGATGGGGGCAAGCCTACTGAGGAGGAACAGGAAGTGAGAAATTCAGACAAAGAAAAAAAACATTTAGAAGGGAAATCGAAGAAAAAGGTAAGTGAACCAACAATGCACGAGCTTAAAGGAACCTATTTAGAAAATAAAAAACGAACCTTTACAACCCCTTTAAAAAAAATTATCACTTTAGTTAATATATACCGTAGTAAAAAAAATGTCACAGCTGTTTGGTGAGTCAAGGGATCTTTGGGGTCAGGGAATACTGATACAAAACTGGGGGGGGGGTGAGGGCATCTAGGGTATGACACTTCCACTTGGTTGGTTATTGATGGTCCTCCCAGGAGCTAGGTCCCCTGGGGGTAAATGTAAGAACATGTGACTTTTTAATGTTTTCAAGCCAGCTGGGGCATCGCTGAAGACATCTAGTTATAAATTGTGCCTTTAAGGACACCCAAAGACCCCATTCTGGTTGCATTTTTGAACATGGTGAAATTGTTTTAGTTTTTATTATTTTAATAATGTGATGTTATTTATTTAATTTGTTAAAGCGGTTGTATACCCTCGGAATTTTTTTTTTTTTACCCCTGTAAGGCAAAAGGCATAATGAGCTAGAATGCACCGTATACTAGCTTATTATGAAATACTTACCTTAGAATGAGGCATCTGTAACTTACCTGGTTCACGCTGAGGGAGATGACATGTTGCCTCGGCGTGTCTTCCGGGTATCGCGGCTCCAGCGCTCTGAGTGGCATGCGCACAGGAGACTTCTTTCCGGCAAAGTCTGCCGGGCTTTCAGCTGAGAATCCCCTGTGCGCATGCGCCGCTGCAGTCGGCGGCTCATTGCGAGGGGAATATCTCCTAAACCTTATTATAGGCATACCTGTAGGTAAAAGTGTAAAAACTGACTATACAACTACTTTAATACAATGGCTGCATGTCACGCAGTCTGTGTTATTATGTTAAGGGGTTGGTAAAAGGACTGAGGTTGACAAATCTTTTAGTCATGATGAAGGGCGTAGTTGCGTGCTGACGTCGTTGTGTCTCAGTGATGCAGGCAAAGAATTTGTTACTGTATTGCGCTCTAACTTCTTTTATCATGAAAGTGCTATTTTATTGTATTAATAATTGCTATAACGGATATCACACTATTGGCACAGTCTGTTTCCATATTTTCATTTGTGTGAGAGAATATCTGGCGGAGGATTACCATATATTCCCTGCCCACTATGGGGAGAGTTTAGAGCCTTTTAATGATTTAATTTTGGAGGATTGAGATTTGAGCCTTGTAGACCTTTCTAGAGATAGAAGGTAATTTACAGTGGAAAGCGTGTATTTTTACTACTGAAGGTGGCGGTTTTCCACAAGGATGGGATACATCAACCGTGATGGATACTCGCTACATTTATGAGTTTTTTAAGAATTATTTGTTTATTCGCGTAAGCTTTACTTGTATTTTTTATTTGTTTCTTTCTTTCTTTTTATACAACACTGGTGTCACTACTGTGGAATTTGTATTAATTGACAATTATACACAGATGTTTATTTTAACTTAATTTTTGTTAGCACAGATATTTGTGTAGCGCCCTGCTATTGGATAGGCGCTAGTGTAAATTTAGTTGTCTGAGTTATAGTTCAAATTATGGGTTTCTGTTCCAGTTCAGCTGAGTTGCACATTTTCCACCTTCCTCTGGGTGTCGTTGTCACCACAGGTCAAGGTTGGAACTGCAGCTGGCTGGATGTATTGGGTACCTCTTGCCCAGAAGCAGCTCAGTGGGTTTGGTCACCACGCTGTGCATTCTGGGAGAGGGAACTTAAGGGGCAGACACCGTTTTGGCGGGGTCTTCCGATCCTGACCTGACGGCCCTCCTGACCTCAGGGATGTGTTAGCAGTTTCCTGCCTCGGGGCCTGCTGACCCCCCGAGGCTCCATTGCTGAGAGTAGGCCCAGGAGTTGCTGGGGCCTAGTGATCCAGAGATGGTCCTGTGTCGCCTTGCCTGTGGGAAGGGACTGAGCAATTGAGGACTCAATTGGAGGATGCATTCAAATCAAATCTACCTCACAGTGCTGCCGGCCTGGCTAAAAGATCCTGGCACTGTGTGTTGTGTTTCAGAACTTTACCAAGCGTGTGATTATACAAGTCTGTGGCAGAGACTTTTGAACAAGCTCACACCGGCTGCTAGGTCAGTGAGAGAGGCCTATCCGGTGGATGCTACATCCAGTGTGGAAGTTATTGGTCCTCTGGATAAAGGATCCGCAAAACCTAAGGTACCTGAATCTCCCCCAACCCTCCATCCCTCTGTCTGAAGTTCTTGAAATAAACCCTTGAGAAAAAGAGACTAAAGCCCTGTACACACGATCGGATTTCCTATGGATTCTAATGCAATTTTTCCATCAGAAATCCGATGAAGCTGACTTCCATCAGTCTTGCCTACACACCATCAGTCAAAAATCAGACCGTCCCAAACGCCGTGACGTAAAACACTCCGACAAGCCGAGAAAAATTAAGTTCAATGCTTCTGAGCATGCGTCGACTTGATTCTGAGCATGCGTGGGTTTTTTGTCCGATGGAGTTCCACACAGACGATCGGAATTTGCTATCGTTTTTTTCCCATCGGATAAATTTAAAACATATTATTTTTTTTCTCACCGATGGAAAAAAGACCGATGGTGCCCATACACGATCGGTTTGTCCGATGAGAAAAGTCCATCGGACTGTTTTCATCGGTAAAACCGATTGTGTGTACATGGCATAAGTGTTTGGTGCAGACATTTATTAACAACTCTTCAAGGAAGACCCCTAGACGAACATGGTGAACAGTATGGTAACGGCAGGCCCAAATCTTAAACCAGCTGCCCCTACGGGGGTATTGCTACATTTAAAAGTCATGATAAAGCACTTTTGTTATGTGGTGTGCTCTATATATTTAAAAATAACATAACCAAACAAAAGGATCTAATTTTGTGCATGAGCAAGTCCTTGTGTCATTGGTGTCATGGCACTATCTCTATAAAATATGTTTTTTTTAACCACTTAACGACCGCCCACTGTAAATATACGTCAGCAGAATGGCACCGACAGGCAGAATCACGTACATATACGTGATTGCCTTTGTATAGTTGGGGGGTCCGATCGGACCCCCCTTCTTTATCGTGGGTGGTCGTTTTACCTTCGGGAGCGATCCGGCATGAGGGGACAGCCGTTCGATTCCGGCCACCCCCTCTCGATCGCTCCCGGCGAATGAGAGAGCTTCCCCTGCCTGCCAGGAAGGAGGAAGTGATGTCATCTCTCCTGGGGCGCTCACATATACCGAGCGCCGTACAGGAGAAGATGCAGGTTAGTACACAAAACAGCACACTGACACCAGGACACATAGGCACATAAATCGCCCCCCCAGGCCCCCCCAGACACCCCCAGATCACCCCCCAGCCCCCCCAGCCCCCAGTCACAGTGTCACTGATTGCAGTGACCATTTATTTAGTGATCACTGCAATCAGTGACATTTGTGACTGTAAAAGTGTCACTACATTTAGTTTTAGGTCCAGTGTAGCCCCCTAACCCCCCCCCTAATAAAGGTTTAACCCCCTGATCACCCCCCAGATAACCCTTTCACCCCCTATCACCACTGTCACTAAGCAATCATTTTTCTGATCGATGTCTTAGCGTCGGTGATGCTGATTGGTAGCCAGTAATTTTTTTTAGGTTCGCCGCAGGTTTTTATAGCGTCGGGTACCCCCATATATTACCTAATGAAGGTTTAACCCCCTTGATCGCCCCCCAGGTAATCCTTTCACCCCCTATCACCACTGTCACTAAGTTATAATTTTTCTGATCGATGTCTTAGCGTCGGCGATGCTGATCGGTAGCCAGTAATTTTTTTTAGGTTCGCCGCAGGTTTTTATAGCGTCGGGTACCCCCATATATTACCTAATAAAGGTTTAACCCCCTTGATCACCCCCCAGGTAACCCTTTCACCCCATAGCACCGCCGTGGCTATGCGATCATTTTTCTGATCAATGTCTTAGCGTCGGTGATGCTGATCGGTAGCCAGTAATTTTTTTTAGGTTCGCCACAGGTTTTTATAGCGTCGGGTACCCCCATATATTACCTAATAAAGGTTTAACCCCCTTGATCGCCCCCCCAGGTAACCCTTTCACCCCCTATCACCACTGTCACTAAGCGATAATTTTTCTGATCGATGTCTTAGCGTCGGCGATGCTTATCGGTAGCCAGTAATTTTTTTTAGGTTCGCCGCAGGTTTTTATAGTGTCGGGTACCCCCATATATTACCTAATAAAGGTGTAACCCCCTTGATCACCCCCCAGGTAACCCTTTCACCCCCTAGCACCGCCGTCACTATGCGATCATTTTTCTGATCGATGTCTTAGCGTCGGTGATGCTGATCGGTAGCCAGTAATTTTTTTTAGGTTCGCCGCAGGTTTTTATAGCGTCAGGTACCCCCATATATTATCTAATAAAGGTTTAACCCCCTGATCGCCCCCCAGGTAACCCTTTCACCCCCTATCACCACTGTCGCTAAGCAATCGTTTTTATGATCGTTGTCTTAGTGTCGGTGATGCCGATAGTTAGCCAGTAATTTTTTTTTAGGTTCGCCGTCAGGTTTTTATATAGCGTCAGGTACCCCCATATATTACCTAATAAAGGTTTTAACCCCCTAATTGCCCCTAGTTAACCCTTTCACCAGTGATCATCATATAAGTGTTACGGGTGACGCTGGTTAGTTAGTTTGCTTTTTATAGTGTCAGGGCACCCGCCGTATATAACCCAATAAAGGTTTAACCCCCTGATCGCCCGGCGGGTGATATCAGTTAGGTTTTAGCATCAGAGAGGGTCTGCGTCACACCCCAGGCAGCGTCAGGTTAGTGCCAGTAGCGCTAACACCCACACGTGAAGCATACACCCCCCTTAGTGGTATAGTATCTGATCAGCTCAATATCTGATCTGATCAGATCTATACTAGCGTCCCCAGCAGTTTAGGGTTCCCAAAAACGCAGTGTTAGCGGGATCAGCCCAGATACCTGCTAGCACCTGCGTTTTGCCCCTCCGTCCAGCCCAGGCCACCGAAGTGCAGTATCGATCGATCACTGTCACTTGCAAAACACAACACACATAACTGCAGCGTTCGCAGAGACAGGCCTGATCCCTGCGACTCCAGTGCTGTAGGATGTAATTTCACCACCACAGTTAAAAAAAAAAAGCATATATGCCGAAGCATTGGGGCAGCAGGGGCGGAGGAGCGATTTTGCTCCTAATGCCGCGTATATACGGTCGAAATTCCGACGGAGGCTTGCCCGTGGAAAAGTCTGACCATGTGTACGCGGCATAACTTTTGCGAGAAGATGCCCCCATGCTTCGGCATATATAAATGGTGCATGTATGCCCATCATTAGAAGTGGGTGGATGAAGGGCGGTATTCTAATGGTGGGCATACCCACCGATCAATCTTTTTTTTTCGTTCAGCCAACAGGCTGCATGAAAAAAAAGATTACAATACATGTCCAACAAGGACCAGCAACGTACTGGTATGTTGCTGGACTTTGAATGTTTATACCAGAATGATGCCTGCGGGTTTAGGTATCATCTTGGTATCATTCTTTTCAGCCAGCGGACGGCTTTCATGTAAAAGCAATCCTAGTGGCTAATTAGCCTCTGGACTGCTTTTACAAGCAGTGGGAGGGAATGTCCCCCCCCCCGGATATAAAAAGTGCCATTGGGAAATTGGGAAAGCATTTTATCACACCGATCTTGGTGTGGTCAGATGCTTTGAGAGCAGAGGAAAGATCTAGGGTCCAATAGACCCCAGTTTTTTCAAAAAAGAGTACCTGTCATTACCTATTGCTATCATAGGGGATATTTACATTCCCTGAGATAACAATAAAAGTGATAAAAATAAATAAATATGGAAGCAACAGTTTAAAAATAAAATAAAAAAGCAAAATTAATAATAAAAAAAAAAAAAAAAGCACCCCTGTCCTGCCCTGCTCTTGCCCAATGGCGAACGCAAGCATCGGTCTGGCGTCATATGTAAACAGCAATTGCACCATGCATGTGAGGTATCACCGCGAAGGTCAGATCGAGGGCAGTAATTTTAGCAGTAGACCTCCTCTGTAAATCTAACGGGGTAACCTGTAAATGCTTTTAAAGGCTTTTAAAAATGTATGTAGTTTGTCGCCAATGCGCGTTTGTGCGAAATTTTAAAGCATGTCGTGTTTGGTATCTATGTACTCGGCCTAAGATCATCTTTTTTATTTCATCAAACATTTGGGCAATATAGTGTGTTTTAGTGCATTAAAATTAAAAAAAGTGTATTTTTTCCCAAAAAAATGCGTTTGAAAAATCGCTGCGCAAATACTGTGTAGAAAAAAAAATGCAACACCCACCATTTTATTCTGTAGGGCCTTTGCTTTAAAAATATATATAATGTTTGGGGGTTCAACATAATTTTCTTGCAAAAAAAAATATGTTTTCATGTAAACAAAAAGTGTCAAAAAGGGCTTTGTCTTCAAGTGGTTAGAAGAGTGGATGTAAGCTTCCTAATGTTGTGTATAAAATGCCAGAACAGTTCAAAACCCCCCCAAATGACCCCATTTTGGAAAGTAGACACCCCAAGCTATATACTGAGAGGCATGTCGAGTCCATGGAATATTTTATATGTTGACACAAGTTGCGGAAAAAATACAATTTTTTTTTTTTTTTTTTTTTTTTGCACAAAGTTGTCACTAAATGATATATTGCTCAAACATGCCATGGGCATATGTGGAATTACACCCCAAAATACATTCTGTTGCTTCTCCTGAGTACGGGGATACCACATGTGTGAGACTTTTTGGGAGCCTAGCCGCGTACGGGACCCCAAAAACCAAGCACCGCCTTCAGGCTTTCTAAGGGTGTCAATTTTTGATTTCACTTCTCACTGCCTATCACAGTTTCGGAGGCCATGGAATGCCCAGATGGCACAAAACCCCCCCAAATGACCCCATTTTGGAAAGTAGACACCCCAAGCTATTTGCTGAGAGGTATTGTGAGTATTTTGCAGATCTCGCTTTTTGTCACAAAGTTTTGAAAATTGAAAAAAAAAAGAAAAAAAAAAAAATGTTCTTTCTTCATTTTCAAAAACAAATGAGAGCTGTAAAATACTCACCATGCCTCTCAGCAAACAGCTTGGGGTGTCTACTTTCCAAAATGGTGTCATTTGGGGGGGTTTGTGCTATTTTGGCATTTTATGGCCTTCAAAACTGTGATAGGTAGTGAGGAGTGAAATCAAAAATTTGCGCCCTTAGAAATCCTGGAGGCGGTGCTTGGTTTCCGGGGTCCCGTACGTGGCTAGGCTCCTAAAAAGTCCCACACATGTGGTATCCCCGTACTCAGGAGAAGCAGCAGAATGTATTTTGGGGTGCAATTCCACATATAACCATGGCATGTGTGAGCAATATATCATTTAGTGACAACTTTTTGTAATTTTTTTTTTTTTTTTTTGTCATTATTCAATCACTTGGGACAAAAAAAAAAAATATTCAATGGGCTCAACAGGCCTCTCAGCAATTTCCTTGGGGTGTCTACTTTCTAAAATGGGGTAATTTGGGGGGGTTTTGTGCTATTTTGGCATTTTATGGCCTTCAAAACTGTGATAGGTAGTGAGGAGTGAAATCAAAAATTTGCGCCCTTAGAAACCCTGAAGGCGGTGCTTGGTTTCCGGGGTCCCGTACGTGGCTAGGCTCCTAAAAAGTCCCACACATGTGGTATCCCCGTACTCAGGAGAAGCAGCAGAATGTATTTTGGGGTGCAATTCCACATATAACCATGGCATGTGTGAGCAATATATCATTTAGTGACAACTTTTTGTAATTTTTTATTTTTTTTTGTCATTATTCAATCACTTGGGACAAAAAAAAAATATTCAATGGGCTCAACATGCCTCTCAGCAATTTCCTTGGGGTGTCTACTTTCTAAAATGGGGTCATTTGGGGGGGTTTTGTACTGCCCTGTCATTTTAGCACCTCAAGAAATGAGATAGGCAGTCATAAATTAAAAGCTGTGTAAATTTCAGAAAATGTACCCTAGTTTGTAAACGCTATAACTTTTGCGCAAACCGATAAATATACGCTTATTGACATTTTTTTTACTAAAGACATGTGGCTGAATACATTTTGGCCTAAATGTATGACTAAAATTGAGTTTATTCGATTTTTCTTATAACAAAAAGTAGAAAATATCATTTTTTTTCAAAATTTTCGGTCTTTTTCCGTTTATATCGCAAAAAATAAAAATCGCAGAGGCAATCAAATACCATTAAAAGAAAGCTCTATTTGTGGGAAGAAAAGGACGCAAATTTCGTTTGGGTACAACATTGCATGTCCGCATAATTTACAGTTAAAGCAGCGCAGTGCAAAATTCTGAATTCACCTCTGGTCCTTTAGCTACCAAATGGTCCGGGGCTTAAGTGGTTAATAGATGTTTTTGTGTGTATGTTGCTATGTTTTCCTGAGATCTCATGAGACTTAGTGAAATCTTGCAACATCTCAGGGAAACATGGCAATGCATACACAAAACAACATCTATTACTGCACATGTGTGAAATTTTGCACATACATCATCGGTTGGTCAGCAAAAGGAACCTGGAAAATAAAAGTCTGCTGATGATGTTTTTTTTTTAAATGGCAGAGTGGGAGCAGGAGGACAATATGAAGTGAACATTTGGCACAAGATATAAACTATGGGCCGATGATATATGTAAGTGTATAAGTTTGCTTGATTGTTTAACATGGTGTTGGCAGTTTTATAAGAGGGAAGGGGTGGGGTGGGGGTCTACTTTAATTAATGAACTGATACATCTTGTCATAGGTTGTGTTATATTACCATATTAATGTAAAATCTGCAACTGATTCATCAACTGAATAATGGAGTATGCACAGACCTCCAGTAAAAAAAAAAAAAAAAAAAAAGGACAGTAAAGTTAATGTATATATACTCTGTCTTCAAGAAAAATGAAAGAATGGTCTTGGAAATTCAATACTTCACTAATAAATTAAATTAGCATGTTTTCCCTAAATCTGTCAGTAGTTTGATTACTGTAAAAGTACAACGCAAAATTCACTCTGGGCAAAGGAACTGTGAATTATGTAATTTTAATGTCCAAGCACATAACAATGCTGAGAACTCGTGAATCTGTGTGGCTTTCTGCAGATTACATAGGAATGCCCCTAAATGAATCGCAGTTATATACAGTACAAACAGTGAAAATAAAAAAGTCTGCACACCCCTATAAAATTGGCAGGTTTGTGAGATGTAAAAAACAAAATCAGACGAAGATAAATCACTTCTGAGAATTTTCCACCTTTAATGCAACCTATAATCTGTGCAATAAATGTAAACACAAATGTACCGTATATACTCGAGTATAAGCCAAGTTTTTCAGGCCTTTTTTTAGGGCTGAAAATAACCCTCTAGGCTTATACTCGAATCAGTGTACCTTGGGCGTCCATTTTTTAAAACTCGCAGCTTCCTCCTGGTCCCGTCCCATTCCGTGATAGGCGTTTGACACTGTGTTCAGTGTTCGGCCTATCACGGACGTTCTTTCATCTTTGGACTCAGTTTTTCAGCAGACACTGTGTTCAGTGGTGGAACACTGAACACAGTGTCTGCTGGGAAACTCAGTCCAAGGATAAAAGAACGTCCGTGATAGGCGGAACACTGAACACAGTGTCAAACGCCTATCACGGAACGGGACGGGACCAGGAGGAAGCCCCGAGTTTTATCAAATGGACGCCTGCAGCGCAGCCTGTCAAGAATTTCAGGTATGCTGCAATGGGCACTGTGAGGTAATGGGCACAGTGAGGTAATGGGCAGATTGAGGTTGTAATGGGCACAGTGAGGATGGGCACAGTGAGGATGGGCACAGTGATGTTGCAATGGGAACAGTGAGGTTGTAATGGGCACAGTGAGGATGGGTACATTGAGATTGCAATGGGCACAGTGAGGTTGGGCACAGTGAGGCATGCAAATGGGCACAGTGAGGCGTGCAAATGGGCATTGTTGACCCTCTTTTCCGCTTACAGTAGCTGCTGCATTCTCACCCTAGGCTTATACTCGAGTCAATACGTTTTCCCAGTTTTTTGTGGTAAAATTAGGTGCCTCGGCTTATACTCGGTTCGGCTTATACTCGAGTATATACGGCAAGTCTTTAAAGGGGGGGGAAATACAAATAAAAATCTTACAGTCATATGGTTGCATAAATATGAAGATCCCTAAACTATTACCTTGTTGAAGTAACTGTATGAGTACATCTTGGAACATCTTGCCTTGGGAATCTTTGCCCACTCTTTCTTGCAAAACTGCTCCAAATCTGCCAGATTGTAAGGGCTTCTCCTTTTCACAGACCTCTTCAAGTCAACCCACAGTTTTTTCAATTTAATTCAGGTCTGGGCAATTCTAAAACGTTGACCTTCTTCTGGTGAAGTCATTCTTTTGTTTATTTGGAGGTATGCTTTGAGTTGGTGTCATGCTAAAAGGTGAAATTCCTCTTTATTTCATCTTTTTTAGCTTGAAGGTTTTGTGCCTAAATAAACTAGCCCAAATTCCAGTTGTTTTTTTTTTTTGTGCAGAGTTGATTTTGCTCCAAACACACTTTTTGGAATTATGGCCAAAAGATCAATCTTGGTCTCTTCAGAGTATAACACATTTTCCCACTAGCTTTTGGCAGACTTGTAGATTTTTTTCAAAATTTAGCTGGGCTTGTATGTTTTTTCTTAGTAAGAAAAGGCTTCTGTCTTGCCACCGTACCCCACAACCCAGACATATGTAAAACACATTGTGAAACACATTGTTGTCAAGTTTTGTACACAACCAGTACTTGCTAGAAATTATTGCAGCTCATTTAACTTTGCTTTAGGCTTCTTGGCAGCCTCTTGGACCAGTTTTCTTCTTGTTTTTTTTTTTTTTGTATTAATTTTGAAAGAATGTCCAATTCTGTAACTGTTTGCCATATTTTCTCTACTTATTGATGACTGTCTTCACTGTGTTCCATAGTATGTCTAATAAGAAATAATATAGTTGCGCTAAACCTAATATGGTTATAATTAACAAACGAATGTCATAAGTGATCAAACTAATGAAACACAAACTGAATGAGTAAAAACACAATCAGCAAAATCAATACAGTGTACAAAAAATAAGTTGCAACGTATAAAGTTGAATTCATGAAGTGCAAAAATTATAATGAAAAAAGTTTGTAAAGTGCATGAAATTAGTCCAAATTTCACTTCAGTGATAATACACCACCCATGCAAAAAAGTCCAATGGCATCCAACTCTTCAGATGAGGACACAAACCAAGTGATTTCCACCACCAAAAGACAAGTAATTGTGCTTACCAGAGCACCATGGTTCCCTATGACGGAGGACCAAAAAGTGCTTGTAATGAATCTCAGCTGGATCGTGGTGACACCCTGTGTTCACAGCCTCGCTAGTCAGAACATTCCACGGTGATAAGCCAGTTGGTAATGATGCAACATGCAATTTACAAAGGAAAAACCAGCCTTAAGCCCAGGGCGGAACGAGCGGCGTGCTGACGTCATCACCCTCCACTGCTCGATCTCCACATGGACAGGTCTGCCTGATTTTGCTGATTGTGTTTTTACTCATTCAGTTTTTTTTCATTAGTTTGATCACTTATGACATTCGTTTGTTAATTATCACCATATTAGGTTTAGCGCAACTATATTATTTCTTATTTTTGTTCACTGGTTGTTGTTTGCAGAATAGTTGCTGCTTCCATTTTTAGTTTTCAGGTATTTTTTTGTGCACACAACAGATTGCCATTATTTATCTTAGCGCAGTTTCTTTTCTTTTTTTCCTATAGTATGTCTAATGCCTTGGTATTTTTTTTGTACCCTTCTATTGACTGATACCTTCCAACAATGAGATCCCTTTGATGATCTGTAAGCTCTTTGCTGACCATGGATTTTACTGTAAGAGGCAACTAAGTAGATGTCAGAAAAATCTTACTAGAACAGCTGAATTTTATATGGGCTTAATCAGAGTCACCTTCATTTATGGCAGGTGTGTGCTGACTACTATTTAAAGAGGAACTGCAGTCTGCTCATATAATTCAAAATAAATACATATTTGCCATTCTGAAGCTCCCCTCCAACCACTTTGCATATTATTTTATAAATACTGTTATTCTGTACTAGGGATGAGCTCGGTGTTCGAGTCGAACATACGTTCGACTCGAACATCGGCTGTTCGATCGTTCGACGAAGATCGAACGATTTGGGCCGTTCGCGCCTAATTCGAGTGACGCGAACGGCCCACAATGCACTACGCCATCGCAGTGTCATCCAGGCGCTGTGATTGGCCAAGCATGCACTGTGACCCCGCATGCTTGGCCAATCACAGCGCCGGCAGCGAGGAGAGCAATGATTGGCCACAGGCAGGATGCCTGTGGCCAATTATTGCTGAGGGTGTTTAGTACACGCCGCACACTATAAAAGGCCGCCAGCACGGCGGCCTAGTGTAGTGTGTTCCGGAGCAGGGAAAGAGAAGCATAGGCAGGGACAGTGACATTTTTTTTTTCTTGCTTAACCTGGATTCCTTTAGTTTAGGGAAAGAGAAGGATAGGTAGGGAGAGTGTCAGTGTGTTTTACTGTGCGAATCCTTGTTTCTAGGGACAGGGAAGGACAGTGAGGGAAATTCTCCTTGTGCTATAGTGTGCTAAAGCATTGATCATCAACCATCTTTAAAAAATATTTTTTTCTAGGGACAGAAAACTATAGGTAGGGAGAGTGTCAGTGTGTTTTACTGTGATAATCCTTGTTTCTAGGGACAGGGAAGGACAGTGAGGGAAATTCTCCTTGTGCTATAGTGTGCTAAAGCATTGATCATCAACCATCTTTAAAAAAACATTTTTTCTAGGGACAGAAAACTATAGGTAGGAAGAGTGTCAGTTTCTTTCACTGTGATAATCCTTGTTTCTAGGGACAGGGAAGGACAGTGAGGGAAATTCTCCTTGTGCTATAGTGTGCTAAAGCATTGATCATCAACCATCTTTAAAAAAAAAAAATTCTAGGGACAGAAAACTATAGGTAGGAAGAGTGTCAGTTTCTTTCACTGTGATAATCCTTGTTTCTAGGGACAGGTAAGGACAGTGAGGGAAATTCTCCTTGTGCTATAGTGTGCTAAAGCATTGATCATCAACCATCTTTAAAAAAACATTTTTTCTAGGGACAGAAAACTATAGGTAGGAAGAGTGTCAGTTTCTTTCACTGTGATAATCCTTGTTTCTAGGGACAGGGAAGGACAGTGAGGGAAATTCTCCTTGTGCTATAGTGTGCTAAAGCATTGATCATCAACCATCTTTAAAAAAACATTTTTTCTAGGGACAGAAAACTATAGGTAGGAAGAGTGTCAGTTTCTTTCACTGTGATAATCCTTGTTTCTAGGGACAGGGAAGGACAGTGAGGGAAATTCTCCTTGTGCTATAGTGTGCTAAAGCATTGATCATCAACCATCTTTAAAAAAACATTTTTTCTAGGGACAGAAAACTATAGGTAGGAAGAGTGTCAGTTTCTTTCACTGTGATAATCCTTGTTTCTAGGGACAGGGAAGGACAGTGAGGGAAATTCTACTTGTGCTATAGTGTGCTAAAGCATTGATCATCAATCAGCTTTAAAAAAACATTTTTTCTAGGGACAGAAAACTATAGGTAGGAAGAGTGTCAGTTTCTTTCACTGTGATAATCCTTGTTTCTAGGGACAGGGAAGGACAGTGAGGGAAATTCTCCTTGTGCTATAGTGTGCTAAAGCATTGATCATCAACCGTCTTTAAAAAAACATTTTTTCTAGGGACAGAAAACTATAGGTAGGAAGAGTGTCAGTTTCTTTCACTGTGATAATCCTTGTTTCTAGGGACAGGGAAGGACAGTGAGGGAAATTCTCCTTGTGCTATAGTGTGCTAAAGCATTGATCATCAACCATCTTTAAAAAAACATTTTTTCTAGGGACAGAAAACTATAGGTAGGAAGAGTGTCAGTTTCTTTCACTGTGATAATCCTTGTTTCTAGGGACAGGGAAGGACAGTGAGGGAAATTCTCCTTGTGCTATAGTGTGCTAAAGCATTGATCATCAACCATCTTTAAAAAAACATTTTTTCTAGGGACAGAAAACTATAGGTAGGAAGAGTGTCAGTTTCTTTCACTGTGATAATCCTTGTTTCTAGGGACAGGGAAGGACAGTGAGGGAAATTCTACTTGTGCTATAGTGTGCTAAAGCATTGATCATCAATCAGCTTTAAAAAAACATTTTTTCTAGGGACAGAAAACTATAGGTAGGAAGAGTGTCAGTTTCTTTCACTGTGATAATCCTTGTTTCTAGGGACAGGGAAGGACAGTGAGGGAAATTCTCCTTGTGCTATAGTGTGCTAAAGCATTGATCATCAACCGTCTTTAAAAAAACATTTTTTCTAGGGACAGAAAACTATAGGTAGGAAGAGTGTCAGTTTCTTTCACTGTGATAATCCTTGTTTCTAGGGACAGGGAAGGACAGTGAGGGAAATTCTCCTTGTGCTTTAGTGTGCTAAAGCATTGATCATCAACCATCTTTAAAAAAACATTTTTTCTAGGGACAGAAAACTATAGGTAGGAAGAGTGTCAGTTTCTTTCACTGTGATAATCCTTGTTTCTAGGGACAGGTAAGGACAGTGAGGGAAATTCTCCTTGTGCTATAGTGTGCTAAAGCATTGATCATCAACCATCTTTAAAAAAACATTTTTTCTAGGGACAGAAAACTATAGGTAGGAAGAGTGTCAGTTTCTTTCACTGTGATAATCCTTGTTTCTAGGGACAGGGAAGGACAGTGAGGGAAATTCTCCTTGTGCTATAGTGTGCTAAAGCATTGATCATCAACCATCTTTAAAAAAACATTTTTTCTAGGGACAGAAAACTATAGGTAGGAAGAGTGTCAGTTTCTTTCACTGTGATAATCCTTGTTTCTAGGGACAGGGAAGGACAGTGAGGGAAATTCTCCTTGTGCTATAGTGTGCTAAAGCATTGATCATCAACCATCTTTAAAAAAACATTTTTTCTAGGGACAGAAAACTATAGGTAGGGAGAGTGTCAGTGTGTTTTACTGTGATAATCCTTGTTTCTAGGGACAGGGAAGGACAGTGAGGGAAATTCTCCTTGTGCTATAGTGTGCTAAAGCATTGATCATCAACCATCTTTAAAAAAACATTTTTTCTAGGGACAGAAAACTATAGGTAGGAAGAGTGTCAGTTTCTTTCACTGTGATAATCCTTGTTTCTAGGGACAGGGAAGGACAGTGAGGGAAATTCTCCTTGTGCTATAGTGTGCTAAAGCATTGATCATCAACCATCTTTAAAAAAAAAAAATTCTAGGGACAGAAAACTATAGGTAGGAAGAGTGTCAGTTTCTTTCACTGTGATAATCCTTGTTTCTAGGGACAGGTAAGGACAGTGAGGGAAATTCTCCTTGTGCTATAGTGTGCTAAAGCATTGATCATCAACCATCTTTAAAAAAACATTTTTTCTAGGGACAGAAAACTATAGGTAGGAAGAGTGTCAGTTTCTTTCACTGTGATAATCCTTGTTTCTAGGGACAGGGAAGGACAGTGAGGGAAATTCTCCTTGTGCTATAGTGTGCTAAAGCATTGATCATCAACCATCTTTAAAAAAACATTTTTTCTAGGGACAGAAAACTATAGGTAGGAAGAGTGTCAGTTTCTTTCACTGTGATAATCCTTGTTTCTAGGGACAGGGAAGGACAGTGAGGGAAATTCTCCTTGTGCTATAGTGTGCTAAAGCATTGATCATCAACCATCTTTAAAAAAACATTTTTTCTAGGGACAGAAAACTATAGGTAGGAAGAGTGTCAGTTTCTTTCACTGTGATAATCCTTGTTTCTAGGGACAGGGAAGGACAGTGAGGGAAATTCTACTTGTGCTATAGTGTGCTAAAGCATTGATCATCAATCAGCTTTAAAAAAACATTTTTTCTAGGGACAGAAAACTATAGGTAGGAAGAGTGTCAGTTTCTTTCACTGTGATAATCCTTGTTTCTAGGGACAGGGAAGGACAGTGAGGGAAATTCTCCTTGTGCTATAGTGTGCTAAAGCATTGATCATCAACCATCTTTAAAAAAACATTTTTTCTAGGGACAGAAAACTATAGGTAGGAAGAGTGTCAGTTTCTTTCACTGTGATAATCCTTGTTTCTAGGGACAGGGAAGGACAGTGAGGGAAATTCTCCTTGTGCTATAGTGTGCTAAAGCATTGATCATCAACCATCTTTAAAAAAACATTTTTTCTAGGGACAGAAAACTATAGGTAGGAAGAGAGTCAGTTTCTTTCACTGTGATAATCCTTGTTTCTAGGGACAGGGAAGGACAGTGAGGGAAATTCTACTTGTGCTATAGTGTGCTAAAGCATTGATCATCAATCAGCTTTAAAAAAACATTTTTTCTAGGGACAGAAAACTATAGGTAGGAAGAGTGTCAGTTTCTTTCACTGTGATAATCCTTGTTTCTAGGGACAGGGAAGGACAGTGAGGGAAATTCTCCTTGTGCTATAGTGTGCTAAAGCATTGATCATCAACCGTCTTTAAAAAAACATTTTTTCTAGGGACAGAAAACTATAGGTAGGAAGAGTGTCAGTTTCTTTCACTGTGATAATCCTTGTTTCTAGGGACAGGGAAGGACAGTGAGGGAAATTCTCCTTGTGCTTTAGTGTGCTAAAGCATTGATCATCAACCATCTTTAAAAAAACATTTTTTCTAGGGACAGAAAACTATAGGTAGGAAGAGTGTCAGTTTCTTTCACTGTGATAATCCTTGTTTCTAGGGACAGGTAAGGACAGTGAGGGAAATTCTCCTTGTGCTATAGTGTGCTAAAACATTGATCATCAACCATCTTTAAAAAAACATTTTTTCTAGGGACAGAAAACTATAGGTAGGAAGAGTGTCAGTTTCTTTCACTGTGATAATCCTTGTTTCTAGGGACAGGGAAGGACAGTGAGGGAAATTCTCCTTGTGCTATAGTGTGCTAAAGCATTGATCATCAACCATCTTTAAAAAAACATTTTTTCTAGGGACAGAAAACTATAGGTAGGAAGAGTGTCAGTTTCTTTCACTGTGATAATCCTTGTTTCTAGGGACAGGGAAGGACAGTGAGGGAAATTCTCCTTGTGCTATAGTGTGCTAAAGCATTGATCATCAACCATCTTTAAAAAAACATTTTTTCTAGGGACAGAAAACTATAGGTAGGAAGAGTGTCAGTTTCTTTCACTGTGATAATCCTTGTTTCTAGGGACAGGGAAGGACAGTGAGGGAAATTCTCCTTGTGCTATAGTGTGCTAAAGCATTGATCATCAACCGTCTTTAAAAAAACATTTTTTCTAGGGACAGAAAACTATAGGTAGGAAGAGTGTCAGTTTCTTTCACTGTGATAATCCTTGTTTCTAGGGACAGGGAAGGACAGTGAGGGAAATTCTCCTTGTGCTATAGTGTGCTAAAGCATTGATCATCAACCATCTTTAAAAAAACATTTTTTCTAGGGACAGAAAACTATAGGTAGGAAGAGTGTCAGTTTCTTTCACTGTGATAATCCTTGTTTCTAGGGACAGGGAAGGACAGTGAGGGAAATTCTCCTTGTGCTATAGTGTGCTAAAGCATTGATCATCAACCATCTTTAAAAAAACATTTTTTCTAGGGACAGAAAACTATAGGTAGGAAGAGTGTCAGTTTCTTTCACTGTGATAATCCTTGTTTCTAGGGACAGGGAAGGACAGTGAGGGAAATTCTCCTTGTGCTATAGTGTGCTAAAGCATTGATCATCAACCATCTTTAAAAAAACATTTTTTCTAGGGACAGAAAACTATAGGTAGGAAGAGTGTCAGTTTCTTTCACTGTGATAATCCTTGTTTCTAGGGACAGGGAAGGACAGTGAGGGAAATTCTCCTTGTGCTATAGTGTGCTAAAGCATTGATCATCAACCATCTTTAAAAAAACATTTTTTCTAGGGACAGAAAACTATAGGTAGGAAGAGTGTCAGTTTCTTTCACTGTGATAATCCTTGTTTCTAGGGACAGGGAAGGACAGTGAGGGAAATTCTCCTTGTGCTATAGTGTGCTAAAGCATTGATTATCAACCATCTTTAAAAAAACATTTTTTCTAGGGACAGAAAACTATAGGTAGGAAGAGTGTCAGTTTCTTTCACTGTGATAATCCTTGTTTCTAGGGACAGGGAAGGACAGTGAGGGAAATTCTCCTTGTGCTATAGTGTGCTAAAGCATTGATCATCAACCGTCTTTAAAAAAACATTTTTTCTAGGGACAGAAAACTATAGGTAGGAAGAGTGTCAGTTTCTTTCACTGTGATAATCCTTGTTTCTAGGGACAGGGAAGGGCAGTGAGGGAAATTCTACTTGTGCTATAGTGTGCTAAAGCATTGATCATCAATCAGCTTTAAAAAAACATTTTTTCTAGGGACAGAAAACTATAGGTAGGAAGAGTGTCAGTTTCTTTCACTGTGATAATCCTTGTTTCTAGGGACAGGGAAGGACAGTGAGGGAAATTCTCCTTGTGCTATAGTGTGCTAAAGCATTGATCATCAACCATCTTTAAAAAAACATTTTTTCTAGGGACAGAAAACTATAGGTAGGAAGAGTGTCAGTTTCTTTCACTGTGATAATCCTTGTTTCTAGGGACAGGGAAGGACAGTGAGGGAAATTCTCCTTGTGCTATAGTGTGCTAAAGCATTGATCATCAACCATCTTTAAAAAAACATTTTTTCTAGGGACAGAAAACTATAGGTAGGAAGAGTGTCAGTTTCTTTCACTGTGATAATCCTTGTTTCTAGGGACAGGGAAGGACAGTGAGGGAAATTCTCCTTGTGCTATAGTGTGCTAAAGCATTGATCATCAACCATCTTTAAAAAAACATTTTTTCTAGGGACAGAAAACTATAGGTAGTGTGACAGCAGGAAGGTAAAGTCACCTGGTTGCATCCAGGGGGGTAGATATATTTTGCCCAGATTCAGGCTTTACGCCGACTTATACAACTAGGTGGAGAGTTGTATAAGCCCAGCTGGGGCTAGTGGGCTCATGGATGACTCATACCTCTAGGGAGAGTGTGGGGCGTCGTGCAGGCAGGGAGTTGATGAGACCAGCTGAAGCTTGTCAGCTCATTTAGGCCTCTATAAGAACTCCCAGCTTCATTAGATGTTAGCTCATGCCTGGACCCAGACCTGTGTGGACTGTCTAGGGAGAGTGAACCCCTGTGCGGTGAGACAAAGCCTGTGTGGCTATTTGCTTGGACATTTAAAACCAGGGACTTAGGGACTAGGACAGCACTAGGCTGATCCCAGTTGTTAGTTAGGAAACCTGTATGTTTAGTCAGAGGTCAAGTTGACCAGGATTTATTTTGTTTATGTTTCTTTTGCTTTGCTGTGTTTTGTCACTGTAAATAGAAAATAAACCGCACCTTTTTGATTTTGAAAACCACAACCTCCGTTTGCTGCGCCTGTTTTTTTGTGGACGGAGCCCATCCCGGGGGTCACACACACCCGCTGCCGAGCTAACCCCCTCACAGTTGGTGGAGAACCAGTGGCAGTTTTTTTTTAAGCCAGCATGGAGGAGATACTGAAACAGCTGGCTCTAGCAAATGCCAATCAACAGCAGACAAATGCAGGTTTGCAAAAGAGCCTTGCAGCTCATCAACAGAGCCTTGCAGCTCAACAACAGAACTTCGCAGCCCAGCAGCAAGCTCATCAACAGAGCCTTGCAGCCCAGCAGCAAGCTCATCAACAGAGCCTTGCAGCCCAGCAGCAGACAAACGCAACTTTGCAGAAAGACAAAAATCTCCTGCGCTCTCGGTGTATCGTCAAAACACGGGTAGTGTGGTTCCGTCTAAAGGCAAAGTCTAAAGTCTTGCAGCCCTCCTCAGAACAATGGGTGTTCATGTGGCTAGAAAAAAGAAAGAAAAAAGGAGGGCGCACCGACCTAGTGTATTACCACTTAGACGTTTTATTTAAAATATAAAAAAGCAGTAATCTTACTCACAAACGGAGCTTAAATAAAAGCTTATCGGACAAATCAGCTGGAAATTCTTTGGCACTTGCCGACTGGACTCGATGACAGAGAGGGTCGGACAGTACTTCAGACAACTGGATAGCTGACGCGTTTCTGGGGCGCACCCCTTTCCTCAGAGCCTAGATGGTCCATGATAGCTCTCCCCCACAGAACCCTCCGTTATATGTGTGTGCACATGTGCAGAGGCCTCAGCTCAGGTGACCACCAATTAGCAAACCCCGCCTCCCACTCCTAACTGACCCCACCCATGTGGGTGGGCCTTCCACTAGCCCCCCTCCCACACAAATAGAAGGCACCCTAGTGGCTGTTCAAAAATAACTAGGGCGGGGGGGGTTTTTGAGGAGAATGGGAGAAAAGAGTGGGTACCATATCACTACCCTCTAGAAATGCTGGCTATTAATGGACCATTAAGTCCTCTAGTGATGCAGACCACCAGTGCAGCAATGTATGTCCTCCATAGGCATGGCCTATTAAGATGTAGTCACCCCATATACGGGGGGTGTGTGTAAGGAGGGGTATTGGCATAGGCAGATATCAGCATACATAGTAAAGGGCGGTGGGAACCGAAGGGTCTTACCCCAAAGCAGAAGCAAAGGCAGTTCGTCCTGACGCGGCATGAGCGATAGCTGTATTTATCACAGCAAACGTCCCTGCAAATCCGTTGGGATGCACACTGTCTAGCAACCAGGAAGTGCGGGTGCCTCCTGCGTTCCAACCCGCACTTCCGGTTGTGTCGAGACGTCAGTTCCGCTTACCCTATGCCCAACACACCTCTAACCAAGGTACCAGGAAGTGCGGGTATGTTTGCATTCCACCCGCCACTTCCGGTCCGTCTAGGAGCCTCCCACCGCTACTCTTTGAGCCTATAGCCAATCCAGTGGTGCGACAAGCTAAACGGCGTCACTCCCTCTAGTGGCCAAGAACGAAAATGGCACGAACCTCTATACTGGAGCTAAATGCAAAAAAAAAAAAAAAAAGGGGGGGGGGGCACAAACCAGAGCTGTCTGATTGATTCTCAGAACATGGCCACACACACAAGAACGAAAGCTGTAGGTGCACACAGTGGGTGGAACCCCCTAAGGGGGTATGGAACAAATGATTACAAAACTATTACATCTATAATAGCCCAAATATTGCAAAATAATAATGATAAAAAGCCTCCAGTGGACTAAAAAGCATACACGATAGGGCAATACTACACTAAAGGTCCATACACATAAAATTCATAAAATTCATAAATAAATAGATATATATAAAAATTAAATACATACATAATTACATATAGAAGAGTAAAGAATTAAAATTATTAGTAGTAATATTCGAAGTAGTATTCGAAGGACCAGCAGCATTACTCCTAAGGAAAAAATGTATACACACACACATTATGCATGTATACTCACACAAACAAGAAAAGTAAATAGTATGCTATATACGTATAAATACATAATTAGTAATATCCACCAACCCACTGTGTGACAGACCCACGGGATGTTTTCCTGCTTGGACTCACGTCCAAACCAGCAGAGACATGTGCCCTAGATAATCTACCAGAGGCACACATCTCAATGGCCTTACTAATTTGTAAATTTAAAATGACCAATCAATAGATTGAGGCCCGAAAACTCGTGAGTCTGTAAAGAGCCCACTTCTCACCATATCCAGAACATAGAACAGTCAAGTATATTATATTGTTAAAAAAGCAACTCCCCATTTTAACTCACAAAAGGTACCCAAAAAAAAAAAGGAGATCTCCCTGACAGTCACCTATGTGAGGCCCTATAGACCTAAAGAACCACGCTCATCTACAAACCTAGTCGCATGGAGATGGCCAAATGGCAGTGCCATAAGCTGCCCTACCAGACACCACCCATAGCGACATATGGGGGATGTTTTAGCCATGACGCAAAGGGACAAGTCCATTTGCTCATGCCAAATGTGATGACAGTAGACCAACAGCAAGGGACAGGGGCCAAAACCCCATCCCTAAACTGTCCACACTGGTCTAACTGTGATCACACTATATTATGCAGCTCTATTTCCTCATTGAGGCCCTGCGGGGCCATAGTTTTCAGGGTAAAAATCCAGAAGGCTTCTCTTTTGCACAGAATCTGATATTTCTTGCCATTATCCAGACCACTTGATATGGCTTCTATGCCAAAGACCTTGAGACCATCTGTATTGCTATCGTGGAATTCCTTGAAGTGTCTAGGCACTGAACATTTGTCTTTCTCTGTCAAGATGTTACTCCTATGTTCATTCATCCTAGTCCTCATTGGTCGAGATGTACGACCAATATACAAGAGACCACACGGGCAGAGTAAACCATAGATGACGTAAGGGGTGCCACAATTAATAAATTGCTTAATCTTGTGGCTCTTCCCATCTGCACCGGTCACATCTTTTTTCCTGTGACACATATGCACACAGTTCCCGCAATTGCCCCCTCCGCATCTATAGCTACCTTTTTGGTCGAAGATAGTCGTCCAAAGGCTATTTAGCCCTTTATTCTTATTTCTCTTCACCCTACTCGGGGCAATGATACTCCTCAAGTCTTTTGGTCTCCTAAATACTAAGTTTGGATGGGGTGGGAGGCATGTCTTCAAAAAAGGGTCTGATTCCAAAATCTTCCAATTTTTCTTGAAGATTTTGTGTATAGTAGGTACTTTATTATTATACCTGGTGCAGAACCTCACCTGTGGTGGTTCATCCTCTGCGTGCTTCGTACTTTTGACACTTTCTGCACTACCCTCTCTGTACAACTGCAGGTATTTCTGAAAAGCCTCCTCTATGTGCGCTTCTTCGTACCCCTTCTCCTTAAACTTATCTCTTAGGATAAGGCTCTGCTCTTCATAGTCTTTCTTCAGGGTGCAAGTCCGCCTGAGTCTGCAGAACTGACCAAAGGGGACATTCTTGATCCACCTTGGGTGATGATGACTGCGGGCATGCAAGTAGGAATTGCCCGCACTAGGTTTGAAGTGGGTTTTTGAATAAATTCTACCACTGTCATCTGACCTCAGTTCTAGATCTAAAAATATCAGAGATTTTTCGTCTACTACATGCGTGAAAGAGATCCCGAAAGGGTTTCCCGCACAATGCGACAGGAACCCATCTAGTTCTTCATCGGTACCATTCCAGATGATGAGAACATCATCAATGTACCGTGAGTACAGGACTAGGTTCCTCCCAAAGGGGTTATTGGCCCAAATGTATTTAAGTTCCCAATACCCCATAAACAAATTAGCATAGCTGGGAGCGAACCTAGCCCCCATCGCTGTGCCCCTCACCTGCCTATAGAAACAGTCCAAAAATGAAAAATAATTATGAGTCAGAGTAAACTCTATGCAGTCATAAATGAACTGTGCCTGCTGTGGGCTAAACAAATGTGCTTCTGCCAGATAATACTCAATGGCTCGGAGACCAAACTCATGCTGAATAGACGTGTATAGGGACGCTACATCAAGCGAAAGCCATCTATATCCCTTTTCCCATTTATATGCAGTTAGTATTTCCAATGCATGGCCTGAATCTTTGATATATGATGGCAAACTTGTCACTAGGCCTTGCAGGAAGTAGTCAATATAGCTCCCAAGGTTGCTGGTCAGGCTATCGATTCCTGCAATAATGGGTCTACCTGGCGGTCTTCTCATATCTTTATGTATCTTCGGGATATGGTAGAAGTGAGGGACCACCGGATGTTTTGAGTATAGGAATTGGTATTCACTTTTACTCAGGACCTTACTTAGTAGTGCCCTGTCCAACAATTTTTTGAAAGCATCATTGTAGCTCACAGTTGGATCCCATAGGAGCCTCTCGTAGGTATTTACATCCCCAATTAGCCTAAGAGCTTCCTCAAGATACTGGTCTTTGTCCTGTATGACCAGCCCTCCTCCTTTGTCTGCTTTCCTTATAATGATTTCTGAATTCTTCTTCAGACTACTTAGAGGAGCTTCAATCTCAATCTCATAGCCTTTATTAGATTTCTGGCTTTTATTCCCACACATTTTCCTAAATTCGCCCATCACGACCTCATAGAAGGTCGGTATAAAATTGCCTTTATTCCAATGTGGATGGAAGCTTGACTTTGGTCTAAAGTTAGTTTTTACTATTGCTTCTTCATAAGCCAGGGCAGGGGTCTCTTCTAGAGGTTCTGGCCCACCTTCTACATACAACTCTTCCAAAATCTCCAACATATCCTTATCTAAAGACCTCTCCCCTAGAGTTGAAGTAGTTGTCTCTAGATTTCCACTGTCTGTCCCATTAATTTCTTTAAGCCTAAAGTGGCGCTTCACCGTAAGGTTGCGCACAAATTTATTCAAATCGATGAACAATTCGAAAAGGTTAGGGGGGCTTTCTGGGGCATAGTTGAGGCCCTTTCTCAGCAATTCAAGTTCTTTTTCTGTGAATATACATTTTGAGAGGTTGAAAATTTTTATAGTTGAATGGCTCTCTATTTCCTCTGTTCTCTTCTTGTGTTTCCTCCCTCCCCTTTGCCCTCTTCTCGTTGATTTCTTAATCTCCTGGTGTTTAGGGGGGAGGGAGGTCTGGGTGCTTCTATTTTCTGCGCTGCAGGTTTCGTCCTTCCCGCAGCTCCTTCCCCAAAAAAAGAGTTGTCAATCTTTGATTTCTCCATTCTGATGCCATTAGTATTCACAGAATCTGTTGGTAATTCTTGCAATGGAGCCTCCCTCCGTGTTACCTGGATCTCATCAGTGGCACTATCCTGACTTTGGGGGTCATCTATTCTTTGTTCCTCTTTATCACGCAAAACATTTCCACTCCTCTCCACTGGTGCACCAGCCTGCACCAGGGGAGGAGGGAAATCATCATGTACATTGGATCTAAAAAGTTCATTGTGTGGCTGATCACTAATGCTCCTAATTCTATTTTTGTTCTTATATTTAGGTTTATTTCTATGCCAGGGTTTCTTTCTGTTCCCATGGTTCTTACTGCTTTTTTGGGGGTAACTATTAGTCATACAGCGACTCCTACTCCCCTTATCCACCTGTTGGTAGTGCTGACTAGTATAGCCTACATCACCCCCCATTTTCTCTTCTCTTTCCTTGTCTGGGAGTGTAGGATTTTTGTCTTTCCTCCAATTGAACTCACATCCATTAGTGTAATCCTGCCTATCTCTTTCAAATTTTCCCGACTTCCGAACTATCAGGTCTGTTTCAAACTCCATAGTTTGTTCGTTTATTCTATTATCCCATACAGAGAAGACTTCTAGGTCTATATAGGCAGATAATTCCTCCTGTATGTTGGTGATATCTAACTTAATGTTCACCAAATTCCTTTCCCTTTGTTTAATGATCATTTCTAGCCAAGTTCTATTAAATACCCGCATTTCTCTAACCCACTCCTGATTGATATCTTCATCAAGGAAGTTGCACAATTTATTTAGCCTAAGACCTCTTGGAATCCTATTGACCTCTAAATACTTTTGTAGCAATACAATATCCCACCACTGAGTCATTTCGTTCTCTAGAAGATGCTTAAGCTTATAGAATGCTGATACCATCTTCTCCTCTCTGTTAGGTGTAGTAACCGTAGTACTGGTGTCATGTTGTCCTTCCGATTGCTGTTCAAAATTATCGATGCTGCTCAGGAAGCCTTTTGCCAATGATGCTCTCCTTAGCTGTCTCTCTTCTATTGACAATACCATACTTGCTTGTTTGTGTTTAGCACTTTAATACCACTCTATAACCTGTAGGCTTATTAAAGTGCTAAACACAAACAAGCAAGTATGGTATTGTCAATAGAAGAGAGACAGCTAAGGAGAGCATCATTGGCAAAAGGCTTCCTGAGCAGCATCGATAATTTTGAACAGCAATCGGAAGGACAACATGACACCAGTACTACGGTTACTACACCTAACAGAGAGGAGAAGATGGTATCAGCATTCTATAAGCTTAAGCATCTTCTAGAGAACGAAATGACTCAGTGGTGGGATATTGTATTGCTACAAAAGTATTTAGAGGTCAATAGGATTCCAAGAGGTCTTAGGCTAAATAAATTGTGCAACTTCCTTGATGAAGATATCAATCAGGAGTGGGTTAGAGAAATGCGGGTATTTAATAGAACTTGGCTAGAAATGATCATTAAACAAAGGGAAAGGAATTTGGTGAACATTAAGTTAGATATCACCAACATACAGGAGGAATTATCTGCCTATATAGACCTAGAAGTCTTCTCTGTATGGGATAATAGAATAAACGAACAAACTATGGAGTTTGAAACAGACCTGATAGTTCGGAAGTCGGGAAAATTTGAAAGAGATAGGCAGGATTACACTAATGGATGTGAGTTCAATTGGAGGAAAGACAAAAATCCTACACTCCCAGACAAGGAAAGAGAAGAGAAAATGGGGGGTGATGTAGGCTATACTAGTCAGCACTACCAACAGGTGGATAAGGGGAGTAGGAGTCGCTGTATGACTAATAGTTACCCCCAAAAAAGCAGTAAGAACCATGGGAACAGAAAGAAACCCTGGCATAGAAATAAACCTAAATATAAGAACAAAAATAGAATTAGGAGCATTAGTGATCAGCCACACAATGAACTTTTTAGATCCAATGTACATGATGATTTCCCTCCTCCCCTGGTGCAGGCTGGTGCACCAGTGGAGAGGAGTGGAAATGTTTTGCGTGATAAAGAGGAACAAAGAATAGATGACCCCCAAAGTCAGGATAGTGCCACTGATGAGATCCAGGTAACACGGAGGGAGGCTCCATTGCAAGAATTACCAACAGATTCTGTGAATACTAATGGCATCAGAATGGAGAAATCAAAGATTGACAACTCTTTTTTTGGGGAAGGAGCTGCGGGAAGGACGAAACCTGCAGCGCAGAAAATAGAAGCACCCAGACCTCCCTCCCCCCTAAACACCAGGAGATTAAGAAATCAACGAGAAGAGGGCAAAGGGGAGGGAGGAAACACAAGAAGAGAACAGAGGAAATAGAGAGCCATTCAACTATAAAAATTTTCAACCTCTCAAAATGTATATTCACAGAAAAAGAACTTGAATTGCTGAGAAAGGGCCTCAACTATGCCCCAGAAAGCCCCCCTAACCTTTTCGAATTGTTCATCGATTTGAATAAATTTGTGCGCAACCTTACGGTGAAGCGCCACTTTAGGCTTAAAGAAATTAATGGGACAGACAGTGGAAATCTAGAGACAACTACTTCAACTCTAGGGGAGAGGTCTTTAGATAAGGATATGTTGGAGATTTTGGAAGAGTTGTATGTAGAAGGTGGGCCAGAACCTCTAGAAGAGACCCCTGCCCTGGCTTATGAAGAAGCAATAGTAAAAACTAACTTTAGACCAAAGTCAAGCTTCCATCCACATTGGAATAAAGGCAATTTTATACCGACCTTCTATGAGGTCGTGATGGGCGAATTTAGGAAAATGTGTGGGAATAAAAGCCAGAAATCTAATAAAGGCTATGAGATTGAGATTGAAGCTCCTCTAAGTAGTCTGAAGAAGAATTCAGAAATCATTATAAGGAAAGCAGACAAAGGAGGAGGGCTGGTCATACAGGACAAAGACCAGTATCTTGAGGAAGCTCTTAGGCTAATTGGGGATGTAAATACCTACGAGAGGCTCCTATGGGATCCAACTGTGAGCTACAATGATGCTTTCAAAAAATTGTTGGACAGGGCACTACTAAGTAAGGTCCTGAGTAAAAGTGAATACCAATTCCTATACTCAAAACATCCGGTGGTCCCTCACTTCTACCATATCCCGAAGATACATAAAGATATGAGAAGACCGCCAGGTAGACCCATTATTGCAGGAATCGATAGCCTGACCAGCAACCTTGGGAGCTATATTGACTACTTCCTGCAAGGCCTAGTGACAAGTTTGCCATCATATATCAAAGATTCAGGCCATGCATTGGAAATACTAACTGCATATAAATGGGAAAAGGGATATAGATGGCTTTCGCTTGATGTAGCGTCCCTATACACGTCTATTCAGCATGAGTTTGGTCTCCGAGCCATTGAGTATTATCTGGCAGAAGCACATTTGTTTAGCCCACAGCAGGCACAGTTCATTTATGACTGCATAGAGTTTACTCTGACTCATAATTATTTTTCATTTTTGGACTGTTTCTATAGGCAGGTGAGGGGCACAGCGATGGGGGCTAGGTTCGCTCCCAGCTATGCTAATTTGTTTATGGGGTATTGGGAACTTAAATACATTTGGGCCAATAACCCCTTTGGGAGGAACCTAGTCCTGTACTCACGGTACATTGATGATGTTCTCATCATCTGGAATGGTACCGATGAAGAACTAGATGGGTTCCTGTCGCATTGTGCGGGAAACCCTTTCGGGATCTCTTTCACGCATGTAGTAGACGAAAAATCTCTGATATTTTTAGATCTAGAACTGAGGTCAGATGACAGTGGTAGAATTTATTCAAAAACCCACTTCAAACCTAGTGCGGGCAATTCCTACTTGCATGCCCGCAGTCATCATCACCCAAGGTGGATCAAGAATGTCCCCTTTGGTCAGTTCTGCAGACTCAGGCGGACTTGCACCCTGAAGAAAGACTATGAAGAGCAGAGCCTTATCCTAAGAGATAAGTTTAAGGAGAAGGGGTACGAAGAAGCGCACATAGAGGAGGCTTTTCAGAAATACCTGCAGTTGTACAGAGAGGGTAGTGCAGAAAGTGTCAAAAGTACGAAGCACGCAGAGGATGAACCACCACAGGTGAGGTTCTGCACCAGGTATAATAATAAAGTACCTACTATACACAAAATCTTCAAGAAAAATTGGAAGATTTTGGAATCAGACCCTTTTTTGAAGACATGCCTCCCACCCCATCCAAACTTAGTATTTAGGAGACCAAAAGACTTGAGGAGTATCATTGCCCCGAGTAGGGTGAAGAGAAATAAGAATAAAGGGCTAAATAGCCTTTGGACGACTATCTTCGACCAAAAAGGTAGCTATAGATGCGGAGGGGGCAATTGCGGGAACTGTGTGCATATGTGTCACAGGAAAAAAGATGTGACCGGTGCAGATGGGAAGAGCCACAAGATTAAGCAATTTATTAATTGTGGCACCCCTTACGTCATCTATGGTTTACTCTGCCCGTGTGGTCTCTTGTATATTGGTCGTACATCTCGACCAATGAGGACTAGGATGAATGAACATAGGAGTAACATCTTGACAGAGAAAGACAAATGTTCAGTGCCTAGACACTTCAAGGAATTCCACGATAGCAATACAGATGGTCTCAAGGTCTTTGGCATAGAAGCCATATCAAGTGGTCTGGATAATGGCAAGAAATATCAGATTCTGTGCAAAAGAGAAGCCTTCTGGATTTTTACCCTGAAAACTATGGCCCCGCAGGGCCTCAATGAGGAAATAGAGCTGCATAATATAGTGTGATCACAGTTAGACCAGTGTGGACAGTTTAGGGATGGGGTTTTGGCCCCTGTCCCTTGCTGTTGGTCTACTGTCATCACATTTGGCATGAGCAAATGGACTTGTCCCTTTGCGTCATGGCTAAAACATCCCCCATATGTCGCTATGGGTGGTGTCTGGTAGGGCAGCTTATGGCACTGCCATTTGGCCATCTCCATGCGACTAGGTTTGTAGATGAGCGTGGTTCTTTAGGTCTATAGGGCCTCACATAGGTGACTGTCAGGGAGATCTCCTTTTTTTTTTTGGGTACCTTTTGTGAGTTAAAATGGGGAGTTGCTTTTTTAACAATATAATATACTTGACTGTTCTATGTTCTGGATATGGTGAGAAGTGGGCTCTTTACAGACTCACGAGTTTTCGGGCCTCAATCTATTGATTGGTCATTTTAAATTTACAAATTAGTAAGGCCATTGAGATGTGTGCCTCTGGTAGATTATCTAGGGCACATGTCTCTGCTGGTTTGGACGTGAGTCCAAGCAGGAAAACATCCCGTGGGTCTGTCACACAGTGGGTTGGTGGATATTACTAATTATGTATTTATACGTATATAGCATACTATTTACTTTTCTTGTTTGTGTGAGTATACATGCATAATGTGTGTGTGTATACATTTTTTCCTTAGGAGTAATGCTGCTGGTCCTTCGAATACTACTTCGAATATTACTACTAATAATTTTAATTCTTTACTCTTCTATATGTAATTATGTATGTATTTAATTTTTATATATATCTATTTATTTATGAATTTTATGAATTTTATGTGTATGGACCTTTAGTGTAGTATTGCCCTATCGTGTATGCTTTTTAGTCCACTGGAGGCTTTTTATCATTATTATTTTGCAATATTTGGGCTATTATAGATGTAATAGTTTTGTAATCATTTGTTCCATACCCCCTTAGGGGGTTCCACCCACTGTGTGCACCTACAGCTTTCGTTCTTGTGTGTGTGGCCATGTTCTGAGAATCAATCAGACAGCTCTGGTTTGTGCCCCCCCCTTTTTCTTTTTTTTTTTTTTTGCATTTAGCTCCAGTATAGAGGTTCGTGCCATTTTCGTTCTTGGCCACTAGAGGGAGTGACGCCGTTTAGCTTGTCGCACCACTGGATTGGCTATAGGCTCAAAGAGTAGCGGTGGGAGGCTCCTAGACGGACCGGAAGTGGCGGGTGGAATGCAAACATACCCGCACTTCCTGGTACCTTGGTTAGAGGTGTGTTGGGCATAGGGTAAGCGGAACTGACGTCTCGACACAACCGGAAGTGCGGGTTGGAACGCAGGAGGCACCCGCACTTCCTGGTTGCTAGACAGTGTGCGTCCCAACGGATTTGCAGGGACGTTTGCTGTGATAAATACAGCTACCGCTCATGCCGCGTCAGGACGAACTGCCTTTGCTTCTGCTTTGGGGTAAGACCCTTCGGTTCCCACCGCCCTTTACTATGTATGCTGATATCTGCCTATGCCAATACCCCTCCTTACACACACCCCCCGTATATGGGGTGACTACATCTTAATAGGCCATGCCTATGGAGGACATACATTGCTGCACTGGTGGTCTGCATCACTAGAGGACTTAATGGTCCATTAATAGCCAGCATTTCTAGAGGGTAGTGATATGGTACCCACTCTTTTCTCCCATTCTCCTCAAAAACCCCCCCCGCCCTAGTTATTTTTGAACAGCCACTAGGGTGCCTTCTATTTGTGTGGGAGGGGGGCTAGTGGAAGGCCCACCCACATGGGTGGGGTCAGTTAGGAGTGGGAGGCGGGGTTTGCTAATTGGTGGTCACCTGAGCTGAGGCCTCTGCACATGTGCACACACATATAACGGAGGGTTCTGTGGGGGAGAGCTATCATGGACCATCTAGGCTCTGAGGAAAGGGGTGCGCCCCAGAAACGCGTCAGCTATCCAGTTGTCTGAAGTACTGTCCGACCCTCTCTGTCATCGAGTCCAGTCGGCAAGTGCCAAAGAATTTCCAGCTGATTTGTCCGATAAGCTTTTATTTAAGCTCCGTTTGTGAGTAAGATTACTGCTTTTTTATATTTTAAATAAAACGTCTAAGTGGTAATACACTAGGTCGGTGCGCCCTCCTTTTTTCTTTCTTTTTTCTAAACGCAACTTTGCAACAGAGTCTGGAGGCTCAGCAACAAGCCCAGCAGCAATCTGAGGCCCGCTTCATAGACCTGTTGCAGAAGCAAGAGCAGAGACTACAACAACAGATGGAAGCAGTAATGCAGCAACGTCCGCAGACCAGTGAGGAAAGCCGTCCCACTAATACCGCGTCCTTTGGGGTGAGTCGTTTATTGACAAAAATGACTGGAGAGGATGATCCAGAGGTATTTTTGACCACATTTGAAAGGACCGCTGAAAGAGAAAAGTGGCCTGAGGAGCAGTGGGCTGGACTGGTGGCTCCTCTGTTAACTGGTGAATCGCAGAAAGCTTACTATGACCTAGAGCCTAACCAAGCAAAAGACTATGTGATGCTAAAAGCTGAAATATTGGCAAGGCTGGGTGTCACCCTGGCTGTCCGGGCTCAGCGTGTGCATAACTGGACTTTCCAGCTTGGAAAACCCCCCAGGTCTCAAATGTATGATCTCATTCACCTGAGCAGAAAGTGGCTACAGCCAGAGACTTTGTCCGCACCAAAGATTGTGGAACGTGTTGTAATGGATCGGTTTTTGAGAGCTCTTCTTACTGCCATCCAAAAGTGGGTAAGCCATGGAGACCCAGAGACGGCCGATGGTCTTGTGGATCGTGTGGAGAAATACTTGGCTACAGAGAACCTGATGGCCTCTTCCAGAGACACTCGGACTTTCCACCCTAAGACCAGACCATCCCCAGGGGCGGATAAGAGGATTCCAAGGGGTGAGGGTGGAGAGAGTGAGAGGGTGGGAGCTCTACCCCAAGTTTGGCGAGAACAGCCTGGGAAATCAGCGGCTCAAGAGGCGGCAAGAAGGATCGTTTGCTACCGCTGCCGGCAAGCGGGACATATTGCAGCCAATTGCCCGGTTGTGGAGGAACCCATGCAGTGTGACTTTCTGACGGGCAGACGTCAGTCGCTGTGTGCGACAGTCGCATGCACTGCCATTCGAGGAACTGAGAAACATTTATGCAAAATGTGTGTTAATGGTAGAAATGTTGTGGTATTGCTGGATTCAGGTAGCCTTGTGACCCTGATAAAGGCTGAGTTAGTTAAAACAGAGGTCTCTGGGAATAGCAAGGTAGCTGTTATTTGTGTGCATGGGGACACCCGAGAGTATCCAGTGACTACAGTGTGTTTCGAGACCCCCAAAGGTACCCTCTTTCATCCAGTGGGCTTAGTATCTCAGTTACCGCATGACGCCATTGTGGGAAGGGATTTTCCGAAGTTCTGGGAACTGTGGGATGATCCTGAGCCCCCCACTGGTGCCCCTATGTACCAGGAATGTGATAGCCAGAACTCCCCTGAGAGTGGTGAGGACTCTCCGGAATTTCCCTTATCAGTATTGGCAGGGGAGACTCAAGAAACTGGAGAGGAGCCCACCTCCTCAGACGAAAACCTACCGTCTGTGGAGTTTTCTGATCTTGAGGTTCACAGGGAAAACTTTGCCACAGAACAGTTGAAAGACCCCGCCCTAATAAAGGCACGGGAAAACGTAGTGAAAATAGATGGCGAGTTAGTGAACCCAGATAATACCTGCACTTACCCATACTTCAGCGTAGAGAAGGACCTACTGTATCGGGTGGCAAAAAGGGCAGAAGAAACCGTTGAGCAGCTTGTGGTGCCCAAACCTTACAGGAAGTTGGTGTTGGAGTTGGCCCATGGGCACATTCTTGGAGGTCATCTGGGGACAGAGAAAACCCGAGAGAGGGTATTACAGAGATTCTATTGGCCGGGGGTGATGAAGGACATAGAAAATTATTGTTCCTCCTGCCCTGTGTGTCAGAGGTCGGCCCCGATGCCACATTTCCGTAGCCCGCTGGTCCCTCTACCCATCATTGAGGTCCCGTTTGAGAGGATCGCCATGGATTTGGTAGGTCCTATAATCAAGTCCGCTAGGGGGCACCAGTACATATTAGTTATAATGGACTATGCCACTCGTTATCCAGAAGCGATCCCTCTCCGAAATACCTCGGCCAAAACCATAGCCAAAGAGCTATCTCTTGTGTTTAGCCGGGTGGGTATTTGTAAAGAACTGCTTACGGACCAAGGTACACCCTTTATGTCCCGGGTTATGAAGGAGCTGTGTAAATTGTTCAAAGTGACGCAATTACGTACATCTGTGTATCACCCCCAAACCGATGGGCTGGTTGAAAGATTCAACAAAACCCTAAAACAAATGTTGAAGAAAGTGGTGGATAGAGATGGAAAGGATTGGGACTGTCTACTTCCTTATCTGATGTTTGCTATTAGGGAGGTGCCCCAATCCTCTACGGGATTCTCCCCCTTTGAATTACTGTATGGGAGACACCCAAGAGGGCTGTTGGATATTGCCAAGGAAACTTGGGAAAGTGAGAGTTCTCCCCACAGGAGTGTGATTGAGCATGTCGCCCTGATGCAAGACCGAATTGCACAGGTAATGCCCATCGTGAAGGAACATTTGGCCCAAGCGCAGTTAGCACAGCAGAGAGTGTACAACCGTGGAGCCAAGACCCGTACCTTTTCCCCGGGGGATAAGATACTGGTACTTGTCCCTACGGTTGAAAGTAAATTCCTTGCCAAATGGCAAGGCCCCTACGAGATAATGGAAAAAGTGAGCGAAGTGAATTACAAGGTCAGACAACCAGGAAGGCGAAAGCCCGAACAGATCTATCACGTTAATCTGTTGAAAGCCTGGAGGGATAGAGAGTCCCTAGTCGCAGACACTTGGTCACCAGCTCAAACTGGTTGCGTGATTCCTGAGGTTGGAATAGCAGCCACCTTGTCACAACCCCAACAACAGGAGGTTAAGGAGTTTGTGCTTCGCAACAAGGAGGTATTCTCTGAGCTGCCGGGACAAACATCTGGGGTAGAGCATGACATCATTACCCCGCCCGGTGAAAGGGTGAAGTTAAAACCCTATCGGATCCCAGAGGCCCGACGGGAGGCAATACGGGAGGAAGTACAGAAAATGCTGAACTTAGGGGTGATAGAGGAGTCCCAAAGTGATTGGTCTAGTCCCATTGTGTTGGTGCCTAAACCGGATGGGAGCTGGCGATTTTGTAACGATTTTCGTCAGTTGAACAAAGTTACAAAATTTGACACCTACCCCATGCCACGTATAGATGAGTTGATCGACCGGCTGGGAACAGCCCGATACATGACGACTCTTGACCTCACAAAAGGGTATTGGCAAATCCCCCTGGCCAAGTCGGCCAAAGAGAAAACCGCATTTGTAACCCCAGACGGGGCGTTCCAATATAAAAGAATGCCGTTCGGGTTACAGAATGCGCCGGCCACATTCCAGCGGAAAATGGACCAGATGCTGAGGCCCCATCGGAAGTATGCTGCGGCTTACCTGGATGACATAATTGTCCATAGCACAGATTGGGCCTCACATCTGCCAAAAGTGCAAGCAGTCCTGGACTCTGTTCGGGAAGCGGGGTTTACGGCTAACCCCAAGAAGTGTACCATTGGGCAGGAGGAGGCCAAATATCTTGGGTACACCATTGGGAGGGGAGTAATAAAACCCCAACTCAACAAAGTCGAGGCCATCCAGAGTTGGCCACGTCCCAACAGCAAGAAGCAGGTACGAGCCTTTCTGGGAATCGCTGGGTATTATCGGCGATTCATTCCCCACTTTGCTTCTAAGGCTGTGCCCCTAACCAACCTGACGAAGGGGAAAGGGTCGGTCATGATTAAATGGACCCCCGAGGCTGAGGCAGCATTCCAATTCTTGAAACAAGCCTTATGTAGCCAGCCAGTGTTGTACTCACCCGACTTCTCTAAAGACTTTGTCGTACAAAGTGATGCGTCAGATGTGGGGTTAGGAGCAGTATTGTCCCAGGTCTGGAACGGGGAAGAGCACCCAGTCATTTACCTCAGCAGGAAAATGAAGTCCCATGAGGTAAATTACGCCACCGTTGAAAAGGAGTGTTTAGCGGTGAAGTGGGCTCTAGATTCCCTTCGGTACTACCTGCTAGGTAGGCACTTTGACTTGGTTACGGATCACGCTCCGTTAAAGTGGATGGCTCAAAACAAGGAAACAAATAGAAGAGTGAATAGGTGGTTCCTGGCCCTCCAGGAATTCAACTTCACAGTAAAGCATCGCCCTGGCGTTCAAATGGGGAATGCGGATGCTTTGTCTCGAGTACATGAATGCCTGATTGCTGGTGTTCCAACCCCGAGGTTAAAACAAGAGGGGGGGGTATGTGACAGAAGGAAGGTAAAGTCACCTGGTTGCATCCAGGGGGGTAGATATATTTCGCCCAGATTCAGGCTTTACGCCGACTTATACAACTAGGTGGAGAGTTGTATAAGCCCAGCTGGGGCTAGTGGGCTCATGGATGACTCATACCTCTAGGGAGAGTGTGGGGCGTCGTGCAGACAGGGAGTTGATGAGACCAGCTGAAGCTTGTCAGCTCATTTAGGCCTCTATAAGAACTCCCAGCTTCATTAGATGTTAGCTCATGCCTGGACCCAGACCTGTGTGGACTGTCTAGGGAGAGTGAACCCCTGTGCGGTGAGACAAAGCCTGTGTGGCTATTTGCTTGGACATTTAAAACCAGGGACTTAGGGACTAGGACAGCACTAGGCTGATCCCAGTTGTTAGTTAGGAAACCTGTATGTTTAGTCAGAGGTCAAGTTGACCAGGATTTATTTTGTTTATGTTTCTTTTGCTTTGCTGTGTTTTGTCACTGTAAATAGAAAATAAACCGCACCTTTTTGATTTTGAAAACCACAACCTCCGTTTGCTGGGCCTGTTTTTGTGTGGGGAGCCCATCCCGGGGGTCACACACACCCGCTGCCGAGCTAACCCCCTCACAGTAGGAAGAGTGTCAGTTTCTTTCACTGTGATAATCCTTGTTTCTAGGGACAGGGAAGGACAGTGAGGGAAATTCTCCTTGTGCTATAGTGTGCTAAAGCATTGATCATCAACCGTCTTTAAAAAAACATTTTTTCTAGGGACAGAAAACTATAGGTAGGAAGAGTGTCAGTTTCTTTCACTGTGATAATCCTTGTTTCTAGGGACAGGGAAGGACAGTGAGGGAAATTCTCCTTGTGCTATAGTGTGCTAAAGCATTGATCATCAACCATCTTTAAAAAAACATTTTTTCTAGGGACAGAAAACTATAGATAGGAAGAGTGTCAGTTTCTTTCACTGTGATAATCCTTGTTTCTAGGGACAGGGAAGGACAGTGAGGGAAATTCTCCTTGTGCTATAGTGTGCTAAAGCATTCCTCATCAACCATCTTTGAAATCCTTGTTTTTTGGACAGTCGGGGAAATTGTCGTTGTGCTATTCTGTGCGAAAGCAATCATCCTCAACCATATTTAGAAATCCTTAAGTAAAGGGACAGAGAAGGACACCTGAAGGTAGCCCTTATTGCTTTTTTCCCATCTCCCTGCAGGCCATCTATTAGAATGTCTGGAAGGCAAACAAGGAGAGGCAGACAGTCAGGAGGCAATAAAAGAGGGCAAGCAGGCTCTGTGTCTGGGGGCAACAGTGCTGGTCGTGTGTCACAGCCAAGTAGTTGAGGCCACTCTGCTAGCAGTACACCGACGTCCGATTCTAGCAGGCAAATTTCCCTGCCCCAGCTGCTGGACCGTCGAAAGAAGTTCACTCCCAGCCATCCACATGCCCAGCGGTTGAATGCTAGCTTGGCTAAATTGCTAGCGCTTCAACTGCTGTCTTTTCAGTTGGTAGACTCGGCCCCCTTCCGTGAGTTTGTGCAATGTGCGGTTCCTCAGTGGCAGGTTCCCAAACGCCACTTTTTCTCACGGAAGGCTATTCCGGCTCTCTACCGGCATGTGGAAGGCAATGTCTTGGCCTCGCTGGACAGGGCGGTCAGCGGTAAGGTGCATATTACCGCTGACTCATGGTCCAGCAGGCATGGACAGGGACGTTACCTTTCTTTCACGGCCCATTGGGTCACTCTTTTGGCAGCTGGGAAGGATGCAGGACAAGGTGCAGTAGTGTTGGAGGTTGTTCCACCGCCACGCCTCCAAAATGCTACTACTGGTTGTGACACACCTCTCTCCTCCACCCCCTCCTCTTCTTCTTCCTCCATGGCCTCTTCCTGTGGTTTGTCCTCTGAACCAGCGGTGCTCCGTAGCCGTTCAAGGGGCTACGCAAGTACGCAGGCAAAAAGATGCCATGCCGTGCTTGCGCTGGTGTGTTTGGGGGACAGAAGCCACACTGGGGCAGAGGTCCTGTCTGCTCTGCAGGGCCAGGCCGAGAGGTGGTTGACGCCACGCCAGCTTAAGCCAGGAATGGTGGTTTGCGACAATGGCACCAACCTCCTCTCCGCCCTCCGACAGGGACAACTGACCCATGTGCCCTGTGTGGCTCACGTCCTTAACCTGGTGGTGCAGCGGTTCTTGGGCAGGTACCCGGGCTTACAGGATGTCCTGAGGCAGGCCAGGAAAGTCTGTGTGCATTTCCGCAGATCTTATAATGCCAGTGCTCGCCTGGCTGAGCTGCAAAAGCAGTTGAACCTGCCCAAGAACCGCCTTATATGTGACATGCCCACCAGGTGGAACTCAACGTTGGCCATGCTGCAGCGGCTGCACACGCAGCAGAGGGCCATCAATGAGTACCTGTGCGACTACGGCACCAGGACAGGGTCAGGGGAGCTTGGTTTTTTCTCCACGCCAGTGGGGCATGATCAGGGATGCATGCACTGTCCTGGCACCATTTGAGGAGGCCACGAGGATGGTGAGTAGTGACAGTGCATGCATCAGTGACACTGTACCTCTTGTCCACCTGTTGGAGCACACGCTGCGTGGAATAATGGACAGGGCACTTGAGGCAGAACAGAGGCAGGAAGAGGAGGACTTCCTTGCCTCTCAAGGCCCCCTTTACCCAGACAGTGTTCCTTCTGTCCCACCCATCGCACAGGAAGAGGAGGAGGAGGAGGAGGAGGAGGAGGATTGTGTCAGCATGGAGGTAGAGGCTGGCACTCAGCATCATCAGCAGCAGTCTTTTAGGGATGATTTACAGTCCCAAGAAACCAGTGGACTTGTACGTGGCTGGGAGGAGGTGGCTGCGGATCATGTCGTCCTTAGTGACCCAGAGGACTCCGGACCGAATGCCTAAGCAAACCTACGCTGCATGGCCTCCCTGATCCTGCAAAGTCTGCGGAAGGATCCTCGTATTCTTCGGATCAAGGAGAGGGACCATTACTGGCTGGCCACTCTCCTTGATCCACGGTACAAGGGTAAGGTTGCGGACCTTATGTTACCGTCGCAGAGGGAGCAGAGGATGAGACAACTCCGGGAGGCCTTGCAGAAAGGTCTGTGCAACGCGTTCCCAGAGACTGGGAGGTTACAAACTCCTGGTCCTGGACAACGAGTTGCTGAGGCTTTGGCCAGTCAAAGAAGGAGCGGTGGGGAAGGTGGCCGTCTGACCGATGCGTTCAGACAATTCTTTAGTCCGCAGCCCCGAAGTATGATCGGTTCCAGCAACCATCGCCAGCGTCTGATAAACATGGTGCAGGAATATCTAGGGGCAAGGTCAGACTTGGACACCTTCCCCACCGAAAATCCTCTGGCTTACTGGGTCTTGAGGATGGATCACTGGCCAGAGCTTGCACAGTATGCAATTGAGCTACTGGCCTGTCCTGCATCCAGCGTTCTTTCGGAACGCACATTCAGTGCTGCTGGAGGATTTGTCACGGATCACAGGGTGCGCCTGTCCACCGACTCGGTTGATCGACTGACTTTCATCAAGATGAACCAGTCTTGGATCACCACCAGCTACCACACACCTGATGCTGATATAACAGACTAATTGATTTTAACATGTCACATCCCTTCAAGACTGATGCTGATGCTGAGTGCCTGTGCTGTTATGTTGACTGGCTATCCTCCTCCTCCGAGTCCTCAATGATACGATTGATGATGATAGCTTGGAAGATCATTTTTGTTTATGGGTGCCGCCACCAGTGGCTAAGGCCCAATTTTTCAGCCCCCGTTTTACAGGGGCGTGTAATTACAATTTTTTTAGCAATAATTTGCCATAGGGCTCATTGCTGTGCTCCAAGTACAGTATCTGTGAGGGGTTGGAGTGTTGTGCCACCAGTGCCTAAGGCCCAATTTTTCAGCCCCTGTTTAACAGGGGCGTGTCATTACAATTTTTGAAGCAATACTTTGCAACAGGGCTCATTGCTGTGCTCCAAGTACAGTATCTGTGAGGGGTTGTAGTGTTGTGCCACCAGTGCCTAAGGCCCAATTTTTCAGCCCCTGTTCAACAGGGGCATGTAATTACAATTCTTGATCTAATAATTCACAGCAGGGCCCATTGCTGCACCCACCAAGAGTAACTCTGAGGGCTTACAGTGTTGTGGCAACGCCACCACCACCACCACCACGAAAGGCCCAATTTTTCAGCCCCTGTTCAAAAGGGGCATGTAATTACAATTCTTGATCTAATAATTCACAGCAGGGCCCATTCCTGCACCCACCAAGAGTAACTCTGAGGGCTTACAGTGTTGTGGCAACACCACCACCACCACCACCACCACGAAAGGCCCAATTTTTCAGCCCCTGTTCAACAGGGGCATGCAATTACAATTCTTGATCTAATAATTCACAGCAGGGCCCATTGCTGCACCCACCAAGAGTAACTGTCAGGGCTTACAGTGTTGTGGCACCAGCACCACCATCAAAGGCCCAATTTTTACTACCACTGTTCAACAATTATATGTAATTAAAATTCCTGATATAATAGTTGACAGCAGGGCGTTCCAGCACCAACCAAGAGTAACTGTGAGTGCTTACAGTGTTGTGCCAACACCAACAACTAAGGGGCCTATTTCTGCAGAGTATATACGGCAGGTCCCTACTTTCAAACATCCAACTTACAAACGACTCCTACTTGCAAACGCAAGAAGACAACAGGAAGTGAGAGGAAATCTACCCCTTGGAAGGAAAATTCTCTCCTGTAAGAATTAATATGGGAGAAAGGTGTCTCCTCTGTACTGATGCTTTATCAGCAATCCTTGTTTCAAGAAAAACACCACATTTCAAAAACAGTTGTCATTGGGACGGAAAGTGAGGTGAAATGTTCTGAACAGGGGCACAGACAGCAAAACAAATGTTACAGGGGTGATAACCCTTACCTATGTTTTCCAAAAAGTTTAAAAATAGATTTTTGGGCTGGAGCTACACTTAAACAATGTACCTGTTCAAAATTACAAACAAATTCTACATAAGAACAAACCTACAGTCCCTGTCTTGTATGCACCGCCTGTATACGGCTGTTCAGAGTATATAGGGCCTTTTTTATTTTATGTGCGGGGTTCCCCTTAATATCCATACAAGACCCAAAGGGGCTGGTAATGGGCTGGGGTAGGGGGTCATGGGGTAGCTATGCCATTTTTCTTAAAGATTTTCATCCATATTACCGGGACCAGACATTACATTAAAGCCGCAAGCAGTTTTAAATGGCTTTTTTTTCCTTTAGAAGTGTCATTTTGTGCAGGGACAGTTCTAAACACGGGAAACACGTGGCACTTCACAGGCATACTTTAGACACCCCCCCAGGTACGATATTTAAAGGATTACTTGACTTTTTTTTTTCACTTTATGCATCATTAAAATGACTGCTCCCGAAAAACGACCATTTTTAAAACTTCTTTTTGCATTGATACATGTCCCCTGGTGCAGAACCCGGGTTCCCAGACCCTTTTTAGGACAATAACATGCATAATAGTCGTTATAATTAGCACTTTAGAATTCGAACGTTCGCATCCATTGTATTTAATAGGGTTCTAATGTTCGTACGAACTTTCGGTCCGTTCGCGGGTTCTGGTGCGAACCGAACCCGGGGGTGTTCGGCTCATCACTATTCTGTACTTGCCAAATATGCTGCAGAAATCTCCCTCTACTAAGTCTGGCTGCAACCATTTTAACTGTGGGGAGCTGAAGCTGCTGCCTGTTCACTTCCCTGCAGCTCTCTTATGAGTCATCCCCCTTCCCCTCCTGGCAAACTCTCACGAGAGTGAGAGAGAGAGCTGTGCATGATGTCATAAGCCTAGGCTTTTTACCAGACAAGAAACAGGAAGTGGGCTGTATAAGGTGTTTACTAACAGAATTTTTTTTTTACTATCCAAAGTTAAAACAACAAGGGCAGAAGATTTAATAGATAGAAAGTTGAAAAAATGACTGAAGTTCTGTTTTAACATCAGTTTGAATGTGATTGGTTAATTCTGAACACAGCCGCATACCGAATTTTAAGAGGATGTACAATTTTGAAACTACATTTTATTTTTTGTTTTATTTTTACTTTTTATTTATTTATTCCCCACTTAAGAATAATTTCAGTTTGTTTTTTTTATTGAAAAAACTGATTACAGTATAGGTCACCTCTAAAGGTGTGAAAATTTCTAAAAGGATTTATCTTGGTCTGATTTTTTAGCATCTTAAAAACCTGGCATTTCTACAGGCGTGTGTAAACTTTTTATATCCATTGTACATGTTTTATTTATTGTGACAGCACTAGGCCCTGCTGCCACTGAGTTAGAAGAGGTAAATGGCACACAAGGTTCTCATGGCTGCTGGTTGAGGGGCTCCAGTTCTGTTTTGAGTGGAGAAAATCGCCTTTTGAGTTTTCTCGGGTTTTGTAATGCCTGGATTGGAATCTGGAGTCCTGAGACTTTAAAGAGTTTTGGGAAGGAAGAAGCCTCTACCATTTCTTTCTCGTACATCACGGGACACAGAGCGGCATAGTCATTACTATGTGCGTTATATAGATACCTTCAGGTGCTGGCACTGGCAACTTCCAAAACCGGAAGTACCCTCCCCTATATAAGCCCCTCCCATC
Source organism: Rana muscosa (assembly GCA_029206835.1). Lineage (NCBI taxonomy): Eukaryota > Metazoa > Chordata > Amphibia > Anura > Ranidae > Rana > Rana muscosa. The sequence goes on from CM055121.1 coordinate 825,954,334, forward strand.
CGGGAGCACCTCAGTTTTTTTGCCAGTGTCTAAGGTGTTGGCCAAGAAGTAACATGTGTTTTTCACTGAGCTTGCGTACAGGTTCTTTTGGGCCTCAGTAAGCTATTCCGGATCCGACCAAAAAAGCTTCATAGCTAAACGGTCGGTACCCCGGCCTTGCAAGAGAAGAGCAAGGTTTTGCCTGTAATGCCTCTCTTAGGAGGGCTGGACCCTGGGATCCAGAGCTCTGGTCATACCCACGACCAAGATGTTTTCTGTGCAGGGTGCTATACAGGTCCAGGGGAGTGGAATCCTTGGGAACCCGGTCCCTGAAGGTTTAATTACAATGCCTGCCGTGATAGGTGAAGTTTGGGCTTCTGTGGACCAAACAGAGTCCTGCGGCGAGGGAAAGGTAAGTGGGGGCCCTCAGGAACTTGGTTCTATTGAGGGACCCCCAAGCCTATTTTGTCTTTCTGCCTGTTACCTAAGGTATTCCCGCTAATATTCTGTGTATGCCTGTTACTACTGAGAAAATGTAAAAATTTTAATAGTAGGCAAGAAAAAAATAAAAAAAATAAATGTAAGACCGCGGTACCTGTGTTAGACACTAGAGGCCGCTATGGTTCTTTTTCTTGTAATGTGGATTTTTTTCTTCCAAAATCAAATCCAGGCAGTTGGTAAGTTCTCTGCTGGGAAGCTGTCTCCTCTGCCCTGTTGCTGCACTCATCCATCCCCGGGCCCTGCGGCAGGGACCCTGGCTCCCGTCTAGCTCCTTATTTTTTTTCAAAAAAGGCGCCGAAGGCACACGTGCCCGCGCACATGCGCGTGCACGCGCCTCTATATATAGAGGCGATCTAGAAAAAGGGGCGGAGCGGGTGGATGACGCTTGGTGTGCGCCGCGGCGCTACTGCGCATGTGCGGGCGTCCAGCGTGTTTTAAAGCACAATCATAGCTGGCTATTGAAGTGCACAGACAGAGCTAGCAACAGTATAAAGGCACACAGAGACGGTTGATGCAGGCATCCCCTAGAAAGGCACTTTAGTAGACACCAACTGTTATATAGCAGCAATTGTGCTAGACTATTCTCAGTAAAAGTGGTGTATTACGGCTGGAATACCTCAGCTTTAGGCTTAGGAATATGCCGTCCAGAAGCTCCGGAACTGAATCTTCCAGGAAGCGAAGGGGGTCTCATCGGGCTCTGAGGATCTTGGGCATGCTTCTGCTGCACCAGTCTCCCCTGAAGTTCAGAGGTAAGTGACCGTAGAGACCCCGCAGGGGTACTTTGTACTGTGGCTGTCCTCAGTTCACCTGCTCCTGTGTATGTAACAGAGGAGGTTTTTTCCTCAGCTCTGGGAGGATTAGAGAGAGATTGTCAACATTGATCGCTGCCTCCCTGTCACAGGGAAAGCACGCCCGATCTCTGTCTCCTCCTTCAGAGTGCCTGTTAGCAGAGCAACAGTCCCATACAGGGATCGACCTGCCTGAAGGGGATCAGGATGAGGTTGATTCTGTTATAGAGGAATCAACAGTGGAGGAACCTTTTCTCAGCATCTCAAGCTGAAAGATTATGGGTTCAGTCTCTGACTAACATGGTCCGATCAGCATTTAAAAATGCACCTTGCGGAACCATCAACCACTACTGTATCCTCGTTGGGGTCGCTAGAAGCCCCTAGACTGTCTGTTCTTTTCCACTTCACCCTTTACTGAAAGGGCTCATTTACCAGGATTGGGAACATCCTGAGAAAATATTTATTCCCCCCAAGAGATTTCCGGTGGTCTATCCCATGGAGGATAAGTTCATCAAAAAATGGAAGGTCCCTACAGTGGACGCAGCCATCTCTTGTGTGTATAAATCACTGACATGTCCAGTGGATAATGTCCAAATGTTCAAGAACCCAATAGATAAAAGATTGGAGTCCTTATGAAAATCTGCTTCTTTCTACAGCAAGCTTGGTGACACAACCAGCAGTGGGGTCTGCTAAGCAGTGAAGGATCAGTTGAAACAGGTCTTGAGGGACTTGACAGATCAGCAGGCCCTTGCCCTAGCTGATCTACCTAGAGCCTTAGGCTTTGCGGTTGACGCCATAAAGGATTCAATCCATCAGGCCTCCCGCCTTACGCTGTCTGTAGTACATATGCGTAGGCTTCTATGGCTCAAAAACTGGTCTGCTGAAGCTCCCTGTAAAGAATGGCTGGTTAGCGTCCCATTTCATGGTGAACGCTTATTCAGGGAAGACCTGGACAAATATATCCAGAAAATTTCCAGCGGTAAAAATACACTCTTGCCGGTTAAAAACAGAGTTAGAGGTCCCTCTTTAAGAGGCCTGCTTCTCCAGTCCCTGGGGCATCGGCTGTGTAACAGTTCCGACGGCCTCCTCGGTCAATTCCCGGGGGTAAAAAACAGGGACAATCGCAGGGTAATGAGAAACCCTGGGTCAGGGGAGGTACAAAACCTCCCCCAAAGTTAAATTCATTGAAGGGTTGACCCCACTCAGTCGGGTGGGGGGAGGACTCCAGTTGTTCGCAAGAGACCTGGCGGGACACGATCAAAACAGATAGGTGCTCTCCGCAGTATGTTTGGGATACAGATTGGAGTTAAAAGACTCTCCTCCTTCCCATTTTTGAGGTCAAACGTGCCAAGGGATCCCCGGAAGAGAGAGTCCCTCCTGTTGGCACTAGAACAACTATTGCTCCAAGGAGTAATTATGGAGGTTCCCCTGGAAGAATGGGGGTTCGGGTTTTACTCAAACCTCTTTACAGTCCCGAAGCAAACGGGGACGGGAGGCCCATATTAATTCTAAAGGGGCTAAACAAATTCCTGTATATCAGGACTTTCCGATGGAGTCGATCCGATCGGTGGCCACTGCCCTACAAGGGGAGGATTGGTTAGCCGCGATCGACATCAAAGATGCTTATTTGCACATTCCCATCTTTCCAGTCCACCAAAAATTTCTACGCTTTGCAGTAGAAGGGCGCCATTTTCAGTTCAGAGCCTTACCCTTCGGTCTGGTCACAGCACCACGAGTGCTTACAAAAATTCTGGCCCTTTATTGGCCAATCTAAGAACACAAGGTGTAATGATAATGGCATATCTAGATGACTTGTTGCTGATAGACCACTCAGTGAAAAAACTAGACGTGGTCGTTCACAAGACAATCAAGTATCTGGAATCTCACGGTTGGATTATCAACCGAGACAAGTCAGCCCTAAAAACCAGTCAAAAGTCTGGAATACTTGGGGCTAAGGTTGGATTCAGGCCAGAGAAAAATATTCTTGCCTCGAGGAAAGGTGTTGTCTTTGAAAGATTTGATCCACTTAGTGGGTACAAAAAAGACAGCCGTCCATACGCCTGTGCATGAGGCTGCTGGGAAAAATGGTGGCATCATTCGAAGCAGTACCCTACGGTCAATTCCATTCAAGGAATTTGCAAGGGGCCATACTGTCAGCCTGGAACAAAAAAGTTCAGGCCCTAGACTTACAATGTCCTTGTCCCCTTCCGTTCGCAAGAGCCTCCGTTGGTGGTTGGTTCCCCAGAATCTGGAAAAAGGGAAATCCTTCAGTCCGATTTCTTGGAAGGTGGTCACTACAGATGCCAGCCTTATAGGCTGGGGAGCAGTACTGGAGCAATGGTCTCTCCAGGGCAGATGGTCGGATGCAGAAAAGGCCCTGCCCATCAATCTCTTAGAGATACGAGCAGCCCGGTATGCCCTAGTAGCATGGACATCCAAACTCCAAGGGTCCCCTGTCAGAATTCAATCAGACAATGCCACAGCAATGGCATATATCAATCATCAGGGGGGCACCAGGAGTCGTGCAGCCCAGAGGGAAGTAAATTACATCCTGAAATGGGCAGAAAGATATGTCCCAGCCATATCTGCGGTATTCATTCCAGGAGTGGAGAATTGGAAGGCGGACTTTCTAAGTCGCCAGCAATTATGCCCAGGGGAATGGTCCCTTCACCCCGAGGTTTTCTGGACAATATGTCAGCGGTGGGGAACACCGGATGTAGATCTTCTAGCATCCAGATTCAACGCAAAGGTGGACAGGTTTGTCTCTCGGACAAGGGATCTCCTAGCTTGCGGCTCGGATGCCCTAGTGTTCCCTTGGGATCAGTTCAAGCTGATATATGCATTCCCACCGCCACAATGGTTACCTCGATTACTCCGCAGAATCAGGGTAGAAAAGAAACCAGTGATTCTGGTGGCTCCAGCGTGGCCCCGAAGAGCGTGGTACGCGGAGATTGTAAAATGTCAGTGCGGAGTCCTTGGACTCTCCCACGTCGTCCGGACCTGCTTTCGCAAGGACCGATATACCACCCTTCCTTACCAGCCCTAGGTTTGACGGCCTGGCTATTGAAGCCCACATTCTAAAAAAGAGAGGGCTCTCTAATCCTGTGGTATCTACCATGGTCAATGCCAGGAAGCCGGTATCCAGGCAGATCTACTATAGAATCTGGAAGGCGTACATCGCGTGGTGTGAGGCCAAGAAATGGCATCCACATAAGTACGTAATAGGTAGGAGTCTGGACTTCCTACAGTGGGCTGTAGATAGGAAGCTTGCCTTGAGTACTATCAAAGGTCAGTTTTCGGCCTTGTCAATATTTTTTCAAAGGCCCTTGGCTTCGCATTCACTAGTCAAAGCCTTTAGACAAGGAGTGATGCGTATTAGTCCTCCGGTTAATATTCCCATATGTCCATGGGATCTAAACCTGGTTCTGTCGGTTCTACAGAAACAACCATTTGAACCATTACAGCATAGTTCCTTGGTTCTTCTCACCAGGAAATTGTTTTTTCTAGTAGCCATTTGTTTGGCTAAAAGAGTGTCGGAATTAGCAGCTATGTCCTGTAAAGAGCCATATCTGGTTATCCATAAGGACAGAGTAGTGTTACGTCCTCATCCAGCCTTTCTTCCTAAGGTGGTATCAAGGTTTTCATTTGAACCAAGATGTGGTTCTTCCTTCTTTTTTCCCCAAACCTAGTTCGGTAGAGGAAAAGTTATTGCATTCTTTGGATGTAGTAAGAGCAGTTAAAGCTTATCTAAAAGCCACTGCTCAGATTCGCAGAACGGATACTTTGTTTATTCTGCCGGAAGGCCCCAGAAAGGGTCAGGCAGCGTCAAAATCTACTTTAGCCAAGTGGATTCGACAGGTCATAATGCAAGCCTATGGCTTGAGAAGGAGACCGCCTCCGTTCAAAGTTAGGGCGCACTCCACGAGAGCAGTTGGAACTTCATGGGCAGTGCATCACCAGGCCTCCCTGGCTCAAATCTGTAAGGCCGCAACGTGGTCTTCAGTACACACGTTTTACTAGGTTCCACCAGGTGGACGTTAGAAGTCAGGAGGATGTCGCCTTTGGGCGCAGTGTGTTGCAGGCCGCAAAAGATCCTCATCAGGGATGAGCCGAACACCCCCCTGTTCGGTTCGCACCAGAACCTGCGAACAGACAAAATGTTCGTGTAAACTTTAGAACCCTATTAAATACAATGGACTCGAACGTTCGAAATCTAAAGTGTTAATTATAAAGGCTAATATGCAAGTTATTGTCCTAAAAAGTGTTTGGGGACCTGGGTCCTGCCCCAGGGGACATGTATCAATGCAAAAAGAAGTTTTAAAAACGGCCGTTTTTTCGGGAGCAGTGATTTTAATAATGCTTAAAATGAAAAAATAAAAGTGAAATATTCCTTTAAATTTCGTACCTGGGGGGTGTGTATGATATGCATGTAAAGTGGCGCATGTTTCCCGTGCTTAGAACTGTCCCTGCAAAAAATGTCATTTTTGAAAGAAAAAAAATGCATTTAAAACTGACTCGCGGCTATTAATGAATTGTCGGCTCCCGGCAATACATACAAAAGTCATTGAGAAAAAAAAAAAAAAAAGCGTGGGGGTTCCCCAGAATTCAATTACCAGGCCCTTCAGATCTGGCATGGATTTTAAGGGGAACTCCACCCCAAGTTTAAAAAAAAAATGGCGTGGAGTCCCCCTAAAAATCCATACCAGACCCCTTATCCGAGCACGCAACCTGGCCGGCCGCAGGGGAAAAGGGGGGGACGAGAGAGCGGCCCCCCCTCCCTCCTGAACCGTACCAAGCCACATGCCCTCAACATGGGGAGGATGTCCCCATGTTGATGGGGACAAGGGTATCATCCCCACAACCCTTGCCCGGTGGTTGTGGGGGTCTGCGGGCGGGGGGCTTATCGGAATCTGGAAGACCCCTTTAACAAAGGGGACCCCCAGATCCCGCCCCCCCCCTATGTGAATTGGTAAGGGGTACATTGTACCCCTACCATTTCACGAAGAAAGCGTAAAAAAAATGTTTAAAAAAACACACAAACACCTTGAAAAAGTCCTTTATTTAAAAAAATAAATAAATAAACATTCCAGCGGTGAAATCCAGTGTCCCGCGGCGATCCCGATGTCCAGCGCTGTCCTTCATTGGTTGTGCCTGAGCGGACCTGATGGGGAACTCCCTCTCAGTATTTTAAATGTATAGACCCGCCCCTTCTAAAGTTCCCCATCAGGTCCGCTCAGCGGACGAGATGCGGAACATGAGAAGGGGCGGGTCTATACATGTATTACCAAAGTGAGAGCAGTTCCCCATCAGGTCCGCCCCCTCGGTATGTCGGACCCGCCTACGTCATTGGCTTGAGCGGGGAACTTCCTTCACTATGTAAATTTAAATTTACATAGTGAAGGAAGTTCCCCGCTCAAGCCAATGACGTAGCCGGTCCGACATACCGAGGAGGCGGACCTGATGGGGAACTGCTCTCACTTTGGTAATACATGTATAGACCCGCCCCTTCTCATGTTCCGCATCTGGTCCGCTGAGCGGACCTGATGGGGAACTTTAGAAGGGGCGGGTCTATACATTTAAAATACTGAGAGGGAGTTCCCCATCAGGTCCGCTCAGGCACAACCAATGACGGACAGCGCTGGACATCGGGATCGCCGCGGGACACTGGATTTCACCGCTGGAATGTTTTTTTTTTATTTTTTTAAATAAAGGACTTTTTCAAGGTGTTTGTGTGTTTTTTTAAACATTTTTTTACGCTTTCTTCGTGAAATGGTAGGGGTACAATGTACCCCTTACCAATTCACATAGGGGGGGGGCCGGGATCTGGGGGTCCTCTTTGTTAAAGGGGTCTTCCAGATTCCGATAAGCCCCCCGCCCGCAGACCCCCACAACCACCGGGCAAGGGTTGTGGGGATGAGGCCCTTGTCCCCATCAACATGGGGACATCCTCCCCATGTTGAGGGCATGTGGCTTGGTACGGTTCAGGAGGGAGGGGGGGCCGCTCTCTCGTCCCCCCCTTTTCCCCTGCAGCCGGCCAGGTTGCATGCTCGGATAAGGGGTCTGGTATGGATTTTTAGGGGGACTCCACGCCATTTTTTTTTTAATTTGGGGTGGAGTTCCCCTTAAAATCCATGCCAGATCTGAAGGGCCTGGAATGGATATTTGGGGGAACCCCACGTCAATTTTTTTTTTATTTGCGGCGGGGTTCCCCTTAATATCCATTCCAGACCTGAAGGGCCTGGTAATTGAATTCTGGGGAACCCCCACGCTTTTTTTTTTTTTTTTTTCTCAATGACTTTTGTATGTATTGCCGGGAGCCGACAATTCATTAATAGCCGCGAGTCAGTTTTAAATGCATTTTTTTCTTTCAAAAATGACACTTTTTGCAGGGACAGTTCTAAGCACGGGAAACATGCGCCACTTTACATGCACATCATACACACCCCCCAGGTACGAAATTTAAAGGAATATTTCACTTTTATTTTTTCATTTTAAGCATTATTAAAATCACTGCTCCCGAAAAAACGGCCGTTTTTAAAACTTCTTTTTGCATTGATACATGTCCCCTGGGGCAGGACCCGGGTCCCCAAACACTTTTTAGGACAATAACTTGCATATAAGCCTTTATAATTAGCACTTTAGATTTCTCCCATAGATTTTTCGAATTTGCCGCGAACACCCCAATTTGTTCGTTGTTCGGCGAACGGGCGAACAGGCAATGTTCGAGTCGAACATGAGTTCGACTCGAACTCGAAGCTCATCCCTAATCCTCATGTCTGATAGCGCTCAGCTTATGTATGGTCTATCCCCCCCCTCATTGGGCATTGCTTTAGGACATCCCACATAGTAATGACTATGCCGCTCTGTGTCCCGTGATGTACGAGAAAGAAAATAGGATTTTTATAACAGCTTACCTGTAAAATCCTTTTCTTGGAGTACATCACGGGACACAGAGCTCCCACCCCTCTTTGGGGACACTTATTGCTTTGCTACAAAACTGAGGTGCTCCCGGATGGGAGGGGCTTATATAGGGGAGGGTACTTCCGGTTTTGGAAGTTGCCAGTGCCAGCACCTGAAGGTATCTATATAACCCACATAGTAATGACTATGCCGCTCTGTGTCCCGTGATGTACTCCAAGAAAAGGATTTTACAGGTAAGCTGTTATAAAAATCCTATTTTTAATTCCTCATGTCTTTTGTGAATACAACCATTAAACATTCACAGTGCTGGAGGAAAAATTAAGTGAACCCTTTGAGTTAATCCTACAAAATCCCTGACTTCATGTAAGTGTACAGAGAGTTCAAGTGTAAGAATTAATGCAGGTTTGAAGACAAAGGGTAGTCACACCAAATATTGATTTGATTTAGATCTTTCTTCTGTTCACTCACTTTGCATTTTGTAAATTGGAAAAAAAAAATGTAATATATATTTTTGAAAGCATTTTTACTTTAAAGCATTTCTTCACACCTGCCTAAACCTTTTGAACAGTAATGTGTGTGTATGAATATATATATATATATATATATATATATATATATATATATATACATACATACACAGGCATACCCCAGTATATGTATGTAGCATACCCCCGTAGGAGCTGCTGGTTTTATTTTGGGCCTTGCACGTTACCTCAGTATTCGTTGTGTAGGGGAAGAAAGTCTATAGAAACTCCAATGTCCACACAAGATGTAAAACCTTAAGCTGTTAGGTTTTATTTTGCATAAAACATACGAAAAATAATAGAAGGGTGAAGGGAAGGGGTAGGTTCAGGCACACAGTACAGATCACTGGGGAAAACTCCTCACTTATAAAGTCAGTCACCACTCCTACTCGAGTGGGTATTGCTCACCCGGATAGGCCCCACTCACCTGGCCTAGCAGCCGGAATGATGCAAGGACAATGATCAGAACCAGTCTCTGCCACAGACCGGTTGTGGACAAATGAAAAGAAAAAGAACAAGGGTGCACCATTTATCGTTAGGATAAATTTATTTAAAAGCAATGTAAAAGGCTACTCACAAAAGTAGTAAAAAGGTTTGCAATGAACAAATGGTTCCATAGATGGCTGCAGCATGTAGGACCCAAAACGCACTCCAACTGATCATGAGGGACGTTGATAGAAGTCACTGCCGGCTAACGCGTTTCAAAGCGCAAAGCTTCTTCATCAGAGCCAAGCAGTAAATCACCCTCATACCAACCCTTTAAGTAGGCACACGTGCATGTGACTGCCAATCAGGCAAGGGAGGACCTCCCAGGAGACGTGATGACACCTCCCACTTTGGTGGGTGGTCTTGCAAGGGCAATAGGTGACACCCACTGAGTAGGGCCAGATGAAGGACCCAATTGGCAACGAAAAGCAAACAGCCATAGTAGATCACTAGCTGGGACAACACATATGAGTCATTAAAGTAGAGTAGCAGTGACATTGCCTCCAGAGAAGGCGCTGGTACAACTATATTAGTGGAAATCCATGCGTCCCACTGGATACACAGACCTACTGGCAGAAAGATGGTGCCATTTACTTGCTAAATGATGTCCGCCGCCAACGGCGACCCTCCAATATGAGCTGCATCTGTGACGATAGCGATGGTGGTATATTGTCATAAGCAGGCCACGCGTGGAGCACAAGCTGGCTCATCTGCGTTCCATGCTACCGGAAGTATGGGTCCTGCATCGTTGGCTATGCGGTGTATGGTTGTATGAGAGCCGCGCGTGGAGCGCAAGCCGGCTCATCTGCGCTCCACACTACCGGAAGTACAGGTCTTGCGTCATTGGCTATGCGCCCGCCGTCACCCGATGATGACACTCGGGTTGAGCTGGACGGACGCCATCTTTGGGTGGACCAAAGCTATAGAGGCTAAAGCAGGACGCAGGTGACACCACGGACACCATGCACGGTGGGCCTAGACCTAGCAAGTCGTTGGACAAATAACATATGTCCTCGGTCATTAAGCCTGCTATCTGTCAGAAAAGTCCCACCAACAGCCTACAATGGCACACACATGCACGTATACCTGGATGAGGGCACTAAAGAGTAAAGCAGTGCAACTACAGACATAATACCTATATGTACTATAGCAACGCCACTGTCACCCATAAATAACAGCAAACACAACAATAATAACAATAATAGTAATAACAGTTTGCATCTCATGACAGCTGTGAATTAACCCTCACCCAGATAGGGAGGTAGGAGCGAACAGGTTCTACATATAGTGGTGGAAGCAGAGTATACCTAGAAGTTTATATATATATATATATATATATATATATATATATATATATATATATATATATTGTAACCTGGGGGACAGGTAGTAGGTACAAAAGCTCCCTGGGATGAGCAGGCACAGATACCAAGTCCATTGGATCAGTGAAAACACAGTGTTATTTATTGGTGCTATATACAAAGTCAATGACAGGTGCTGTACAGTGTGCAGAAAACAAACAGAAGAAAAAATAGCTAAACAAAAGCCTAGCCGTGTCTCGGCTCTAACTACACAGTATTTACAGGCCCTCACTACCAGGCTGGAGAAGCCTAGCGCTTGTCAGCTTCCACATCCAACAGAGTAACAAGTTTTACAAACCTTCTTGCTCTCACAGACCAATGCTGTCTGTGTTTCCCAGGCTGAGCAAAGGCTGTCTGCTCAGGTGAGCTTTTAATTAAGCTGGTGGAGAGAACCAACACCTGAAGTGGATCCTGGCTCAGAGATCCCTGAATGTATATGAGAGGAGCCTGGGAGATGTATAAACCCCGAACAGGACTTTCCCAAGCTCTCTCTGGGACACTCGGCCACACATCCTCCCCCCTTGTTTCAACCCCAGGGTTGGAACACCTGTAGCCCAACAGGAGTGAACACGGGACAGGGCATCTACATTTCCCATCTCCACACCTGGCCTGTGTTTTACCGTAAAGGCGTAATATTGTAGGGCCAAAAACCACCGGTTCACCTGCCTATTAGTCTCCTTCTTTTGGGCCATCCATTTCAGGGGAGCAAGGTCAGTTATCAGATCAAACTGGTGCTCCAACAAGTAGTACCTGAGCGCGTCCACGGCCCACTTTATGGCCAGACATTCCTTTTCAATGACTGCGTACTTCTTTTCATGGTCATTGAGCTTGTGTACCTGTGAAAGTACCGCCCCGATACCAACATCAGATGCATCTGTCTGGACCAAAAAGTTTTTGGAGAAATCTGGGGAGTATAGGATTGGCTGTGCACAAAGAGCCTTCTTCAGGACTTGAAAAGACTCTTCTGCTACTGGAGACCATTTCACCATTACGGAGGCTTTCCCTTTCGTAAGGTCTGTCAGTGGAGCAGCTATAGTTGCGAAATTTGGGATAAATCTTCTATAGTACCCCGCAATGCCAAGAAAGGCCCTGACCTGCTTCTTGTTTGCAGGACGTGGCCACTCCTGGATGGCTTCTATTTTATTCACCTGGGGCTTTATGACACCCCGGCCAATAGTGTAGCCCAAATACCTGGCTTCCTCTAGCCCAATGGCACATTTTTTGGATTTGCCGTAAACCCTTCTTTGAAGAGGGAATCCAGGACAGCCTGGACACGGGGCAAGTGAGACTCCCAGTCAGTGCTATACACCACTATGTCGTCCAGATAGGCTGCAGCATACTGTCGGTGAGGTCTTAGGGTCCTGTCCATAGCCCTCTGAAATGTTGCCGGGGCATTTTGCAACCCAAAAGGCATTTTCTTATACTGAAACGACCCCTCCGGGGTCACAAACGCAGTCTTTTCTTTGGCACTACCAGTCAGGGGTATTTGCCAATATCCTTTGGTCAAGTCCAAAGTGGTCAGATAACGGGCCTTGCCAAGTCGGTCTATAAGCTCGTCTACCTTGGGCATTGGGTATGTGTCAAACTTTGTTACCGCATTAAGCTTTCTGAAGTCGTTACAAAACCGCCAAGTGCCATCCGGTTTTGGGACCAATACAATGGGGCTAGACCAGTCACTATTGGATTCCTCAATAACATCTAGCTCCAACATCCTTTTAACTTCCTCACCGATGTCCTTTCTTCTAGCTTCGGGAATTCGGTATGGTTTGAGCTTGACACGGACCCCAGGTTCAGTAACAATATCATGCTGAACTGCTGAAGTCGTGCCCGGCAACTCTGAAAATTTCTCTTTATTCCTTATCAGGAACTCTCTAGCTTCCTGTTTCTGGGAACATGACAGGGTGTCTGGAATCGTGACCTCAGGGATCAGAGGGGATTCAGTACCCTTAAGGGTTACCGGGAGAGACGTGGCAGTTAATGCTAGTCTATCCTTCCAGGGCTTTAACAGGTTTATGTGGTAAATCTGTTCCGGCTTCCATTTACCTGGTTGATACACCTTGTAATTGACCTCCCCAACTCTTTCAATTACTTCAAAGGGTCCCTGCCACTTAGCCAGGAATTTGCTCTCAACAGTGGGAACTAACACGAGGACCCGGTCACCAGGTGAGAAAACACGAAGTTGGGCCCCCCTGTTGTATATCCTCTGTTGGGCTGCTTGGGCCTGCAGTAAATGTTCTTTTACTACCGGCATGATTGCTGCAATCCTATCCTGCATTTGAGCGATATGCTCAATAACACTTTTGTGAGGTGTCTGCTCCCACTCCCAAGTTTCCTTGGCTATGTCTAAGAGTCCCCGAGGGTGTCTCCCATAAAGCAGCTCAAATGGAGAGTACCCCGTAGAGGACTGGGGAACTTCCCTGATGGCGAACATCAAGTATGGTATCAGGAAGTCCCAGTTTTTCCCATCCTTGTCAACAACCTTTTTTAACATACTCTTTAATGTCTTATTGAAGCGTTCCACCAAGCCATCCGTTTGAGGATGGTACACTGAGGTACGCAACTGCGTCACCTTAAATAACTTGCACAGCTCCCTAGTTATTCGTGACATGAATGGGGTACCCTGGTCTGTAAGGACTTCTTTCGGGACGCCAACCCGACTGAACACCATAAACAGCTCTTTGGCAATGTTTTTAGCAGACGCAGTGCGTAAGGGAACGGCCTCGGGGTAACGGGTAGCGTAATCCATGATCACGAGGATATGTTGATGACCGCGGGCAGATTTGGGGAGTGGACCCACAAGGTCCATGGCAATCCTCTCAAAGGGCACTTCAATAATGGGCAAGGGCACTAACGGACTTCGGAAGTGGGGTTGGGGGGCTGACATCTGACACATAGGACAGGATTGACAATAATTCTCGATATTTTTCCATATCCCAGGCCAGTAAAACCTGCGCAACACCCTTTCAGTGGTTTTCTCAACCCCTAAATGGCCTCCTAGCAAGTGCCCATGGGCAAGTTCCAATACCACCCATCTGTATAGCTTAGGGACTACCAACTGTTCAACCACTTCATCATTAGTTTTACATACACGATACAGTAAATCCTCATTGCTGCAGAAATATGGAAAACAGGGCCTGTCCCCTGGTTCGACAGGTACCTCATTAATCACCATTACATTTTCCCAGGCCCTGGCAAGGGTAGGGTCTTTTCTCTGCTCCGTACCAAAATTTTCCTTGTGCACATTAAGATCGGTAAACTCTAACGTAGGCTCAGATTCAGCAGACGGCTGTCCAGCTCTACTGGTTGTCGGGACTTCTTCAGGCTCCCCCAGCTCTCCTGCCATAACTGAGAAAGGATCACCCGGAGAGCCCTGAGAGGAGTCCCCTGAACTCACAAGGTCAGTAATGCCCATGAGTTCTGGCTCTGCGACTGAGTTAGGTACTGCGACTGGGTCGGGACAATCCCACAGTTCTTAAAACTTAGGGAAGTCCCTACCAATGATAGCCTCATGCACCAAGTGGGGCACCAGTCCAACCGAATGGGTCACCGTACCTAAGCCAGTTTTAAACTGAACAGTGGCTATTGGATACTAGCGGGTATCCCCATGTACACAGATCACAGCAACTTTTTTTGCATGAAAATTCACAGTTTCAACCATCTCAGCTGTAACCAAAGTAACTAGACTTCCCGAGTCCAGCAAGGCCGTAATAGGCTTATTATTAACAGTCATTTGACACATGTGTTTTCCCACATTTGGCACTGCAGCGCATGAAACAGCAGCAAACATAGACTGCCTTCTAAAAGATAGATCACACTGCATTGGTTCATCTGTTAATGGACAGTTTGCTGCAACATGTCCCAGTTCTTGGCAACGAAAACACCTGATGCTTCCCCAATTTGGTTTGCTGACAGGCAGTGGCTTCCCTTGCTTGGGCCGCCAAACTTCAGTCCTGGCACCAAAAATCCTCCCCCCTATTTCCTTGCCATGCTTACCACCCACTTCCCCTGGAACAGTCTTACCGGTTGCCTGGGGAGACCGTGGTTTTGGGTGGAAAGTCCGTGCGGCTGTAGGGGTGGTGACCAGGTTCTCTGCAGCAAAGTACCTCTCAACGAGCTCCACCAGGTTGTCTGCTGACTTGGGGTCTCCTTGACTCACCCACTTCTGCAGGGGAATTGGTAGTGACCTCAGGAATTGGTCCATGACCACACGCTCCACTATTTGTGGTGCAGACAGGGACTCCGGCTGTAGCCATTTCCGCACCAGGTGGATCAGATCAAACATCTGCGATCTTGGGGGCCTCTTTTCTTGAAAGAACCAGCTGTGGACCCGCTGAGCTTGAACAGCCAAGGTAACACCAAGTCGTGCCAGGATTTCCCGCTTGACCTTCTCATAATCTCCCGCTTCTGCTGACTCCAGATCATAGTAGGCCTTCTGTGCTTCTCCAGAAAGTAAGGGGGCGATCAGTCCTGCCCACTGGGTTTGGGGCCAACCTTCCCTCTCAGCGGTCCGTTCAAATGTTAGTAGGAAGGCCTCTGGATCATCATCTGCCGTCATCTTTGAAAGAAAGCGACCCACATGGATGGCTGAGGACTTGTCTCCAATATCCTTCATTATCGCAGGTGACCCCTGTGCTAGCGTCTCCATAACCTCAGTAAGGGTTTTCCTATCCGCTTTTGCAGCAGTGGCAAGCTGTTCAAACAGCCTCTGCGATTGCTCCTGTACAGCACCAATCTGTTGGAACAGCTCCTGTGCGATAGCATTGGCTTGCCGCAATTCAGCGTTAGTTTGCTGTTGTGTAGCATTTGCTTGCTGCTGTGCAGCGTTTGCTAACACCATTTGTTTGAGGATATCCTCCATGTTGTCACTTTAGGTACTGGCCTTTTAAGTAGTAACTTACTACAGCTGGTCGCAGCCTCCACCATATGTAACCTGGGGGACAGGTAGTAGGTACAAAAGCTCCCTGGGATGAGCAGGCACAGATACCAAGTCCATTGGATCAGTGAAAACACAGTGTTATTTATTGGTGCTATATACAAAGTCAATGACAGGTGCTGTACAGTGTGCAGAAAACAAACAGAAGAAAAAATAGCTAAACAAAAGCCTAGCCGTGTCTCGGCTCTAACTACACAGTATTTACAGGCCCTCACTACCAGGCTGGACAAGCCTAGCGCTTGTCAGCTTCCACATCCAACAGAGTAACAAGTTTTACAAACCTTCTTGCTCTCACAGACCAATGCTGTCTGTGTTTCCCAGGCTGAGCAAAGGCTGTCTGCTCAGGTGAGCTTTTAATTAAGCTGGTGGAGAGAACCAACACCTGAAGTGGATCCTGGCTCAGAGATCCCTGAATGTATATGAGAGGAGCCTGGGAGATGTATAAACCCCGAACAGGACTTTCCCAAGCTCTCTCTGGGACGCTCGGCCACAATATATATATATATATATATATATATATATATATATATATGTGTGTAAGAATTATAAAATTACATATAGAAAATGCATAAATAATGTCAAAGCAAACTAATAAAATTAGTTCAATACTAGACATACCTATAAGAATGCTTGCATATAGAAACATCACATATAAAAACATTTTAGAACCTTCCGGGTGTATATAAACTAAAAGCACCTCTAGATAATAAATCATGTGTGATGTATGTAGAACAGGAATTTATATATAAAAAGACCTATATGGCCAAAGAACCCCATAGAAGGTATAAACAATAGTTAAAATTAAAATTAAAATTAAACTTAAAAGATGTCATCATGGCAATATAAACCAGAGAAATACGGATGCTACAGATGAAGCAAGGGGCTATTAGGAAAAAGGGAGGGGAGGCGACCCAAATGACCCTAAACTAGGCGTGGAGTGAGGCCACATGGTGCCCCATAAAAAGAGAGGAGACAGAAGAATGAAAAAAGGGGGGTCATACTGAAATGTTAGTCGATTTTAACTAATTTTATGAATTTCGGGGTCTTCGTTTAGCCCCCCAGGGGTAAGGCTACCAAGGGTGAAGATCCAGTAGGCTTCGCGTTTGCAGAGCCTCTGGTGTCTCCTACCCCTATCCAAATCTCCTGCAATGGACTCTGTAACGGGAAGGCCCGGGGGACTCAGAATCGCTTAGGAAGTATGAAATACCCTTGCACCAGCTTCCCCAATGGCTCTTATGTGTCAATCACCCTGTGTCTCTATTAGGGGCACAGGGTGAATGAAAACCCCAATATGGTCTATGATAGCCATATTCAAGGCTGTATATACATTGTATATAGATTGGATGTATACTGTATGTGGGGGTTAAGTATCATTGCTGTGAGGAATTAAGTTGTTTTGCATTTCTATTGTTCAGTATGACTTGGGAAGGTCTGGTGTGAATAGAAGTAATTAACCCTATACTTGTGTGTATTGTAAAGGCAGACTGGGATTTACAATACAAAGGGATTTAAGATGTAAAGGGTTTAGAACCTGTTGTCGCCAGACAGACTGGCTGCCAACCCTTTGTGGGAAGATGTGTATTGGAGATCGT
The DNA here is from genome assembly GCA_029206835.1 of Rana muscosa. Taxonomy (NCBI): domain Eukaryota; kingdom Metazoa; phylum Chordata; class Amphibia; order Anura; family Ranidae; genus Rana; species Rana muscosa. The sequence continues at coordinate 825,971,419 of CM055121.1, forward strand.
ATATTCTATTGTGTTGGGATCTTTTGAAGCCTAGCAGACGTCAGGATGAGGTGTTGAGTTTTGGGATGTGTGGGTGGAGCTGGGCCCTTGTTCATGTTAAATCATGTGCCCTGAATTGTGTATAAAGTTACAATGTTTGGCATTAATAAATTGATTCCTACTACAGAAGAGACAGAGTGCGTCTCGTCTTCTTCCAGAGGGTCGGCTCCTATAGGAAAGGGTCGTTTAGCTGTGGATATCGGTAGCGAGTGGATGTGTGTCTAGGAGAGGGAACATCGTAAACGGCGTTAATCCCCTTGATATTTGGGGACCCGTTACATTGGTTGGCAGCAGCGGGATTTTCCCTCCAGTTCCTGTGACACTCCAAGCCACCACAGTGAATGACCAAGCTATGCAGCCTGCAGGAAAGTCACGCTGAAAGACTTACTTGAGAGCCGAGATTAACCAGAGGAATGGTGATGCAGGACCCCGGTCAGTTGAAGATTTGTTTCAGCAACGAGTTCGAGAGCGCTTGGCATTATATGGTGCTAACCCATCAGAGACCGCCATACAGGAAGCCATTAGAGAAATTGAGCGGCAGGATGAGCGACAACATGAGCAGAGAATGGCGGAAATACGGCAATCAGAGACAACACCTAAAAAAGCAGCACCAACTGAAAGGAGAGGAGAGATACAGATACCAGCCGACATGGAAAAGGAATTCAGAAGGAGGTTGCGAGAGATGCAGATACAGCATAGAGGACCAGTATCAGAGGAGGTCCTGCTGGGATGGTCGGATTCGATCCGCTGCGAACTCTGGAAGAAAGTGCTAGCCCTCGAGCAGCAACACCAGGGAAAAGTTCTCCTCTCCATCCATGTAAGGTACTGGTCGCAGTATGAAGTACAAATGCTGTTATTGGGGGAACAACCGAAGCAGGAGTGGACAACTGAGTTAAGCAGGCTGATCCGGGCAGAGATGCGGTTGGACGAGAGCTACAGAGCCCTCCGGTGGTATGTAGCCCAAGAGTGCCCATGGTCAACGGATGACAGCCCCACGGAAGGCTTTGACTATAATGGCCTGGGATTGTTGTATTGGAGGCTGTCTGAGGACCCTGACTTTGGGAGTGATCAGGAGTGGCGTTTGGAGGAAATAATGGAGCACAGAGAACAAAGACTGAATGTCTCGGAAGGGCACTGGACACAGGAAGATTTGGAGTTTCTGGCCGTTCAGGAATGGGAGCTGGAGATCGCCTACAAACAGCTGCTAGACTCCGCTCAGCAGCAGGGTGGGGCTCCCTTTGCCTGGGACTATCAGGAAATACCAGTTGACAACTATGAAATCCTGGCCGAAGAATCAGCAGTGGAAAATCTGAAGATTGCCCTCCCTAAAGCCGAAGTGAATGATACAGAGTTCCAGGGAGCTAACCTGGCTGAAGAATCGGCAGTGGAAAAGATGAAGATTGCCCTCCCTAAAGCCGAAGTGGATAATATGGAGTTCCAGGGAGCTAGGGCAGTTGGCTCATCTCCCCAGCCACAGATTACAGAAGGTATGGACTTAATGGACTGTGCAGAGGATGTTATGAATTATGCATCGCCCGCTCAAGTACTGGCAGCAGGACAAAGTACTGCAGACCCCTGCTCTACACCCATGGCAGTGTTGGAGGCCCGAATTGAGAAGGTGATGGTTCCTCTTTCTGAGTGGATTTTAGAGATGCAGGGAGGAGAAGCAGGCAATCTCCCCCCCCCCCAACAGTTAACCAGAGCAGATGGTGTGGAGTCCCCAGCAGAAGTGCTGGCAACAGGGCAGAGTGATACCCACCTCTGCCCAGCACCGGAAACCACTGTGGAGTTTCAGGGAGCCGGGGCAGTTGGCCCCTCTCCCCAGCAACAAGCTGAGGCAGTAAAGCTTTTACTCCCAGCTGAATCACTGGCAGCAGGGCAGAATGCTACTGGCCGCTGCACACAACTGCCACTTGAGCGGATATCGGTGGATGGGACTGCGGTCTCCACTCACAGCAACCCAGCAGAAGAGCTGGCAACAGAGCCGAGCGCCACGGGCCTTGGCTCCCAACTAACAGAAGAGGGAGTTCCTGTGGTACTGGATGGGACTTCAGTCCTCACTGACACAACCCCAGAAAATGGTGTGACACTGAGACAGGAGGATGTCAGCCTTGCTTTGCAAGCACTGGGAGATTTTCACCTACCACAAGTGGATGGGACTTCAGTCTCCACTTGTATACCACAGGGATGCCGGGCAGTCGACCCAGATCCCCAACAGCATGACGGACTGAGCCCAGTCACCCTGTCTTCTCTCCAGCGGCAGAAAGGACTCCAGGGAGAAGGGCCAGTCCAGGCCTCTCCCCAGCGGCGGGTGTGTTCTCTGAGAGAGGCAGAGGTTGGCTGGGTAAGCGATTCTCTGTTTGGAGAAATTTATTTGGGGTACTGTGTGGATACCGGCATTAGAAGAAGGGACCTATGGACTAACTTCGGAGTCAACCCGTCTGGGGTTCCCCCCTCTGTTAGTCTCCTGCCGAAAGGGGAGAGATGTAACGGGAAGGCCCGGGGGACTCAGAATCGCTTAGGAAGTATGAAATACCCTTGCACCAGCTTCCCCAATGGCTCTTATGTGTCAATCACCCTGTGTCTCTATTAGGGGCACAGGGTGAATGAAAACCCCAATATGGTCTATGATAGCCATATTCAAGGCTGTATATACATTGTATATAGATTGGATGTATACTGTATGTGGGGGTTAAGTATCATTGCTGTGAGGAATTAAGTTGTTTTGCATTTCTATTGTTCAGTATGACTTGGGAAGGTCTGGTGTGAATAGAAGTAATTAACCCTATACTTGTGTGTATTGTAAAGGCAGACTGGGATTTACAATACAAAGGGATTTAACCACTTAACAACCACCTGCCGACAAATAACGTCGACAAGGTGGTTGCTTAACTCTGGGAGGACGTTATATAACGTCCTCCCAGAATCGCGCTCCCGCGCGCCCCCTGGGGCGCGCACACGGGAAACTCCGTGACCGCCGGGTCCAGAGGACCCGGCGGATCACGAATCGCGGTAAATCGCCGCTGATAGCGGCCGTTTACCACGTGATCGCTCCGTCAAATGACGGAGCAATCACTTGTAAACAGACCGGCGTCATTTGATGACGCCAGTTCCTCCCTCCCCTCTCTGTACCGATCGGTACAGTGTGAGAGGAGAGGGGGAGGGAGCGGATGGCAGCAGCAGCACTGTGGGCTGGATCTGTGACAATTGCAGTCACAGATCCAGCCATCCATCCATCCCTGCTCAGCCATCCCTGTGCTATACCCTGCCAATACTCTGCAATACACCCTGCCAATACTCTGCAAAATACCCTGGTGCAATACTCTGCAATACCCTGGTGCAATACTCTGCAATACCCTGGTGCAATACTCTGCAATACCCTGGTGCAATACTCTGCAATACCCTGGTGCAATACTCTGCAATACCCTGCGAAATACTCTGCAATACCCTGCGAAATACTCTGCAATACCCTGCGAAATACTCTGCAATACCCTGGTGCAATACTCTGCAATACCCTGGTGCAATACTCTGCAATACCCTGGTGCAATACTCTGCAATACCCTGGTGCAATACTCTGCAATACCCTGCACAATACTCTGCAATACCCTGCACAATACTCTGCAATACCCTGCAAAATACTCTGCAATACCCTGCAAAATACTCTGCAATACCCTGCGCAATACTCTGCAAAATACTCTGCAATACCCTGCACAATACTCTGCAATACCCTGCACAATACTCTGCAATACCCTGCACAATACTCTGCAATACCCGCCACAATACTCTGCAATACCCTCCACAATACTCTGCAATACCCTCCACAATACTCTGCAATACCCTCCACAATACTCTGCAATACCCTCCACAATACCCTGTGCAATACCCTCCACAATACCCTGTGCAATACCCGTGCAATACCCTGCCATACACCGCAATACCCTGCCATACACCGCAATACCCTGCCATAGTCCGCAATACTCCGCAATGCCCTGCAATACTCCGCAATGCCCGGCAATACTCCGCAATGCCCGGCAATACTCCGCAATGCCCGGCAATACTCCGCAATGCCCGGCAATACTCTGCAATAACCACTTCCCGCCCTCCGGCCGTCATATGACGTCCTTGACTTTGTGCGGGGATATCTGAATGATGGGAGCAGCTACAGGCATCATTCAGATATTAGCTTTTTCAGCCGGCGATTCCCTACACCATAAGAACAATCATAGCGGCTGTTCCGCCGCTTGATCATTCTTACGGGAGGCGAGAGGGGATGTCCCCCCCCCCCGCCGCCCTCCGGTGCTTCTACCGACTCACCGCTACGATCAAAGCCAGGATTGTTGTTTTTTTTTTTTGTATTTTTTTCAGGCTTCCCAGCCTAGAGGTGAGATGTGGGGTCTTATTGACACCCCCCCCCCATATCTCACTGTAAAGAGGACCTGTCATGCCATATTCCTATTACAAGGGATGTTTACGTTCCTTGTAATAGGTATAAAAGTGATCAAAAAAATGTTTAGGGCGGAAAAACATGTCAAACTAAAATAAATAAAGTAAAATGAAGAATAAATTTTTTTTTTTTTTTTAAAGCGCCCCTGTCCCCGTGAGCTCGCATACAGAAGCGAACGCATACGTAAGTCCCGCCCACATATGAAAATGGTTTTCAAACCACACATGTGAGGTATCTCTGCGAACGTTAGAGCGAGAGCAATCATTTTGGCCCTAGACCTCCTCTGTAACTCAAAACATGTAACCAGCAAAAATATTTAAAGCGTCGCCTATGGGGATTTTTTAAGTAGCGAAGTTTGGCGCCATTCCACGAGTGTGTGCAATTTTTAAGGGCGACATGTTAGGTATCTATTTACTCGGCGTAACTTCATCTTTCACATTATGCAAAAACATTGGGCTAACTTTACTGTTTTTTTTTTTTTTAAGCACAAAACATTTTTTTTCCGTAAAAAACGCGTTAAAAAAATTGCTGCGCAAATATCGTGCAAGATAAAAAGTTGCAACAACCACCATTATATTCTCTAAGGTCTTTGCTAAAAAAACATATATAATATTTTGGGGTTCTATGTAATTTTCTAGCAAATAAATGATGATTTTTACATGTAGGAAAGAAATGTCAGAATTGGCCTTGGTGCTCCAGAACGCCTGAAGGTGCTCCCTGCATGTTGGGCCTCTGTATGTGGCCACGCTGTGTAAAAGTCTCACACATGTGGTATCGCCATACTCGGGAGTAATAGCAGAATGTGTTTTGGGGTGTAATTTGTGGAATGCATATGCTGTGTGTGAGAAATAACCTGCTAATATGACAATTTTGTGAAAAAAAAAAAAAGAGAAAAAAATATCTTGATTTTGCAAAGAATTGTGGGAAAAAATGACAACTTCAAAAAACTCACAATGCCTCTTTCTGAATACCTTGGAATGTCTTCTTTCCAAAAAGGGGTCATTTGGGGGGTATTTGTACTTTTCTGGCATGTTAGGGTCTCAAGAAATGAGATCGGCCGTCAGTACTTCAGGTGTGATCAATTTTCAGATATTGGCACCATAGCTTGTGGACTCTATAACTTTCACAAAGACCAAATAATATACACCAATTTGTACTTATTTTTACCAAAGATATGTAGCACTATAAATTTTGGCCAAAATTTATGAAGAAAAAATAGTAATTTGCAAAATTTTATAACAGAAACGAAAAAAAAATCATTTTTTTACAAAACTTTCAGTCTTTTTTCTCTTATAGCGCAAAAAATAAAAAACCCAACAGTGATTAAATACCACCAAAAGAAAGCTCTATTTGTGTGAAAAAAAGGACAAAAATTTCATATGGGTACAGTGTTGTATGACTGAGTAATTGTCATTCAAAATGTGAGAGCACCGAAAGCTGAAAATTGGTCTGGTTATTAAGGGGGTTTAAGTGCCCAGTGGTCAAGTGGTTAAGATGTAAAGGGTTTAGAACCTGTTGTCGCCAGACAGACTGGCTGCCAACCCTTTGTGGGAAGATGTGTATTGGAGATCGTATATTCTATTGTGTTGGGATCTTTTGAAGCCTAGCAGACGTCAGGATGAGGTGTTGAGTTTTGGGATGTGTGTTTGGAGCTGGGCCCTTGTTCATGTTAAATCATGTGCCCTGAATTGTGTATAAAGTTACAATGTTTGGCATTAATAAATTGATTCCTACTACAGAAGAGACAGAGTGCGTCTCGTCTTCTTCCAGAGGGGTCGGCTCCTATAGGAAAGGGTCGTTTAGCTGTGGATATCGGTAGCGAGTGGATGTGTGTCTAGGAGAGGGAACATCGTAAACGGCGTTAATACTCCTTGAGATTGGGGTGCCGTTACAGACTCAATTTAAAAAACCCTCATGTCAGATGGATCACCCTGATGCACTTCCTGGAAATGCCTAGGGAACGGGTATTTAACTATGGTGTTGGTAATGTCACATTTGTGTTCGCATATGCGCACTCTCATAGGGCGAGAAGTGCGACTTACATAGAGGCATCCACAAGGGCAGATGATACCATAGACAACAAATTCCGTCCCACAGTTGATGAAATGCTTCAACTGGTGGACCTTGCCATCTCTGCCAACTACTGATTTCTTTCTATGCCACATGAACCTACAGGTGCCACCATTTTTGACACTACATTTGTAGCTTCCCTTCTGATCAAAGATGGTTGACCAGGCATTGATAGTTTTACTGATAGGCTTTTCTACCCTGCTTGGAGCAACCATACTTCTCAGATCACAAGGCCTTCTAAAAACTATGTTAGGTTTATCAGGGAGGTGCTCCTTCAGCACTGGGTCGTGTTTCAGTATACGCCAATTTTTCTTCAAGATGTTTTGTATCTCGAAGGCCTTGTTAGTGTTCTGAGTGGAGAAGTGGGCTTGAGAAGGATCAGAATTGGCAGTAGAGGCTGGCCGTGGGGTGCCTTCAGATGGATTATCGTATAAGTCAGCATGTTTTTTGAAAGCTGTCTCTACAAGTATGGGGTCATAGTCTTTCTCCTGAAATTTCTTTGTGAGAAGCTCACTCTGTAATAGGTAGTCCTCCTTCCTAGTGCATGTACCTTTTAGGCGACAAAACTGTTCATAGGGGATATTTCTAATCCATCTGGGATGGTGATTACTTTTGGCGTGCAAGAAGGAATTGCCACCACTAGGCTTAAAATGGGTCCTAGAGAAGATACTTCCAGCAGAGTCACTCCTAATTTCTATGTCAAGAAAGACAAGAGCATATTTGCTAATGACATGGGTAAAATCAATACCAAAAGGGTTAGCTCTACAGTATTCAAGGAAATTATTCAATTCCAGGTCTGTTCCGTCCCAAATGATAAGAATATCATCAATATACCGGCGTGAAAGAACCAGGTTCGCCCCAAACGGATTATTATTCCAGATTGAGACATTCTCCCAAAAGCCCATAAAGAGGTTAGCGTAGCTAGGGGCGAACCTGGCTCCCATGGCCGTGCCCCTAGTTTTCAAAAAGTGCTCACCCAGGAAGGAAAAATGATTATACGTAAGGGCAAACTCGACACAGTCTAATAGGAACTTAGCCTGCAAGGGATTCAAGTTGCTTGCTGGCTTCAGACAAATAGTAATTTAATGCTCTTAGGCCATGTTTATGGTCGATAGATGTGTACAGAGAGGCCACGTCGAGCGAAAGCCATCTGTAGTTGGGCTGCCAAACGTAATGTGACAAGATTTCTAGCATGTGGCTGGAGTCTCTAACAAAAGATGGGAGACATGTCACAAAGTCTTGCAGGAAGTGATCGATATAGCATCCCAAGTCACTAGAGATGCTATCGATACCTGCAATGATGGGCCTGCCCGGGGAGTTCACCATACTCTTGTGTACTTTGGGAATATGATAGAAGTGTGGAGTGGCTCCATGTCTATTGTAGAGGAAATAGTATTATTTTTTTGTTTGGACAGCATCTAGGAGGAAACGATCAAGGAGCACCTTGAGCTCTTTAGTATACTCGATGACCGGGTCCCTTTTAAATCTGATATAGGTATCCATATCACCCAGCAATCTCATTGCCTCTGCAATGTAATCAACCCTGTTTTGAATAACGAGACTTACACCTTTGTCTGCCTTTCTTATAATGACATCCTGGTTTTGTTTTAGACTATCAACTGTCATCCCTAAACTGTCAGGATGTTTACCATGTTGATTTTTGTTGTTAGTTATACCATGATGGAATTTGGTTTTGAAGGACTCAAAGACCACATCATAAAAGGTCGAAATGAATCTGCCTTTAGCCCAATGGGGGAAAAAAGATGACTTAGGTCTAAACGAAGTGTGAGTGATGGCATTTTCCACAGGGATCACAGGTACTAACGGTGACATTACACCTTGTTGGGTCTCTATATAGAGTTCCTCTAGAATATTGAGGGCTAGATCTTCATCTACACTTGTCTCCAGGGATGAGCCGAACACCCCCCTGTTCGGTTCGCACCAGAACCTGCGAACAGACAAAATGTTCGTGTAAACTTTAGAACCCTATTAAATACAATGGACTCGAACGTTCAAAATCTAAAGTGTTAATTATAAAGGCTGATATGCAAGTTATTGTCCTAAAAAGTGTTTGGGGACCCGGGTCCTGCCCCAGGGGACATGTATCAATGCAAAAAGAAGTTTTAAAAACGGCCGTTTTTTCGGGAGCAGTGATTTTAATAATGCTTAAAATGAAAAAATAAAAGTGAAATATTCCTTTAAATTTCGTACCTGGGGGGTGTGTATGATATGCATGTAAAGTGGCGCATGTTTCCCGTGCTTAGAACTGCCCCTGCAAAAAATGTCATTTTTGAAAGAAAAAAAATGCATTTAAAACTGACTCGCGGCTATTAATGAATTGTCGGCTCCCGGCAATACATACAAAAGTCATTGATAAAAAAAAAAAAAAAAAGCGTGGGGGTTCCCCAGAATTCAATTACCAGGTCCTTCAGATCTGGCTTGGATTTTAAGGGGAACTCCACCCCAAGTTTAAAAAAAAAATGGCGTGGAGTCCCCCTAAAAATCCATACCAGACCCCTTATCCGAGCACGCAACCTGGCCGGCCGCAGGGGAAAAGGGGGGGACGAGAGAGCGGCCCCCCCTCCCTCCTGAACCGTACCAGGCCACATGCCCTCAACATGGGGAGGATGTCCCCATGTTGATGGGGACAAGGGCCTCATCCCCACAACCCTTGCCCGGTGGTTGTGGGGGTCTGCGGGCGGGGGGCTTATCGGAATCTGGAAGACCCCTTTAACAAAGGGGACCCCCAGATCCCGCCCCCCCCCCTATGTGAATTGGTAACGGGTACATTGTACCCCTACCATTTCACGAAGAAAGCGTAAAAAAATGTTTAAAAAAACACACAAACACATTGAAAAAGTCCTTTATTTAAAAAAATAAATAAATAAACATTCCAGCGGTGAAATCCAGTGTCCCGCGGCAATCCCGATGTCCAGCGCTGTCCTTCATTGGTTGTGCCTGAGCGGACCTGATGGGGAACTCCCTCTCAGTATTTTAAATGTATAGACCCGCCCCTTCTAATGTTCCCCATCAGGTCCGCTCAGCGGGCGAGATGCAGAACATGAGAAGGGGCGGGTTTATACATGTATTACCAAAGTGAGAGCAGTTCCCCATCAGGTCCGCCCCCTCGGTATGTCGGACCCGCCTACGTCATTGGCTTGAGCGGGGAACTTCCTTCACTATGTAAATTTAAATTACACAGTGAAGGAAGTTCCCCGCTCAAGCCAATGACGTAGGCGGGTCCGACATACCGAGGAGGCGGACCTGATGGGGAACTGCTCTCACTTTGGTAATACATGTATAGACCCGCCCCTTCTCATGTTCCGCATCTGGTCCGCTGAGCGGACCTGATGGGGAACTTTAGAAGGGGCGGGTCTATACATTTAAAATACTGAGAGGGAGTTCCCCATCAGGTCCGCTCAGGCACAACCAATGACGGACAGCGCTGGACATCGGGATCGCCGCGGGACACTGGATTTCACCGCTGGAATGTTTTTTTTTTTTTTTTTTTAATAAAGGACTTTTTCAAGGTGTTTGTGTGTTTTTTTAAACATTTTTTTACGCTTTCTTCGTGAAATGGTAGGGGTACAATGTACCCCTTACCAATTCACATAGGGGGGGCCGGGATCTGGGGGTCCTCTTTGTTAAAGGGGTCTTCCAGATTCCGATAAGCCCCCCGCCCGCAGACCCCCACAACCACCGGGCAAGGGTTGTGGGGATGAGGCCCTTGTCCCCATCAACATGGGGACATCCTCCCCATGTTGAGGGCATGTGGCTTGGTACGGTTCAGGAGGGAGGGGGGGCCGCTTTCTCGTCCCCCCCTTTTCCCCTGCGGCCGGCCAGGTTGCGTGCTCGGATAAGGGGTCTGGTATGGATTTTTAGGGGGACTCCAGGCAATTTTTTTTTAAATTTGGGGTGGAGTTCCCCTTAAAATCCATGCCAGATCTGAAGGGCCTGGAATGGATATTTGGGGGAACCCCACGTCAATTTTTTTTTAAATTTGCGGCGGGGTTCCCCTTAATATCCATTCCAGACCTGAAGGGCCTGGTAATTGAATTCTGGGGAACCCCCACGCTTTTTTTTTTTTTTATCAATGACTTTTGTATGTATTGCCGGGAGCCGACAATTCATTAATAGCCGCGAGTCAGTTTTAAATGCATTTTTTTCTTTCAAAAATGACATTTTTTGCAGGGACAGTTCTAAGCACGGGAAACATGCGCCACTTTACATGCACATCATACACACCCCCCAGGTACGAAATTTAAAGGAATATTTCACTTTTATTTTTTCATTTTAAGCATTATTAAAATCACTGCTCCCGAAAAAACAGCCGTTTTTAAAACTTCTTTTTGCATTGATACATGTCCCCTGGGGCAGGACCCGGGTCCCCAAACACTTTTTAGGACAATAACTTGCATATTAGCCTTTATAATTAGCACTTTAGATTTCTCCCATAGATTTTTCGAATTTGCCGCGAACACCCCAATTTGTTCGCTGTTCGGCGAACGGGCGAACAGGCAATGTTCGAGTCGAACATGAGTTTGACTCGAACTCGAAGCTCATCCCTACTTGTCTCTAAGGAAGCTAGAGGTGCTGGCTCGACTCCACTAGTGATTAAGGTGTCCTTGCCATTATCTTTTAAGATATAATACCGCTGGATGGTGAGCTTCCTTATATATTTATTGAGATCTATAAATAGTTCAAATAAATTAGGTACACTAGGTGGAGCATAATTGAAACCTTTTCTTAAAAGATCAAGCTCAGTGTCGGTAAACACGGAGCTAGATAGATTGTAGATCTTAATAGTAGATTTGGTTTTGTCTACACCCTGCCCCTTTTGATATCTCTTTCCTCCTCTCTTTCCTCATCTGGTTCTTCTCCTCTTTTCCTTGTCTTTTTCAGTGACGGAGTGATCAACAGAGGGTTTGCCTTCAGACTCTCCGTTGCAACTTCCTCTGCTGGTGCAACTTCCGTCCCTAAAAAAATTATGGGAGGTGTAATGTTGGCTATACTATCACTGTTGAGATCGGTGCCAAGGTTCTCAAGGATGGTGAAGGGATTGTGGGTCTGAAATCTACCAGCAGACTCAAGGTCAAGTTGAATGTCTATAGAACTGAGGATATTGGGCGTCTCTAAACTTGAGGGGGCTGGTTGGGATGAGTGGGTGGCCGGTCGACCTCTAGCAGGTGACTGATGCTGGTGTTTATATTTATTCTGTCCGCCCTTATATTTCCCTTTAGATCTAAACTGATTATTTTTCGATCTGCTAAATTTATGATTAGGGTGGTGGTAACTTAGACCATCTGCCCGAGGGTTAAGATGATTCTGAGATGGGCAAGGGGCTTTGGATAAAGCTATGAGGCGTGAGGACACATTGGTGGCAAGTTGGCTGTTGGGGTCAGTTTTAGGTATAGAGTTTGTGCCACCTTTACGGGCTAACTTTGTTTTTTTCCAATTGAATTCCTGATTATTCAGGTAATCCAACCCATCCCGTTCAAACTTCCCCGATTTTTTACTGATGAGGTCTGTTTCGTACTTCATCATTTGTTCATTTATTTTGACATCCCAACTTTCAAATGATGTGACATCAGAGAGTTGAGATAGTTCATCTTGCAAGGAGCCAATGTCAGCACGAATTTTAATAAGATTACGCTCCCTTTGGGCAATAATATATTGTAGCCATAATTGGTTACACTCGTGCAGGCATGCGATCCATTTATCATTAAGGTCCTCATCAAGAAATGTATACAATTTAGTAATCCTTAAACCTCTAGGAATCCTTTTAAATTCCAAATATTTATGTAGCAACAGATAGCAGGCTTAATGACTGATGACATATGTTATTTGTCCAACGATTTTCTAGGTCTAGGCCCACCGTGCATGGTGTCTGTGGTGTCACCTGCGTCCTGCTTTAGCCTCTATAGCTTTGGTCCACCCAAAGATGGCGGTCGTCCAGCTCAACCTGAGTGTCAACATCGGGTGACGGCGGGCGCATAGCCAATGACGCAAGACCTGTACTTCCGGTAGTGTGGAGCGCAGATGAGCCGACTTGCGTTCCACGCGCGGCTCTCATACAACCATACACCGCAAAGCCAATGATGCAGGACCCGTACTTACGGTAGCGTGGAGCGCAGATGAGCCTGCTTGCGCTCCACGCGTGGCCTGCTTATGACAATATACCACCATCACTATCGTCACAGATGCAGCTCATATGGGAGGGTCGCTGTTGGCGGCGGACATCATTTAGCAAGTAAGTGGCACCATCTTTCTGCCAGTAGGTCTGTGTATCCAGTGGGACACATGGAGTTCCACTAATATAGTTGTATCAGCGCCTCCTCTGGAGACAATGTCACTGCTAGTCTACTTTAATGACTCATATGTGTTGTCCCAGCTAGTGATCTACTATGGCTGTTTGCTTTTTGTTGCCAATTGGGTCCGTCATCTGGCCCTACCCAGTGGGTGTCATCTATTGCCCTTGCAAGACCACCCACCAAAGTGGGAGGCATCATCACTGCCCCAGGGTGGTCCTCCCTTGCCTGATTGGCAGTCACATGTATGTGTGCCTACTTAAAGGGTTGGTATGAGGGTGATTTACTGCTTGGCTCTGATGAAGAAGCTTTGCGCTTCGAAACACGTTAGCGGGCAGTGACTCCTATCAACGTCTCTCATGATCAGTTGGAGTGCGTTTTGGGTCCAACATGCTGCAGCCATCTATGGAACCACTTGTTCATTGCAAACCTTTTTACTACTTTTGTGAGTAGCCTTTTACATTGCTTTTAAATAAATTTATCCTAACGATAATACACTAGGCTGGTGCGCCCTTGTTCTTTTTCTTTTTGTTTGTTACCAGGATACCCCTATCCATGAAGGGCAGCAAAAGCCAGTGCCATCGTTACAAACTATTGATTGCTTGACGATCAACTCGTGCGCAGGAGTGTTTGTTTTTCTGTTATCAAAAGTACGCGGTTGTGGACAAAATTGGATAATCCGGGGTCCTCTGCTACAGGACGTAACGCCCGAACTTCCAGCCAAACAGTCAAGAACCTTTAAGCCGACCCGGCAGACTGTAAGGTGAACTTTAACTGTGGTGCATCCTCCAATAGAATTACCAGGCCCTCCTCAGGACACCAGCCTTCCGCTCTGTCTTTTCCAGGATAGGTCCTACCCTGGTTTCCTCCATTGAGTGGCTTCCTCCCGCAGGACAGACAGCAAGGATCACCTTCAAAGTCTAGTCCCAGTCAGCATAACTGGGCCTACTTGGTAGAGCTGCAGCCTCGGGCCAACATGGTCCAGAGGCCAGGAACACACACACACTCCTCGCGCCAGGAGGGCCGCGAGGGGTAAAAGGGACCCCACAAAATGGCATCTGCCCCTTAAGTACCCTTCCCCAGCATGCTCAGTGGGTAGACCACGCCCACTGAACTGTTTCCGGGGGAAGGTACCCAATGCACTCTGGTCTGTCAGTCTTCCACATTGGCCTGAGGTGGTAACGCCACCTACAGGCAAACAGTGGGAAGTCTGCCCAACACAGCCATAGCCGGAGCAGAGGCTAATTTGGCATAATTATATACAGAGTCTGAGCCAACTACCAGCTCAGACACCCACTAGATTTGACATAGCGCTCAGTCATTGGGAGCAGGGCGCTACATGTATGTATATATATAGATATATATATCTATATACTGTATATAAATCATCAATGATTGCTGCACCTCTTGTCTAAGAGCATTAAAAACACTTTTTATATCAGTAAACCTTGTTTCTTTTAACCACACGGGATGCCTTTGTGTTGATAAAGTGATTAAAACATTTTTCATTCCCCTAATATTTCCATGCAAATCAGGCAAACATCATTTATGTCATTGAGTGATTCTCTACATACACATCTTTAGGCATGTGAAAAAATCTACTAAACGTTATCAGGACTTAAATTGTGCAGGCTTATAAAAGATTTACATTTGACCTAGGGTTGCCACCTGTCCGAGATTCACCCGGACAGTCCGGTTTTTACATCCTCTGCCCGGGTTTCTGACTGCCTGTCACCTGGACACAAGCCACCAGGGCACCCTCAAAAATTCTTATAACTATATTTACATATGTGTAACTGTCTTGATGCAGTGCCAATCCTGACCTCCCTTGGGCCCTAAGCAAAATTCTGCTAAGGGGCCCTCTACAGTGGCAAAAAATGGGTGTGGTTTACGTGGAATAGTGGGCGTGGCTTGCATGGGCGTGGCTCGAAGGGGTGTGGTTAGAGTCTGAGATTAATGAGGGATGGAGGGAGAAAGAGAGAAAGAAAGAGGGCGAGAAAGAAAGAAAGAGTGAAAGGAAGAAAGAGGGGTGGAGGGACAGCAGGCCCAGATCCTACACCACAATAGAAATATGTGTATTCCAGAAAGTTAAACAAATCAGCAGATAAAGATACTCCAAACACCTGGTGTTAGCGCTTCAATCATCCCGGCACCATGGTTGTTATGGTGTCAGGATGACTGAAGCGCATTATTTCTATTATTACATTGTAATATAGAATGAAATTATTCAACTCACCATAATGCAGAATCAGTGGAAGCCCTGAGTCCCTCCTTACACCAGGCATTCCCAGCGGAGTCCCCCCTTACACCAGGCATTCCCAGTAGAGTTCCTCCTTATATCAGGCATTCCCAGTAGAGTCCCTCCTTATATCAGGCATTCCCAGTAGAGTCCCTCCTTACACCAGGCATTCCCAGTAGAGTCCCTCCTTACACCAGGCATTCCCAGCGGAGTCTCCCCTTACACCAGGCATTCCAAGCGGAGTCCCTGCTTACACCAGGCATTCCCAGCGGAGTCCCTCCTTACACCAGGCATTCCCAGCGGAGTCCCCCCTTACACCAGGCATTCCCAACGGAGTCCCCCCTTGCATCAGGCCTTCCCAGAGGAGTCCCCCCTTACATCAGGCCTTCCCAGCGGAGTCCCCCCTTACATCAGGCCTTCCCAGCGGAGTCCCCCCTTACATCAGGCCTTACCAGTGGAGTCCCTCCTTACACTAGGCCTTCCCAGCGGAGTCCCCCCTTACATCAGGCCTTCCCAGCGGAGTCCCCCCTTACACTAGGCCTTCCCAGCGGAGTCCCCCCTTACATCAGGCCTTCCCAGCGGAGTCCCCCCTTACATCAGGCCTTCCCAGCGGAGTCCCCCCTTACATCAGGCCTTCCCAGCGGAGTCCCCCCTTACACCAGGCCTTCCCAGCGGAGTCGCCCTTACACCAGGCCTTCCCAGCGGAGGCCCCTCTTACACCAGGCATTCCCAGCGGAGGCCCCCCTTACACCAGGCATTCCCAGCGGAGTCCCTCCTTACACCAGGCATTCCCAGCGGAGTCCCCCTTACACCAGGCATTCCCAGCGGGTCCCCCTTACACCAGGCATTCCCAGCGGAGTCCCCCTTACACCAGGCATTCCCAGCGGAGTCCCCCCTTACACCAGACATTCCCAGCGGAGTCCCCCCTTACACCAGGCCTTCCCAGCGGAGTCCCCCCTTACACCAGGCCTTCCCAGCGGAGTCCCCCTTACACCAGGCATTCCCAGCGGAGTCCCCCCTTACACCAGACATTCCCAGCGGAGTCCCCCCTTACACCAGGCCTTCCCAGCAGAGTCCCCCCTTACACCAGGCCTTCCCAGCGGAGTCCCCCCTTACACTAGACCTTCCCAGCGGAGTCCCCCCTTACACCAGGCCTTCCCAGCGGAGACCCCCTTAAACCAGGACTTCCCAGCGGAGTCCCCCCTTACATCAGGCCTTCCCAGCGGAGTCCCCCCTTACACCAGGCCTTCCCAGCGGAGTCCCCCCTTACACCAGGCCTTCCCAGCGGAGTCCCCCTACACCAGGCCTTCCCAGCGGAGGCCCCCCTTACACCAGGCCTTCCCAGCGGAGGCCCCCCTTACACCAGGCCTTCCCAGCGGAGTCCCCCCTTACACCAGGCCTTCCCAGCGGAGTCCCCCTACACCAGGCCTTCCCAGCGGAGGCCCCCCTTACACCAGGCCTTCCCAGCGGAGGCCCCCCTTACACCAGGCATTCCCAGCGGAGGCCCCCCTTACACCAGGCATTCCTAGCGGAGGCTCCCCTTACATCAGGTGTGATGCCCCAGCACCAGAGACTCTTTCCGCCGCCATTACGCAGAGTGGACAGTGGAGGAGCCGGCCGGGTGGCTGCCAATAGGAATTAAGCTGCGGCGCCGCCCACCCCCGCCCCTTCCCACATCATTTCACTCACAGACAGACATCAGCGGGACGGGCGGTGCCGCAGCTCAATTCCTATTGGCAGCCACCTTGTCTCCGCCTGGCCCGCGGACCTCTAGCGGTGGCGGTGAAGATTCAGGGGCCCCTAGTAATTACCCGGGGCCCTACGCAGCTTGCGTAGCAAGCGTATAGGGCGGATCGGCCCTGTCTTGATGGAAACAGCCCTAATTACAAGGAACTTGTTTCTCTCTGTGGAGGGATACAGAACCTCCTGGCCGCATTTTCCGATGCTCTGCTTCTAGTCCCGGCTACTGGAGCCCTCTCAGGACTGTTCACAGATGATGTATTGGAGAGAGCTGTGTGTGTGGGGGTGGGAAGAGGAAGGAGCTGCACAGAGTGTGAGGGGAGAGCAGGACAGAAAGGGGAGGAAAGAAGCTGGCTGCCCACCATTACCAGACTAACTATGCAAGTACAGTATTAATCTCACAGTATGTTGTGTCAAGTGTATTTATGCATGTTTGTGTGTATCTGAGTGCATGTATGTATCTCAGTGTGTGTGTGTATATATGTGTGTGTGTGTATGTATATAATTGAGCACATGTATAGTATAATCTGAGTATGTGTATGCATGTTTCTTAGTATATATATATCTTAGTGTTTCTTTACAGCATGTGTATATGCATGTATCTGAGTATATATATATATGTGTGCATGTACTGTATGTAATTGAGCATATGTATATTATCTGAGTGTGTATGTATATATCTGAGTGTGTATGTATATATCTCAGTATCTGTATGCATGTTATTAACTGAACATATTTCTATATCGGAGTATGTAATTTACTATATATACAATATATATAGAATAGTGTGTTAATTGTTTTTAGGTTCATGTATATATGGGAAGGATAGTTAATTAACCGCTTGCCGCCTGCCGCAAGCAGATATACATCTGCAGCATGGAACGGGCAGGCAAAAGGACGTATATATACGTCACCTTTGAGAAGTGGCATTGTGGACACGCGCGCCCGCCGTGAGCTCCGTGACTTCGATCGCGGGTCCCCCGGACTCGATGTCAGCGGGCATACCCGCGATCGTGTCACGGTGAGGAAGAAGGGGGAAATGCTGATGTAAACAAGCATTTCCCCAGTCTTCCTAGTCACAGGACACTGATCACAGCTCACTGTAATCGGAAGCGGTGATCACTGTCACACACAGCCCATCCCCCCTACAGTTAGAAGCACTCCCTAGGGCACACTTAACCCCTTCACTGCCAGTGTCATTTTCACAGTAATCAGTGCATTTTTATAGCTCTGATCGCTGTATAAATGACAATGGTCCCAAAAATGTGTCAAAAGTGTCTGATGTGCCCGCCATAAAGTCGTAGTCACGATAAAAATCGCAAATCACCGCCATTACTAGTAAAAATAATAATAATAACAATGCCATAATTCTATCCCCTATTTTGTAGACGCTATAACTTTTGTGCAAACCAATCAATAAACGCTTATTGCAACTTTTTTACCAAAAATATGTAGAAGAATACGTATCGGCCTAAATTGAGGAAAAAATATGTTTTTTTATATATTTTTTGGGGATATTTATTATAGCAAAATGTAAAAAATATTGCATTTTTTTCTAAATTGTCGCTCTATTTTTCTTTATAGCGCAAAAAATAAAAACTGCATCAAATACCACCAAAGGAAAGCTCTATTTGTGGGAAAAAAATAACGTCAATTTTGTTTGGGAGCCAAGTCCGTGCAATTGTCAGTTAAAGCGACGCAGTGCCGAATCGCAAAAAGTGGCCTAGTCTTTGGTCAGCAAAATGATCCGGGGCTTAAGTGGTTAAAAAAAATTAAATGCCCAATTTTTTCCAGGTAAAAAATGTGCAAATATTTTTTTCCCTAAGAAATCTGTAAATAAATGACACAGCCTTGTGGGCGCACACTGTCAGGGTGGTGGGTATTGGGGGAGAGGGGGTGGATGCTGAACATGTTACATGTTATGCCCTAAATACGGGTGTAACATGTAACTTGTTCAGAAGGGTGAACTTAGCCATTCATTTTAGTGGCCAAGGGGTAGTAAAACCAGTGCTAGGGGAAGAGGGCTGTGCTGGGAGATAAAATTTGGTGGGGGAAAGATTTGTGCTAGGAGGAGGAATTTAGGCTTAGAGGAAGGATTGGATGGAGAGGATGTGTGCTGGGGAGGTGGCATTTGTAGGGGAAAGGCTTGTGCTAGGAGGGGGATTTTGAGGGGAAGGATTTGTCCTAAGGTTGATTTTGGGGCGGTGGGAAAATATTTGTCCTAGGAGGGGGAACTGTGAGGTAGAATGTGGGGGAGCTACAGCTGCTGATTAGCATTTTCTGACAGTGTCTAGTGCTGCTGTCAGAATCCAATAGGGAGATTCCTCCATCTACAGTACTTCATTTGCTTGGATCAAGTTAATTTTTTTTTCGTTCAGCCCACTGGCTGAATGAAAAGTAACTGTGTATGGCCAGCTTAAGAGACTCCTGAACTATTCACACTATTGTACATTACATACTTCTGACCAAAGTGATCATTGTCTCCACAGTTGCTGGTTGCTAATCAGTCCCTGGCTATTTTGATGACGGTCTTTTCATTTTTTTTTAATAATAGTGTTGATGGTTATGCATATCTGTGAGACTATTTCTTGTGGCACAGCAATCAAAGCCTATTTTATGAGTTCACAAAGGTTTGATTTATTAAACCATACTCCTTTAAGCCTATTCACTATTCTCTGCAATTTGGCCAGCACCCAGTGTTCGCCGTGACGCGCTGTGCATGCCACATTACTGCTCAATTTTGGGTGCCCCAGGTCTTGTATAGTTCTAGCAACACCCCTGTATTATACCCAGGCCATCCACAATGACCACCAACCCCATAAGGTAAGCAATACTCCACTCCTGGGCTGATTTAACCTAACATTTAAACAGACTGTTTTTAGAAGCACTGTCCATCTCACTCCCCCCTGTCCACTCCCACTCCAATGTCTTTAACAATCCTATTGCCTATGTCTATAGTGTATACTAAAAAAAAATGCTGTGTGCCAGTAAAGTGTTCGGGTTTGGCTTGAAGAAAAGGTGGCAACCCTAATTTGACCCCTTAAGCTAAGGCTCCACAAAATGCTGAAATTGAACTACTTGTAGGCAGTCACCTCATGTGCATCACACTTAAATCAATGTATTGCTAATGAGATGATTGCCAAGAGATTTCATTGCTAGTGTAGCCCTAGCCTTAGCTTTGTTTACTTTGAGTGAACCTGACACGTTAGCTTGGGTTTCCAAAATCAGAGGTCACTGGAAGTCTGACAAGTGCTGCTCCTTCAAGTGCTTGCAGAGCACTGAAAATTAAAGAAATGTAAAAAAAATTTTTTTTTCTTTCTTGGGTATTGGGAGACAATATACATGTTTTACTCAGTGAATCTCGAATATCATCAATCTCATTTTAGCTTACAAAATTTCTCTATGTAGCGGTACCCTCAGCTTAAGAGGGCTGCTTGTTTGTTTGGGCCCTGTAATGCACTGCTACCAACCCCTGGCAATCGGCTCTGACTTCTCTTTGACACAGTTAGGAAAGGGGAGGATGGTTTAATTGTATTATCTCTATACACTATTATACAGTACAACCCCCTTTGTATACCAGCACAGTAATTGACACTCACCACCAAATTACTTAACTATAACTCTTTACTGAAGGTAGAAAGATAACAGAGTAATTTGTATACAATATTCTATGCAGATCCCTGCAATATAGGTGTGCACCTTAAAAGGGTATGACAGTCAATAATGCAATAACATATCAACCCCGCTGCTGCAATCCTCCCTCGTGAGCATAAAATGGCGCCCAGCAATGTCCTATACTACCCAGTCAGGCCTGACTATAACTTAGGGTATAGTTTGCTGGAGAATCTTCGCTAGCAACTGTCGGTGGTGCACATGGAGAAACCAATTTGTAATCCAGTAAAAGGGGATAACAGATATTCGCCAACCAGGCAAAGCTGGAGAGACTGACAAACTCAGTTCAGCACAAACAGTCTCTCCAGAGTATAACTGTGTTCAATAATGGGCCTGGGCAAAGTTAATAGGCACAAAGTTATTGATATATGGTTCTGAGCTGGCGCTCTCTCACCCAGACTGGACCGATTCCCGTCCGGTTCCTCTGCTACTGTGAGTGACATCACAGTGCCCACAATGCATCAAGTCCCCGGTCCTTCAGAAGATGATGGCACCTCAGGGGGATCGGATGCCTCACAGACTCCCCAGCGAAACGGAAGGCTCTCTGGAACAAAAACGCGAGGCCCAAGCTTCAGGCCTAGCGCGCGCAGCAGGTGAGTGCAGGGGATCCTCTTGCAAGGAGGGCGGCGTTCTGAGAGAGCGAGCGGGCCCCGCCTCTCCCCTTTTAAAGTCCACCCCAGCAGTCCCTGCATGGGGAATGGCACCCTGGGTGCCACAAAGCGTGCTGGGAAATGTAGTCTTGCGGGTAAAACGATACTCCGCTACACACTCCCCCCACTTGAAATCTTTGGTCCCTCAAAGACAACATCAACAGTAGGAAAACACAAACTCATTAAGGGCAGCTAGAGAGGTCGGCAGAGGAAACTCCCACCAGAACGGGGAAAGGAGTTTGTCCTGCCCACTGGTTACATCAAAGGGGCTGACCTGTCTAACTGTGCCAGAGAGTGAGCTGGGGTTGCCTTCCACCAAATGCACAGCAGAAGGATCAGGTATTGGCAATGTCCTACGAGCAGTGATTACTGTATCCTCAGAACTTTTCCCCATCTGGGTATAGGTTAACTTCCGAGGAGGACGAATGATTCTCTTGGCTCTTTGTTCTCTTGGGGTGGCCATTTCTCCCCTCACTGTATCTTCTTCTAAAGTGGGTGTACTGGGCTCCAAAGCTTCTGGTACATCCAGATCAGACGTAGGAAGATGTAGGGAGTAATCTTGATGCTCAGCGGAAGGTGACCATGTGGCATCTTCCCATTCTTCAACCAGAGGCCTAGACGGAACAAACTCAGTGGCTTCCATATTCAGTGTACTATCCACAGTACCTTCAGAGGATGGAAGATCTATAGATGGGGGTTCTGGGGTCTGAGGAGGCCACAACCATCCAAGCTCTTCTTCTTCCAAACTCTGATTCAAGACATCTATTTCTCCAGTCTGAGAGACCTAAGACCGAGTGTATGGCCTAGGTGTCTCCAAGCTTGAGGACGGTCCAGGGGAATCTTCCACAGGTGGTATCCGAACCGCTTCTGAAAGTGGGAGTAAATGGTTTCTGTGCCATGTCTTCAGTGGCCCTATCTTCCCTTCTGGTTTTAGCTGATACACCGGCAGATCTGGTAACTTCTTACAGATCACATATGGGTCAGGTCTCCATCTGTCTGCTAACTTATGCTTCCCTGGAACTCCTAGGTTGCGCAGCAGAACTTGGTCTCCTGGCTGGAGGCCCTGGATTCGAACCTTGAGGTCAAAGTTCCTCTTGTTCCGGGCTCCTCTTTGTTCTGAGGCCACTTGAGCCTGTTCAAAAGCCAGCTTCAAACTCTTCCTCAGTCTGTCTACATAGCCCTTGTGTGAGGTGGCTGAAGTGCGATCCGTGGATATGCCGAATGCCAGATCCACAGGCAGTCTTGCTTCCCTGCCAAACATAAGGCGATATGGAGAGTACCCTGTGGCATCACTAGTGGTACTGTTGTAGGCGTGCACAATGGCCACTATATGCTTGCTCCGGTGCTGTTTCTGCTCACTACTTAGAGTCCCCAACATATTTAATAGAGTCCTGTTGAACCTCTCCGGTTGAGTGTCACCCTGAGGGTGATAAGGGGTGGTGCGGGTTTTCTTGATACCCAAAGAGTCCAACAGTTTCTTAATCAATCGACTCTCAAAGTCTCTCCCTTGGTCAGAGTGCAAGCGTTGTTGCAGTGCACAAAGTATTTCTCTACTAAGATTTTAGCTACAATGGAAGCCTTCTGGTCTTTGGCTGGAAAAGCTTGGGCATAACGGGTGAAATGGTCGGTTATCACCAGAACATTTCCTTGTCCACTTAAGTCACGTTTGAGACAGAGAAAGTCAATGCACACCAAGTCCAAGGGTCCTTGACTCTGCAGATGGCCCATTGGGGCAGCTTGACGTGGCAACGTCTTCCTCTGGATACAGCGTGCACAGGAGTGGCAGTATTCTTCCACTTCAGCCCGCATACAAGGCCAATAGAACCTATCCCTTACAAGTTGGAATGTTCGTTCAGCCCCCAAGTGGCCATGATCATCATGTAAGGCAGTTAAGACTGTTCTTCTGTACTTTTCCGGCAGAAATAGCTGCCACTTATCTTCCAGGTCATCAGAGGGGCCCCTTCGGTAAACCACCCCTTGATGCACCTGCAACTTGTCCCATTCCTTGTGGACCAACCGGGCCACCTTTGAGGGGTCCTTCAGAAGTCTGTCTGGATCCTGGTCTTCCAATGTCTCCAGTGCTAATCTTCCCCAAGGATCTTCCAGCTGGTCTCTCCTTAAGTCCTTCTTGGACAATTTGGGTAGGTCATCCTCTCCGACTTGGGTCACATTGCAGTAACACTTAGGCACCCCCACGGCAGAAACACTGATCTCTTCAGCCCTCGACCCACCACTAGCTTGAAGTTGTACTCCTTGACACAGGGCCCGTACCCCATCTGGGGTTACCTGGGTCCAATCTTCTGGATGGTGGGTGGGTGCATGGCCTCTTCTGGACAGTGCGTCCGCATCACGGTTTCCAGCTCCGGGCCTATACTTCAGGCTGAAGTTGAACCCGGCTAGGGCGGCCAACCAACGGTGACCAGTGGCATCCAGCTTGGCCGTGGTGAAGAGATGGGTGAGTTGATTATTGTCAGTCTTTACTGTGAAGTCAGCTCCGTACAGGTAATCTCTGAGTTTATCCACGACTGCCCACTTTAGGGCCAGGAACTCCAACTTGTGGGTGGGGTAGTTCTTTTCAGCGGGTGCCAAACTTCTGCTAATGTAGGCAACTATGCACAACTGCCCTTCATACTCTTGGTATAGCACCCCTCCTAGGCCATCATGGCTGGCATCTACATGCAGTTCATAAGGCTTCTTTGGATCAGCATGGGCCAGGACTGTTGCAGTGGTAAGACTCTTCTTTAACATCTGGAAGGCTTCCTCGTACTCCCCTGTCCACTGGTCTTCCACAGACTCTCCAGACTTCCTGGAACCAGTATCATCCTCCTCTCCTTCCATCTTCAGTAGCTCATTTAGGGGTCTGGCAATTTTTGCAAATCCTTCCACAAATCTACGGTAGTAGGAACAGAAGCCTAAGAAGGACCTGAGCTCAGTCACTGTAGTTGGTCTGGGCCAGGAGGTGACTGCCTCCAGTTTATCAGGGTCTGTAGACACTCCTTCAGCAGATACTATGTGCCCCAGATAGTGGACCGAGGATTGATAGAACTGACATTTTTCTCACTGAGTCGTTTCAGGACCTTCTCCAATCTTTCTTCATGCTCTTCCAGAGTCTTCCCAAAGACAATTATGTCATCTAGGAACACCAGGACTTCGATCAGATTCAAGTCCCCAACGGTCTTCTCCATCAACCTCTGGAAGGTAGCAGGGGCTCCTGACAGGCCTTGGGGCATCCTATTAAATTCATAGAATCCCACTGGGGTGATGAAGGCCGTCTTCTCCTTATCTTCAGGGTGCATGGGGATTTGATAATACCCACTCTTCAGGTCCATGACGCTGAACCACTTGTCCCCAGACAGACTCTGCAAAGCATCTTCTATCCTGGAGGTAGTATACTGGTCAGAAATGGTCCTCCGGTTAAGAGTCCTATAGTCTATGCAGAGTCTCAGCGACCCATTTTTCTTCCTTACCACCACAATGGGGGAGGCATATGGACTTCTGGACTCTTTAATGACCCCTGTCCTCTTTAGCTCTGCCAACTGCTCCCGCAAATCTTCCAAATCAGCCAGTGGAACTCTTCGGACCCTCTCCCGAAAGGGCTTGTCTTCTTGAAGACGGATTTTATGGGTGGCACTTCTCGCACACCCCACATCAAACCCATCTTCAGAGAATATTCTCCTCCACCGAGTCAGCTGAGCCTTGGCTCTCTCCTTCCATTTCTGTGGCAAGGCTGTATCTTCAAGGCAGAGCTCTTCCAAGGTGGCTTCTCCATCTTTTGACTTCAATTCAGACAGGGTCACTGGGGTAGCAGGGTTCACCTTGCCCAGTAGCACCCGGGCTGGGATCTTTACAGGAGAATTTGTGACATTTCTAACACTCACTGGAATCTGTCCCTTGGCTTTCTTCAGTGCCCTCAACGGGACCACTTCAGGGAGTACTTCCAATCCTTGGTGGGTGTTAAAGAGGTCTGGTTCCACGACCACAAAGGGACCCGGCTGCTCCCAGGAGAGTTTTACTGTAGCCTGAAGACAGATCACCTCACCAGGCTGTAGTATCTTCTCTCTTCTAGACAGTCTCCGGACTCTTCCCACCCCCTCTTCTGGGGCCTTTTGCTCCAGGATCATCTTCTGGTAGACCTGTTGCAGCATGAGGTGAATCTTCTGTCTGGGAGAACTCCGTCTTTGCACCAACGGGGTCAGCAGTCCCCGGACCAAATCAGTGTTGGTCCCTATCAACATGGACATCATGTTGGCTCCTGGTGGGCGAGGGCACACCACCGCCAAAGTGTCAAAAGCTTCGGCCTTCCCGGTCACCGAGGGGTCAAAGGCCAGCCTGATCGAAACATAGCCATCGTAGGGGAAACTGCGAGTGCCAATCCCCCCTATCTTCAGGTCTTCCAGCTTCTGCAAAGGTACGTGACTTAAATGCTTCTGATAAAAGTCTCTGTATAAGAGAGTCACTTGGGCTCCTGTGTCTAAAGCCCCATACACACTATCAGTTTTCTTGCAGGTTTTTCTCTTCAGGTTTACCAAAACCATGTAGTGCAAGGGCCTGCCTGATTGCATACGAATTGAAACTCTTAAGGTTTGACCTCATATTAGATGGTTTTGGTAAACCTGAAGAGAAAAACCTGCAAGAAAACTGATAGTGTGTATGGGGCTTAAGAGTGCCTTTTCGTAGACTCCCTCCACTTGAACGGAGACTAGAGGGGAGGGTCCAACTAATTTATCCGGGAACTTCTTAGGAGGTATTTTCTCCCTGGGACTCCTTGATTTTTCCAAGGTTTTTTTTTCTTTCTTTTTCCATTTTTCTCTAGACCTCAACCCTTTTTGAACCTGGTATGCATTGATCTTTTTCTGGTTGTCAAATTGCAACTCCCGACAGACAGTATGGGAGTTTTTTGGAGGGGCATTATTGCCCTTCTTTTTTTCCTCTGCTTGTCTCTGGATTTTCTTGGAGCTTTCTGTAGGTAGCGGGCGCCCAGCTGACTCCTTCACCGGGGCCCTCTGAAGTTTTCCGCTGGCTGGTATTGAGTGCCTCGGTTCTTCCTTGGGCTGGGGCACCTTCTGTCAGGGTGACCAACTCCTCCTCAATTTAAGCAGACAATCTCCTTCTTGATTTTTGGAGATGCTGGAGTAGGGACGTTCCGGATCTCTTCTTTCTCCTTGACTCCAGAGTTCTTGGCCAATAAAGAGGTCAATAAGTCCAGAACTTGGGCCATTTGAGACTTCAAGGTTTCTACTTCTGGGTCACGTTCTGTGACTACTGTCGTTCTGACTCCTACTGAAACAGGTGGGGTGGTTCTCTCAAACCCCTCTTGATCCTTCATCAGGGCCTCCTCATCCCTTATGATCCGCACAAGGTCTGTGTAGTTCAGGGCCATGACTCTGTCAGAGGTCTTCAGGTGGAGCCAGACTGGGTCCGACCGTAAGGCTCCCCTTAGGATCTGTTTCATCCTGGTAGCATCTATGACCTGTGGTTGCATCCTTTTTCTCAGTACAATCTGGCACAGCATTCTATTCAGTCTCCGGACATACTCGGACAACTTCTCCTTTGGCTGTTGGAAGGTATGTTCAAATTTATACACCAAGTCTGACACCTTCTCCAACTGGCCAAACTCTTCCTGCAACATAGACAAATAATCCATTGCTGTACACACAGTATTGCTGCACCTAAGGTTTTTCACCGCCTCAGCAGCAGGGCCTTTCAAGCTCTCACTGATGCGCTGCTTCTTCTGCGCTTCTGGAACTTCCCAACCTTCTTCTGCCTGCATTGCCTGCTCGATCCAAGTATCGAAATCTTCCTCCCCGGGTGGCACAGGTTGTGTTCCTGAAAACACCCGAAGTTTCCGGTACCCAGCTTCCACATGCACCGTGTTAATTTTTTGGCATTTAACGACAAAGTCCCCCAAAGCAGTCAACAGTTCGAGACCTATGGCGGTCAGGGGTGACTTTGGTGCTTTTGTTTCGCTACTGCCTCCCATTTTGGAGAAGAGTGACGGAGATAACTGTGGGGAGGTCCGTGGGGACTCTTTCTTCACAACCCCAGTATGCACTAAGCGATACGTTCTGTTATCTATGTCTTTTATACTTTGCCCTTTGAACTTCTCTGGGACTCCTCTTGTCCACTCTATTAGTGCATATGTCCCCGCGGCATTTGTCTTCACATCTACCGGCCATGCTTTCCATTTTGGGGACATTGACATTATTCATTGCTTTATCTCTTCTTTCTCCCGGATCCCTCCCGGGAGTTCAATAACTACTGCCCGGAGTGGATCCACGCCCTCCTCTGCGCACCATTCTATTACTGCCTGCGAGTCCATGCTGGTATTTCAGGCCGCCTTGATCGCAGCGTGCAATATACACGGGTCCCGGACTGAGCCCCCACGTGTAGCGGTACCCTCAGCTTAAGAGGGCTGCTTGTTTGTTTGGGCCCTGTAATGCACTGCTACCAACCCCTGGCAATCGGCTCTGACTCCTCTTTGACACAGTTAGGAAAGGGGAGGATGGTTTAATTGTATTATCTCTATACACTATTATACAGTACAACCCCCTTTGTATACCAGCACAGTAATTGACACTCACCACCAAATTACTTAACTATAACTCTTTACTGAAGGTAGAAAGATAACAGAGTAATTTGTATACAATATTCTATGCAGATCCCTGCAATATAGGTGTGCACCTTAAAAGGGTATGACAGTCAATAATGCAATAACACATCAACCCCGCTGCTGCAATCCTCCCTCGTGAGCATAAAATGGCGCCCAGCAATGTCCTATACTACCTAGTCAGGCCTGACTATAACTTAGGGTATAGTTTGCTGGAGAATCTTCGCTAGCAACTGTCGGTGGTGCACATGGAGAAACCAATGTGTAATCCAGTAAAAGGGGATAACAGATATTCGCCAACCAGGCAAAGCTGGAGAGACTGACAAACTCAGTTCAGCACAAACAGTCTCTCCAGAGTATAACTGTGTTCAATAATGGGCCTGGGCAAAGTTAATAGGCACAAAGTTATTGATATATGGTCCTGAGCTGGCGCTCTCTCACCCAGACAGGACCGATTCCTGTCCGGTTCCTCCGCTACTGTGAGTGACGTCACAGTGCCCACAATGCATCGAGTCCCCGGTCCTTCAGAAGATGATGGCACCTCAGGGGGATCGGATGCCTCACAGACTCCCCAGCGGAACGGAAGGCTCTCTGGAACAAAAACGCGAGGCCCAAGCTTCAGGCCTAGCGCGCGCAGCAGGTGAGTGCAGGGGATCCTCTTGCAAGGAGGGCGGCGTTCCGAGAGAGAGAGAGCGAGCGAGCCCCGCCTCTCCCCTTTTAAAGTCCACCCCAGCAGTCCCTGCCTGGGGAATGGCACCCTGGGTGCCGCAAAGCGTGCTGGGAAATGTAGTCTTGCGGGTAAAACGATACCCCGCTACATCTATATGGAGGACACACTTACAGAGACATCTGGCCCTAGCTGCTCTTCCTAGTGTGCTGTGTGTGAGTGGTGATATTGGAAGAGAGAAGATGGTTCCACTGTTCTGCTCATCAAATTTTCCAGATATTTTGCAATACTGCTTGTAATTGCCTATGGCAGTTCAAAGTTTGCATATTGTAACATGAGGTTGTTAGCTCTAGCGGTAGATGAGTTTGCAAAGCGAGTTTACATCAGACAGAAAATATATTTAAGGGCTCTAAAAAGGAAAAAAGAAAGTCCTTACACAACCGGCATGGTAAACAGCATAGTGCTTGTGCTGTGTAATTTGCCCCATTGTATGATGTAAAATGCCTGGTTGATCTGTTCCTGTGTCCCCCTGTGTGTGCTGACCACGGTAATCACAGCTGCTGATTAGGGATGAGCTTTATGTTTCGGTGTAACATGAGTTCGACTCGAACATTGGCTGTTCGCCCGTTCGCCGAATAGCAAACAATTTGGGGTGTTCGCGGCAAATTCGAAAGCCACGGAACACCCTTTAAAAGTCTATGGGAGAATTTAAAAGTGCTAATTTTAAAGGTTAATGTGCAAGTTATTGTCCTAAAAAGGAATTGGGGACCCGGGTCCTGCCCCAGGGGACATGTATCAATGCAAAAAAAGTTTTAAAAATGTCAGTTTTTTCGGGAGCAGTGATTTTAATAATGCTTAAAGTGAAAAATTTCGTACCTGGGGGGTGTCTATAGTATGCCTGTAAAGTAGTGCATGTTTCCCATGTTTACAACAGTCCCTGTACAAAATGACATTTCTAAATGAAAAAAATCATTTAAAACTACTCGCGGCTATACTGAATTGTCGGGTCCCTTTTTTCAAAAGTCATTGAAAAAAACAAACCAAAATTAAAAAAAAAAATGCGTGGGGGTCCCCCCAAATTTCATACCAGGCCCTTCAGGTCTGGTATGGATATTAAGGGGAACCCTGCACCAATTAAAAAAAAAATGGCGTAGGGGCTGCCCTCAAAATCCATACCAGACCCTTAAGGTCTGGTATGGATTTTAAGGGGAGCCCCGCGCCAAAATAAAAAAATGGCGTGGGGTTCCCCCCAAAAATCCATACCAGACCCATATCCGAGCACGCAACCTGGCAGGCCGCCGGAAAAGAGGGGGGGAGGAGAGCGCCCCCCTCCTGAACCATACCAGGCCACATGCCCTCAACATGGGGAGGATGTCCCCATGTTGATGGGGACAAGGGCCTCATCCCCACAACCCTTTCCCGGTGGTTGTGGGGGTCTGCGGGCGGGGGCTTATCGGAATCTGGAAGCCCTCTTTAACAAAGGGGACCCTCAGATCCCGACCCCCCCTATATGAGGTTGCGCGGTCACCCGTACATGTCACTGGGTAACCCCGCGGCAAACCCGTTGCGTCAGAGGGGGGTGGGGCCACCAGCGTACGTCATGGGTGGCCCCGCCCTCGGCTATAAAAGGGCTGTCAAACGGGTCTCGCGTCATTCAGGGGGCCGCCTCCCATGGAGGCGGAATCAATCGTGGTGGCACGTAGAAGAATTACATTGCTGGAATTTTTTTTATTTTTTATTAAAGGACTTGTCCCAAGCTGTGTGTCTGTTTTTTTTACAATTTTTGACACTTTTTTGGGTGAAATGGTAGGGGTCCAATGTACCGTTACCAATTCACATGGGGGGCGGGATCTGGGGGTCCCCTTTGTTAAAGGGGGCTTCCAGATTCCGAAAATCGCCCGCCTGCAGACCGGCGCGGGGTTCCCTTTAAAATCCACAATTTTGGGGATTTTGAGGGGGGCCTTACGCCATTGTTTTTTTTTTAATTGGCGCAGGGTTCCCCTTAATATCCATACCAGACCTGAAGGGCCTGGTATGAAATTTAGGGGGACCCCCACTCTTTTTTTTTTTAATTTTGGTTCGGGGTTCCCCTTAATATTCATACCAGACCCAAAGGGCCTGGTAATGGACTGGGGGGTGATAGCCGCGAGTAGTTTAAATGACTTTTTTCTCCTTTAGAAATGTCATTTTGTACAGGGAGTGTTTTAAACACGGGAAACATGCGTTTTTACATTGATACATGTCCCCTGGGGCAGGACCCAGGTCCCCAAACTATTTTTATGACAATAACTTGCATATTAACCACTTAAGGACCGAGCCTCGTTTTGAGATTTGGTGTTTACAAGTTTAAAACAGTTTTTTTTTGCTAAAAAATTACTTAGAACCCCCAAACATTATATATTGTTTTTTTTTTCTAACACCCTAGAGAATAAAATGGCGCCCTCGTATCTCAGACCCCGCCTACGTCTTGGCTGAGCGGACCTGATGGGGAACTTCCTCTTCAGTGTAAAAAAATTAATAGACCCGCCCCTTTTCACGTTCCCCATCAGGTCCGCTCCTGTGTAGGTCCGCTCAGCCAATGACTTTTCGAGTGGAGACTGCAGCGCTGGACATCGGATCGCTGCGGGACATTGGATTACATCGCTGGAATGTGTTTTTATTTTTTTATTTTTAATAAAGGACTTTTCCAAGGTGTCTGTGTATTTTTTTTACATTTTTTTTTACACTTTCTTCGTGAAATGGTAGGGGTACAATGTACCCATTACCAATTCACATGGGGGGGCGGGATCTGGGGGTCCCCTTTGTTAAAGGGGTCTTCCAGATTCCGATAAGCCCCCTGCCCGCAGAACCCCACAACCACCGGGCAAGGGTTGTGGGGATGAGGCCCTTGTCCCCATCAACATGGGGACATCCTCCCCATGTTGAGGGCATGTGGCCTGGTACGGTTCAGGAGGGGGGGCGCTCTCTCGTCCCCCCCTCTTTTCCTGCGTTGCGTGTTCGGATAAAGGGTCTGGTATGGATTTTTGGGGGAACTCCATGCCATTTTTTTTTAATTTGGGGTGGAGTTCCCCTTAAAATCCATACCAGACCTGAGGGGCCTTTTAATTGAATTTGGGGGGACCCCCACGCATTTTTTTTTTTTTTTTTATCAATTACTTTTCTATGTATTGCCGGGAGCCGACAATTCATTATAGCCGCGAGTGAGTTTTAAATGACTTTTTTTCCTTCAGAAATGACACTTTGTGCAGGGACAGTTCTAAGCACGGGAAACAAGCGCGACTTTACAGGCATACTATACACACACCCCAGGTACTAAATTTAAAGGAATATTTCACTTTTATTGTTTCACTTTAAGCATTTTTAAAATCACTGCTCCCGAAAAAACGGCAGTTTTTAAAACTTTTTTTTGCATTCATACATGTCCCCTGGGGCAGGACCCGGGTCCCCAAACACTTTTTATGACAATAACTTGCATAGAAGCCTTTAAAATTAGCACTTTAGATTTCTTTCATAGACTTTTACAGGGTGTTCCGCGGCTTTTTGAATTTGCCGCGAACACCCCAAATTGTTCGCTGTTCGGCGAACATGCGAACAGGCAATGTTCGAGTCGAACATGAGTTCGACTCGAACTCGAAGCTCATCCCTACTGTCCAAAGATGTATCCATTGCTCCACAATCCAGAATAAAGACACCCTAAAATAGGAAGCATGTCACTAGTCTGAACACCAGGTGAAATATAGGAAAAATGAATGCAGCCACCACATTTAAAGGGTAACTCCACTTTCGTGGGGAAAAAATGTGCAAATAAAAAAAATATAGCGTGTACAATTGCGATACAAGTCATATTGTAATTGACGAAGGAAGCAAAATCACAGCAAGGAGCAGCAAGATTGCAGCAAGGGGAGAGGTGGGACTTTAAATGAAGCTCATGGTGGCAAAAATGAATGCAGTGGTGGAATATAAACCATTTAATAATGTCACATAACAAACATGTTTAACATACATTCGATTGCATATACAAAGAAGTGCACCCCATAGAGGGTGCTGGTTTCCAAGCTGGCAATAACTAGTACTAACATGTTTATGCGTATTAAAGATGAGGTACAATTAAGGGGGTCCATCAAAATTCATGATTAGGTAAAAACATAACACACAATCACAGTCTTTCTATTCCCTATCAGGGTAAGGATAAGTTAAACACGTATTATGAGTAGATATGTAACTTGGGGTACACAGTATCTAAAAGCTTGACGCGTTTCGCGGCCTTCAACCGCTCTTCAGGAGCAGACGTGTTAAGTATCTGCAAAGGAAAATAAGTTGGTCTGGGTAAGCTAACTGAGTCACAGTAGAGGAGAGAGGGTGGGTAACCCCCCCCCCAAAAAAACATCTAAGACCAGATGACTTACAGATTAGTGTGCATAAAATGATGCAATGTCAAGGCCATGGGCCAGCCGAGGAGTTACGCTTTAAGGATTAATGAGCTGCAATATATTATTTTTCTGTTTTTGTGTTTAATACCGCTTTAATCCCCAGGTCCTAACAGTTATGTCAGATGATTTGGATGACATGCGTTTACTGTGTAAGCATCAAATGCGCACATGTCTTTCGGAATGTATGGATTGCAAACCTGTAAAAAATGTTGCGTCATGCCAATTTGTGTCAGTACAAAACTGACTTGATCTCATCCTGCTGTTATGGTAACAATTTATGCAAATA
Source organism: Rana muscosa (assembly GCA_029206835.1). Lineage (NCBI taxonomy): Eukaryota > Metazoa > Chordata > Amphibia > Anura > Ranidae > Rana > Rana muscosa. The sequence goes on from CM055121.1 coordinate 826,004,571, forward strand.
AAATATTTTTCCTGCTTGTGTTGCAATGTAGGGTCATAAGGGAAACAGAACTCTCCTAAAGTAAAACTCAAGCATTCGCTTTTAATTTTACCTTTTTGTTATGTTATATAACAATAAAATAATAAAGGAAAATGCATTTTTTTTCTAGTTTTTCACAATTTTTTTAAAAAAAACCTAGGATATAAAAATATATGTATACAAATATGCTACTTAATTAACGTTCCATCAGTTCTAAAATACATTCTGTATAATATATATAAATCAAAAACAGAGCAGCGCTTGTGTAAACAAAAATTACTCTCTAAGGCCTCGTACACACGACCGATTTTCTCGGCAAGAACCAGCAAGAAACTTGCTGGCAGAGAGGTCTTGCCGAGTAAATCGGTCGTGTGTACGCTGCTATCGGGTTTCTCGTCGAGAAAACCGACAAGAAACCTCGACGAGAAAATAGAGAACCTGCTCTCTATTTTCTCGTCGAGATTCTCCTCGGCATGTTTCTCGACGAGAAAAGTGAGTGTGTGTACACTTACCTGTCCTCCCGGAAGCCCGCGCATGTTCGAAATGAATTCGATGCATGCACGGTAGCTTCCTAGGCATACGTAGGGTATACCAAGATGGCGGCGACGGCATCAAATGTGACGAGCGCATGCTCGACGTAGTCGATCACGTCACCGCGTACACTCCTTTCAAAGAACCGCGGGTTCTTTGAAACGAGCGTGTGTACACTCGGCCGGGACAAGTTTCTTGTCCAAGAATCTCGTCGAAAAAAACGACATGTTTTTTTCAACGAGAATCTCGGCCGTGTGTACGAGGCCTCAGAATGATATTGACTACCTTTAGTACCCATAAGATTAATAGTAATCCGCACAGTGAATATATTGAAACATAATGAAAGTATAACTCAAAATTTAGAATAAAAAGTGACTAAAAAAAAGATTTAAATATTTATTGAATACCCGGTATCAGGGTATAGTGTTTGGTTGCTGATTGCATATTATTTTAACACAAGCACAGATTTTCTGCTAAGGTTTATTCTGAATAATATTGTTTTTTTAACCTGAGACATCTCCAAGAGAAAAACAAACAGACAAACAAGAAAAAAAAAAAAAACTCTGGGACTAACAAAAGGGTTATGGGGAGAAAAAAATCTTAGGGACTATACATTTCTTGAGTTTTACATATCCCACAAAGCTTATTTCCAGTGGGGTAAAATATACACTTATTGCTAAAAAACATTAGCCAATGTAACATGGACCTACAGTGGTTTTTCTGAAAGGTGCAAGTATCTCATCAATATTTGCTTTAATATGTATATACCTTATTTGGGGCCTTAACATTAGGCTTGTGCACAACGGAAAAATTCGTTCCGTTTCGGTTCGTTTCTTTCCGGTCCTGTTGATTCGTAATCATTCGTAAATTTTGCTAGACGGGATTTTTCGTGTTCGGACTCATTCGTATTTTTGCAAGCGACATTTTTCGTTGAATTTTTTGTTGCTTTATAATTCGTACTTTCGGTAGAGTACGTTGTTTTTCGTTGATTCTGGACACAACTCCTACTTTCGTAACTTTTTTTGGGTTCGTTGATTCGTAATTTTCTGTGTCTCTCTCACGACGACGCTGACTATTATGCCTAATGTGCTTCGAATGGATTTGTACTTTTCGAAATACATAGCGGTTATTTGTAACGATTCGAAATCTCGTATTTTACTTTCGTTTTTTACATGCGGCTATAGGCTCCGCCCCTGTACACCATTTTGAGAGGGTTCAGCACGGTGAGGGAGAAGCAGAGAGCAGAGCAGAGTGAGTGTTATTGTGTTTCCAATGGATTTGTACATTCGTAAGTTTTTTCATAACAAATTATGCCGAAGACATTCGGGCATTCGCTATTTTGCGGTATAATTTATTTCGGATTCGGTTTTATTCGTAATTGCTTTGTTCGTAAATTCGAATGCTTCCGAATGTCCGAAAGTTGCTAAATTCGGACGAATTTAGATTTGTTACGAAATGAATTGCACAAGCCTACTTAACATCACTGACACCACTACTATACCTTAACAACCAATGTATAGTAATACCTTGTATGCACTTTAAGGGGTACACCAGAGTTAGACTCCATTCACACAGGGGCAACACGACTTCCAGCGCGACTTTGGCAGGCATCTTGGACACGACTTGAGTATGAATCACAGCGCGACCTGGAGCTACTTACAAGGCAACTTCAAGTTGCCTGCAGGACAGGAGACATTCCAGTGGCCAATCAAACAAGAATCAGCTCTGTGGGAGGGAGGGGGAGGGAGAGGTTTGCCTGCGAAATGTATGTTTTCTTCCTGGAAAGTTGCTCCTGTTAAGACAGGGGATCCGACTTCTGAGCGACTTCCATTGAAATCAATGGGTACAGGTCTCCTAGCAGTTGCCTAGAAGTCGGATTGAAGTAGTACAGGAACCTTTTCTGAAGTCAGAGCGACTGCAGTAGTGTGCATTAAGACGGCTCCATTCACTTACATTGATTTTCTCATGCAGCGCGACTAGGGGCTACCCGGGGGCGATTTGAAGTCGGATCCAAAATGCCCCTGTGTGAATGAGCTCTTATGCCCCGTACACACGATCGTTTTTCATGCCGTTAAAACTGCCATTTTAAAAAATGGCCCTGAAAAATGATCGTGTGTATGCTCCAGAGCATTTTTAACGACGTGAAAAACGGCCATTAAAAATTCCGGACATGCTCTCTTTTTTCACGTCGTTTTTCATGTCGTTTTTTTTAACGACGTGAAAAACGATAGTGTGTATGCTTTAACGACGTGAAAAAAAACGCGCATACTCAGAATCAAGTATGAGACGGGAGCGCTCGTTCTGGTAAAACTAGCGTTCGTAATGGAGATAGCACATTCATTACACAGTAATGGACTGAAAAGCGCGAATCGTCGCTCAACAAACTTTACTAACATGAAGGGTGGCGCCATTCGAACGGAACTTCCCCTTTATAGTGCCGTTGTACGTGTTGAACGTCACTGCGCTTTGCTTGATCGTTTTTTTTAATGATGGTGTGTACGCAAGGCAGGCTTGAGAGGAAACATGAAAAAAAACAAGGAGAAAAACGTTGGTTTAAAAAATGACATTAAAAACGATCGTGTGTACGGGGCATAAGACTCACAAATGTACAATAAATAGCAAAGTGTTTCAACAAGTTAACGCCAGTCATCATTAAGCATAACAATGGAAAACACAACCAGGTACACACTGTATACCGGGTTCCTTGTAGTGATTTTAAATCCCAGCATATACTATAATTCCAACAGCGTAAACTATAGCTCTCCTCATAGGATGAGCCACCACAAGTGACAAGAGTGGATAGCAATTCTGGATATGAGCTAAGACACTTGGGAGCTCTCCAAATGAGGGCCTAAGCCTAGGCCTGTGGAAAACACTTAAGTTTAAATGCAGATCTGCCCTGAGGATCAAATAACCTTAATACAGTCCTCAGCAGTACTCTTCTGCCAGGTAACTTGGGGACCTTGAAGACGTTGGCGCATGTGAATAAGATATGTCTGTAGCGCTACACCTGTAGAAGCCGCTTGAGTATTATTGGTTCTGTACTCTGCCTCTCAACCCCAGGAACAGTCTCAGCCCCTCTGGCACACCTGTCAATAGTGTAAGTGCAACAACACCAATAAAAGACACACGTTATGATAAAACACAGAAATTGTCTTTACTGTGAAGTTTCTCTGAATAGTAACAAACAGTGGCAGTAAATCTCTGAACAGTAGGCAAGTATAACTCTGAACAGTAGACAAGTATATCTTAAGTAATTTAATTGTTTAACCACTTGCCGACCGCCGCACGACGATGTACGTCGACACAATGGCACTGACAGGAAAATGGGCGTACCTGTACGTCCCTTTAAATTTGCGCCCAGCAAACTCGATGTTTCCGGGCGGTCCGTGATTGCGTTCGGCAAAGGCAGAAAAGGGGGATGCCTTTGTAAACAAGGCATTCTCCTGTTCTGCCTAGTGACACAACAGTGATCTACTGTTCCCTGTGATCGGGAACAGTGATCAGTGACGTGTCACTGGTAGCTCCTCCCCCTAACAGTTAGAATCACTCCCTAGGACACACTTAACCCCTTCAGCGCCACCTAGTGGTTAACCCCTTCACTGCCAGTGTCATTTTCACAGTAATCAATGCATTTTTATAGCACTGATCGCTGTAAAAATTACAATGGTCCCAAAAATGTGTCAAAAGTGTCCGATGTGTTCTCCATAAAGTCGCAGTCACGATAAAAATCACTGATCGCCACCATTACTAGTAAAAAAAGAAATAAAAAATGCCATAAAACTATCCCCTATTTTGTAGATGCTATAACTTTTGCGCAAACCAATCAATATACGCTTATTGCGATTTTTTTTACCAAAAATATGTAGAAGAATTCACATCGGCCTAAACTGAGAAAAAATTAGCTTTTTTCAAAAAAAATTGGGGATATTTATTATAGCAAAAAGTACAAAATATTGCTATTTTTTCAAAATTGTCGCTCTATTTCTGTTTATAGCGTAAAAAATAAAAACCGCAGAGGTGATCAAATACCACCAAAAGAAAGCTCTATTTGTGGGGAAAAAAGGACGTCAATTTTGTTTAGGAGTTAAAGCGACGCAGTGCCGAATCGCAAAAAGTGCTCTGGTCTTTGGCCAACCAAATGATCTGGGGCTTAAGCGGTTAACTGAGGATCAAGAGCAATATGACTCAATGTTACTGTCAGGCTGCTTTCAGGGGATTCCACAATGGCAAATAATCCCAAGAGCAGAGGCAAACACTTTAATAACAACAGATCACAAATGGCAAACTTTATAACGGATTATTCACCTCTTTACTTAGATTTGGCTCTGAGTCCAGGCAAATGGAGAGCAGAGGAATGACCCTTACTTATGTCAAACCTCTCTCTTCTGTCCCCTGACTCCACAGGCCCACAAACTATGAACACAGCATCTAGTTCAGTGGTCAATGGATTAGCTTCCTAGACAGACTACCCCGCTCATGCATCACATATTCTGGGCACTGGGTATGTGTGTATGTCCGTATGGCCACAATAACTTCAGTCCCTTGTAAGAAGAAGGCCGTTAGTCTTTGGCTAGCCACTTTAGTTGGAGCACTTTGAATTCCTTTCAGTGTCTGCATAACAGAACAGACACTGATTGCTTAACAGGGCATCCATGTGGTTCAGGTTCTGGCAAGTGTGGGCAAAGTAATAACAACACTGTCTACATGCAGTGTCTTTGTTTCCTACAAATGGGCAAGTGCCCGCTCACCAATCATGCGTTTAAGGCCTAAACAATATGTCCTGGAACAGGCAGACTCTTCAGGTAGCCCGACTGGCTACCTCACAACTGAACACTTTATGCTGTCGGTGCAGATGTGCCTGGATATGCACCTGGGATCCCCCTCTCAGACAGGATACCCCCCGACTGTGTGTCTCTCACTCACTGCACAGTGAGAAGGGGATGCTGATGGTTGCTGGAGAAAGATGTGGGCCAGTGGGGCATCTGCTACATACTCCTACCACCAAAGAACCTTTGGTCCTCCAAATGAAGAGGCAGTCTTTGATCTGATCCATGCTTTTAAATTACACGCGGAGGAAACAGGTTAATGCAGCAACAAAGCAAACAGCTAACATTTATATGGACCAGAGCCCAAACTCAAACAACTCATTCTATGACACAGGCTTTACAGAGGAACATCCCACCAATTGTCGTAGGATTGTCATATTGCCACCTTTATTGGAATGGCCCTGCCAGTTGTGCCAAATGGTGAGTCAGGGTCGCCCTTCACCAAATCTGCGGTGAACAGGTCAGGCATGTCAAGAGTCCCTTGAAGGGTGAGGATAACTTCTTCAGAGCTCTCACCCAACACATCACATGTCAGTCGCTTGGAAGGGTGTATAACTCTTTGCTCTCTCTTTTCCCATTTTGTAGACATGGTAGGCTCACTAGCCCCTTCCTTCTTAACTGTATCCTGTCATTCTTCATCCACTGTGGAAGAGAGAGACACTTCTGGCCCTCCTGCTGGCAGGGAGGGTAAGGGATCACATATTGGGACAACAGGGGCTAACAGCCGCTTCACCATATTTATGTTGGTCCCTACAAACTGGAAACCAAGGACACACAATGGCCAGTGTTTCAAAGTTCTGAGGCTGACCAACCCTCAATGGATCACACGATAACTTGATCTGCAGTTAGCAATCACAAGGGTAATCCACGGATGAATACCCTGGATCTCTATATCTTCCAACTTCCGCAGGGGTATGTACGACATTTGAAGTATCAGGTCTGTCTAGCTGGACTTGCACTTCGTTTCTCTTACAGCACTGGAAATGCTGTTTCTGGTGACATTTTGGAGGTTGGTATGCATTTCTCACTGAAACAGCATAAACTGCAGGTGCTATCAATTGTTCCCTTGCAGTATTCGTAAAGGGTCTTCTTGAAGGCCCAGGCCTTCTCTCCATTCTTGTGTCACTTCTCTGTGGTCCATGCCAGCCTTCTACCCTCCTCGGAAAACTTGGACATTCTCGCTGGTAGTGACCCACACCTCCACACTTTAGGCAGACGTCTGGGTTCGTTGGCCTCTTGCCAGGCACAACAGACAAGGCCGGGGGTACATTAGGCCCCATAACACCCTCGCCAGACAACTCTGTGAGCTTCGCTGCCAACATGTTCATCATTTCCATCATCTGGTATATCTGTATCTTCAGTGCGGCTATCTCAGACTTGATATACAACGGTTCTGCTTCTTTGCGCGATCTGGAGGTGTTGATTGTGTCCACTTTGGCGACTTGACTGACCTGACTCAATGACCCAGTCATCATCTCCATTAGCTGTGACATCTGAGTCTTTAGAACCTTGACCTAGAACCACTGCCGTACGATACATGTATCTAGCAGCGTTAATAAGATGGCGCAAAATTAATTTACTATATGTTTTCCCCGGTATGTTTGAGACATGTAACAAAAATAAGGCTGGATCTTCTGGGAGGTTATACTCAGTAAATTTCTGTGCTATCCGCCATATCTCCCTCCAGAAGTACTCCAGTTTTGGGCAGGACCAGAGAACGTGAAGTAGAGTCCCTCTTTCCTCTTGACACCTCCAACATTTGTCCGGGATCTCCGGAGAGAATTTATTAAGTAATGAGGGTGTACGGTATCATCTTGTCATTATTAAAAAAAAAAAATCTTGGATTCTTGTAGATATTGAAGATTATAAGGCTACAGGACCCCTGACTCCCTGTCTGGACAGTGCTGATCACATGCACTCTCCCAAGAAAAAACAAAACTCTCTAGCAATACACACCAAACTGAGCATGTGCAGCTGGCCCCCAAGGCTCTGCTCCTTCGGGAGATGGTTTGGGGACTGTGGAAGAAGGGGGGGGGGATCGGAGAAGACAGGATCAAACAGTCTTTTTACACAATGCAGAGGATTAACCCCTTAGGTTCCACAGAGAGTATATCAAGCATGCTTTACTGCATATACAGACTGATTTTACTGTTGTGGGTTTAGAAACACTTGATCAATGGCAAACAGCTAAATGAATGGTTTAAATGCATATATATTGGATCTAATTTGCCTACCAAAGGACTGGCACTTCCTGAATTTTCCACAGTCCTCACACAGCACAGCCAACCTGATGACCTGACTTTCTCTGCTCAAGTTAAAGTGTAAGAAAAAAACATTTCCCTCTTGGTGATCAATGTACATTACAAGGATTTTTATAAACTTTGCTACAGATTCCTACCTTTTGTTATTCTGAAGAAATCCCTGTGTGTTCCTCTGTGCCCATGTAGGAACGTGAGTCTAATAGGAGTGGTTTCATAATTATCATATGCAGAGCACTAATGAGAAAATCGGCTGGGCCTGCATCCCTTTAGCCATGATTTCCTATTGGAAGTATCTCACCAAAAATGAAATTTTTGTTGCAGGGGATGCCTGAAATCTCACTTGTATCTTAGTGCAGACTTGGAAAATTGGTGAACCAATCACACAAGCAGGAAATTATGTTTCTGCAGGGCATTCTATATGCACTCTGTGTACAGAACACCTCCAGGTAGCCATATTGCATTGCATTTTCAGAAAATTACAGCGCTGCAAATTGATAAGGAAAGGTAATTTTTAATAACATTCAATCACAATATGACTTGTGTCGCAATTGTACATGCTATATTATTTTTTCTTTACTTGCTATTTTTTTTCACCACTAAAGTGGGGTTAAGCCTCGTTCACACGACCGTTTTTCTCGGCAAGAAAGCTGCTGGGGGAGCTTTTTGTCGAGAAAAACGCTGTGTGTATGGTTTCCTGGCAGGAAAACTGCTGGGAATCTCGACGATAAAAATAGAGAACCTGCTCTCTATTTTTCTCGCCGGGATTCTCGGCAGAGTGTTTCCTGCCGAGAAACCCGGTTCGTCTGTATGCTTACCTGTCCAGGGAAACCCGTGCATTCTCGATGAGACTTCGACGCATGCGCGGTAGCATACAAGGGTAGTGTAGGGTGTAGCAAGATGGCGGCGACAGCATCGAATGTGACAAGCGCTGGCTCGTCGTAGTCGATGACGTCACCGCGTTCTTGCCATTCAAAAGAATGGCGGTTCTTTTGAATGGCGCGTGTGGACACAGAGCTTGGCAAGACAAGCTTGCCAGGAATCTCGTCGAGAAAACCAACGTTTTTTTTTCGACGGGATTCCCGCCCGTGTGTACGAGGCTTGACCCTTTAATTATGGCAGCTCCCTGCCCCCAGCCTGTGATTTTACAGCAAACAAGCAGCAATAGACTGATTAGGCCCTTTTTCCAATCTCCCCTCCTGTCAACGTGTTCCTTGTAAGCACAAGATGTTTGGCACTTTATTGTCCCCTACTACTGCCCCTCCCTTTCTCAATATGTGATACAAGAGGTTAAAATCAAGTCAGATTTCACTGGCTGCTCCTAAACTCACGCTTAGGAGCTTTTTTTTTTTTTTTTTTAAAAGCTCCTAAGCACAACATTAGGTGGGCATCGGGCAGTGGCTCCCGTGTCTTTTCCTCCAGGCCGTGCGTCTCCTCCCCTCCTAGGCATCCAATAGGATCACCTGTCCTTTCAGCCAATCGGGTGAATGGTATCAGACCCGCTTCCCAATTGACTAGGAGGAGGATCAGTGTTGCAACAGCGAATATTCAATTGTTGCTGCAACACACCTGGGTGGTCTACAGACGCAATGTTCTGTGCCCCGAGCCCACCCTATTTTGAAGCCTATTAGAGCCTCTGGCTCCAATCTGGTGCTTCAAAAAATACACCCCGCCCACCCCCGCCATAGGAATTCATGTGCCCGGTGTCCTGAAAGGCCAGGTGCATGGATAGGGAGGGCGGTGGCGGTGGATAAGGGAGGAGGCGCCTGTGCGGTCACAATGGATGGGCCTCCCCTAATCAAAACCTGACATAGGCCCAAACCCCTCCCCACTCGGTGCAAAGCAAAAAAAAACAGTTTTGACTTTAGATACACTGTAAGGATAGGAACACTAAAACAAATGCAAAAACAAAGCCAGCAACTAGGACAGAGATCGATCCCAAGACTTCAAAATAAGACAATATGTAGTCAGTCCATCAAACCTCTTTCAGGGATGCAAAGGCTTTAAAAAGTGTAGAACATGTTAAAGCAGTATTAAACCCAAAAGCAAACATTTAATATATTGCAGTATATTAATTCACAGATGTGGTGGCTGCATTAGTTTCCTTTTTTAGACTTTCTTTTATTTATTCTCCCCTTGGTGATCTGGCCAGTAAGTATGTTGCTTTTCAAAAGAACAAGCTCTCTTGCAGATGTAGCAGTTAGAGGGGTGAGACAAAACCATTTACCACTGACAGGGGTGTTTACAATTGTAGCACCCTCTACCGTAGGTAGGTGCTAGGTAAAAAAATTTGTGAGGTAGAACTGTCAGTGCAGGTACATTTAGGCAGGCCTATGCTTCAGGCTAGGCCTGCTTGTTTTGATCTGGGGGCAGGGAGTGGTTAGTATAGCAGTGGGTGTGACCACCTGTACTTCAGTACTTGGGCGCCTCCCCTGCTTTCAGGGAGATTGTTGTGGAAGAGGGGCAGGGCCAGGAGCTGGGGTGACAGGCAGCTCATGTGAGGAGCCCTGACCAATCCCCACTTGGTATTGGCATGGGGCCGGCCTCCAATATAAGCTGAGGTAACAGCTCACTGGGGAGGAGTTGTCGGCCGTGGAAAATTGAGTCCTAGATAGCAGCAGGGGCCCCATCCCCATCTGGGGGGGGGTGCGAGGCCCAGCAGAGGAGCCCGGGGGATCTGGGAGGGAGCCTCATCCTTACACGGTCATGGAAGAGGATGACACAGAGGGGCTGGAGAAGCTATTGGAACAGATGTCCGGTTAAAGTTTTTCATTATGGACTCGGGGCAGGTGAAGGTCGGTCAGTGAGACACCATGGATTTTCTGGAAGAGGCATGCCAGGGGAGCCCCCCACCCCCAAAGTTCCTGCTTGTGTGATTGGCTCACTGATTTTCCCAGAAATCTGCACAAAAATACAAATCAGATTTTGGGCATCCCCTGCAACAAAAACATATTTTTGGGTGAGATACTACCAAAGGGAAAGTAAAGGGACGTCAACCTTGATAGTTTTCTCATTAGAGCCCTGAAAATGCAGCAGTTAAATTATAATTCTAAAATTACTCACACATTCACATCCACATGGACACAGACAAACAAACAGCTACCGTATTTTCTAGCGTATAAGACGACCTTTTGTACTTAAAAATATCCCCCAAAAATTGGGGGTCGTCTTATACGCCGGTACCTGTATGCAGAGTCAGACTGCGGGCGTTCATTGTTCAAAATCCGCGCCTCCTCCTCGTCCTGTTCCATGATAGGCGGAACACTCAGTTTCCCAGCAGAGCCTGTGTTCGGTGTTCCGCCTATCACGGATGTCTTCTCGCCTATCACGGAAGAGGGCGAGGAGGAGACACGGCTTTTGAACAATGGACGCCCGAAGTCTGACTCTGCTTACAGGGATAAGGTATGGAGATCAGCACAGTGAGGTAGGCAATGGGCACAGTGAGGTATGCAATGAGCACAGTGAGGTATGCAATGAGCACAGTGAGGTATGCAATGAGCACAGTGAGGTATGCAATGGGCACAGTGAGGTGTGTCAGAAGGAGGTCATCTTATAAGATGAGTATATCCCAAAACCAACCTTTTAGCTGGAAAATTAGGGGGTCGTCTTATACGCCGGCAAATACAGTAATTCTTCAGAATAACAAAAGGTAGGAATCTGAAATAAAGTTTGGTAAAATCTCTGCAATGTAAATAGATCACCCAGGTGGGAATGTTTTTTTCTCAACAAAAGTGAAGTTACTGTACTCTTTAAGTGGAGGAAGTAAAAGAGACTAAGCGGTCGTCAATTGCTGATAGGACGTCTATGGACGTCCTCTTATTTACTTCCGCGATGCGCGCCACCGCGGGCGCGCATCGGGGAAAAACTGTGCCCGCCGTGTCAGGCGAGTGCCGATGCGCGTGCCTGGCGGCCGCGATGTCCGCCAGGTACGAGCGATCGGCTGTCACAGAGCCAGGGACGTTGATCTCTGTGTGTAAACACAGAGATCCACGTCCTGTCGGGGAGAGGAGACGGATGGTGTGTCCCTTGTACATAGGGACAACCATCAGTCACCTCCCCCAGTCAGTCCCCTCCCCCCCACAGTAAGAACATCTAGCAGGGAACATATTAACCCCTTGATCGCCCCATAGTGGTTAACCCCTTCCCTGCCAGTCACATTTATACAGTAATCAGTGCATATTTTTAGCACTGTTCGCTGTATAAATGTGAATGGTCCCAAAAATGTGTCAAAAGTGTCCGATGTGTCCGCCGTAATGTCACAGTCACAAAAAAAAATCGCAGATCGACACCATTACTAGTAAAAAAAAAAAAAAAAAAATCATAATTCTATTCCCTATTTTGTAGGCGCTATAACTTTTGCGCAAACCAATCACTATACGCTTATTGCGATTTTTTTTTTACCTAAAATATGTAGAATACGTATCGGCCTAAACTGAGGAAAAAAAATAGTTTTTTAAAAAAAAAAATGGGATATTAATTATAGCAAAAATTAAAAAATATTGTGTTTTTTTCAAAATTGTCGCTCTATTTTTGTTTATAGCGCAAAAAAAAAAACGCAGAAATGATCAAAGACCACCAAAAGAAAGCTCTATTTGTGGGAAAAAAAGGACGTCAATTTTGTTTGGGAGCCACGTCGCACGACCGCGCAATTGTCATTCAAAGCGTGACGGCGCTGAAACCTGAAATTTCGCCTGGGCAGGAAGGGGGTTATGTGCCCAGTTGTCAAGTGGTTAAAATGTTTCCATAAAATGAAAGGTGAAATTTGATTAATTGTTAGCAACCATACTACTTTTCTGCTTATTTTCTTTTCTTAAAGCAGAGTTCCACCCAAAAGTGGAACTTCCGCTTTAAGCAGTCCTCGCCCCCTTACATGCCACATTCGTCATGTCCTTTTTGGGGGGGGGGATGGGTACCTGGTTTTGTTAGGTACTTCCTGTCCCACTTCCTCCTGGGTGACTCTTCCTCTCCCCCTAGGCGGCCCCTCCCTCTCTGCAATCATCTGGGACACGTCACAGGTCCCAGAGGATTGCCTGGCCACTAGGAGAGCACAGCCTTTCACAGCTGGGTGCCCACACTTGCAATGACGGTGCCGCGGAGAGGAGGGGGAGCGTAGCAAGGCTTTGGGTGTCCGCATCGCTGGACCGTGGGACAGGTGAGTGTGTTTTGTAAAAGTCAGCACCTACACTTTTTGTATCAATAAATGGGGAAATATTGTGCTTACCTAATATATACTAAAAAAATATAAAGGAGAAAAATAGCAGCAGCTTAAAACGTGAGATATACACATCTAGAAATTGCAAGTATTATAATAAAAGCTGCGCTAAAAAATATATATATATAACCAGTGATCGTGATAAAAAGTTAAATAGCAATCAAAAGACCACTCAAAGCATTGAACAGTCCTTGAAGGATCTAGAGCAGGGGTGCCCAACCTTTTGAAGAGTGAGGGCCACCTAAGCGTCTTGGTAACCGGTCGCAGGCCACAATGAGTGGAGTGGGCAGATGGCAGGTACCCGTGTCTGCTCTGTATATGCCGAGCGGACACAGACACAGCCCACTATACTCGGATTGGATTGAAGATAGGACACAAGTTGGTTTACATCTGCCACTCCTTAGAGGTGAATGGAGGGTCCAATTGGGTCAGACTGACCATGTGGAAGGGGCCCAAGGCTGCTTTCACACAGATGCGGTAAAGGTGTCCAACCTTTTGAAGAGCGAGGGCCACTTAAGCGTCTTGGTAACCGGTCGTGGGCCACAATGAGTGGAGTGGGCAGATGGCAGGTCTGTGTCTGCTCTGTATATGCTGAGCGGACACGGACACAGTCCACTATACTCGGATTGGATTGAAGATAGGACACAAGTTGATTTACATCTGCCACTCCTTAGAGGTGAATGGAGGGCCCAATTGGGTCAGAATGACCGTGTGAAAGGGGCCCAAGGCTGCTTTCACACAGATGCGCTGCAGTTTACCCGCACTGCTGGTGCAACGCAGTGTACCTTTGGCTTTCCTGCACTTTGCAATAGACTTCTATTATATTCTGCAGGTTTGGTGCACTTTCAGAAAGGTCACCAAACTCGCAGGTAATAACAGAAGTCTATTGCTCAGTGCAGGTAATCCGCAAGTGCATTGCTCTGCACCTGAGGATCAGTTTGAAAGCAGCCCAGTAAACACTGCAGAACAGATATGCCCATATATATATATATATATATACCCTGTAATTTAATAATAAAATTGACCTTTAATAACAGTATTCTATTCTATTCAATCCCAGAGCAGGAGGTCACGGACCACATCCCGGGCCACTGGTTGGGCACCCCTGATCTAGAGGGATGATCCAATAGTCCCATATAAATTTTAAATAAATAAAATGAAAATGAAGCCTTGTTGAAAAACACCACTGATTGATAGATGTAGAAAAAGTGAACTCTCGATAATGACACCACCAGCAAACGTGCACCTCCACCACATAAATTGCGCGCTTACCGAAAGGCAAGCTTAATTAAGCATGCACTGTTGATCACTCTCCGGATCAGTGTCCAGCAGCAGCTCAAAGAGGTAGGGCGGAAGGCGGACCAGATATGCTGCTGCACAGATTGACTCCCTCCTGTAGAGGATGATGGGACATAGGCAGGGCTGTGTCTTGGCGAGCCCGGATTGGCTGCAGCTGACTGTACAGCTATGTCCTCATACAATGTCCACTTCTCTCCTCACATCCCTTCACCTCTCTTTTTGTAGCTGCTGACTTGCCCGGGTGCGCAAAATCACATACCTGTACTTAAATTTGTGCATGTGGTTCAGGGGACGCGCCGCTCCCGCTGTGATTGGACACAACGGGAGCCAATCAGTGGAGAGACGGAGCAGCCGTGAGCCCATGTAAACAAGGCACACCACTGCTCTGTCAGGTAATAAAATAGAGAGATTGTGTTTCAGCAAAGTTGAATCAACTCCCCCCACAGTTAGAAACGCCTCCCAGGGAACACATTTAACAACGTGGTCACCCCTGTAGTTAACCCCTTCCCTGCCAGTGTCATTTATACAGGGATCAGTGCATTTTTTTAGCACTAATCACTGTATTGGTGTCCCCAAAAAGCGTCACTTAGGGTTTAGATTTGTCTGCCGCAATGTCGCAGTCCCTATAAAAATCAGATCGCTGCCATTACCAGTAAAAACAATAAAAAAATGAAAAGTCCCTTAAATCAATAACCTATTTTGCAGACGCTATAACTTTTGCGCAAACCAATCAATATACGCTTATTGGGAGATTTTTTACCAAAAATATGTAGCAGAATACATATTGGCCTAAATTGATGAAGAAATTAGTTTTTTACATATTTTTTGGGATATGTATAAGTAAACAATATTTTGTTTTTCAAAATTGTCGCTCTTTTTTTGTTTATAGCGGAAAAAAAAAACGCAGAGATGATCAAATACCGCCAAAAGAAAGTCCTATTTGTGGGGGGAAAAAAATACATAAATTTTGTTTGGGTACAACGTCGCACAACCGCGAAATTGTCAGTTAAAGCGACGCAGTGCCGTGTCACAAAAAATCGTCTGGTCAGGAAGTGGGTAAAACCTTCCAGGGCTGAAGTGGTTTCACACTGGGGCGGGAGGTGCGGTGGCGGTATAGTGCCGCTATTTTTCGGTCGCTAGCGGTGCGGTGTTAACCCCCGCTAGCGGCCGAAAATGGGTTAATACCGCAGAAGCGCATTGCTGACGGTATAGCCGCGGTTTCCCATTGCTATCAATAAAACACACTGCTCCTTTTTTTTTTATCAATTCTTTATTTTTATGTTTTCTTTTACATTCACAAAGATAGTTATACAACATTTCATATAATGCATCTATACACATGATTCTGTTAGTTCACTCATAGCATCTTCCACCTATTTTACGTTTCCTACTTTTTACACATCCTTACAAATCTCAGCTATTAATGGGATGTTAGTAGGGGAAGATCTATCTATATAACAATTAATGAAATACATTCCATTCCGCTAGTTCCTCCCTCCTCTCTCTCCTCTTTAGTCACTGTACCCGATACCTTTTTCCTATTCTTCTTTAATATCTTTATCTTTGTTTCGTTTTTATTCCCCTGGGATCCCCCCTGATTGTCCCCCTTCCCTTGAACAGTTTGCCCTGAGTGTTCGGGCCTAGAACAGGTTTATAGAAAAGTTGGAAATAGTAAGATATATAGAAAAAGTCAGAGAGAGAGAGAAAAAAAAATAAAAAAATTATTGAAGATTATTCACATCCGCCGGTCTCCTCCTCCACCCGACCTCCCTCCATACTCCCCCCCCCCACTATCTCAGCCGCTCCTTATATATATCATAGGGGGCCCAAGTTTGTCTGTATTTATCCTCCTGCTCCCTTATAATCATGGTGAATTTTTCCATTTGTTGGATTTCTGTTATCTTATTAAACCATTGTGCTCTAGTTGGGGGAATGGTACTTTTCCATAAGGCTGGAATACATGCTTTTGCTGTAGTAAGCAGATGTCTCATCAATGATTTTTTAAAGTTTTCGTTCGAGAGGGGAATATCAAATAGCAAAAAAGTAACCGGATTTTCTTCAAGAGACACATCTGTAATTTCTGTAATTGTTTCGGAGACCATTTTCCAAAAATCTCTAACTCCTGAGCATTCCCAAAAAATGTTTAACAATGTGCCCACTGCTCCTTGACATCGCCAGCAAAAGTTTGACACTTGTGGGTATATTCGATTTAATACTGCTGGGGTTCTGTACCACCTGGTTAGTATCTTGTACCCCCCTTCTTGGTATCTAGTTGCTAGTGAGGCCTTATGTGTGAACCTAAACATCTTATTTTTCTGCGTCTCGGATAGTGTAATCCCTAGGTCTCTTTCCTAATCCTGTATAAAACCCAGTTCTTGCGGGGCTTTTAACTTGGTCAACAAGGCATACAACAGGGACACTGAATGTCCCACTGATTCCCCTTTTAGGCATAGCTCCTCAAACTTAGAGAGTGTTGTTCCTTCTGTCATTCGCTTTGATATTGATCGGAGAAAAGCATTCAGCTGCATTCTCCTAAATGAGTCCAATTCCCCAGAAAACTCATGCTCAATCTCCTCCCTGGACATCACTCGGTTGTCCTTCATGAAGTGTACGAGTCTACCTTTACCCTGTCGATTTAAATTCCTAAAACCTCGATCTTTTAAGCCTGGTTCAAAGGCCGGATTACCCACAATTGGGGTCATTAGGCTCGGATACATCGTCATTTTGTTTTTTTTTAATACCTTTTTCACATACAAAAGTGTGGCGCCCACCGTCGGATGGCGTTTTACTGTCTGCGGTATCAACGGGTCCTAGAGCCATACTAAACCCTCCATGGGTAACTCGGACATTGCCTGTTCCAAGTGTATCCATGGCTTGTCTTTTTGAAATACACACCAGTCCATAACCCTTGTTAGGTGTAGGGCTTCTTGGTACCCAACCGGATCTGGGAATCCCACCCCTCCTTTCTCTTTAGGTAGAGTCAAGATGTCTCTTCGGACTCTTGCTGGTTTCCCTGCCCATATAAACGTCGCAAACCTAGTTCTCAGATCCCTCAGAAATCCTGGGGGTATCTTAATGGGTAGGGTCTGTAGCAAATATAACAATCTTGGCATTACGTTCATTTTTATGATATTAATTCTGCCGAACCAAGTAAAGACCTCCTTATCCCACTTCTGTAGATCTAGTTTGATTTGTCTTGCTAAGGGGGCAAAATTAAGTTCATATTCTATTTAGTCGGCTCGGTATTTTTGTTCCCAGATATCCTATATGAGATTCTGTCCATCTGAAAGAGAAAAAGGTGGATAGCTGTTGTTGCAAAGCTATGTCCACCTCCACACCCATTGCTTCTGATTTATTGTAGTTTACCTTAAAGTTGGACAACCTCCCATATTCGCGTATTTCTGACAGTAAAGGTGGGAGGGACAGTGCCGGCGTGGTTACAAAAAACAAGAGGTCGTCCGCAAATGCAGCTAGTTTCTGATCCTTTCCCTTTACTGATATACCCCTGATATCTGAGTTAGCCCTTATTGTTCTTAAGAGTGGTTCCAGTGTCAAAATAAAAATAATAGGCGATAGCGGACATCCCTGCCGTGTTCCATTACAAATATCAAAGGGTCTTGAGAGTATATCGTTTACCTTGACCCTAGCTTTAGGTGTGGAGTATAAGCTCATAATCCAATTTTGTATCCCCTTCCTCAGTCCTATATGTTGTAAAGTGGTTTTTAAAAAAGTCCAGTCTACCCTGTCAAATGCTTTTTCTGCATCGATAGATAACAACACTAAGGGTTTTTGCTGATTTTGCGCATAGTGTATAGCACTTAAAACCCGTTGTGTATTTTCCTTACCTTCTCTCTTAGGCGTAAACCCCACTTGGTCAGGATGTATTAGGGCAGGGATGTACGGTAATAATCTATTTGCAAGTATTTTCGTCAAAATCTTTAAGTCCACGTTTAACAAGGAAATTGGACGATAGCTCGCACATTGAGAAGGATCTTTCCCCTCTTTGGGGATTACTGTTATGTGAGCCATCAATGTCTCATCCGGTATCTTTTGCCCCTCTCGTACCGAGTTAAAAGCCTCCAAGAATCTTTGTGTCAATTTTTCTGCAAAGGTCTTATAATACAACAGTGTATATCCGTCCGGGCCGGGAGCCTTACCTGGTTTTAATATTTTTAGGGCTCCTAAAAATTCTTCTGCCGTAACACACTGCTCCTCTCACTGCTCCAAAGATGCTGCTAGCAGGACTTTTGGAGCGGTCCTGCTAGCACACCGCTCCAGTGTGAAAGCCCTTGGGCTTTCACACTGGAGACACAGCAGCCGCTGTTTAGGGTCGGTTTGCAGGTGCTATTTTTAGTGCAAACTGCCGCAGTGTGAAAGGGGCCTAATGCTAAAGTGTTATACAGTCCTAATTAATGCCCATCTCAATTTAAACATAAAATGTAATTTGACAAATGAAGATGGTAAACACTCCAAAAAAATGAGAACAATTTTCTGCCTCGCTGAGTGTGGCTTTTTTTATATCACGACTGACACCAGGTAGAAATTGTAAGCTATTAGTGAAATATGTGGGAATTTCATGGAAGAGTAAATTGCAGGCTTTCGCCCTGTAATGCAGTGAAACAAGAGCAGCATTGGGTTTCACAGATAGCACCACAGACAGCTATTAATGCCTAATCCAGTGTCACATTTCTGCCCAGCGCTGGCTAACTACCAACCTAATTTGCTATCTTCTCTCGCTGTGTTTCTCTGTTGTTCAAAGCCAAGAAGAGGCTTATTTTAATAGTAGGTCAAGCTTCAGCCAAATGTGTTGAATTGAAGGCCACCATAGAAGAATGGCAGGATATTGTCTTTCCAACAGCAAGTGAAGTGCAGGCAGCTTAGGGCAGTATCTATTTCACTGTAATGCGGGTTTATGTTACAGCTCTATTCAAACATCTAATTGCCTTGTACTGCTGACATTTACGGACATAACCTGTTTCAAGTGAAAACACAACCTCCGAGGTCATCACTGGCTTTAAAGATAGTATTGTGGACAACTATAAAATATGACATGACAAGTAACCGTTTTTTAAAATATGCACCTTTAACGTATATAATTCTTTCTGACACCTTGGATATATTTGTTTGAATTAGGATACAAATGTTCATATTCAAGAGTATGACTTGAAATAAAATTTTATGATGTACGTATTATATAAATGATATCTTAAAGCTAATTTCTTGGCAAATCTAAAAGGTGCAAATTAATCTAGCTCTGAACTTGTTATTTATAGATCATTAAAATAATTTTTAAACGCAGGCAGTGTAAATATCCACATTTAACCTGCAATCAACTTCTTGTTGTCCTTGTACAGGAGGGCGGGAGTATGAAAGGATGAAGCAGAAAAGGAGTCACTCAATTCATGAACTGAAAAGAGGTTAGCCATCACCGTGCTGCTTCTCTTTCACTGGGCAGTCACAGGCTGGGGGTAGTTCAGGAACACCTACTTAACCTGCAGACCGGTGGCGTCGCTACAGGGGGGGCTGCGCCCCCCTGAAGCCTCTGCTTCCAGCTGCAGCTCACTCGCATGTCTCTCGGCAAGCAGAGAGACATCAGACCGCCAGTGATCACAGCTCAGAGCCATCACTAAGACTTATAGTCCCCCCCACACGGACTGTAGAGGATAGAGGAGAACAAGCTGGTTCTGCTCCTCCTCCTGCCCTCTCCTCCTGTGCCTGCCCCACCCACACACCCCATTAGTGCTATACTTCAGAGAAGGAGATGTGTGGGCGGGAAGTTTGAAATCCAGCAGCAAGAAGAGGAAAGATGCAGCATGCCAATCATTTCATCTGTCCATCCACCCACAGTGAAGTCTCCCTGTCAGGAAAGGTTCCATCCGCTGGTGATATTTATTATTTGGCTTGCAGTACTGTGGTCCACCAGCAGGTGTCTCCTGGCAGTGTGGAACTGTCAGGAGAATTTCTCCCTGCTGGTATTATATTATCGTACTGGTCTCCACCAGCGGATGGATCCTGGCAGTGTGGAGCGAACTGCTCTTCCTGCGCTCAGGTGTGACTTGAAGCCAATTATAAGCCTCCTATTTATATCCGGCAAGTACAAACACACCTTGCCCTGGTATCTCTCTCCCTGAGCCTGCAACCCTGACCTTGAGCCTGCCTGTTATCTGACCTTGAGCCTGTACCTCACCTCACCTGATCTGATCCCTATCCCAAATCCATCCTGGACCTGTTACTCGGTTACCTTGCATACCTGTCTTGCCGTCCCATCCATCCCATTCGGTCTCCATCTCCCTGTCCTGTATTCCTTAACCATCTGCTGATCTACCTGTGCATGATCCCGGCCTGGCTTTTGATTACGATTCTGTTATCTCCCATTATTGTACATATCTGTCTATTGTTATTTGTGGGTCTCTGTTTGTGGGTTGGCTATCGTCTTATTGGAGGTGGTTGTGTTTGGTTGTGTTTATATTCACTTACTTTAATAAATTATTATATTTTCACGCACATGCGTTTTTGGTTTTCTCTGTGCAGTCCACACAGTCTGGTCTACTAACTTCCATGACAGTACACCAGGGCCATCCTTGACCAGACGTGGCTACATTGAGGAACCATCCTGGTGTTGTGCGTTCTGCTGATATGGATTTTGATTAAATCATGTACTATTCTCTGCTGGCAGCAGAGGATGGTGAATATTGTTGCCAGATTTTAAAAGGGTGGACTAGTGACCAGCTGATGGAAACCATCCGATTGGCTCATTCCTGGGTGGATCAGGGTTATATGTCTTTTGAGGATGTTCAGCCATTAATCCGGTTATGTATAAAGCCAGCCCTGTCATGCATTTCCGAAGGAAGTGACGATTTCTCTCCTCCCTTCAACAGTGACCAAGTTGAATCCCTGGTATGGTTAATAGAGGATGATCCGGCTTCTTTCGATGAACATTATTTCTCTTGTTCCCAGCAGATGTTATCTGATTGTATTAGTTCAGTGCAGTCTCTGATTAGACAGGGTGTGTGTGAACCAGTTTTGGTTCAACCTGTGCTGCAGGCATGGTCAAATCTCCTGAATTCAGCCAAGCCACAAAATTCCAGCCCTGCCATTAATCACCTGCCTTCCCAAGAATTTATCCGCCCATTGCCTATGGCAACCCCAGCTACAGCCCAGTTTGCACAGCCTCCCACCAAATAATATTACCCAGTCTCTACTTGTCGCACCTACCCTGCCTTCAATCCACCTGCTTCTTCCCTTCCACCTGTAAATCCACAAGAACCTCCTCCAGCCACTGTTCCCGTATCTCTGCCACAGAGATAGTCCTTCCTCTTACTCAATTCCATCCTTTTCATACATCCCCCCTGTTATTTACAAATCTGCAGTGACTAAGCCTAAGAAGAAGCGGAAGTACTTTCCAACCCACACAATCCTACCAGTAACCCAACCTGCCTCCACACCCACCAACCTGCTCCAGCCTGCGTTCATGCCAGTTGAACTTGACGATCCACCTAAATCTGCCAACCCTATGCCTGCTACCCAGTCTGATGTCCCTGTGCCTTTTACCCAGTCTGACGTCCCCGTGCCTTTTACCCAGTCTGTGGTCCCAGTGGCCTTTACCCAGTCTGACATCCCAGTGCCTTTTGCCCAGCCTGATGTTCCTGTGCCAGTCTGCCAGCCTGAAGTTCCTGTGCCAGTCTACCAGCTTGAAGTTCCTGTGCCAGTCTGCCAGCCTGCAGTTCCTGTGCCCGTGTTTCAGCTCGATGTCCCTGTGCTGAAGATCCGGTGCCTGTGTCTCTGCCTGATGTCTCAGTATCTGCCTTCCAGTCTGATGTCTTGGCGCCTGCCTCCCAGTCTGATGTCCTGGTGCCTGCCTTCCAGTCTGATGTCCTGGTGCCTGCCTTCCAGTCTGATGTTCTGGTGCCTGCCTTCCAGTCTGATGTTCTGGTGCCTGCCTTCCAGTCTGATGTCCTGGTGCCTGCCTTCCAGTCTGATGTCCTGGTGCCTGCCTTCCAGTCTGACGTCCTGGTGCCTGCCTTCCAGTCTGACGTCCTGGTGCCTGCCTTCCAGTCTGACGTCCTGGTGCCTGCCTTTCAGTCTGATGTCCTGGTGCCCGCCTTCTAGTTTGATGTGGTGGTGTCTGCCTTCCAGTCTGATGTCCTGGTGCCTGCCTTCCAGTCTGATGTCCTGGTGCCAGTGTTTCAGCCCGAGATGTCAGTGTTTCAGCCCGAGATGTCAGTGTTTCAGCACAGGGTGAAGAACCAGTACCAGCATTCCAGCCTGAAGAGCTAGAGCCAGCATCCCGGCCTGAGGTTGTGGTACCCGTTTCCCGGCCTGAGGTTGTGGTGCCCGTTTCCTGGCCTGCGGAGCCTCTATCTGCTGCCCAGCTTGATGACCTGGAGCCTGCTGCCAAGCTTGCTGACCCGGAGCCTTCTGCCCAGCTCGATGACCCAAAGCCTGCTGCCCAGCTTGTTGACCCGGAGCCTGCTGCTCAGCTTGATGATTCGGAGCCTGCTGCCCAGCTTGATGACCCAGAGCCTGCTGCCCAGCTCGATGACCCGGAGCCTGCTGCCCAGCTCGATGACCCGGAGCCTGCTGCCCAGCTCGATGACCCAGAGCCTGCTGCCCAGCTCGATGACCCGGAGCCTGCTGCCCAGCTTGATGTCCCGGAGCCTGCTGCCCAGTCTGGTGTGTTCCTGCCTGCTGCCCAGCCTGGTGTGTTCCTGCCTGCTGCCCAGCCTGGTTTGCCTCTGTCTGCTGCCCAGCTTGATGACCCAGAGCCTGCTGCCCAGCTCGATGACCCAGAGCCTGCTGCCCAGCCTGGTTTGTTCCTGTCTGCTGCCAAGCTTGATTTGCCCCTGTCTGCTACCCAGCTTGATTTGCCCCTGTCTGCTGCCCAGCTTGATGTGCCCGCTGTCTGCCCGGATGTGCCCACTGTCTGCCCGCTGTCTGCCCGGATGTGCCCGCTGTCTGCCCGGATGTGCCCGCTTTCCAGTCGGATGTGCCGCTGTCTCCCCGGATGTGCCCGCTGTCTGCCCGTATGTGACTTTGCTTGTTGCCATGAACTTTCCCCAGCAACAATTAGTTGGAGCGTCCGGAGGCCGCTCCTTTGAGGGGGGTACTGTCGGGAAAGGTTCCATCCGCTGGTGATATTTATTATTTGGCTTGCAGTACTGTGGTCCACCAGCAGGTGTCTCCTGGCAGTGTGGAACTGTCAGGAGAATTTCTCCCTGCTGGTATTATATTATCCTTTGGACGCAGTACTGGTCTCCACCAACGAATGGATCCTGGCAGTGTGGAGTGAACTGCTCTTCCTGCGCTCAGGTGTGACTTGAAGCCAATTATAAGCCTCCTATTTATACCCGGTAAGTAAAAACACACCTTGCCCTGGTATCTCTCTCCCTGAACTTGCAACCCTGACTTTGAGCCTGCCTGTTATCTGACCTTGAGCCTGTACTTCACCTCACCTGACCTGATCTGATCTGATCCCTATCCCAAATCCATCCTGGACCTGTTACCCGGTTACCTTGCATACCTGTCTTGCCGTCCCATCCGTCCCATCCGTCCTCCCTCTCCTGTATTCCTTAACCATCTGCTGATCTCCCTGTGCATGACCCCGGCCTGGCTTTTGATCACGATTCTGTTATCTCCCATTATTGTACATATCTGTCTATTGTTATTTGTGGGTCTCTGTTTGTGGGTTGGTTATCGCACTGTGTCTTATTGGAGGTGGTTGTGTTTGGTTGTGTTTATAGTCACTTACTTTAATAAATTATTATATTTTCACGCACATGTGTTTGTGGTTTCCTCTGTGCAGTCCACACAGTCTGGTCTACTAACTTCCATGACACTCCCCCTCCCTCCCTCTCTTCTCTCTTCTGCCTCCCAGTGAGTAATGTAAGAGGGACTCTGATGTAAGGGGAGCTTTGGTGAGCAGAGACCCCCTTACATCAGAGTTCCTCTTTACACCAGAGTCCACAGAATCCCTCCTAACATAAGAGCACCCCTTAAATTAGGGTTCCCCTTTACATTCCAGAGTCTTCAGAGATCCCCTTTACAGTGTAGGTGTAAATTCTCTGTTGTAGGGGACGCTCTGCGCACTCTGATGTAAGTGGGCTCTCAGACTCTGATGTAAGGGGGCTCTCAGACTCTGATATAAGGGGACTCTGTGGACTCTGATTTAAGGGGGCTCTGCAGACTTTGATGTAAGGGGGCTCTGCAGACTCTGATGTATTTTGGGCTCTGCAAACTCTGATGTAAAGGGGCTCTGCGGACTCTGATGTAAGGGGGCTCTGCAGACTCCGATGTAAGGGGGGCGCTGCAGACTCTGATGTAAGGGGCACTGCAGACTTTGATGTAAGGGGCGCTGTGCAAACTCTTAAGTAAGGGGGGCTCTGCGGAATTTGATGCAAGGGGGGGTTCTGGGGACTCTGATGTAAGGGGGGCTCGGCAGACTCTGATAAAAGGGGCGTTGTGCAGACTCTAATGTAAGGGGGGCTTTTTGTGGTGAAAATTATTAGTGTACCCCCAGTTTTGACTGTGGCATCTTATGTTCCCCTCTATATATTGCTCTAGAGTCGCCACTGCTGAAGACTGAGACAAAATTTAAAAAAAAAAATGGTGTGGAGGTCCCCTCAAAATCCATACCAAACCCTTATCCGAGCATGTAGGCTGGCAGGTCAGAAAGGGGGGATGAGCGAGCGCCCCCCCCCTGAACCATACCAGGCCACATGCCCTCAACATGGGGGCTGCTTTGGGATGGGGGGCAGAGTCCCTTCCCCACAATCCCCCAGATCACTGCCCCCCCATGTGAATGATAATGGGGTACATAGTTCCCCTACCCATTCACCAAAAAGTGTCAAAATTAAATAAATATACAAACATCGTTTTTGACAATTCCTTTATTAAATGAAAAAAACAATGTCCCTCGATGTAGATCTATTGTCAATCATGACACCCGCCACCACCACCAGACTCAAAAAAAATAAAAAAACGCTTCCTGCGCATCGAAGGCTAACCACCATGTGCCTGCTCCGCCATGTGACAGTTCCTACACAGGTAAGGGGCAGAGCCACCTGGCAACGTCGCCTGGTGACCATGCCTCTTTGCGACATCACTGACCCAGCATGCATCGGTCTGTGATGTCGCAAGTGGGCGGTGCCACCAGGTGATGTCACAAGGTGGCCCTGCCCCTTACCTATATAATAACTGTCAAACAGCGGAGCAGGCATTCAGTGGTCAGCTTTCTTTGCAGCCTTTTTTTTAAATATAAGAATTGTCAAAAACTGTGTTTGTGTTTCATTTTCTTATTGACACTTTTCTGGTGAATGAGTAGGAGTACAATGGTACTCATTCACATGGGGGAACCAGGATCTGGCGGCCCCCTTATTAAAGGGGGCTTCCAGAGTCCGATAAGCCCCCTGCCCATGGACCCTCACAACCACCGGCCAGGGGTGTGGGCAAGGGGATCTTGTCCCCATAAACATAAACCCCCATGTTAAGGGCATGTGGCCTGGTATTGTTCGGGGAGGGGGGGGGCTTGCTCATCTCCCTCCCTTTCCTGGCCTGCCAGGCTGTATGCATGAATAAGGGTTTGGTATGGATTTTGGGGTGGTACGTAATTATTCTTGTACATTTTGGCATGGGGTTCCCCTTAAGGGAGGTGGATGGATTATCTTGGCAAAGGAGAAGTGCTCACTAACATTGATTTAGACAGATTTGTGAACAATATTTGAGAGAAATAGGCCTTTTGTGTACATAGAAAAAGTCGTAGGTCTTTGATAAATAGGGGCAAACACAAAAGTGTTGCGTTTATAATTTGCTCAGTGTAGCTACCCCCCAATTATTAATTGTTACCTTTATTTAAAAAATTTTGCCTGCTGGGAGAGAGTTGATCTTGCTAACTGAGCAGACCCAGTTTACTTGATGCAAAGATATTCTTTGCATCAAGCATATTTCTCTGCATTAAACATGTGAACATAAGCTTATAATATCCAAAGTTAAAGTTAATAATGTGATAATGATAATAATGAGTAAGCCTGATGTAATTAATAATTAGGGATGAGCCGAGCACCCCCGGGTTCGGTTCGCACCAGAACCTTCGAACGGACCGAAAGTTCGCGCGAATTTTCGAACCCTATTCGTTATAATGGACGCGAACGTTCGAAATCAAAATTGCTAATTACAACGGCCAATATGCATGTTAATGTCATAAAACAGGTTTGGAGACCCGGGTCCTGCCCCAGGGGACATATATCAATGCAAAAAGAAATTTTAAAAACTAAAGTTTTTTCGGGAGCAGTCATTTTAATGATGCATAAAGTGAAAAAAAAAAAAGTGAAATTTTCCTTTAAATATGGTACCTGGGGGGTGTCTAAAGTATGCCTGTGAAGTGGCATGTGTTTCCCGTGTTTAGAACTGTCCTTGCACAAAATGACATTTGTAAAGGAAAAAAAGAAGCCATTTAAAACCACTTGCGGCTTTAATGTCATGTCTTGTCCTGGCCGCCATATGGCTGAAAATCCTTGAGAAAAATGGCATGGCTACCCCATCACCCCCCCCCCCCACCCCAGCCCCTTTGGGTCTTGTATGGATACTAAGGGGGACCCCGCACCCAAAATAAAACCCTATACCTACAACCCTATATACTCTGAACAGCAGTATATAGGTGGTGCAAACAAGACATGGACTGTAGGTTTGTTCTTAAGTAGAATCTGAACAGGTACATTATGAAGTGTAGCTACATCCCAAAAAAATCAATTTTTAAGCTTTTTGGAGAACATAGGGAGGGGTTATCACCCCTGTAACATTTGCTGTCTTTGCACATCTGTTCAGAACATGTCACCTCACTTTCCGTCCCAATGACAAATGTTTTTGGAAAAGTGGGGTTTTAATTGAAACAAGGATTGGTGATAAAGCATCAGTAGAGAGGAGATACCTTTTTCCCAAATTAAATCTAACAGGATAGAATTTTCCTTCCTAGGGGTAGATTTCCTCTCACTTCCTGTTTTCTCTTGCCGTTTGCAAGTAGGAGTCGTTTGTAAGTTGGATGTTTGAAAGTAGGGGCCTGCCGTATATACTCTGCAGAAATTTGCCCTATTAGATGTTGGTGTAGCCACAAGACTGGTGGGCACAAGAATGGGCCCTGCTGTGAGTTAATAGATCAAGATTTGTACTTGCATGCACCTGTTGAACCGGGCAGAAAAATTGGGCCTTTGGTGGTGGTGGTGGTGGTGGTGGACGGTGTTGCCACAAGACTGTAAGCCCTCACAGTTACTCTTGGTGGGTGCAGGAATGGGCCCTGCTGTGAGTTATTAGATCAAGATTTGTAATTGCATGCACCTGTTGAACAGGGCAGAAAAATTGGGCCTTTGGTGGTGGTGGTGGTGGTGGACGGTGTTGCCACAAGACTGTAGGCCCTCATAGTTACTCTTGGTGGGCGCAGGAATGGGCCCTGCTGTGAACTATTAGATCAAGATTTGTAATTACACGCCCCTGTTAAACAGGGGCTGAAAAATTGTGCCTTAGGCATTGGTGCTGGTGCCACAACACTGCAACCCCTCACAGATACTGTACTTGGAGCACAGCAGTCACACCTGTTGCGAAGCATCTTTTTAAAAAATTGTAATTACACGCCCCTGTTATACAGGGGCTGAAAAATTGTGCCTTAGGCACTGGTGTGGTGGCATGGATCATTGAGGAGGAGGAAGAGGATAGTCAGTGAACATAACAGGACAGTCACTCAGCATCAGCATAGGCAGTCTTGAAGGGATGTGACATTATAAATTATTCCGTTATATCCGCTTCAGGTGTCTGGTAGCTGGTGGTGATCCAAGACTGATTCATTTTTATGAAGGTCAGTCGATCAACCGAGTCGGTGGACAGGCGCACCCTATGATCGGTGACAAATCCTCCAGCAGCACTGAATGTGCGTTCGGAAAGAACGCTGGATGCAGGACAGGCCAGTAGCTCAATTGCATACTGTGCAAGCTCTGGCCAGTGATCCATCCTCAGGACCCAGTAAGCCAGAGGATTTTCGGTGGGAAAGGTGTCCAAGTCTGACCTTGCCCCTAGGTATTCCTGCACCATGTATATCAGACGCTGGCGATGGTTGCTGGAACCGATCATACCTTGGGGCTGCGGACTAAAAAATTGTCTGAACGCATCGGTCAGACGTCCACCTTCCCCACCGCTCCTTCTGCTACTGACCGAAGCCTCAGCAACTCGTCGTCCAGGACCAGGAGTTTGTAACCTCCCAGTTTCTGGGAACGCGTTGCACAGACCTTTCTGCAAGGCCTCCCTGAGATGTCTCATCCTCTGCTCCCTCTGCGACGGCAAGATAAGGTCCGCAACCTTACCCTTGTACCGTGGATCAAGGAGAGTGGCCAGCCAGTAATGGTCACTCTCCTTGATCCGAAGAACACGAGGATCCTTCCGCAGGCTTTGCAGGATCAGGGAGGCCATGCAGCGTAGGTTAGCTGAGGCATTCGGTCCGGAGTCTTCTGGGTCACTGAGGATGACATGATCGCCAGCCACCTCCTCCCAGCCACGTACAAGTCCACTGGTTTGTTGGGACTGTACATCATCCCTAAAAGACTGCTGCTGCTGATGCTGAGTGCCAGGCTCCACCTCCATGCTCACACAATCCTCCTCCTCCTCCTCCTCCTCTTCCTGTGTGATGGGTGGGACAGAAGGAACATTGTCTGGATAAAGGGGGCCTTGAGAGACAAGGAAGTCCTCCTCTTCCTGCCTCTGTTCTGCCTCAAGTGCCCTGTCCATTATCCCACGCAGCGTATGCTCCAACAGGTGGACAAGAGGTACAGTGTCACTGATGCATGCACTGTCACTGCTCACCATCCTCGTGGCCTCCTCAAATGGTGAGAGGACAGTGCATGCATCCCTGATCATGCTCCACTGGCGTGGGGAAAAAAAGCCAAGCTCCCCTGACCCTGTCCTGGTGCCGTAGTCGCAAAGGTACTCATTGATGGCCCTCTGCTGCGTGTGCAGTCACTGCAGCATGGCCAACGTTGAGTTCCACCTGGTGGGCATGTCACATATTAGGCGGTTCTTGGGCAGGTTCAGCTCCTTTTGCAGCTCAGTCAGCCGAGCACTGGCATTATAAGATCGGCGGAAATGCACACAGACTTTCCTGGCCTGCCTCAGGACATCCTGTAAGCCTGGGAACCTGCCCAAGAACCGCTGCACCACCAGGTTGAGGACGTGAGCCATACAGGGCACATGGGTGAGCTGCCCCTGTCGCAGGGCGGAGAGGAGGTTGGTGCCATTATCAGAAACGACCATTCCTGGCTTAAGCTGGCGTGGCGTCAACCACCTCTCGGCCTGCCCCTGCAGAGCTGCCAGAACCTCTGGCCCAGTGTGGCTCCTGTCCCCCAAACACACCAGCGCAAGCACGGCATGGCATCTTTTTGCCTGCGTACTCGCGTAGCCCCTTGTACGCCTACGGAGCACCGCTGGTTCCGAGGACAGAGCACTCGAAGAGGACATGGAGGAAGAAGAAGAGGAGGGGGTGGAGGAGAGAGGTGTGTCACAACCAGTAGTAGCATTTTGGAGGCGTGGTGGCGGAACAACCTCCAACACTACTGCACCTTGTCCTGCATCCCTCCCAGCTGCCAATAGAGTGACCCAATGGGCCGTGAAAGAAAGATAACGTCCCTGTCCATGCCTGCTGGACCATGAGTCAGCGGTAATATGCACCTTACCGCTGACCGCCCTGTCCAGCGAGGCATGGACATTGCCTTCCACATGCCAGTAGAGAGACGGAATCGCCTTCCGTGAGAAAAAGTGGCGTTTGGGAACCTGCCACTGAGGAACCGCACATTGAACAAACTCACGGAAGGGGGCCGAGTCTATCAACTGAAAAGGCAGCAGTTGAAGTGCTAGCAATTTAGCCAAGCTAGCATTCAACCGCTGGGCATGTGGATGGCTGGGAGTATACTTCTTTCGACGGTCCAGCAGCTGGGGCAGGGAAATTTGCCTGCTACAATCGGACGTCGGTGTACTGCAAGTACTTAGTTGTGACACACCTAATTCTACACCTTCAGTCCTCTCAGAGCAGCTTTCAGAGAGGACTGAAGATATAGTGGGGATGGAGATCCCAGCTGATGAGGAGCAAGGAGAGGTCCGCTTTGTTCTTTGGTGTGGGTCTTTTATGTGTGCTTGCCAACGAGCTGCATGGCAGGTCGACATATGTCTGCTCATGCTTGTGGTGCCCAAGCGGCTGATGTTTTGGCCACGCGAGATACGCTTGAGACAAATATTGCAAATAGCAGTGGTGCGATCTGATGCACTCGTCTCAAAAAAGGCCCACACCAAAGAACTTTTGTGATAACGTGCAGAGGCAGCGCCCTGCACAGGCGGAGCTCTGCGGTGTGGTACAGTTGCTGTGCTGGCCTCTAGCTGGCCTCCAGGGGGCATCCTGCCTCGTTGGACATGTGACGCTGCATCCTCCTCCTCCTCCTCCTCTCTCCCTTCAGGCACCCACGTGGAGTCAGTGACCTCATCATCCCCTCCCTCTTCACCACTAGAGCAAACCTGGCAGTAAGCTGCAGCTGGTGGAACACTACTGCCAGATTGCTGTCCTTCAGCATCCCCTCTCTCTGCGCGCACACTACTGACTTCCTCAAGCTGGGTATCATCATCCGAGCCTTCGAATCGTTGGGCATCCTCCTGGAGCATGTACCCAACACTGTGCTCAAACAGTTCGGGGGACTCCTCAGGAGGACATGGTGGGTCTAGGGAAGGGGTGGCTGATGATGCCATTGAGTACGCGTTGGCAGCTGCTCTGCCAGTACCCTGAGCCTGGGTGAGAGAGGATGAGGAGGATGAGGAGGGCTTGGTCATCCATTCTACCAAGCCTTCGGCATGATGCGGCTCCACATGTCCAGCTGCCGAAAACAAAGACAAGCGTGTCCCATGGCCACGTGCTGATGACGATGCACGACCACGTCCACGGCCAGCACTGTTGTCTCTAGAAACAGAGCCTGCCTGCCCTGTGTTCTTGCCTCGGCACGCTCTGCCTCTCCTTGGCGGTCTTCCAGCCATTGTAGTCGGTAGTGTATATAGTATAAAAAATAGAACTCCTATGTGTGCTCACAACACACTGTAGGTCCTATGGGTGCTGACACTAACACACTATAGGTACTATGTGTGCTGCTGACAAGAAAATATAGGAGCTCTGTTTGCTGCCACTAACACACTAGAAGTCCTATTGGTGCTTCTGAGATGAAAATATAGGAGCTCTGTGTGATGCCACTAACACACTAGAAGTCCTATGGGTGCTGCTGAGAAGAAAATATAGGAGCTCTGTGTGATGCCACTAACACACTAGAAGTCCTATGGGTGCTTCTGAGATGAAAATATAGGAACTCTGTGTGATACCACTAACACACTAGAAGTCCTATGGGTGCTTCTGAGAAGAAAATATAGGAGCTCTGTTTGCTGCCACTAACACACTAGAAGTCCTATGGGTGCTGCTGAGAAGAAAATATAGGAGCTCTGTGTGATGCCACTAACACACTAGAAGTCCTATGGGTGCTTCTGAGATGAAAATATAGGAGCTCTGTGTGATGCCACTAACATACTAGAAGTCCTATGGGTGCTGCTGAGAAGAAAATATAGGAGCTCTGTGTGATGCCACTAACACACTAGAAGTCCTATGGGTGCTTCTGAGATGAAAATATAGGAGCTCTGTGTGATGCCACTAACACACTAGAAGTCCTATGGGTGCTTCTGAGATGAAAATATAGGAGCTCTGTTTGCTGCCACTAACACACTAGAAGTCCTATGGGTGCTGCTGAGAAGAAAATATAGGAGCTCTGTGTGATGCCACTAACACACTAGAAGTCCTATGGGTGCTTCTGAGATGAAAATATAGGAGCTCTGTGTGATGCCACTAACACACTAGAAGTCCTATGGGTGCTTCTGAGATGAAAATATAGGAACTCTGTGTGATGCCACTAACACATTAGAAGTCCTATGGGTGCTGCTAAGAAGAAAATATAGGAGCTCTGTTTGCTGCCACTAACACACTAGAAGTCCTATGGGTGCTTCTGAGAAGAAAATATAGGAGCTCTGTGTGATGCCACTAACACACTAGAAGTCCTATGGGTGCTTCTGAGATGAAAATATAGGAACTCTGTGTGATGCCACTAACACATTAGAAGTCCTATGGGTGCTGCTGAGAAGAAAATATAGGAGCTCTGTTTGCTGCCACTAACACACTAGAAGTCCTATGGGTGCTGCTGAGAAGAAAATATAGGAGCTCTGTGTGATGCCACTAACACACTAGAAGTCCTATGGGTGCTGCTGAGAAGAAAATATAGGAGCTCTGTTTGCTGCCACTAACACACTAGAAGTCCTATGGGTGCTTCTGAGATGAAAATATAGGAGCTCTGTGTGATGCCACTAACACATTAGAAGTCCTATGGGTGCTGCTGAGAAGAAAATATAGGAGCTCTGTTTGCTGCCACTAACACACTAGAAGTCCTATGGGTGCTGCTGAGAAGAAAATATAGGAGCTCTGTGTGATGCCACTAACACACTAGAAGTCCTATGGGTGCTGCTGAGAAGAAAATATAGGAGCTCTGTTTGCTGCCACTAACACACTAGAAGTCCTATGGGTGCTGCTGAGAAGAAAATATAGGAGCTCTGTGTGATGCCACTAACACACTAGAAGTCCTATGGGTGCTTCTGAGATGAAAATATAGGAGCTCTGTGTGATGCCACTAACACACTAGAAGTCCTATGGGTGCTGCTGAGAAGAAAATATAGGAGCTCTGTTTGCTGCCACTAACACACTAGAAGTCCTATGGGTGCTGCTGAGAAGAAAATATAGGAGCTCTGTGTGATGCCACTAACACACTAGAAGTCCTATGGGTGCTTCTGAGATGAAAATATAGGAACTCTGTGTGATACCACTAACACACTAGAAGTCCTATGGGTGCTTCTGAGAAGAAAATATAGGAGCTCTGTTTGCTGCCACTAACACACTAGAAGTCCT
Source organism: Rana muscosa (assembly GCA_029206835.1). Lineage (NCBI taxonomy): Eukaryota > Metazoa > Chordata > Amphibia > Anura > Ranidae > Rana > Rana muscosa. The sequence goes on from CM055121.1 coordinate 826,037,721, forward strand.
ATGGGTGCTGCTGAGAAGAAAATATAGGAGCTCTGTGTGATGCCACTAACACACTAGAAGTCCTATGGGTGCTTCTGAGATGAAAATATAGGAGCTCTGTGTGATGCCACTAACACACTAGAAGTCCTATGGGTGCTGCTGAGAAGAAAATATAGGAGCTCTGTGTGATGCCACTAACACACTAGAAGTCCTATGGGTGCTTCTGAGATGAAAATATAGGAGCTCTGTGTGATGCCACTAACACACTAGAAGTCCTATGGGTGCTTCTGAGATGAAAATATAGGAGCTCTGTTTGCTGCCACTAACACACTAGAAGTCCTATGGGTGCTGCTGAGAAGAAAATATAGGAGCTCTGTGTGATGCCACTAACACACTAGAAGTCCTATGGGTGCTGCTGAGAAGAAAATATAGGAGCTCTGTGTGATGCCACTAACACACTAGAAGTCCTATGGGTGCTTCTGAGATGAAAATATAGGAGCTCTGTGTGATGCCACTAACACACTAGAAGTCCTATGGGTGCTTCTGAGATGAAAATATAGGAGCTCTGTTTGCTGCCACTAACACACTAGAAGTCCTATGGGTGCTGCTGAGAAGAAAATATAGGAGCTCTGTGTGATGCCACTAACACACTAGAAGTCCTATGGGTGCTTCTGAGATGAAAATATAGGAGCTCTGTGTGATGCCACTAACACACTAGAAGTCCTATGGGTGCTTCTGAGATGAAAATATAGGAACTCTGTGTGATGCCACTAACACATTAGAAGTCCTATGGGTGCTGCTAAGAAGAAAATATAGGAGCTCTGTTTGCTGCCACTAACACACTAGAAGTCCTATGGGTGCTTCTGAGAAGAAAATATAGGAGCTCTGTGTGATGCCACTAACACACTAGAAGTCCTATGGGTGCTTCTGAGATGAAAATATAGGAACTCTGTGTGATGCCACTAACACATTAGAAGTCCTATGGGTGCTGCTGAGAAGAAAATATAGGAGCTCTGTTTGCTGCCACTAACACACTAGAAGTCCTATGGGTGCTGCTGAGAAGAAAATATAGGAGCTCTGTGTGATGCCACTAACACACTAGAAGTCCTATGGGTGCTGCTGAGAAGAAAATATAGAAGCTCTGTTTGCTGCCACTAACACACTAGAAGTCCTATGGGTGCTTCTGAGATGAAAATATAGGAGCTCTGTGTGATGCCACTAACACATTAGAAGTCCTATGGGTGCTGCTGAGAAGAAAATATAGGAGCTCTGTTTGCTGCCACTAACACACTAGAAGTCCTATGGGTGCTGCTGAGAAGAAAATATAGGAGCTCTGTGTGATGCCACTAACACACTAGAAGTCCTATGGGTGCTGCTGAGAAGAAAATATAGGAGCTCTGTTTGCTGCCACTAACACACTAGAAGTCCTATGGGTGCTGCTGAGAAGAAAATATAGGAGCTCTGTGTGATGCCACTAACACACTAGAAGTCCTATGGGTGCTTCTGAGATGAAAATATAGGAGCTCTGTGTGATGCCACTAACACACTAGAAGTCCTATGGGTGCTGCTGAGAAGAAAATATAGGAGCTCTGTTTGCTGCCACTAACACACTAGAAGTCCTATGGGTGCTGCTGAGAAGAAAATATAGGAGCTCTGTGTGATGCCACTAACACACTAGAAGTCCTATGGGTGCTTCTGAGATGAAAATATAGGAGCTCTGTGTGATGCCACTAACACACTAGAAGTCCTATGGGTGCTTCTGAGATGAAAATATAGGAGCTCTGTGTGATGCCACTAACACACTAGAAGTCCTATGGGTGCTGCTGAGAAGAAAATATAGGAGCTCTGTGTGATGCCACTAACACACTAGAAGTCCTATGGGTGCTTCTGAGATGAAAATATAGGAACTCTGTGTGATGCCACTAACACACTAGAAGTCCTATGGGTGCTGCTGAGAAGAAAATATAGGAGCTCTGTTTGCTGCCACTAACACACTAGAAGTCCTATGGGTGCTTCTAAGAAGAAAATATAGGAGCTCTGTGTGATGCCACTAACACACTAGAAGTCCTATGGGTGCTTCTGAGATAAAAATATAGGAACTCTGTGTGATGCCACTAACACATTAGAAGTCCTATGGGTGCTGCTAAGAAGAAAATATAGGAGCTCTGTTTGCTGCCACTAACACACTAGAAGTCCTATGGGTGCTTCTGAGAAGAAAATATAGGAGCTCTGTGTGATGCCACTAACACACTAGAAGTCCTATGGGTGCTTCTGAGATGAAAATATAGGAACTCTGTGTGATGCCACTAACACATTAGAAGTCCTATGGGTGCTGCTGAGAAGAAAATATAGGAGCTCTGTTTGCTGCCACTAACACGCTAGAAGTCCTATGGGTGCTGCTGAGAAGAAAATATAGGAGCTCTGTGTGATGCCACTAACACACTAGAAGTCCTATGGGTGCTGCTGAGAAGAAAATATAGGAGCTCTGTTTGCTGCCACTAACACACTAGAAGTCCTATGGGTGCTGCTGAGAAGAAAATATAGGAGCTCTGTGTGATGCCACTAACACACTAGAAGTCCTATGGGTGCTTCTGAGATGAAAATATAGGAGCTCTGTGTGATGCCACTAACACACTAGAAGTCCTATGGGTGCTGCTGAGAAGAAAATATAGGAGCTATGTGTGATGCCACTAACACACTAGAAGTCCTATGGGTGCTTCTGAGATGAAAATATAGGAGCTCTGTGTGATGCCACTAACACACTAGAAGTCCTATGGGTGCTGCTGAGAAGAAAATATAGGAGCTCTGTGTGATGCCACTAACACACTAGAAGTCCTATGGGTGCTTCTGAGATGAAAATATAGGAGCTCTGTTTGCTGCCACTAACACACTAGAAGTCCTATGGGTGCTGCTGAGAAGAAAATATAGGAGCTCTGTTTGCTGCCACTAACACACTAGAAGTCCTATGGGTGCTGCTGTGAAGAAAATATAGGAGCTCTGTGTGATGCCACTAACACACTAGAAGTCCTATGGGTGCTTCTGAGATGAAAATATAGGAGCTCTGTGTGATGCCACTAACACACTAGAAGTCCTATGGGTGCTGCTGAGAAGAAAATATAGGAGCTATGTATGATGCCACTAACACACTAGAAGTCCTATGGGTGCTTCTGAGATGAAAATATAGGAGCTCTGTGTGATGCCACTAACACACTAGAAGTCCTATGGGTGCTTCTGAGATGAAAATATAGGAGCTCTGTTTGCTGCCACTAACACACTAGAAGTCCTATGGGTGCTGCTGAGAAGAAAATATAGGAGCTCTGTGTGATGCCACTAACACACTAGAAGTCCTATGGGTGCTTCTGAGATGAAAATATAGGAGCTCTGTGTGATGCCACTAACACACTAGAAGTCCTATGGGTGCTGCTGAGAAGAAAATATAGGAGCTATGTGTGATGCCACTAACACACTAGAAGTCCTATGGGTGCTTCTGAGATGAAAATATAGGAGCTCTGTGTGATGCCACTAACACACTAGAAGTCCTATGGGTGCTGCTGAGAAGAAAATATAGGAGCTCTGTTTGCTGCCACTAACACACTAGAAGTCCTATGGGTGCTGCTGAGAAGAAAATATAGGAGCTCTGTGTGATGCCACTAACACACTAGAAGTCCTATGGGTGCTTCTGAGATGAAAATATAGGAGCTCTGTGTGATGCCACTAACACACTAGAAGTCCTATGGGTGCTTCTGAGATGAAAATATAGGAGCTCTGTTTGCTGCCACTAACACACTAGAAGTCCTATGGGTGCTGCTGAGAAGAAAATATAGGAGCTCTGTTTGCTACCACTAACACACTAGAAGTCCTATGGGTGCTGCTAAGAAGAAAATATAGGAGCTCTGTTTGCTGCCACTAACACACTAGAAGTCCTATGGGTGCTTCTGAGAAGAAAATATAGGAGCTCTGTGTGATGCCACTAACACACTAAAAGTCCTATGGGTGCTTCTGAGATGAACATATAGGAACTCTGTGTGATGCCACTAACACACTAGAAGTCCTATGGGTGCTGCTGAGAAGAAAATATAGGAGCTCTGTTTGCTGTCACTAACACACTAGAAGTCCTATGGGTGCTGCTGAGAAGAAAATATAGGAGCTCTGTTTGCTGCCACTAACACACTAGAAGTCCTATGGGTGCTGCTGAGATGAAAATATAGGAACTCTGTGTGATGCCACTAACACACTAGAAGTCCTATGGGTGCTGCTGAGAAGAAAATATAGGAGCTCTGTTTGCTGTCACTAACACACTAGAAGTCCTATGGGTGCTGCTGAGAAGAAAATATAGGAGCTCTGTTTGCTGCCACTAACACACTAGAAGTCCTATGGGTGCTGCTGAGATGAAAATATAGGAACTCTGTGTGATGCCACTAACACACTAGAAGTCCTATGGGTGCTGCTGAGAAGAAAATATAGGAGCTCTGTTTGCTGCCACTAACACACTAGAAGTCCTATGGGTGCTGCTGAGAAGAAAATATAGGAGCTCTGTTTGCTGCCACTAACACACTAGAAGTCCTATGGGTGCTGTTGGGGTGCAATGCTGTGCTAACAGCACTGCGGTTGGTACTACTGCAATACTGTACTAACAGTAAGCACGCACCAGACTAATCCCCAGCAGCAGCTAATAACACGCTAACTGTGCAATCAGCAGCAATGAACGATCAATGACTTAGGTAGCAATGGTTTAGCAAAGAAATAGCCAATGGTTTAGCAAAGAAGAGCAAATCTTTCAGTATCAAGCAAAGACAGAATCAGCAGACTGATCTCTCCTAAAGCCGGAACTCATGTGACCGGGGCCGATGGCGTGGCGGCCTTTTAAATGGTGGGGCATGTACTAAAGCCCCTGAGCTGTAATTGGCTACAGGCGTCCTGCCTGTAGCCAATTATTGCTCTCCGAGTTTCGGGCGCTGTGATTGGCCAAGCATGCGGGGTCACAGTGCATGCTTGGCCAATCATCAGCCAGCAATGCACTGCGCCGGCCGCGCCGGCCGCAATGCATTGCGGGGCCGCTCGCATCACACGAATGTGATGCGAACGGCCCAAATAGTTCTGGGCTCGACGAGCGAGCGAACGCCCGGTGCTCGATTCGAACATGGGTTCGAATCGAGCACCGGGCCCATCCCTATTAATAATGTGATAATGATAATATTGAGTAAGCTCGATCTCCCTAATGTGACAAAAGACAATGATAAAAAAAAACTGACATAAGTTCTAACCCCTCGCCACTCTGAAACAAAAAAACACTTTAATTAAGTAAGAAATAATCAGATCAATTGAAAAATTGATTCATTACATTTGACTCTTCTGAATATTTACACATAGATCTGGCTCATCTGACACCCTGTGTATCAGGATAGCACCAAGGCTAGACATGGGGAGAAATCTCTCCAGCTGGGAAAAGACAGCAATGAAAATCTAATAGAGGTTCTAACACCAAACTCGCTGTAGTGTTTTGCTCACTGTATTAATTAATACAAGTTACATCTTTCCACTTTTATATCTGCTTTAATAAACACATATAGCATTATGGAGCTGAATACTTACAGCTAACCAATAAAAAATATCTCCTGACAGCTGTTAGATGCCACTATCATATTTGCATTTTTAATTTGCGTCCATAAACCTAGATAAGACTCAGTTGATGGATATGTCTATTATGAAAATGTGCCACACACCAAGTACATTATTAGATACAACAATAAGTAGTTTAATACACAACGAACATATGTAAGATGTTAGCAAAATTGTTCTGTTAAGCCGTGGGTACAGCATATGATTGAATAAGACAGGTGGAAATGAGTTCAGTGCTTTATCACCTCTTATATCAAGAGTATTAAGCATTATCTTTGAAGTCATACTGTAAGAATATCTGCTTGTCCTTCACAATTGCCTGCTAGAATTTAGCTTGACATGATGTATGGTATCCAGGCGCCTCCACAAAGGGTGATGAAGGTCTGAGACAATGTGAGCATCACTATTTTTACTCTATTAGTAACTGTGAAAATCATGAGTAACATAAATCATTCTAACTATGTAAACAACTAAAACCATAGTCTAATAGTTCCATTATTAGGAGAATGGTGCATACTTTATTGCTATCAAATAAAAACAACCTAATTTCCTACATGCATTGAAAATTCTAACTGCAAGATTTCCTTACTATAATTTCTAACTCTGTTCCTGGAAGTTTTAAATACTTCTGCCCACCTTTGCTTGTTCTAGAACTACCTGTTACATTCTCCATATTATAAAGTAAATGAAAAACCCAGCAGGGAGAGTACAAATGCATAATAACAGCTGCAGTAGATGTGCAAACCCAGAAATTCAAGCACAGATATTTCACCAACAAAGTTCCCAAAATAAATTCTTTAACTCCAGTGTCATCCAAACATTCTAAATATCAGTTATGGGTGTATAGTACCTTTCAGATGATACTTGCGTGAACTATTATTGTTATATATTTAACATTTCATTCACAGACTTATATACCTGTGTAGCACCCTCCCCAAAAGGTTGGGACGCTATTTGAAATTTAGAGGGATGTCTGAGCCAGTAGTTGGGCTCAGACGGTTGAATTACATTGAAATTTACATTGAAATTTACCTCTGCTCTAGCTGTGGTTTGCCCGATAGCATTTTTCCTTTTTGCCTGTAGGTGGTGTTACCACCTTAGGCACTTGTTGGAACACGGGCAAACCATGGTACATTGAGTGGCCCTTCTCGGCAGCGGTACGGTGGGAGTGGTCGCACCGCTGTGTCTGCTGGGAGGGGATAATTAAGGGGCAGACGCCATTGATTGGGGGTTCGTTTTTGCCTTGTGGCCCTCCGGGCTCGAGGTGTGTGTGATCCTGGTCTCGGGGCCATGTTGGCCCGAGGCCGCATCGCTATCTAGTGGGCCCAGCTAGTCTGGCTGGGGCCTACATCCGGAGAGGAGATCCCAAGCTGTCCATTCAAATGGGGAAGAAGCTATCTTAATGAAGGAGACCGGGGGAGGACCTGCCCTGGAGGAGACCGGCAAAGTGCTGCTGTCTCGGGTGAGGCCTGGCAACTTTATTAAGGAGGGATCCACTACACTACAAGCCCTGTAGTTCGCCGGATTGGCTTAAAGGCTCTTTCACTGCATGGCTGGAAGTTTGGGACTTTGAAATCCTGTGGCAGAGGATTCCTGAACTATCCATTCGCTCAACTTTAAAAGATCTGTGGCAGAGACTTTGTTCACTTTAAAAGGTCTGTGGCAGAGACCCCATTAACCTAGGGCAGTCTGTGGCAGAGACTGTCCTGTTGCTGATTCGTGTGTCATCCCGGCTGCTAGGCCATGTGAGAGGGGACTATCCGGGTGACCAATACCCACTCTAACATTGAGAGTGGTGAGTGAATTTGAGCTGACACCTGTATATTTTTGTGGCGAGTGCCTGAACCTTTCCCTACTCTTCTATACCTTCTACTTTCTCAACCTTTACTGCATAAGAAAATAAAGCCTGGCTGTTCAAGGTTTTACATCTGTGTGGACATTGCATTACTACAGACTTTCCTACCCGGGCAACGAAGCTGAAGAGGTAACGTCACGTGCAAAACCAAAAACTAACCAGCAGCTCCTACGGGGGTAATGATACACCTGTCTACTAAGAGGCACAGGGATACTCACTGGGAATAAATAAAAGGGCTTTTAATAAATGCCCCTCATAAAATTATGAATTCTATTCTTCTCTAGGTTGATGCCATTTAAAGATGTGTTGCATGTGTAGCACCCTTCTATGTAAGTGCTTGGATAAGTTTAGTATAGTTTTGTTTCCCTGCTTAACAGGAGAATTGCTAGGGAAATTTACTTATCTCTATGTTTAACAGAGAGCTGCAATTAATTATTATAGCCTGCTCAGTGTGCTCAGCCGCTGGTTGGCTCTGCCACTGGCCTCCTCTGTATTCAAGTAACCTAGGAAGGTTCTGGATGCATAGATGGATTTTAGGCAGAACACAGCATGAATATTATTGCCACTCCAGCCAATCCCAGGGAGGGTGGCCATGAAGGATGCTGGAAGAGGGTATTTATTCTTTGGATGCACTGAGAATGAGGTCTTTCCTGGAGAGAAGAGTTCTAGTCTTGGAGGGGACACGCTGCCTCTCTCAGGCATCTGCTGCCATGTGGCCTCAGGTGGATGACCTAAGGGCTTGAAGTAAGAGAGAGGTACCCTGAAGGGGCTGTCTATTGAAAATCTGGTCTGGTATCACTGGTATAGCGTGTTGGAAGTTGGAAAGAGGCTACCAGCTGTCCCTGGAAATTTTGTAAGTACAGACAACATAAAGTATCCATAGACTTGTGCTCTTAACCCCTTCTGGTTTGCTATATAGTCAGCTAAGGGTCCAGACAAGGAAACACTTGCTAGTGTTCTGAAGAGCTTTGTCCAGCTGCTGCTACTGCTTAGGACTTTGCTAAGTTTCTGCTATTTGTGGACTGTCAAATACGCATTCTCCTATAGCTGGCTTGTGTGCTGAAAAGCTTTGTCCAGCTACTACTGCTACTAAGAGAATTTGCTCAACACTGAAACTACTTTGTTGCTACTACCAAGTAGTAGAACAGAAGCAGTGCAGAGTGTGGCAAAGAGGGAGTTAACTCAGGGGGCAAGAATCAGAGCTACTGGGTTTTCACCACTGTGTGTTCTATGGAGGAAGATGCCTTCTACACATTCGCTAGTAGTGTGGAATTCTTAAGTGAAGGAGATAATCTAGTGAGCGCCAGTTGGGAGACTGTAAACCCTGGTGCTGTAGTATGTGTCACTGCTAACATGACAAACTGGACTGTTAATGCTAGAGTGCAAATCAGCAGAGAGAGGTTTAGTCGGAGCACAGGAATGAGAGCGCTCTGGAAGTCTGCCCAACAGGAATAGTGATCATTCATGAGTCAGCCTATCAGTAAGAAACAGCAGAGCCGGTGCCCTAGGTCAACCAATAAAGAAAGGGGTGCAAAGCTAACACACAATTTCCAGGTGTAGCTGAGAAGGAACCATGAGGAGTGAGGAGCAAGATGGCGGAAGCAGGTGCAATCGCTGGAGCCACTGAGATAGATTCTAGACTTCCAGCATGGCTGACCGATCGAACGCTGACCAGTGCTGACCAGTGCTGCTGGTACCTCATGGGAGTGTGGCTCTGTGCAGTGGCAAGGACATTGAACACCCTGGACTGGTATGTGACAGATGCCAGTGTGTGACCATGAAGTTGTGTGCATGGGGCCAGTGTGGTCATTGCGGTGAGATGTTGCTGAAATGAGTGCCCAGTAAACTGTCAACAAAAATTGCTGCTTGTCAATTGGGAGACAGGGTTCTGCATTGTTGTGGCTGTCCATGCAGCTCCCAGGGGAGACAGTGATGTAAGGAGAATGTCAGTGGGGTCGGGACCAGTGATGCATACCCACACTACTATCTGCCAGACCAGGGAGACTCTTTTTTTGTGCAAAACACTTAGCAACTAGGACTGAACAGCAACACCTCGTTGGCAGCAATTGTTATTAGGAACCTGCAAGCACAGAGTACAAAGGCCAGCATCCTCAGGTTCTTCAGGTCAGAGTCACCCAAGTTCCAGTTACTGGGTGTCAGTTGAAGAGACTACATTGTGCATGGCTGTGAGGCAAAAGTGGGGAAGAACTGGGCAAAATACTGGAAGTCCTATGGGGGTAGCATGACACATGTATTGTGTTGCATTTGTGGGTCAGATTGGATCATGAGTTTGTTTATTGGAGAGATATTCACCCAAAGCCTGAACTTTCATGATGATCAATATGAAATTCAGGGTTCAGTAATATTTGCTATTTTTATAATGCTTCAACGTCAAATTCCCTGGCAACACCCACTCACCTCTCTCAAAAGACATACAACTGAATAAATTAGTGATTCTGCTAGCTATTGTATTCTGACAGCCATCACACGGGGCTATCAAAATACCCAAACAGTGACAGAAGCAGACTGGCTTCAGTCTCATTTAGGGTAACTTATTTCTGCTTAGCTACTTTCATTTCTTAATTGAAGTTTATCAAGCTGGGTGGTATCAGCAGAGCCACCCACTGTTCAAAATTCCCTTACTCACAGGTATCATTTAAGCTATGTATAGCCAGTCCAAGTCCTTATTAACCACAGATTTATCACACTTCAAACTAAAGTTTTAGTAATATATATTTATTTGTCCAAGAATGTAATTGAATATATTCTGCAGCTGAATGTGGGAAGCTATGGGCACCCACCTATGCACAGATTCACCCATGTTTTCCTAAAGTTCTTTTAAAGAGAATCTGTCACTTGCAAAAGGATTCTTGAGCATGAAGCAACCTTTTTACCTCTCACCTCCTGCAATACAGTATATTGCTTTGGACCTCAACACCCAACTTCAGCCAAAACTTGCATTTAGGCTTGGATAAAGTCGGGAAAGGTTAAAACCTTTGTTGTGGTTCTCTTGCCCCAGATGACATCAGTTGTGACGGAACACATAAGGCGGAGCAGATTTATGTGATATCATCGTGCCCCTGATTCCTGGAAGTGGTTTGTGTCTTTTCCAGGCTGTAATTTTGTACACATATGTGTATATAAAGACTTTCTATTATTTATGCATTTTAATAAATCATTGTTTTTTATGGGTTCACGCTCTGTGGTGATCCCTGCTCTCTTTTTTCCATTATAGCCGTGAGTGTGACCTTGGAATGAGGTGTATCAGTGCACATAGATTCCATTCTGCTGTGAAGTAATATGCTTTTATGTAACACAGGAGCATGTTGACTTCTCATAACTTGGAAGTCAAACTTATCTGGTAAGCATATTCTGGAGTGGATGGTGAAGGTGTTCCTATTCAACTTCTTGGGGGTTTATGTGGATTTACTGTTTTTTGAGGGGCTTTATTCTCACAAATATACTTGGCATTACAGTTTGAAATATTATATCTGGACTTTACTGATTGGACACTGTAGAGTGGCTTTTTCTTTTTTTGTTCATATATGTTGGACTTGTTTTAGGTATACCATGACACATTTTGATATGCACTTATTTTTTTATGTATTTACAACTTATCGGTTGATGTTTTACCTGCTTTTGTTTACCCCATAGCATGATTTAAATTTTGTATTTTAATGTTATATAAGATACCTAGTGGGGTTATTTCCCTTTATTAAAGCCTCGTACACACGGTCAGACTTCCATCTGACTTTTCCGTGGTTTTTTGTCTGAACGGAGTTGGTCGGGAACACCCATAGCATACACACGCTCTGACTTTTCTGCAAACTTTCCCAGAACTTTTGGCAACATCACGTGGTTTTTCTGCTCTTTTCTGCTCTTTACCGCCACCCTTTGGTCAACCTCTGCTATTGTTGGTTGATTTTAACATTAGTTGTTTAGTCCATCGGACAAAAGTCCGATGGTTTCCTGTACACACGGTCGGACTTTGCTCCATCGGACTTTTGTTGGGCAAAAGTTTGTCCATTTGCAGACCCAACTTTTGTCCGATGAAAACAAAACCAAACGAAAAAAAGTTTGTCCGATGGAGGGTACACACGGTCGGATTGTTGGTCCAACTTGCTTAAAACTAAGTTTGTTGGGCAAAAGTCCGACCGTGTGTACGGGGCTTTACTGTCCAAATGATACTGCCACCAAGACAGAAAGTGAAGGGAAATCACCTAAATAGGGTGACAGAAAAATCCTGACAGAGGTTTTAACCTTTACAGACTTTCTAAAAGTAGAAAGAAATTTTTGGCTGGACTTGGGCTTTAATAATAGTAGAGTATATAAAAAAAGACTTACTATTGCAAAAAAACACACATCCTGTGTCTTCACGCACCCTAAACAGTTCTCTTCTTGACACAGTGGTGAATGCTTGTCAATGTTTCTTTCCATTTACTTGGAGATCTGGTCCGGTGCCATACTTAGAGAGACAGTTACTTGATTTATACTCAACTAACTACTTACCCTTTCTATTTTGTGACTGGACTTACAGACTCTGAATATACTGTACTTTTTGTGGTTTGGGAGAGCTGCAGTGCTAAAGATTAATATCTTTATTGCCTATTTCTTCTGCAGGTAAGCCCACTAAAGATGAATGAATCCTCCTACATCCTTGCACAGACATTTTAGCTCTTCTATTAGGAATAGGGATGGGCCCGATTTTTGAGTCAAACGTAAGTTCAACTCGAACATCCGGTGTTCGCCTGTTCGTTGAATAGCGAACATTATGGGGCGTTTGCGGCAAATTTGAGCGCCGCAGAACGCCCCATAATGCATTGATGTCTGATTATTGGCCAAAGCATGCACCATACTTGCATGCTTTTGCCAATCACAGCACGCTCTGCAGGGTGCCTTGAGCCAATCATGGCTCAGGGGGCTAAGTCCACGCCCCACACTATATAAGGCTGCTTACACCGCGGCCGTATATAGTGTTATAATTGAGAGAAGTTTAGCTAGAGGCAGGTTAGTTAGGGGCGTGCAGGCAGTTTAGTATATATATATATATATATATATATATATATATATATTGTGGAATGGGGGGTTGTTAGCTCTTGTGGTAGATGCGTTTTTACAGTGACTCAAGCCAGTCAGAAACTATATTTTAGGGCATGGTAGCCCATTTTTATTAAAAAGGCAAAATAAAAGTCCAAACAAAGGTTTCCCGTGCAGGGGTTCTTCTCCATCAAATACACAGAACAGATAATGCTAGCCCACCTGGCTCTCTGTAGCAGTACTTCTGCACTTTATCCTGGCCACCCAGACCACAGGACTCCTCATCGTAGACGGCTTCCCTTAAGCATCCCCAGCTCTGCCTCTTGCAGTCACCAATGTTCTGGCTGCCTCCTACAGCCTCTCTGACTCCTGAAGACCTCCTGTCTCTTGGTGTGGAGTCGTCTCCAACTGGGAGCCATGAGGTCTTCCCATACACTCATTATAAGGGCTGTGCTCACCTGAGCACACACCCTGCTGGTCATCCACAAAATCTGGACACAGGGTTGAAGATCCCGTCCCACCCAAGACACTGTGGAATCTCCAAACTATGGAGCCCCATGCCGGAATACCAAAACCTGGAGAAAGCTGCAAAAGCAGTTTTCTCCAGTCCACATCTACGCTCTGTAGTCTTGCACCCAGCAAATGTGCATACCCTGTGTCCACCAAACTGTCCATTTTACCTTGACAGTATTTCCTACTGTCACAATATATATATATATATATATATATATATATATATATATATATATATATGTATGTATAAATTGTAAAGTTTGGGGATTATAGCTCCACAGGACCAAGTGCATAAGCCGTTTTAAAAAAAAAGCTTTTATTTACAAACAAACCAAAATAAGGCTTCACTCAGCATACAGGGAAAACTATAAAACAAAGTCCGCTTAGCTTCAGCATGAAATAAAGTCCGCTTGTCTTCAGCACCAAAATAAGTTAAAGAAAAAACGCATACAGTTTGTCTGTAGATGGGTCTTCGCCCCAGAACTTCAAAAGTCCAAGCTGTATCCTTAACAGTTCCCAGCAGACACACAGCTCATCTCCACAGGTGCAATCCCCATACTCCTCCTCAACACACCTCTAGCATCACTTCCTGTTTTATGAGCTGTTCTCTGGAGGTGTTAACCCCCTGTATGCTGAGTGCCAGTGGTCAGGGGCGGAGGCTCTTTCCCACCCAAATAGCAATTTAGAGCCTCTGAAATTCCGGACCCCAAATGACTCTATCAAGACAGAGAGGACTGCGAGACAGTCCTCTCTGGATTAACTCTATCGCCGGGAATCCCTCACCCATTTTGGGTGATCCCCTGAACCCTATCACAGCTCATTTTAAAAGGACCACAACCCAAATACTGGTGATGTATAGCATTCGTCCAGGACCCAACCTTGGCGTCCTGCACAATATATACATACAGTGTAGTCAGTGTAGTGTAGACTATATATACAATGCAGGCAGTGTATTAATATATATATATATATATATATATATATATATATATATATACGCTGCATTCATTGTAGACTATATATACAGTGCAGGCAGTCTATATATATATATATATATAAATACAGAGCAGTTAGATTAGAATATATATACAGTGCAGGCAGTGTAATATATAAATTTCTATATCTGTGGTGTTAAGGGTACATAAAATGATCAAGGCAGTGATCGCTTGTACTCTTGATTTTTTCCCTTCCTAACACTTTCTTCTCTATACATCCCTAATTCCCTGTACAGTCCATCTGCTGGGAGACACCTGCTGGTGGCCACCAGAACTATGCCCTTTGGTTCCGAGAACAACAGTGCCACCAGCAGATGACCCAAGTAATGACAAACACAAAGACACGCCTATCAATTATCATACAGTAACAGTGATGGAACTGACTCCCCCACTCTTCCCCCCATCCTTACCTTAATGTGGCCCAGTTAGACCATCTGAGAGTGGACTCAGGAAAGTTGATTGAGACCCCATGGGACCCATTCTATAGCTCAGGAACCCTTGATAGGAATATTCCCTTACCAACAACTAATTTCTCCTCCTTTTTTTTATGCTCTGAAATAGTTTGCTATAGTTAAACTATCACGATATTCGATCCCTCACAACTCTCAACATTTTTTCCTGCTAACCTCTACGTCAATACAAGGTATAGTACTGCCATGATGGTTGTCAGGGGGAACAATTGAGTGCTGTGGGGGATCCAGCAGATTAATGATCCCAGTGCTGTTTTCCCAGTAGATTTCAAAATCAGATTTCTCCTGACTGAAGCCACATTCTTGCAGGACAAGCAAAGGAAAAGAGGAATTTTTTACTTGCTTACTTTATAGTATTTCCTCTTTGCAATCATTTTTCCAATGACAGAGGCACTTTAAAATAAGTTTAAAACATATCTCAATCCAAGAACTTCAGTTTCTTTTATTTTTTTTTATCAAGCTTTTTTTTCTTTAGTTTTACCTGTCCTGTAGTTTTCAGTGATAGCTTGGAACAATGTAACTGATAAGAAGGTAGCACTGACAGATATAACAGGAAGTGATCAGCTAACAAGATTTCTGGCAGGATTACATTTTGAACAAGTAACAAAACACTTTCAATTAGATATTTAATAGACCAAAAGGGACCAAATAGGAGACGTTCATTGTTTGGGACTATATAAACTTTAATGGTTAGTTACGTAAAGTTACGTAACAATCAAATGTGTGGTTAAGCATTAAGTGCTATCCAACTCTAATAATCTTTAGTAAATGCCATCATTTTTGTTAAATGTGTTAGAGCACGAAAGGGCATAATAAACAGTACATCTGTTTAAATGGTCAAAGTATTAAAACAATATTAAGAGAAGCCTGGAATCCCGCACCGGGGCACTTTGAGACTGCGGCCCCAGACTTTGTTATGCACAGCCTATAAAGATGTTCCTGGTTTTCTTGGGTATTACTACAGGAGCTGGTTCTGCAATAACTGAGGCTTAATAATTGTAATCCTAAACACATACTTTTCCGTACACAAGTTTGCTGTTAAACCACTGGCTGTAAGCTATTTACATTACATGACCAACAGTAATCCTGCTGAATATTTTAGGCTGCATCAATGCTTTTAATTCAGTACAAAACAATACATCTATGTCTATGCACCATTGTTAGGGTTTGCCATCTGACCATCCATGGGACATAAAAGTAATTATATTTACAGCACATTTCACTTGATTTATTACCTTTAATTCAGAACAGCGTACACACCATTATTAAGTATTTTAATGGTCTACAAACAATTGTATTTAATTATACTAAATGAATGAACAAACAAATTAAATACGTGTGTTTGGACAGCAGTGCAATTTTTCACGTTTTTAACAATTACAACACTCTGGCATGCTTGCTAAAAAAAAGTGCCGTTAATGTTTTGGGCTAAAAAGTAAATGTTTGTGAGTAGTGTGTAGTGTGTCTATGACCATCGTCATCAGACTGCTATCAAATTCAGTTCAAACATAACAATTAAATTGCAAACCAAATCTGGAGTTCAGTAGTAGTTGTAAAATTTATCATAAAATACAGGTTTTTGCCTAAGCCAAGCCAAACATTTTGCTCATGTAAGGTTATCCATACTATGGGGCTGATTTACTAAATTGGTAAAGGCAGTTTGTAGGCAGGTTGCCTACTGTAGTTAGCTAGCTAGCTTGAGAGAGAAGAAGAGCAGAGAGAAGGGATTAATGTTTTGTTGCCTTCTCTGGGCAAGTTTGTTAGCTTTTTGGGATCTGGCCTCCCTTCCCATGTATTTAAAAATGGGAGAGATTTGGGTCCCCGGGAATGGGAACTATTGAAGAAGGCTGCTGCGACCTATGGTCCACCTCGGGAACACCAACTCATCAGGACACCGCTATGATGGACACCTCCACTCTGGATCTGCCCATTATGGACTTCACCCATAAGGACTTTACTTGTGCAGGTATGCCGGGACAGCTGCAATCATGGGCGTCCGCACCATAGGACAAGGGGGGGCGATTCCCCCCCTGAAATCGTAAGACAATACACTTGACTTGCCCCCTGTGTTGCAATGGCTGCCGCGGTCGCCTCCGCGGCAGCCGTGGACTTTTTTTTAAGTCTGCTGCTGCCTGCTGGCCTGGGGGCTAGGGCTGCTCTCTGTTCCGACTCAGTGGCATTGCTATGGGGGTGCGGGCCACACCCGGGTGACACCCGCCAGAGAGGTGACACCAGAGCCAGGACAAGGGGGATGACAGACTGCAGGCAGTGCTGGCTCTGCCTAAAGTCTGCCTGATTGCGGTTGAGCATGCATGGCATTGCACAGATCGCCGCTGAAGTCCAGGAGAAGAGACTCTGCACAGTACCCTTGAAAAGCTGCAGTGGGGTGCCGAGTGCTGGAACGCTCCCTGCACTCCTACATTCAGCACGGGTACACATCCATGATTGCACTTCCACTCTGCCCGACAGACCAATTCTAGTCCCCGCCTCTGACATGATGTCATTCTGAGGCCGGGACAGGAAGAGAGAGAGGCACCGCGAGGGAGAGTCTGAGAGTACATGCTGCTTGAATAAGATAAGTGAGCAGAGGAGAATATACTGTACTGTATATTGCTTAACAGTGTTATGTTGCAGTGACTCGGCCATATAGCTTTTTTTTTGTAAATTCTTTATTTAAGAGAAAAGGACATGCGGATACACAGAGAGCACACTGATGCTTATCAAAAAACAGCAAACATTCCCCACCCCCTCATGAGTATAGATATTACAGTAGAGATATAAAGCCCGTTGTCAGAGGGGGGGATCACAACAAGTGTCAGGCTTACAGGAGCTCTCCGCCCCCCGCATGGCCGTATTTTTGTGGCAAAAGCCGATTTAGATAAAAATAGAAACGTCAAGCCCGTGAGAAACAGGCTTGCACAGGCCAACACTCTAGTGTTGGTAATACAGAAAAAGCAGGGAAAGTAAGAGAAAAGAAAGCAAGGAGTGCAAGAATACAAGAGGGGGAGGGGAGGGATGGGAAGGAAAAAAAAAAAAAAAACACCCCCACCCGGGGGGTGGGGAACAGGGTGCCTCCAGCCACAGCCACCCCGCCTGGGGAGCAGTCAAATTCGATCCTCTCAGGTGGATCGAGCCATTAGGAGCCCGCATTCCTCCGAGAAGTAAAATTTGTGCCAGAAGTACCATGTTTTGGAAAATTTCTCACTTAGGCCTCTTTCCGTTGCTACCAAGTCCTCCATGTCATGGACAGCCTTCACTCTGCCCAACCAGCCCGCCACCGATGGGGGCTGAGTCTGCTTCCAATTCAGCGGGATGCATCCCTTTGCCGCATTGATCAGAAGCGGCAATATGGACTTTCTATAGCCCTTAGTTGGGATATTGTGGTGGTGCAGAAGGAAGAGCTCAGGTGACAACGGCAACTCTCTGTCCGTAAACTTTTGGACGATGCGGTGTACCTCAGACCAAAATGATTGTAAGATGCGGCATGATCAAAAGACGTGGAGGAGCGTACCAACCTCCTCCCCGCACCTCCAGCACATATCCGTGCTCTGAGGGAACATCTTGTGTATCTTTTCCGGAGTGTAGTACCAACGGGACAGAAGCTTATATTCCATCTCCTGGTGCCTGAATGATCACGGAAGGCCTTCCAAGCTGTCCTTATCGTCACCCCTACTGTAGGGTGATCAGAAATCTCCTTTGGCAAGGGAGGTTGGCACCAGGGCAACGAGTCCAAGTGGGCCCCAGTCAAGGATCGTTCAATCTGCACCCACTGTTTCAGAAGGCCGTGACGGCACCAATCCAAGGCACGCGTTAAATGACATTCCTTGTGATAGAGAGTAACGTCCGGTAGGGCTACCCCACCCTTCAACTTTGGCAGCCGGAGAATTCTCTGCGCTAACCGCAGGGGCTTCTGGGCCCACACAAACCGAATTAGCGTTCTGTTAACCGCTCTCAGGAAGGACGCCGGCACCCATATGGGTAATGCCTGAAAGTGGTATAACAGTCTAGGTAAGACATTCATCTTCACAATGCTGCAACGGCCAAACCAGGAAAAAAGGCCATGCTGCCACTCTTGCAGGTCTTTTTTTACGGCCGTCAAAAGGGGAGGAAAGTTGAGGGGGAAAATCTCTTCCGTCCTGCTGGGTAACAAGATACCCAGATATTTGATATGGGACATAGCCCATTTGAAAGGAAAATCAACCCGGAGCAGGTCAGTTAAAGGAGGAGGTAAGGCGACCCCAAGTGCCTCCGATTTCTGGTAGTTAATGCGAAACATTGACACCTCCTCGTATAGCTTCAGTTCCTTGAGCAAGTTCGGAGTGGACACAAGGGGGTTGGTCAGAAAGAAGAGCAGATCGTCTGCGAAAGCCGCGATCTTGGGGGACAGGGTGGCGTCCAGGCGTGGTCCCGTAATGTCCGGGTTGTCTCTGATGATACGCAGGAAAGGTTCTAGCGTGAGGACGAATATCAGGGGCGACAAAGGGCACCCCTGTCTCGTCCCATTCGCAATCTGAAATGGTGAAGAAAGGTGGCCATTCACCTTGACCTGGGCCGATGGGCAGGAATATATTGCCAACATCCAATTCATCATGCATTCCTGCAGGCCAACCCAGCAGAGAGTTTCAAACAGGAAAGGCCAACTCACCCTGTCGAACGCCTTTTCGGCGTCCGTCGAGAGGAGCAGCATAGGGGTTTTACGCGTCCTTGCAGCGTGGATCATGTTGATTGCCTTAGTCGTGTTGTCACGCACCTCTCTAGTAGGAACAAAACCGACCTGGTCGGAATGGATTAGTTGTGGCATTAAGTCAATCAAACGCATGGAAAGCGCTTTCGTGAATATCTTGAGATCCACATTGAGCAGCGAGATCGGTCTATAGTTTTGGCATCGTAGTGGATCTTTTCCCTCCTTCGGGATCATGGCAATGTGTGCTCTCAAGGCGTCCGCCGGGAGGGGCGTCCCCTCCCCTGTAGCATTATGCGCAGAGAGAAAATGCGGAAGCAGTACTTCTCCAAAAGTCCTGTAATAGAGAAGGGAATATCCGTCCGGTCCCGGCGCCTTCCCAAAATGCATGCGCGACATCGCCACAGTCACCTCCTCCACTGAAAGAGGCCTGTCAAGCTCGGTCAGGTCCTCCTCCGAAATCCGGGGGAGACCAGACCTCCTCAAATAGTCCCCGATCTTCCTCCCTTCAGTCGACAGACCCTCCACAGATGTTGGACTAGGGAGATTATACAAAGTAGTATAGTATTCCCGGAACATTTCCGCAATACCTTCCGTGGTGTGAACCCTGTTGTGAGAGTCACTAATCAATTCAGGAATGAATGTACGAGCCCTCTGAGCTCTCAGAGCCCTCGCCAGCATCCTACCACATTTGTTGCTATGCTCGTAAAAAGAACGGCGGCACTTCGAGATCACTGCTTTGGCTCTAAACAGGGCCAAGGAACGCAGCTGGTTTCGCAGGGCTGTCAACTCAGGCCATATAGCTTTTGCAGGGCACTAGACTAGTTAACTCTTTGAGGAGTGTGGTGGGTTTTGTAATTGGGGGTGAAGGGATTAATTAACTAACACTGCCATTACCCAGTAATGTGCTGCATTAAAGTAATGTACTTATGCTGGTTACTGATGCATTAGTGATCCATAGCAGTGTAATTAACCCCTTTGTGCTGCATTAGTGGCCAGTGTCAGTGTTAATTAACCCATTCATTCTGCAATACAAAGGGGTTAATTACACTGCCACTGGCCATTACTGCATTGGTGATCCATGGCAGTGTTAATTAACCCCTTTGTATTGCAGCATGAATGGGTTAATTAACACTGCCATGGATCACTAATGCAGTAATGGCCAGTGGCAGTGTTAATTAGCTCCTTCATGCTGCAGAGTTTTAAAGTAGCATATCGCCACTGACCACCCTTGCATGGGGATATTATTGCAACTACTGCACCAATGCTGGGGATCATTGGAGAAAATGCCATCTATGCTGGGGGCAATTATTGCAGAAAATGACACCAAATTCTGAGTTTTTAGTGCAGAAACTGACACCAGTGCTGAGGGTCATTATTATGTACACTGGTACAGATGCTGAAGTTTTTATTCTAGAAATCTGCCCCGATGTTGGGGGTTATTATTGTTGCTACTGACACCAATACTGGCGATTTTTATTGTGGAAACTGACAGCAAAGCTGGGGATTGTTATTGCAGAAACTGGCACTGATCCTGGGGGTTGTTATTTCCTTGGGGGGGGGGGACTCCATTTTTTATGATATTGTTATTCAAAGTTGCTAGTTGCTTGATAGTTGCTTCAGGTTTCTCAAACATTTGCATGCCTGCGCTTTATGTGATAATAACTAAGCCCCTCCCCTTCATGACATTGTCAAAAAGGGACTGAGCATGGATGACCTTAAAATGATCCCCCTCCCCTGAAAAAAGTTCAGCGGACGCCCATGGCCGCAATTAGTATTATTTAGGGAAAAATATAAACAAACCTTGCGCCAAAATACTAACTAAAAAGTATAATATTACAATAATTAAAGCTGCACCATTTGGGGAAAAGCCGTTTTACCCTGTTGCATATGTTATGTTAAGTTTCCAGTAAAGTTAATTTAGCCTGGTCTGAAGTTATTCAAAGGGGTTCATGTTGGGTTCTGGCATGTTTGAAGAACCTGGGTCTGTAAAAGCACTATGGGGTATGAGGTTACCTCGGCACAGAAGAGGAGGTAGTTGCCATAGGTAACTGAATGGAAGAACTGCTACAGCATCCAGTCATTTGCGTGGTACCTGGTAAGGTGTCAGCTCCTCGGTAATGAGGGAGTTGGTGCTCTGACTGCCTCTCTAGCTGTCTGTCTCCTCTGGCCACCGGAAGCAGACTAGTGTTATGGAGATCTAAGAGCTGATCACTAGGTATGGAAAAGAAGGAGTTAATGAGCATGCATAGGGCCCACTATGTGCTCAGTGTACAATAGAGGAAAAACCTGTCCCCTTCAGGCTGTAAAAGGGCTTTGGCTCTATATCAGTGGCGGCCCATCCATAGGGGGTGCACAGGCGCTATCTATGCATCCGACCCCCTAATCTACATGTGGGGCGCCGGACGCCTGTATTGCAATAGTTTTTTTTTTTTTTTAGAAGCACATGATTAGAGCCTGAGGCTTTAATTGGCTTAAAATAGGGTGTGATATTAGCAAATTAATATTCGCTAATATCTTCCTGTTTCTCCTCCCTGCCAATCAGGAAGTGGCTCCTGAGACCCCATTGGCCGGGAGTACTAAGACACCATTGGCCGGGAGTCCAAAGATCCCATAGGCCGGGAGGAGAAGGCGGAGGGTTGACACGGAGGCCGGGACATGGAGGAGGCGGAGGAGGGAAGCTGCCGCCGGTGGGCACCCTCCAACATGTCAGTCCGAGGGCAGAGTGTGGAGTCAGCAAGCCCAGCACAGCACCTGGCTCCGGGGATGAGGAGCTGAACGGGAGAAGGAGGAGAGCCCAGATCCTGCAGGCAGTGTCATTTGGAGATAGCAGCACAGGGTAAGTAAGTCGACGACTGGGGGGGTGGGTATGGTGCGCGGGGGCAGGCTTGAGCGAGGGGGGTCCGTGGTCAGGTCTGTCTGCTGCCCCTCCCCCTCGGTATATGGAATACCAGCTGCCACTGCTCTATACTCTAAGGCACTGCAGACACTAAAAGGCTTAATCTAGCTCCCTGAAGCCCAGCTTACCAACAGTGCTTGCCCTTGCCCATTCATGCACTATTAGCTTCCATAATGTAAACCAGATTCAATGCCAACTTACCTTGACAGGCAGTATAACACTCAAATAACCATGTGTAAGAAAAGTGAAAAAATAAAGTAATTTAAAGTACCCATACCCAAGAAAGACCTAACATGTTTCACTCTAAAAAAGAGCTTCATCAAGGGTGCAGTATGCAATAAAAATATAGAAAATATCAATGTCAACACATGGCAAAAGAACAAGGGCCAACTGGGAGTGAGGTGACAGAGAGTACGCTGGACTGATGGAGTGGGCGAAGGCTCTGCTTGTCCCTCTGAATGCAAACATACAGAACAAGTGTGTAGTGACCCCAAACTCACTTATCCATGTCTTTATGAACCTTGCTTTGTGCACTGGTACGCAGTCATGTTGAAACAGGAAGGGGCCATCCCCAAACTGTTCCCACAAAGTTAGGAGCATGAAACTGTCCAAAATGTCTTGGAATGCTGATGCCTTAAGGGGCCAAGCCCAACCCATAAAAAACAACCCCACATCATAATACCCCCCCCCACCAAATGATTTGGATCTCTGCACATGCATGATGAAGGTGTCATAGCTGAAACGTGAATTGCGTTAGTGTATATTTTGTACTTGTAGCATGTACGATGTAGTAAATAAAGTACTTTTATTCAAGAGCACGCCGAGTTGCCAGCCTTTCCTGATTAAGTGCACAATGCAAGGTTCATAAAGACATGGATGAGTCAGTTTGGGGTGGAGGAACTTGACTGGCCTGCACAGAGTCCTGAACTCAAACCGACAGAACACCTTTGGGATGAATTAGAGCGGAGACTGCGAGCCAGGCCTTCTCGTCCAACACCAGTGCCTGACCTCATAAATGCACTTCTGGAAGAATGGTCAAACATTCCCATAGACACTCCTAAACCTTGTGGACAGCCTTCCACAAGGTTTAAGAGTTGAAGATGTTATAGCTGCAAAGGGTTGGCAAACTCAATATTTAACCCTACGGACTGGCAGGCAGGCATCCCAATACTTTTGACAATATAGTGTATGTTGCACTTGGGAGGGACACTGCTGAGCCCATGCCCTCTCCACCAGTCCAGTGTACTTCTGCCACCTCACTTCCAGTGACAGAATAAGGGTCCCACCGTTCACTTAGCATGGACCTCATGCATGCAATTGTTAACTCCTTCAATTCCGTACCATTCTAATCAGGCTATGGGTCTCCCTAACATGGGTTTGGTCCCGGTTGCTTTGGGAAACTAACCGCTGGGGAGGGAGCCAGATTACGGACCCCCTTGCTACCAGAGGACCCATCACCTACTCCTGGTACAGTGCTTTATGACTGGCTGCAATGTACCTTGCACTGGTTCTTGTTTAACCATAGCAAATGCTATACTCCTGCTTTTCTTGCAAAAATGTCCTTATTGGCTTTGATTCATACCATACATGTGTATACTGACCCTAGTTCTTTCATATGCCAGGAACAATCATGCACCCTTTTGAATAACTTCAGACCAGGCTTAAGACAGTTGATGCAACGTTACCAAACAATTTAGCACAGGGATAGGCAACCATAGAGAGTTAGAGATCTACCTGCACAACATGGGAGAAGTCAAAGATCTCCGATCACAGTGTTGCCTCCTCACACCTGATTTAAACCTCTAATTGCAGGACTGCATTGCACGGCAATCATGGGTTTAGTGTAAATATATTGAAGTAGTGCTAATTACTCTAATAATAAAGTGCTAAGTGAATAAAACAATTTACGATAAATGAATCTAATATAAACTGCATCACAACAAAGTAGCATTTAAATAAAGATCAATCAACAATAAAAAAGTCCATATAAATGAAAATATGATAAACTAGAAACAAGTCCATGTGTAAGGTGCATATAAATGGTGCATCCAAAAGTAATCTGATGATCCAAGGAGCAAATCAGTCTTTAACACAACAGTATGGTTTCATATTTGAACAAGATGGGGAGAGGGGGAGAGGGACGGGTGAGGAAGTCCAAATCTGCAGATGTATGTAGATAACACAGAGATATTCCTCGTATCCTCCCCCAGTAGTGCTAGCCTCTCACCTCATAGATGGACCCCAACGGGTCTAGTAGTGCATCGAAAGGTGGTGAACAGCCAGCGGTGATTGCTCTTTCCTCCTTGGTGTATCTTGGACAGGGGACCACTGCAGCTATACCTCGGATCTCACCGGCAATTTCCTAATAAGTGTAACCTCCAGATCCACACGTTTAGAAAAAAAGAAGATTCTCCATAGTGTAGTAGATTAAAAAGCAAGTTTTTTCTATTTATTTAAAAGTAAGTGATAACAATAAAATGTCAAAAAACGCCAGAAAGAAAAAATAATATCAAATGCTGGGACTTCCGGTCACGGTCGTAACCGGAAGTGACGTCACCAAGATCCGTCCGACCCGTTGCGTCACTGCACACGTGACTTTATCAAGGGTAAAGGAGCTGGGTGACCAAGGTGAGCTTAAATATTAATGGTAATCATGGGGGCAGTGTCATAATCAGAGACAGGCTTGTCATATGCAAATAGAGGACATCTGGGAGTGAAAGGATCACTCTGACTCTCACTAACTTCAAAATGGTAACAATAATGATGGCATAAAAGCAAACATAAATAACAACTGCTGAGGTGATAATAGATAAAAGAGATAAACAAATAAATATAAAAAGAAAGGAGGAAAGATTAAAAGAAAAAGAAAAAGAGAAAAAAATTAAAAGATAAATAAAATAAAAATAAAGATAAAACAGAAAAAAATAAAGCAGAAACATAAAATGAAAATAAAAATATAACATAAAAATTAAAACAAAGATAATACAGAAAAATAAATAAAATAAATAAATAAAATTAAAATAAATTAAAGATAACAATAAAATTAAAATATAGATAGAAATAAAAAGACACCCAGTGTTATAGTGTTCTAATAATTGGAAATAAAGCAGTTTAAATCAAACTCTATATTAAGACCTGAAGGGGCAAAAGATTGCATTTCAAATATTCAGTGAGATTCGGATTTACTGAGAGTGATTATTTTATTACTTCCTCGCCAGTGGGGCTTAAACTTTTCAATACACCAAAAGGAAAGTGAGCTAGGGTCCTTTCCATGAAATTCTGCATAGTGTCTAGATACGCTATGTTTCGGATA
Source organism: Rana muscosa (assembly GCA_029206835.1). NCBI lineage: Eukaryota > Metazoa > Chordata > Amphibia > Anura > Ranidae > Rana > Rana muscosa. The sequence continues at coordinate 826,063,082 of CM055121.1, forward strand.
ACCTGACTTTATAATTTGGACATGTTCTCTTAGACATTTCCAAAGGGGTCTTTTCATTCTGCCCACCTATTGGAAATTGCACGAGCACTCCAATTAGTAGACTACCCCCTCAGTTCTACAAGAAATGAAATCCTTAATATTATATTTCTTTCCAGTAGTGGTGGCACTAAATTCCTCTTTCTTCCTTTTCTTGAATTATGTGTGTCCGCAAGCATAGCAATCTTTACACGGATAGAACCCTTTTCCCTCAAAGAAAGTAAAAGGTTTCTTCGTGGGGGGTCTAGAACATTTTTGGCTACCAAGTCACAGAGTGTTGGTGCCCTTCTGTAGACACATCTAGGGAATGATGGTAACACTTGGGTAAGATGACGATCTGCTGTTAAAATTTTCCAATGTTTCCGGATGATCTTTTCTAAAGTTTTAAATTGTATATTATAGTCCAGGATTAGTGGTATTTTGGCGTAATTAAATTTTTCCTTTGCTTTATTTTTCAGGAGATTTTGCCTTTCTATATTTCCCACTTCCTCAATTTTTTGTTGTATAAAGGATTTCTCATATCCTTTATCAATAAAGCTTTCTACGATGAATTTGGCTTGTTGTCTATAATCGGATTCTGTTGTACAGTTACTTCTAAGTCTGACTAGTTGTCCCTTTGGAATATTCATTAGCCACGATGAATTGTGACAGCTATCAGTGGGAAGATAGCTGTTCCTATCAACTTCTTTGAAGAACGTTTTAGTTTTAATTTATTTTTCTTCATGCCAAATATCTAAATCCAGGAAATTTATTCTTGATTCATGTATTTGCCACAATAGCTTGATGTTTTGTTCGTTTATTTCAAAATCTTGACTAAATTGTATAAGACACCCTTTGTCGCCTTTCCAGATCATAAACATGTCATCAATATAACGTTTGTATACAAGCAATTGGCTGGGTCTGTTTTTATATATAAAGTCATCTTCCCAAAGCGCCATGTGCAGATTAGCAACACTGGGGGCATATTTGGCCCCCATTGCCACCCCCTGTGTTTGTCTATAGCAGTTATGCTGGTACCAAAAGTAATTGTGGTTTAGACTATACTCTAAACACTCCAACAGATATTTTCTTTGTTTACACTTCAACCTGCTGTATTCCCTTAGGGCCCATCTTGTAGCTGACATGGCATCCTGGTGGCTGATATTCGTATATAGGGAAGCTACATCCGCTGTAACTAGATATATTTGTTCCTCATCTAGTGTAATCTCTTCAAGTATTTGTATAAGGTGCTTTGTATTGCCCCGTACACACGATCCGAATATCGTACGACAGATCGTACAAATTTTTTCGCTTAATAGTCGCAAGTAAAATTAAATAGGTTATTAAAGTCACGAAAATTCTCGTATGACAGAAAAAAAAATCGGAAGTGATGTCATGTGTTGTAATGTATTTGTATTGTATTTTCGGACGACAACTGTACTGACTAAATGAAAATCGTACGATTTGTTATCGTGCGAGGAAAATTTTTGTGCATGTCCGATAAAATAATATCGGATGAACTGTCGTAATCAGCTCTTGAAGCTCTGTACTAACGATCCAATTATCGTACGATTCTTCCTCGGACAACATTTTTCGTACGATATTCGGATCGTGTGTACGGGGCTTATCTTTTAAATTTGATTTTGTTTCCTTCACCACTGGTGTAGAAAGGAGTCAAAATATTCTCCCAGCCTGGCTCCTACAGAGTTTATTCCATTCACAATCGGTCTACCAGGGGAAAACTTGAGTCCTTTATCTAGAGTCCTCATTTCTTCTTGGGTTAACTCGATGCCGCTAATGTTGATAATGCCATTCCCTATTATTTTATTTTTCTTTTGTTTTTTAAGCCCAGCTCTACATCCTCTATATCTTAATTTCTTCTTGTCTCTGGTCTGGGGGATCTCCTTGTCTCTGGTCTGGGGAATCTCCTTCCTCCGTTTCCTCCATCTAGATTTCTTGGGGGCCTCTGAATTTAGTGCCACCACTGCAGGAAAGAAATATAATATTAAGGATTTAATTTTGTGTACAACTGAGGGGGTAGTCTACGCATTGGAGTGCTCGTGCAATTTCCAATACATGGGCAGAACGAAAAGACCCCTTTGGAAACGTCTAAAAGAACATGTCCAAAATATAACGTCAGGTTATCCGAAACATAGCGTATCTAGACACTATGCAGAATTTCATAGAAAGGACCCTAGCTCACTTTCGTTTTGGGGTATTGAAAAGTTTAAGCCCCACTGGTGAGGAAGTAACAAAATAATCACTCTCAGTAAATCCGAATCTTGCTGGATATTTGAAATGCAATTTTTTGCCCCTTCAGGTCTTAATATAGAGTTTGATTTAAAACTGCTTTATTTCCAATTATTAGAACACTATAGTATGTTGGGTGTCTCTTTATTTCTATCTTTATTTTTATTTTTATTTTATTTTTATTTTTATCTTTAATTTATTTTTATTTATTTTTTATTTTATTTTTTTCTTATTTTTTTTTTTTTCTGTCTTATATTTATTTTTGAACAAAAAGAAAACTGCGCTAAAATTACCCAAACTAAGGCAGCAATAATAGTGATATAAACACAGACAGAAATAAACATAAAAAATTACGCCAATAATGCTTCAATATTATTGTCCAGGGGCTGGTCTGTGTAAAGCACCTTACAATACACCAAACACAGTCTCTATAGAATGAAGAATAAGAATAGAGTCCAAAAGTTGGTTATTGAGGGGACCACTTCCGGACCAAACTTCAATAACAATCCGAAGGTAAGCCCACGATAAGCGGTCGACTGTAACTGTATATTTATTTTTATTTTTATTTTTATGTTCTATTTTTATTTTCATTTTATTTTTAGTTTTATTTCTATTTTTATTTATTTTTCTGCTTTATTTTAATTTTATTTTTTTCTGTTTTATCTTTATTTTTATTTTTATTATTATTCTTTTCTTTTTCTTTTCTTTTATTTATTTTCTCTTTTTCTTTTTGTCGGGAGGAGCTTGGTGACGTCACTTCCGGTTATGGCCGTGACCATCCCTGCATTTGATGTTGATTTTTCTATCTGGCGTTTTTTGACGTTTTTTTACCGTTTTATTGTTATCACTTACTTTTAAATACCGTATATACTCGAGTATAAGCAGACCCGAATATAAGCTGAGGCACCTAATTTTACCACAAAAAACTGGGAAAACATATTGACTCGAGTATAAGCCTAGGGTGTCCATCTGCATGCCTCACTGTGCCTCACTTTGCCTCACTGTGTCCATGTCCATGCCTCACTGTGCCTTACTGTGTCCATGCCTCACTGTGCCTTACTGTGCCTCACTGTGCCCATGCCTCACTGTGCCCATGCCTCACTGTGCCCATGCCTCACTGTGCCCAATCTCCCTACCCTATGTCCGGCGCTGTGTGACTAGACTGACATTTAACATGGGAGTCTATGGAAGGGGTGCCCGGCTTTGAAAAATCGTTGCTCCCCGGCTGTAGGTCCCCTGGACAACAAACTTGCACACTTGTAGAAAAAGAGTGGAGCTACATGTGTGCCAAGTTTGGGGTTAAGGGAACCTACGGCTGGCCGGGATCAGGCGCACAAGTTTGAAGATGGACACAGACTCAAGTATAAGCCGAGGGGGGCATTTTCAGTACAAAAAAATGTGCTGAAAAACTTGGCTTATACTCGAGTATATACAGTAAATGGAAAAACGTGCTTTTTAATCTACTACACTATGGAGAATCTTCTTTTTTTCTAAACGTGTGGATCTGGAGGTTACACTTCCTAGGAAATTGCCGGTGAGATCGGAGGTATAGCTGCAGTGGTCCCCTGTCCAGGATACACCACGGAGGAAAGAGCAAATACCGCTGGCTGTTCATCACCGTTCGATGCACTACTAGACCCGTTGGGGTCCATCTATGAGGTGAGAGGCTAGCACTACTGGGGGAGGATACAAGGAATATCTCTGTGTTATCTACATACATCTGCAGATTTGGACTCCCTCACCCGTCCCTCTCCCCCTCTCCCCATCTTATTCACATATGAAACCATACTGTTGTGTTAAAGACTGATGGACCATCAGATTACATTTGGATGCACCATTTATATGCACTTTACACATGGACTTGTTTCTAGTTTATCATATTTTCATTTATATGGACCTTTTTATTGTTAATTGATCTTTATTTAAATGCTACTTTGTTGTGATGCACTTTATATTAGATTCATTCATCGTATATTGTTTTATTCCCTTAGCACTTTATTATTAGAGTAATTAGCGCTTCTTCAATATATTTACACTATTCTATGGGTGCTGGCAACACTATAGAAGTTTAGCTGCTGTTTACGCCTTCATTTTAGCACTTTATTAGTAATTATTTTGTTTGGTTTGTTGAACACTTTGGTAGCGCATTAGTACTTTATTGTTTATTCATATTACTCTACCACTTATCACTTGTGCCGCCACCATGCAAGTGTTTGACTATTTAGAGCAGGGGTCTCAAACTGGTGGCCCTCCAGCTGTTGCAGGTCTACAATTCTCATGAGGCATTGCAAGGCTGACAGTTACAAGCATGACTCCCATAGGCAGAGGCATTATGGGACTTGTAGTTCTGCAACAGCTGGAGGGCCGTCAGTTTGAGACCCCTGATTTAGAGAGCAGATCCATCAATCTTGATGATATCTTTGCTAAACAAGACGAAAAATCAAAAGGAGACATAGAAGGAATTTTTAGAAAGACGGGACACCTTATGGAGAAGTAAATGAACTCATTGGGGGACATTGTTACACATGAAAAATATATAAAGGACAAAATAGTCCCGAGGAGACTCCGTTGGGCTATCTAATGATGGGCTATTAGATGATGATTCAATAGATTAATGGTTTCATTTTTTTTTAATGGGAAAGGGCTAGACGTCCTACATTTCCTAATTAAAAGGAAACAGCGAAAAATTGAAGAACAAATAGTGGAATTAAAAGAAAAACTTGACCCAATGAAGGAATTGCCAGAATTTATCACCTTGTTGAAACAACTGAACAAAGACATGGTGCAAAAAGATAAGGACACTGCAGCAAGGAAAAAGAGGATATTCCTTAGAGATATCAAAGATTACCAAGAAGAAACAGCTTATAAGTGGAAAGTTAATGCTGTGACCACTTCATCTACCTTCTCTACTCCGGAGAAGGAGGGTAAAAACGCATTTATAAATACCACTGAAGAGCATCCCATGAACTCTAACCAATGGGAAGATCACTCAAGGGCCCCACAAACTCCATCAAAAAATTATCCATCAACATACAGAACACCGAATGGTCAAGGACGGAATAACCAGTGGAAAAAAACACATTGGAAAAATAATTGGAAAGAACCTCCATATAAAAGTCCCTATCACCAACAACCTCAGCCTCAACATGAGCCACGTCATGAAAGAAGAACTCCAGACCGAGATCTAAATCGAGAAAGAATAAGTCCAGCTCCATATTGTCAGGATCGCCGACAACACCCCGAACGTGGAGAAGGGGGAAACTCCCACTATTATGAAAATAGGAGGAGCCCAATACCAACTTCCAATAGATACGATGCCCTTAGAGGGGATGATCGGCCATATAGAGCTCCATATCCACAACAATATCAAGATGGAAGAAATTATGCGAATCACGAATACAACTCTCAGCGTTTCTTAGAAGAATGCCATCAGAGGCCCCCAAGAAATCTAGATGGAGGAAACAGAGGAAGGAGATCCCCAGACCAGAGACAAGGAGATCCCCCAGACCAGAGACAAGAAGAAATTAAGATATAGAGGATTTAGAGCTGGGCTTAAAAAACAAAAGAAAAATAAAATAATAGGGAGTGGCATTATTAACATTAGCGGCATCGAGTTAACCCAAATAGAAATGAGGACTCTAGATAAAGGACTCAAGTTTGCCCCTAAGAAAAGCTTCAACAAATTTAATTCTTATGTTGATATACAAAAATTCACAAGGAAATTAAATATAAAAAAATGCATGCTATCAAAACCCAGAGATACGACAAGAAAGATCGCTAATCCCGATCGGTATGCACATAGCACTTTGAAGAACAAATCGCTTTTTAATCCACCTCCTGGAAGTGAAGGACATATTGATGTTCAAGAGAATGGTGACACAGGATTTGAATAAAATACAAGTGAAGAAAGCCTGGGATCCAATGTTAATTAGAAAGGGAATAAAGCAACCTGAAGAAAATAAGAATATAGTTATAAGACCTGCAGATAAGGGGGGGGGGGCAATTGTAATACTATCAAAAGAAGCATATCAAAAAGAAATGGAGAGACAATTTGAGGATACACTCACATATCAGAAACTTCTGAGCAATCCTACTTTGCATTATAAGAAAGATCTCTGCAAATTGATACAGAAGGGAAAAGAGAAGAATTTCCTCAATGAAAAAGAGGCACTATACCTTATACCAAACACCTGTCGGATACCAGTCATTTATATACTCCCAAAAGTTCACAAAAATAAAGAACACCCGCCTGGTAGACCGATTGTGAATGGGATAAACTCGGTAGGAGCCCGGCTGGGAGAATATTTGGACTCCTTTCTTCAACCAGTGGTGAAGGAAACAAAATCATATTTAAATGATACAAAGCACATTATACAAATACTTGAAGAGATTACATTAGATGAGGAACAAATATATCTAGTTACAGCGGATGTAGCTTCACTATATACGAATATCAGCCACCAGGATGCTATATCAGCTACAAGATGGGCCCTAAGGGAAAACAGCAGGCTGATGTGTAAACAACGAAAATATCTGTTGGAGTGTTTAGAGTATAGTCTAAACCACAATTACTTTTGGTACCAGCATATCTACTATAGACAAACACAGGGAGTGGCAATGGGGGCCAAATATGCCCCCAGTGTCGCTAATCTGCACATGGCACTTTAGGAAGATGACTCTATATATAAAAACAGACCCAGCCAATTGCTTGTATACAAGCGTTATTTTGATGACATATTTATGATCTGGAAAGGCGACAAAGAGAGTCTTATACAATTTAGTCAAGATCTTGAAATAAACAACAAAAACATCAAGCTATCATGGGAAATACATGAATCAAGAATTAATTTCCTGGATTTAGATATTTGGCATGAAGAAAAAGAAAATAAAACTAAAACATTCTTCAAAGCAGTTGATAGGAACACTGATAGCTGTCACCATTCATCGTGGCTAATGAATATTCCAAAGGGACAACTAGTCAGACTCAGAAGGAACTGTACAACAGAATCCAATTATAGACAACAAGCCAAATTCATCAGAGAGCGCTTTATTGTTAAAGGATATGAGAAATCCCTTATACAACAAAAAATTGAGGAAGTGGGAAATATAGAAAGGCAAAATCTCCTGAAAAATAAAGCAAAGGAAGAATCTAATTACGCCGAAATACCACCAATCCTGGACTATAATATACAATTTAAAACTTTGGAAAAGATCATCCGGAAACATTGGAAAATTTTAACAGCAGATCGTCTTCTTACCCAAGTGTTACCATCATTTCCTAGATTTGTCTACAGAAGGGCACCGACACTCCGTGACTTGATAGCCAAAAATGTTCTAGACCCCCCACGAAGAAACCTTTTACTTTATTTGAGGGAAAAGGGTTCTATCCATGTAAAGATTGCTATGCTTGCCAACACACGAAATTCAAGAAAAGGAAGAAAGAGGAATTTAGTGCCACCACTACAGGAAAGAAATATAATATTAACCACTTAAGGACCGCCTCACGCTGATATACGTCGGCAGAATGGCACGGCTGGGCACATCAACGTACAGGTACGTTGCCCTTTAAGAGCCCAGCCGTGGGTCGTGTGCGCGCCGCCGGCGACGCACTCGCGACCCGGTCCTGAGCTCCGTGAGCCAGTGGGACCCGCGGACCCAATCGCCGCCGGTGTCCTGCGATCGGGTCACAGAGCTGAAGAACGGGGAGAGGTGAGTGTGAACAAACCTTTCCCCGTTCTTCTCCATGGCATGTCAGTGATCGTCTGTTCCCTGTCATCGGAACAGATGATCAGTGACGTGTAACGTGTAGCCACGCCCGCCTACAGTAAGAATCACTTCTTAGGGTACACTTAACCCCTACAGCGCCACCTAGAGGTTACCCTCTTCACTGCCAGTGTCATTTTCACAGTAACCAGTGAATTTTTATAGCACTGATCGCTGTGAAAATGGTCCCAAAAATGTGTCAAAAGTGTCCGATGTGTTCGCCATAATGTCGCAGTCACGAAAAAAATCACTGATCGCCGCCATTACTAGTAAAAAAAAAAAATTATAAAAATGCCATAAAACTACCCCCTATTTTGTAAACGCTATAACTTTTGCGCAAACCAATCAATAAATGCCGATTGCGATTTTTTTTACCAAAAATATGTAGAACAATACGTATCGGCCTAAACTGAGGGAAAAAATTTTTTTTATATATTTTTGAGGGATATTTATTATAAATTGTCGCTCTATTTTTGTTTATAGCGCAAAAAATAAAAACTGCAGAGGTGATAAATCACCACCAAAAGAAAGCTCTATTTGTGGGAAAAAAGGACGGCAATTTTGTTTGGGAGCCACGTCGCAGGACCGCGCAATTGTCAGTTAAAGTGACGCAGTGCCTAATCGCTAAAAGGGGCCTGGTCCTTTAGCTGCATATTGGTCCGGGGCTTAAGTGGTTAAGGATTTAATTGCTTGTAGAACTGAGGGGGTAGTCTACGTATTGGAGTGCTCGTGCAATTTCCAATACCTGGGCAGAACGAAAAGACCCCTTTGGAAACGTCTAAAAGAACATGTCCAAAATATAAAGTCAGGTTATCCGAAACATAGCGTATCTAGACACTATGCAGAATTTCATGGAAAGAAATGTAGCTCACTTTCCTTTTGGGATTTTGAAAAATTTAAGCCCCACTGGCGAGGAAGTAACAAAATAATCACTCTCAGTAAATCCGAATCTCGCTGGATATTTGAAATGCAATCTTTTGCCCCTTCAGGTATTAATATAGAGTTTGATTTAAACTGCTTTGTTTCCAATTATTAGAACACTATAGTATGTTGGGTGTCTCTTTATTTCTATCTTTATTTTTATTTTATTTTAATTTTTATCTTTAATTTATTTTAATTTTATTTATTTATTTTATTTATTTTTCTGTCTCATCTTTATTTTTATTTTTATGTTCTATTTTTTTTCTACTTTATTTCTATTTTTATCTTATTTTTTTCTGTTTTATCTTTATTTTTATTCTTTTTTTTTTCTTTTATTTATTTTCTCTTTGTTTTTGTTTTTTGTTTTAATCTTTCCTCCTTTCTTGTTATATTTATTTGTTTATCTCTTTTATCTATTATCACCACCATTATTGTTACCATTTTGAAGTTAGTGAGAGTCAGAGTGATCCTTTCACTCCCAGATGTCCTTGCTTCCACTCCTCTATTTGCATATAACAAGCCTGTCTCTGATTATGATGCTACCCCCATGATTACCATTACTATTTAAGCTCACCTTGGTCACCCAGCTCCTTTACCCTTGATAAAGTCACGTGTGCAGTGACGCAACGCATCGGAAGGAGCTTGGTGGCGTCACTTCCAGTTACGGCCATGACCGGAAGTCCCTGCATTTGATTTTGATTTTTCTTTCTGCCGTTTTTTGCCGTTTTATTGTTATCACTTAGGCCCCTTTCACACTGGGGCGTTTTTCATGCGGTTTAGCGCTAATAATAGCGCTGTTATACCGCATGAAAAAATCCTGCCCTGTAGCCTTCAATGTGAAAGCCCGAAGGCTTTCACACTGAAGCGGTGCGCTAGCAGGACTGCTCCAAAAGTCCTGCTAGCCGCTTCTTTACAGCGGTAAAGGAACGGTGTGTTCACCGCTCCTTTACCGCGGCTGCGCATTGAAATCAATGGGACAGCGCGGTAATACCGCGGGCGGTTTTAACCCTTTTTTGGCCACTAGCGGGGGTTAAATTCATCCCCCTAGCGACCGCATACCGCGGTAAGAACGACGGTATAGCAGCGCTGCAAATCGCGCTGCTATACCGCCACCGCTCCTGCCAGCCCCAGTGTGAAAGGGGCCTTACTTTTAAATAAATGGAAAAACGTTCTTTTTTTAATCTACTACACTATGGAGAATCTTCTTTTTTTCTAAACGTGTGGATCTGGAGGTTACACTTCCTAGGAAATCGCCGGTGAGATCGGAGGTAAAGCTGCAGTGGTCCCCCTGTCCAGGATACACCAAGGAGGAAAGAGCAATCACCGCTGGCTGTTCATCACCGTTTGTTGCACCACTAGACCCATTGGGGTCTTTCTATGAGGTGAGAGACTAGCACTACTGGGGCAAGATACAAGGAATATCTCTAACAGGGATGAGCCGAACACCCCCCTGTTCGGTTCGCACCAGAACCTGCGAACAGACAAAATGTTCGTGTGAACTTTAGAACCCTATTAAATACAATGGACTCGGACGTTCGAAATCTAAAGTGTTAATTATAAAGGCTAATATGCAAGTTATTGTCCTAAAAAGTGTTTGGGGACCTGGGTCCTGCCCCAGGGGACATGTATCAATGCAAAAAAAAGTTTTAAAAACGGCCGTTTTTTCGGGAGCAGTGATTTTAATAATGCTTAAAATGAAAAAATAAAAGTGAAATATTCCTTTAAATTTCGTTCCTGGGGGGTGTGTATGATATGCATGTGAAGTGGCGCATGTTTCCCGTGCTTAGAACTGTCCCTGCAAAAAATGTCATTTTTGAAAGAAAAAAAGTCATTTAAAACTGACTCGCGGCTATTAATGAATTGTCGGCTCCCGGCAATACATTCAAAAGTCATTGATAAAAAAAAAAAAAAAAACATGGGGGTCCCCCAGAATTCAATTACCAGGCCCTTCAGGTCTGAAATGGATATTAAGGGGAACCCCGCCGCAAATTTTAAAAAAAATTGACGTGGGGTTCCCCCAAATATCCATTCCAGGCCCTTCAGATCTGGCATGGATTTTAAGGGGAACTCCACCCCAAATTTAAAAAACAAATGGCGTGGAGTCCCCCTAAAAATCCATACCAGACCCCTTATCCGAGCACGCAACCTGGCCGGCCGCAGGGGAAAAGGGGAGGAGAGAGCGGCCCCCCCTCCCTCCTGAACCGTACCAGGCCACATGCCCTCAACATGTTGATGGAGACAAGGGCCTCATCCCCACAACCCTTGCCCGGTGGTTGTGGGGGTCTGCGGGCGGGGGGCTTATCGGAATCTGGAAGACCCCTTTAACAAAGGGGACCCCCAGATCCCGCCCCCCCCTATGTGAATTGGTAAAGGGTACTTTGTACCCCTACCATTTCACGAAGAAAGCGTAAAAAAATGTTTAAAAAAAACACACAAACACCTTGAAAAAGTCCTTTATTTAAAAAAAAAACAAAAAAACATTCCAGCGGTGAAATCCAGTGTCCCGCGGCGATCCCGATGTCCAGCGCTGTCCTTCATTGGTTGTGCCTGAGCGGACCTGATGGGGAACTCCCTCTCAGTGTTTTAAATGTATAGACCCGCCCCTTCTAAAGTTCCCCATCAGGTCCGCTCAGCGGACCAGATGCGGAACATGAGAAGGGGCGGGTCTATACATGTATTACCAAAGTGAGAGCAGTTCCCCATCAGGTCCGCCCCCTCGGTATGTCAGACCCGCCTACGTCATTGGCTTGAGCGGGGAACTTCCTTCACTATGTAAATTTAAATTACACAGTGAAGGAAGTTCCCTGCTCAAGCCAATGACGTAGGCGGGTACGACATACCGAGGGGGCGGACCTGATGGGGAACTGCTCTCACTTTCGTAATACATGTATAGACCCGCCCCTTCTCATGTTCCGCATCTGGTCCGCTGAGCGGACCTGATGGGGAACTTTAGAAGGGGCGGGTCTATACATTTAAAATACTGAGAGGGAGTTCCCCATCAGGTCCGCTCAGGCACAACCAATGAAGGACAGCGCTGGACATCGGGATCGCCGCGGGACACTGGATTTCACCGCTGGAATGTTTTTTTTTTGTTGTTTTTTTTATTAAATAAAGGACTTTTTCAAGGTGTTTGTGTGTTTTTTTAAACATTTTTTTACGCTTTCTTCATGAAATGGTAGGGGTACAATGTACCCCTTACCAATTCACATAGGGGGGGCCGGGATCTGGGGGTCCCCTTTGTTAAAGGGGTCTTCCAGATTCCGATAAGCCCCCCGCCCGCAGGCCCCCACAACCACCGGGCAAGGGTTGTGGGGATGAGGCCCTTGTCCCCATCAACATGGGGACATCCTCCCCATGTTGAGGGCATGTGGCCTGGTACGGTTCAGGAGGGAGGGGGGGCCGCTCTCTCGTCCCCCCCTTTTCCCCTGCGGCCGGCCAGGTTGCGTGCTCGGATAAGGGGTCTGGTATGGATTTTTAGGGGGACTCCACGCCATTTTTTTTTAAATTTGGGGTGGAGTTCCCCTTAAAATCCATGCCAGATCTGAAGGGCCTGGAATGGATATTTGGGGGAACCCCACGTCAATTTTTTTTTTAATTTGCGGCGGGGTTCCCCTTAATATCTATTCCAGACCTGAAGGGCCTGGTAATAGAATTCTGGGGAACCCCCACGCTTTTTTTTTTTTTTTTATCAATGACTTTTGTATGTTTTTCCGGCAGCCGACAATTCATTAATAGCCGCGAGTGAGTTTTAAATGACTTTTTTTCTTTCAAAAATGAAATTTTTTGCAGGGACAGTTCTAAGCACGGGAAACATGCGCCACTTCACATGCATATCATACACACCCCCCAGGTACGAAATTTAAAGGAATATTTCACTTTTATTTTTTCATTTTAAGCATTATTAAAATCACTGCTCCCAAAAAAATGGCCGTTTTTAAAACTTCTTTTTGCATTGTTACATGTCCCCTGGGGCAGGACCCGGGTCCCCAAACACTTTTTAGGACAATAACTTGCATATAAGCCTTTATAATTAATACTTTAGATTTCTCCCATAGATTTTTCGAATTTGCCGCGAACACCCCAATTTGTTCGCTGTTCGGCGAACGGGCGAACAGGCAATGTTCGAGTCGAACATGAGTTTGACTCGAACTCGAAGCTCATCCCTAATCTCTAAGTTATCTACATACATCTGCAGATTTGGACTCCCTCACCCGTCCCTCTCCCCATCTTGTTGACATATGAAACCATACTGTTGTGTTAAAGATTGATTTGCTCCTTGGATCATTGGATTACTTTTGGATGCAACATTTATATGAACTTTACACATGGACTTGTTTCTAGTTTATCATATTTTCATTTATATGGACTTTTTTTATTGGTAAATGATTTTTATTTAAATGCTACTTTGTTGTGATGCACTTTATATTAGATTCATTAATCGTATATTGTTTTATTCACTTAGCACTTTATTATTAGAGTAATAAGTGCGAATTCAATATATTTACACGATTCTATGGGTGCTGGCAACACTATAGAAGTTTAGCTGCTGTTTACGTCTTCACTTTAGCACTTTATTAGTAATTATTTTGTTTGGTTTGTTGAACACTTTGGTAGCGCATTAGTACTTTATTGTTTAATCATGGGTTTAAATTTAGTTGGTGAAAAGGCAACATATTGCCTCCTCACCACCTATCAACACACACTCGGATCACTTTTCAGAGGAGCTACTCGTTCACACAGAAAGTTAGGGGGTGGTTGAACAGCAGGATATAATAGAAGCCTATGGCTAAGAATAGCTGCAAGTACACTGCACACACGATGTGTATAAACCACAGCACATCAGGGTGAAAGCAGACCTATACTATTATGCCCGGTGTATTGCTTCACACTGACCTGAAGATCTCTTTTTTCCTACTACTGGCACCACTCTGGAGAACGCTAGCCGGGATAAGAGATGGAGTGTAGTTGGTATCACTCCACATGGGACAAGAGCCAACACTACAGATCAGATAAACTTGGATCTTAGGCTCAGTACACACGGTACTCCTTTGAAGTGAGTGGCAGCTGAATGCTAAAAAGCTGCAATGACCATTTTCTAGGGGCTAATACAAGGGATATCCAATCAAATAGCACGGGGGGGTTTGGGCGGGGCACTGCCCTGGGGAACATGTGGTATCCCCGTACTCAGGAGAAGCAGCAGAATGTATTTTGGGGTGTAATTCCACATATGCCCATGACATGTTTGCGCAATATATCATTTAGGGGTGTAGTGGTTAGCTCTTTCACCTAACAGCAAAAGGGTCGCTGGTTCGAATCCCGACCATGACACCATCTGCCTGGAGTTTGCATGTTCTCCCTGTTTCTGCGTGGGTTTCCTCCCACCCTCCAAAGACATGCTGATAGGTTAATTGGATCTTGTCCATCTTGTCCAAATTGGGCCAGTATATACGTGTGTACGAATAAATAAAAAATAAATAAAAATTATTACCGCGCTACCCTGAAAAATTAGCAAACTAAAAATATAAAGCAGCAGCTAAATAGTGGGATACACACTAAGTGCAAAATTATAAAGGATGGAGCCGCACTGACCCACAAATTAAATAAGTACACCACAATTAAAATGATGTGCCAACAAGAATAAACATTGCATATGTGAGTACATACATAGGATGATATAAATCAAAAAAGAAGAGACAGGAAGATAATTGAAAATCCTTCCTTCAAAATATTGATAAAATCTAAAAATACAAATAAAAAATTGATAAAGAATGCCCAAAAGTAACAAATGGCAAATGAATGTTCAAAAACAGTGAATTCCGGCAATGGCGAACACCCGTTCGCCCAGGATCAGATGCTATGACGTTGGGTGGAGTGAACGTGCTGACGTCATCGCATCTGATCCTGGGCGAACGGGTGTTCGCCATTGCCGGCCGGCTTTACATGTGATATGCTGTTTTTAACTTTCTTTGATGTAAGTGTTCCTTTTTATATTAAACCATTCTATATTTACGGTACTACACTATGGTGAGCCTTTTTCATTTTCGGTACCACCCTGTTTGACATCCCATATGGAAGAGGTTGCACAGTAGGGGATTTCTGCCTTCAGTTCTCCGGTCTTCCCACCCCTTAGAGGCTGCAGAGTAAGGGATTCCTGGCAAAAGCCCTGGCTGGGGTTTACAGCCGCAAGCTTCCATCTGCTTGCTTTTTGGTATGTGTGTACGAATGTGTGTCCCAAGCGCGTTGAGATCCTACGGGGTAAATGACCGCACTAGCCAGGCAGACACTGGCTGCAAAAAGCACCTTGAGGCGATTCAGTTCGCATTTGTAGCGCTATACAAGTTACTCATTCATTCAACTCTGTCACAGTATTTGAGCAGCGATTTTTCAAACGCATTTTTTTGGGGAAAAATTTACTTTTTTAAATTTTAATGCACTAAAACACACTATATTGCCCAAATGTTTGATTAAATAAAAATGTACATGGATACCAAACCTGACATTTAACATTGCGCTCAAACGTGCAGCGGCGACAAACTACATACATTTTTAAAAGCCTTTAACATCCTTTATAGGTTACCACTTTAGATTTACAGAGGAGGTCTACTGCTAAAATTACTGCCCTTGATCTTACCTTCGCTGTGACACCTCACATGCATGGTGCAATTGCTGTTTACATATGACACTATACTGACGTTTGTGTTCGCTTTGCGTGTGAGCACAGGGGGACAGGGGTGCTTTATTTTTATTTATTTTTTTAGTATTATTTATTTAGATTTTTTGTTTTATTTTTAAACTGTGTCTTTAATTTTTTCTATTGATCATTTTTATTGTTATCTCAGGGAATGTAAATATCGCCTATGATGATGACCGCCGGCCGCGATAACTGACGACCGCAATGACTGCTGGCCGCGATGACCGCCGGCGGCCGTGAGCGATTGCGGGCACGAGAGGCAGAACAGGGACGTGTGTGTGTAAACACACAAATCCCTGTTCTGTTCTGTGAGGAGAGACAGATTGTAAGTTCCTAATAGCTAGGAACCACGATCTGCCATTTCCTCTAGTCAGTCCCCTCCCCCCACAGCTAGAAACACACCTAGGGAACACAATTAACCCCTTGATCGCCCCCTAGTGTTAACCCCTTCCCTGCCAGTGACATTTTTACAGTAATCAGTGCATTTTTATAGCACTGATCGCTGTATAAAAAATGTGTCAAAGGTGTCCGATGTGTCTGCCATAATGTCGCAGTCCCGATAAAATTTGCAGATCGCCGCCATTACTAGTAAAAAAATAATAATAATAAAAATGCTGTAAATCTATCCCCTATTTTGTAGATGCTATAACTTTTGCGCAAACCAATCAATATACGCTTATTGCGGTTTTTATTACCAAAAATATGTAGAAGAATACATATCGACCTAACTGAGAAAAAATGTGCTTTTTTTTTAAAAAAATGTGGATATTTATTTTAGGAAAAAATTCTAAATATTGTGTTTTTTTTTCAAAATTGCCATTTTTGTTTATAGCGCAAAAAATAAAAATCGCAGCCGCGGTCCTATATCCTGCATATTTGACGCAAATTGTGCTCCGGCATTGTGGGGCCAGGTTGGGGTGATATTCACTTTTCCTACTCCTCCCACCGTAGCTCATTAGTACCATCTCGCCCTTTAGGCTGCAGTTGTGCCTCTTGGTATACCGCGCATGTGCGGCTCCCACTGTGCACTGTGTGGAGGCTTCACTAGCGGGAGCCCTTCCCCTGTCTGTTGGGACGCTCGCTCCTCCACTCTGGCTTCATGCCTGCCCCTTTGACCACGCATGCACAGGTGGCTCCTTTGGAGTGATGCATCTTTACCGGCCAGGTCAGATGATGTGGAAGCCAACGACGCCGCTCCCCTGAGTGGGACATACATATAAGGCTCACCACTGAGCCTTACACTGTGGCAGCTCTCACCTCCATGCTCCTGCGGCTGGGTCTGACATTTGTCTGTTTAAACTCATCTCTAGGTATGTACTGGCGTAGTAATAATCTCTTGGCTGGTTAGGTTTTTTGTATCCTAGATATATGTTTATAAGTGTTTGTGCTTGTCTTGTTTCTAGACTGTCTCTATGTAACCTTACTTGATGGAATACTATCGGTTAGGGATGAGCTTCGAGTTCGAGTCGAACTCATGTTCGACTCGAACATTGCCATTGCCGAACAGCGAAAAAATTGGGGTGTTCGCGGCAAATTCGAAAAGTCTATGGGAGAAATCTAAAGTGCTAATTATAAAGGCTTATATGCAAGGTATTGTCATAAAAAGTGTTTGGGGACCCGGGTCCTGCCCCAGGGGACATGTATCAATGCAATTTTTTTTTTTTAAAACGGCCGTTTTTTGGGGAGCAGTGATTTTAATAATGCTTAAAGTGAAACAATAAAAGTGAAATATTCCTTTAAATTTCGTACCTAGGGGGTGTGTATGATATGCATGTAAAGTGGCGCATGTTTCCCGTGCTTAGAACTGTCCCTGCACAAAGTGTCATTTTTGAAGGAAAAAAAGTCATTTAAAACTCACTCGCGGCTATTAATGAATTGTCGGCTCCCGGCAATACATAGAAAAGTCATTGATAAAAAAAAAAAAGCGTGGGGGTCCCCCAGAATTCAATTACCAGGCCCTTCAGGTCTGGAATGGATATTAAGGGGAACCCCGCCGCAAATGAAAAAAAAAAATGCGTGAAGTTCCCCCAAATATCCATACCAGGCCCTTCAGATCTGGCATGGATTTTAAAGGGGAACTCCACCCCAAATTTAAAAAAAATGGCGTGGAGTCCCCCCAAAAATCCATACCAGACCCTTATCTGAGCACGCAACCTGGCCGGCCACAGGGGAAAAGGGGGGACGAGAGAGCGGCCCCCCTCCCTCCTGAACCGTACCAGGCCACATGCCCTCAACATGGGGAGGATGTCCCCATGTTGATGGGGACAAGGGCCTCATCCCCACAACCCTTGCCCGGTGGTTGTGGGGGTCTGCGGGTGGGGGGCTTATCGGAATCTGGAAGACCCCTTTAGCAAAGGGGACCCCCAGATCCCGCCCCCCCTATGTGAATTGGTAAGGGGTACATTGTACCCTACCATTTCAAGAAGAAAGTGTCAAAAAATGTAAAAAAAAACACACACAAACACCTTGAAAAAGTCCTCTATTACAAAAAAAAAAAAAACATTCCAGCGGAGAAATCCAGTGTCCCGCGGCGATCCGATGTCCAGCGCTGTCCGTCATTGGCTGAGCCTGAGCGGACCTGATGGGGAACTTCCTTCGCAGTCTATTACATGTATAGACCCGCCCCTTCTAAAGATCCCCATCAGGTCCGCTCAGCCAATGACTCGGTGTAAGGCTGAGGACCTGATGCGGAACATGAGAAGGGGCGGGTCTATACATGTATTACAAAGTGAGAGAAGTTCCCCATCAGGTCCGCCCCCTCAGTATGTCGGACCCCGCCTACGTCATTGGCCTGAGCGGGGAACTTCCTTCACTGTGTAATTGACGTAGGCGGGGTCCGACATACCGAGGGGGCGGACCTGATGGGGAACTTCTCTACATGGTATCCTTGCTGTGAGATTGCTATCAGTATTTCTTACTACAGTATTTGACCTGTGTCAGAGGTAGGTTTATACTCTCTGTGACTATTGGTCTTTAGTGCCGCTGGTATGGCCCACGTCTTCACTCTATTATGCACATAGTAGCAGTAGCCTGTGGTGGTGATCCTGATCCCCTGTCTCCTTATACATACTTTGAATTAACACAATATGGTGTTTATTCTATTATCTTTTCTATGTTCTTGGGTACCAATTATGTCCCTGCATTTGTTCACAGCTAACCCATGCATGCAGTTCTCCATTTGATGGCTGAATTTCAAACACAGTCCTATCTATGAATTTTTTATATAAGCATTGCATTTGATACATATATATTTACTTGATGTCTCTGTATTCTATCTAGAAAAATTTATATAAGCTCCTGAAGAAGCGGTCTCCTCGAAACATGTAGAGCTTTCTCATTATCATTATCCAGTTTCTTCAGCCGTGTTGACTATTCCTGGGTCTTCAGGTTCTGCGACCCCGATTCAAGCTGCTGAAACTGGAGATATCAAGTTACTACCTGTAGTTCGCTACAGTAATCTTTTTATAATCTATATGCAAATTGTTATAAATAAAATTGTTTTTTAATCAGTGGTACCTTCAAAGTCTATGTTTCTTTTCCCAAACAAAAAACTTTCTATAATTAGTTTTGAACTTTTATCCTGCTAGAGGTCATGTTCCCATGTTCTTGATCTTGGCTTCATGTGACTTTCTCAAGGGTTTGGAGTCGGGTAGTCGTGGCCTGGAATTATATACATTTCTTATTGGTAACCCAATAACCACTGTTACAACTTCAGTTTTAAATGCATAATTATCATGGCAATAATTTAAGTGAAGAACAACTCATCACACAGATCCAAACATTAAATAATATTAGAAATTACCAATTTAAAATGAAAGGGGCTGTAAAACCTCATGGTTTTTCACCTTAATGCATTCTACGCATTAAGGTGAAAAACCTTCTGTCACTCAACAGCTCCCCCGAGCCCCCGTTATACTTACCAGAGCCCTGTATTTCCCACGACAGGAACCAGCACACCAGCTCCAGCCGGTGTCTCGTGTCCTGATTGGATAGATTCATAGCAGCGCAGCCATTGGCTCCCACTGCTGTCAATCAAATCCTATAACGCGGGGGCGGGGCCGAGTCCTGCTTTTTGTATCAATAGACGCAGAAGCAGGACACAGGAGGGCGCTCGCACGGGTGTCCCAAAGGAGAGCGCTTCTCTGACAGGGGAATCAAGAAGAGGAGGAGCCAGAAGCACTGCTGAGGGATCCCAGAAGAGGATGATCTGTGAAAATCCAACTGCACAGCAGAGGTAAGTATGACATGTTTGTTTTTTTGTTTTTTAAAAACCTGAACCTTTACAACCCCTTTAATATTAAATATAATGGACAAATTCCCCTACAGCGACATCTAGTGATAGTTAATTAAATAACATATAAAGTCTTCAATAAAATGTCCAATTTAGCATCCATTAAAAATCAGATATGAAACAATTTAAGTCGAACTCTACGTTGTGTCCTAGGGGCCCCAACGATTGGAGTTCATGGATCCAACAAGATATCCATTTGACTAAGTTTAATGATTTTATTATCACCTCTCCAGTGGGATTTATATTTTTCTATACCACAAACCATCAGAGATGAAGGATCTTTATTATGGTATTGGGCATAGTGCCTCGATAAACTATGCTTAGGGAAGCCCTTTTTTATATACTCTGTATGTTCTCTCAAACGTTACTATAGTGGTCTCTTAGTTCTCCCCATATAATGAATATGACAAGGGCATTCTAAAAGGTAAACTCTTCAGTCTTACATAAAATAAAATCCTCAATTTTATAACTAGTGCCAGTTACTGCAAACCTAAAATCCCTCTTTTTCTTCTTAATTTTATTCGTATCTACAAGCATAACAATTTTTACATGGGAAAAAACCTTTTCCTTCAAAAAAAAAATACAATTATTTTTAGATGGTGAATCTACCACAGTATTTTAAATTTTATCTCTCAAAGTAGGTGCTCTTCTATATGTAAATCTAGGAATATAAGATAATATTTGTCCAAGATGCCCATCTGCTTTTAAAACCCCCCAATGATTTTTAAAAATATTCTCAATCTGTTTATGCTCTATATGATAGTTAGGGATGAGCTTCGAGTTTGAGTCGAACTCATGTTCGACCCGAACATTGCCTGTTCGCCCGTTCGCCGAACAGCGAACAATTTGGGGTGTTCGTGGCAAATTCGAAAAGTCTATGGGAGAAATCTAAAGTGCTAATTATAAAGGCTTATATGCAAGTTATTGTCATAAAAAGTGTTTGGGGACCCGGGTCCTGCCCCAGTGGACATGTATCAATGCAAAAAAAGTTTTAAAAACGGACGTTTTTTTGGGAGCAGTGATTTTAATAATGCTTAAATTGAAACAATAAAAGTGAAATATTCCTTTAAATTTCGTACCTGGGGGGTGTGTATAATATGCATGTAAAGTCGCGCTTGTTTCCCGTGCTTAGAACTGTCCCTGCACAAAATGTCATTTCTGAAGGAAAAAAAGTCATTTAAAACTCACTCGCGGCTATTAATGAATTGTCGGCTCCCGGCAATACATAGAAAAGTCATTGATAAAAAATAAAAATAAAAAAGCGTGGGGTTCCCCCCAAATTCAATTACCAGGCCCTTCAGGTCTGGTATAGATATTAAGGGGAACCCCACCGCAAATTTAAAAAAAAATGCGTGCGGTTCCCCCCAAAAATCCATACCAGGCCCTTCAGGTCTGGCATGGATTTTAAGGGGAACTCCACCCCAAATTAAAAAAAAATTGCCTGGAGTCCCCCCAAAAATCCATACCAGACCCTTATCCGAACACGCAACCTGGCAGGCCGCAGGAAAAGAACCGTACTAGGCCACATGCCCTCAACATGAGGAGGATGTCCCCATGTTGATGGGGACAAGGGCCTCATCCCCACAATCCTTGCCGGGTGGTTGTGGGGGTCTGTGGGCAGGGGGCTTATTGGAATCTGGAAGACCCCTTTAACAAAGGGGACCCCCAGATCCCGCCCCCCCATGAGAATTGGTAAGGGGTACATTGTACCCCTACCATTTCCCAAAGAAAGTGTAAAAAAATAAAAATAAAACACACAAACACCTTGGAAAAGTCCTTTATTAAAAAAAAAACAAAAAAAAAAGAACATTCCAGAGATGAAATCCAGTGTCCCGCGGCGATCCGATGTCCAGCGCTGTCCGTCATTGGCTGAGCCTGAGCGGACCTGATGGGGAACTTCCTCCGCAGTCTATTAAATGTATAGACCCGCCCCTTATAAAGTTCCCAATCAGGTCTGGTCAGCCAATGACTAGGTGTAAGGCTAAGCGGACCAGATGCGTAACGTGAGAAGGGGCGGGTCTATTCATTTATTACACAGTGGAGGAAGTTTCCCATCAGGTCCGCTCAGGCCAATGACGTAGGCGGGGTCTAACATACGAGGGGGTGGACCTGATGGGGAACTTCCTCCACTGTGTAATAAATGAATAGACCCGCCCCTTCTCACGTTCCGCATCTGGTCCGCTTAGCCTTACACCTAGTCATTGGCTGAGCGGACCTGATGGGGAACTTTTGAAGGGGCGAGTCTATACATTTAATAGACTGCGGAGGAAGTTCCCCATCAGGTCCGCTCAGGCTCAGCCAATGGCGGACAGCGCTGGACATCGGATCGCGGCGGGACACTGGATTTTATCGCTGGAATGTTTTTCGTTTTTTTTTTTTATTTAATAAAGGACTTTTCCAAGGTGTTTGTGTGGTTTTTTTTTTTTTTTTTTACACTTTGTTCGTGAAATGGTAGGGTACAATGTACCCCTTACCAATTCACATAGGGGGCGGGATCTGGGGGTCCCCTTTGTTAAAGGGGTCTTCCAGATTCCGATAAGCCCCCTGCCCGCAGACCCCCCATCCACCGGGCAAGGGTTGTGGGAATGAGGCCCTTGTCACCATCAACATGGGGACATCCTCCCCATGTTGAGGGCATGTGGTCTGGTACGGTTCAGGAGGGGGGGCGCTCTCTCGTCCCCCCCTCTTTTCCTGCGGCCTGCCAGGTTGCGTGCTCGGATAAGGGTCTGGTATGGATTTTTGGGGGGACTCCACGCCATTTTTTTTTAAATTTGGGGTGGAATTCCCCTTAAAATCCATGCCAGACCTGAAGGGCCTGGTATGGATATTTGGGGGGGAACCGCAAGCATTTTTTTTTTATTTGCGGCGGGGTTCCCCTTAATATCTATACCAGACCTGAAGGGCCTGGTAATTGAATTTGGGGGGACCCTCACGCTTTTTTTTTTTTTTATCAATGACTTTTCTATGTATTGCCGGGAGCCGACAATTCATTAATAGCCGCAAGTGAGTTTTAAATGATTTTTTTCCTTCAGAAATGACATTTTGTGCAGGGACAGTTCTAAGCACGGGAAACAAGCGTGACTTTACATGCATATCATACACACCCCCCAGGTACGAAATTTAAAGGAAAATTTCACTTTTATTTTTTCATTTTAAGCATTATTAAAATCACTGCTCCCGAAAAAACGTAACTTTTTAAAACTTTTTTTGCATTGATACATGTCCCCTGGGGCAGAACCCGGGTCCCCAAACACTTTTTAGGACAATACCTTGCATATTAGCCTTTATAATTAGCACTTTAGATTTCGAACGTTCGAGTCCATTGTATTTAATAGGGTTCTAAAGTTCACGCGAACATTCTGTCTGTTCGCAGGTTCTGGTGCGAACCGAACAGGGGGGTGTTCGGCTCATCCCCGATGATAGTCCATTATAATAGGGATAGTTTTGTTTTGTTTATCAATTCTTATTGTGTCACTAATCAATCCGTCTCTCTTCATTTCTGATACTTCCTGTATTTTTTTGCTGGATGAATTTTTTGTTGGTAACCTTTCTGTATGAATCTCCAATAATTTTTGCTTGTTCATCTAATTCCGTTCTTTCAGTACAGTTCCTTCTTAGTCTTACTAATTGGCCTTTTGGTCTATTGATCAGCCAGGGTGCATAGTGGCATCTATCCATAGGTAAATAACTATTTGTATCTACTGGCTTGAAGTATGTTTGGGTTTTTAATTTCCCTCCTTCATTTCTTATCTCTAAATTCAGGAATTTTATCTTCTCTTCACTAATTTTTATTGACAGTTTATTATTCTTATCATTCATATTCAAATTAAATCCAAAATCAATTAAGCTCTCCCTATCGCCGCCACATATAATGATAATATCGTCAATAAACCATTTAAATAGTGGTAACTGCTGAGGTTTAACCAACTCCAAACCCTTGAGAAAGTCACATGACCTGGTCGCACCGGTTACTGACATAATACCAAGGCCAGTCCTGACCAGAAGTGGCTGCACAGGGAAACAATTTTGGCTCTGTTGTAGCTTGTGGCAAGATGCATGCTGAGGAGGTTATATACTTTTCTTTGCTGGTGACAGAAGAAAAGGAATATTGCCGCCAGATACTGAAGGAGTGGACCAGAGATCAACTGTTATGCCGCGTACGCACAAACGGACATTCCGACAACAAAACCGTGATTTTTTTTTTCCGATGGATGTTGGCTCAAATTTGTCTTGCATACACACAGTCACACAAATTTTGCTCGGAAATTCCGAACGTCAAGAACGCGGTGACGTACAACACTACGACGAGCCAAGATAAAAGAAAGTTCAATGATTCCGAGCATTCGTCAAATTGATTCCAAGCAGAACTTTTGTACGTTGAATTGTGTACACACGGTCAGAATTTCCGACCACAATTTTTGTGGTCGGAAAAATTTAGAACCAGCTCTCAAACATTTGTCCGATGGAGCATACACACAATCGGATTTTCCGACAACAAGCTCACACCGAACATTTGTTGTTGCGGCATTATAATGTATTCATCTGACTCATTCCCTAGTTGAACAGGGCAGTATATTGTTTGGAGATGTTCAGCCTTTGATTCAAGTCTGTGCAGAGTTAGCTTTGCCCAGTACTCCTAAAGGTAGTGATGACTTATCTACCCCCGTCAGCATGGCTCAGGTAGAATCTCTAGTGTGGCTGTTGGAGGATGACTCAGCTTATTTCTTTGAGCACTATTCAGCATGTTCCCAACAGGTGCTAGTGGCGTGCATTAACGCAGTGCAGTCTCTTGTCAAACAGGCAGCATGTAAACTGAATTTTATTCAAACATTATTACAAGCACGGTCAGATATATTGTACCCATCCCGAGTCAATTTGCAACAACACATTCCTGCTACTAGACACCCACCTGCTCAAATATCTCCTTCTCCATCACCTACAACAACTACAGTCACAGCCCAGTATACCCTGCTACAAACTATGTGTCAGTACCCTGTTTCCACTTACTGTACCTACCCTGCCTGTAACCCATTGAAGATTACCTCTTCTCCGTTGCCTGCGGCAACCTCACAGAAACCCACCTTAGCAACTTCTCCCTCTTTTTCACCATTCCTCAGTTCTTCTCTTCTATCAGATGCACCCCCTACTTACAGCCCTGCGTTCACATACAGTTTACAGTTTAGTGGCTAAATCAAAGAAGAAACTGAAGTTTTTCCCAACCCATACAATCCTGCCATTATCCCAGCCTGCTTCGACACCAGCTGATCTGCTTCAGCCTGCTTCCATACCAGCCGAACTGCTCCAGCCTGCTTCCAACCCAGTCGATCTGCTCCAGCCTGCCTCCATGCCAGCTGATCTGCTCCAGCCTGCCTCCACGTCAGCCGTTCTGCTCCAGCCTGCCTCCACCCCAGTCAATCAACTTCAGCCTGCCTCCACACCAGCCGATCTGCTCCAGCCTGCCTCCATGCCAGCCGATCTGCTCCAGCCTGCCTCCATGATTGCCAATGGGGTTAGGCTAGCCTCTGATGGTCCTGAATCTAACCCTGCCAACCCTCTGCCTGCAGTCCAGCCTGATGTTCCAGTACCTGCTGTCCGGCCTGATGCTCCAGTATTTGCTATCCAGACTGATGTTCCAGTGCCCACGGTCCAGCCTGATGTTTCGGTGACCACGGTGCCCGTCACTCAGCCTGCTGAGCTGGTGCCCGTTACCCAGCCTGCTGTGCCGGTGCCCGTTACCCAGCCTGCTGTGCCGGTGCCGTTACCCAGCCTGCTGAGCCGGTACACGTTGCCCAGCCTGCTGAGCCGTTGCCCATTATTCAGCCTACTGGGCCGGTGCCTGTCAACCAGCCTGTTGAGCCGGTGCCCGCCACCCAGCCTGTTGAGCCAGTGCACATCACCCAGCCTGCTGAGCTGAGCTGGTGCCCATTACCCAGCCTGCTTAGCCTGTGCCCATAACTCAGCCTACTGGCTGAGTTACGGGCACCCGACCTTGGTGTGAAACATGTAAGCTGATACCTGTAGTTCAGCTTTGTATCTGACACTTGAATAAAGAAATTTCACAGGAGTGCAGCCGTCCAGCCTTCTTTTCTTCTAAGTATCTGTTTGCATACAAGGCTTGCACCATCCATGTGGGATAGAGGCTTTTTTCAGCAGCAGGGTAAGATAAATTGCCTTAGAGCGATGTGCATGTACATACTCAGCCTACTGGGCCGGTGCCCATTACCCAACCTG
This sequence comes from Rana muscosa, assembly GCA_029206835.1. Taxonomy (NCBI): domain Eukaryota; kingdom Metazoa; phylum Chordata; class Amphibia; order Anura; family Ranidae; genus Rana; species Rana muscosa. Next base: position 826,089,244 of record CM055121.1, read on the forward strand.
TCAAGCCGGTGCCTGTCACCCAGCCTGCTAGGCTGGTGCCCGTTACCCAGCCTGTCGAGCTGGTGCCCGTTACCCAGCCTGCTGTCATGGTGCTTGCTAAATTGGTTCCTGATTCCCAGCTTGCCGCTGCTGCTTTCCAGCCTGCTGCTCCAGTGCCCGCTGTCCAGCCTGATGTTCCAGTGCCTGCTGTCCAGTCTGATGATCTGATACTAGATGTCCAGCTTGATGATCCAGTTCCTGATACCCAGCCTGTTGTCCTAGTCCACGCTGTCTGGCCTGATGTTCCAGTGCCCGCAGCCCGGCCTGATGTTTCAGTGCCTGCTGTCCAGTCTGGTGATCCGATGCCCGATGTCCAGATTGATGATCCAGTTCCCACTGTCTGGCCTGATGTTCCAGTGCCCGCTGTCTGGCCTGAAGTACCAGTACCCACTGTCCAGGTTGATGTTCCAATGCCCGCTGCCCACCCTGATGTTCTAGTGCCCACTATCTGGCCTGATGTTCCAGTGCCCGCTGTCCAGCCTGATGTTCCAGTACCCTCTGTCCGGCCTGATGTTCCAGTACCCTCTGTCCCGCCTTATGTTCCGGTAGCCTCTGTCTAGCCTGATGTTCCAGTGCCTGCTGTCCAGTCTGATGATCCGATGCATTAAGTCCAGCTTGATAATGCAGTTCCCGCTGTCTGGCCTGATGTTCCAGTGCCCGCTGTCTTTCCTGATGTTCCAGTACCCGCTGTCCAGGTTGATGTTCCAATGCCTGCTGTCCGCCCTGATGTTCTAGTGCCCACTGTCTGGCCTGATGTTCCAATGCCCGCTGTCCGGCCTGATGTTCCAGTACCCTCTGTCCGGCCTGATGTTCTAGTGCCTCTGCTGGTGTCCAGTCTGATGATCCAATGCCCGATGTCCAGCTTGATGATCTAGTTTCTGATATCCAGCCTGATGTTCCAGTGTCTGCTGTCCTGCCTGATATTCCAGTGCCTGCTGTCCAGTCTGATGATCCGATACCCGATGTCCGGCCTGATGTTCCAGTACCCTCTGTCCAGCCTGAAGTTCCAGTGCCTGCTGTCCAGTCTGATGATCCGATGCATTAAGTCCAGATTGATAATCCAGTTCCCGCTGTCTGGCCTGATGTTCCAGTGCCCGCTGTCTGGCCTGATGTTCCAGTACCCGCTGTCCAGGTTGATGTTTCAATGCCCGCTGTCCGCCCTGATGTTCTAGTGCCCACTGTCTGTCCTGATGTTCCAATGCCCGCTGTCCGGCCTGATGTTCCAGTACCCTCTGTCCGGTCTGATGTTCCAGTACCCTCTGTCCGGCCTGATGTTTCAGTACCCTCTGTCCGGCCTGATGTTCTAGTGCCTCTGCCGGCGTCCAGTCTGATGATCCAATGCCCGATGTCCAGCTTGATGATCTAGTTTCTGATATCCAGCCTGATGTTCCAGTGCCTGCTGTCCAGCCTGATGTTCCAGTGCCTGCTGTCCAGTCTGATGATCCGATACACGATGTCCAGCTTGATGATCCAGTTCCTAATGCCCAACCTGCTGATTCTGTGCCTGTTTCCCAGCCTAATGTGCCTCTGCCCACTGCCCAGCTTGTTGTGCCTCTGCTCGCTGCCCAACTTGATGTGCCTCTGTCTGCTGACCAGCTTGATGTGCCTCTGCCCGCTGCCCAGCTTGATGTGCCTCTGCCCGCAGCCCAGCTTAATGTGCCTCTATCCGCTGCCCAGCTTGATGTGCCTCTACCCGCTGCCCAGATTGATGTGCCTCTGTCCGTTGCCCAGCTTGATGTGCCTCTGCCCGCTGCCCATCTTGATGTGCCTCTGCCTGTCGCCCATCCTGATAATCCAATGCCTGCGTTCCAGCCCCCCTCTGATTATCCTTTAACCAAAGATCAGCTTGATATGGACTTTTTGCAGCTACAAATAGTTGGAGCATCCGGAGTTTGCTCCTTCAAGGGGAGTACTGTCAGGAAAGGTTTCACCTGCTGGTGACACTATCACTCCAAGGCCTATGGGCCGCATTTCCAGTGTCCACCAGCGGGTGCCTCCCAGCAGTCTGGAGCTGACATCATCTCCTGTAATCAGTCATCACCTGAGACTGATTGCAGGAGGTGTACTTATACCCGGCAGATGATTGCACTCAATGCCTTGGTATTGTTTCCTTGTACCCTGACCTGTGTTAGGCTACCTTGTACCTGGAATCCTGTTTCTTGTGATCCTGAACCCTGCATCCGTTTCCGGTCCCCTGCCCTGCAGCCTGATCCCTTCCACCTTCTCTCCCTGTCTCCTGTTACCCACTCCCTGTCCTGTCTTGCTCCCAGCGCCATCTGCTTGATCTCCCGTGTATGAGCCTGACGTGTTTACGATTATGATTATATCTTACACCTGTATATGTTTGGTTTGGGTAGTTATTTGTTGTGTGGTACTGTGGTTGGTTGCTGGTCTATTTTATTGTTTGCTATATTAGAGGTGTGTTTACTTTTGCTTATTACTTATCCTTTTAATAAATCATATTATTACTTTACATGCGTTTGGTTTTCTCTATCGCAGTCCACACATTTCTGGTCGCATCGGTTACTGCAAGGTGATCATTGATCCATTCCATTAACTTGACTACAACCAATGTTAAACTCATTGACCTTTAATTCTCAGCTTCTACTTTGCTGCCCTTCTATTCAAACACATTTCTATCATTCTCTCCAGCTATCCAATCACAATTTATTTGTGCAAATTCTCTAAATGTTTCTCCCACAGCCCAAATTCCTCTTAAACGCCATAAGCCTTCTCTGATAGAAATAGGGTAACTAGACAAGGGTTCCCTTTGTCACCTTTGCTCGTTGTTATTGCCATGGAGCCTTTAGTGTTTGCTTTTTGTGCACTATATGTCTTATAATGTACAATACCTCCACTGTTAGGATGCTATCTAATTTGTTTAAGCTTCTGAAGTCATTTGCCTCCATCTCAGACCTGACGGTCAATGCAACCAAATCTTTAGCTTTAAATATCAATCTTAAAAGGTAAGTGGTGGCTCTGTTTCAAGTGAACTTTGATTTCAAAAGAGGCAGATTTTCCCTATTAAGCTAATTTTTAAAGATCTGGGCAGGTGGTTGCTATCTCTCTGCTTGGGGTTTAGGAGGATACACTCTGTGAAAATTTATGTTTTACCTTGACTCCTTTGTTCAGGACCTTACCTAATTCTATTCCTCATTCAGAATTGCTCAGGGAACAGTCTAAAATACTTCAGTATATATGGGAGAAGTTAGGGGTGCCCAACATGTATACCTAGTACAAGGCAGCCCAAATATTGCAGCTGGCATGTACCACGGCAAAAGGACCACTTCCTCAATTGGTGTCATTGAGGTGCTACCATGCTACTCAAATTCCATTAAGTTTTTGATGTTGATGTAGTATTATGTCTGATCCTATTATTTTCTCTTTCAGTGTGGGACAGGCATAAAAGGGGATAAGCATTAGGTTCCCACCCACTGCCGCAGCACCTGCTTTTGAGAACCCAGAGTTTCCACTAGGCATCACTTTTTTGATGGTAAACCAATAAAGGTCTGCTTCTTATAGGTGATCTCTTAGAAGAAGATGGGATGATGACACTAGACATTCTTAAAACAATATTAAACCAAAACCCAAAAATATAATATACTACAGTTAAGATGTGTTGGCTGCATGAGTTTTCTTTGGCTTTTTTTCCTCTGTTTAAACCTGGTGAGCTAACCAGTAACACACCTCCAGGGTTAGTGAGACACAGCTCTGGAGAAATGAGGACTGGAGGCACAGCAGACAGAAGCATTTTCAATCTAGGGGGAGGGTAGTGTTAAATCTATTAGCAGATTTAGATACACTAATAGGTTGAAGCCAAACTCCAACTCACACTTTATAAGCAGTTACATCAAACTGTTTTTTTTTTCACAGTTTATTGTGTGAATAATTAAAAGCTGATCGTTTTAATCACCCCTGCCAGGGTTAGTGGGTTTTCTCATCCATGTAAAATGATACATTCTGCTGGAGAGCTTTTGCTTTTGAAAAACAACAGACTTTCTGAAAAATAGAAGAAAGAAAACCTAAAAAATGTAACTAATGCAGACATCACAACTAAGAATTGGTAAACTGCAATGAATGATATGTTTTCTTTTAGGCATTGGTCACATCTACTCATAAATTTCAATATACCGTATGCTACAAGAGTAACTTGATCTTGGTAGCTCCCTAGAACTTAAAGAATGGCAGAAAAGGGTGGTTAACTTGTCCAAGATCGCTATAAATACATCTGTGATTGAAGTTAATTGCAAGACATTCACAAAATTGTGCATGATCCCAAGTTGTTTTGCCAAGTGGACCCCGTAGGCCGTTCTATTCTGTAAAAGAGGTTGTGTACCATGGGGACTTGGGGACTATGTACGATGTATGGTGATGATGCCCCAAGGTTAACACATTTTGGATCTGAATTAATCATAAGATTTACTAAGTGAAACAGACAAGTGTTCTCAGATCTCCAGAGAGTGTCCTTGAAAGATTGACCTTGATATTTGGAGATACATTAGACAATTAATTTTGAACATTCTGTTGCCAGCTAGGACAGTTACAGCAAAGTGCTAGAAAAAAAAAAACAACAATACAGTTGGACTATGCCTAACATATTTTAAATTAGATGATGGTTAATCCTCAAAACACTCAAAAATACATTTGAGAAAACTTGAGATGCAGAGATTTATTGTATTTGCTGTTTTGCTGAGGCTCAAGAACAATAACTGGACTTTCTTTTTTGCCTCTAGAATTTCTCTTTTCCTGGCTTATTTTACTTGAAGTATAATATGACATATTATTTTGATGTCCTAGACCTAGATAGTTGTTATCTTTGATTTTATGTGAAATACCTCTATGTATTTTCTTGTGCCTTAAAAAATGATATGGCTATAATATGCAGAAGATAATAATGATCTGGATGAAGCAGATGATAATGTGAAATACAGCGCTAACATGTACTTCTGTCTCAATAAGTGTTCATGCCAAGTTCTTGTATACTGTGAGACCAATACTAGACAATTTCGGTAAATAGATTGAAATATAGAATGTATTTGTGCAATTTCTAGTGAATTCAAGGAAAACTATAATGCATATGACTCCTTTAGCTTTCTTTACCTTGACATGATTGAAACATTATAAGAGTAAAATAAAATGAACAGTGAGGGATCTACCACATGGAAATTCTGCTTCAGGTTAGCAAATTTAATAGTGCCAGGACACACATCACTTCCAAAAATGAAACAACTTAACAAATAGTGTACAAGGGGATATTCAACATTATATGCATCAATGAAGTATACCTCAACCAAAATAAATATATCACCATCTCTTGTTCCATCTTCATTATTGAAAGCAATCATTTCATAGCATGCCTGAAGATTTAAAGGTCAACAGTCCACGTTTCTCTACCAATGCATGTGGTTCTCAAAAACTATAAAGGTCCAGCCTACTCATTTTAAGTAAAACAAGATGCTTAGTGCTCATTTCTGGCAAATAGAGACTGGCTATGCCGTCAAGGAATGTATGTAAGAGTGCTTTACAAGAACATTTATATCCCTTACATAAGTGTTCAACTCAATACCAACCATCTAAAGAAGTATATTTAATTGGGGTATGGCGCTGCTCCCTAACCTTAATGAAAGGGTCAGTAATCCTAAGTGATTGCTAAATGCTCAAAAGTAAATTGTAAATAATATATACTACAAAAAGTGAACAATTATAATCAGTCCACCTTTCAACAATGGTGTTGACACTAGATGCATGAAACCAACATCACCATCAGATACACCACGGTGAACATAGAGACACCCAGAAACAAAGTGTAGTGTCAAACTAATTATATGTTAGTATACAAAAAATACAAGACTGTATCATTAAGACCACAGTTTAGTGCAATACATCTATACACATTGATAAGATCCAAATGTGATAAGTGCACGTTAGCTCCAGATAGAAGCTCCAATCTGCAGCTGCAGATACCTATCTCTGCCAGATAGCAACACAGTCCAAAATTAGTATGCACACAGACAGTAAAAAACAGTCTTCTTCATAAAATTCAAAAGTAAACGTTCTGCTCTTCATTTAGATGTCAGTGTCCCCCACATGTGTCCCCACTCACCAGATCCTTTAACCCCTACAGTGGTAAACAGCTCAAAGGGATATCCGGATCACACGTCCACAGGGGAGATATCAGCTGGGCTAGTTCTTCCTATAATTTGTGAAGTTCCATGGAAGGGAGGATTCCCAATTACCTCATAGGTGCAGACAAAAAGAGAGAGAGGCTTCCATAGTGCAGATGAAAAAAACTTCCGGCTTTATTAAAAAAATATATTTAAAAACATACAATGCAGCAAAGTCTGCAATAGACAAGCTACACGCCAAAGGAACAAACAAAAATAAAAATGAACAGCACAGCAGTCCTCAATTTGGTCAGTACCAGCTGGTAACGCTGCATGCGTTGCAAATGCGTTCCAGCAGTACTTCCGGATCAGCGTGGTATGCGTATGACGTAGCTCACTCATACCACGCTGATCCGGAAGTACTGCTGGAACGCATTTGCAATGCATGCAGCGTTACCAGCTGGTACTGACCAAATTGAGGACTGCTGTGCTGTTCATTTTTATTTTTGTTTGTTCCTTTGGCGTGTAGCTTGTCTATTGCAGACTTTGCTGCATTGTATGTTTTTAAATATATTTTTTTAATAAAGCCGGAAGTTTTTTTCATCTGCACTATGGAAGCCTCTCTCTCTTTTTGTCTGCACCTATGAGGTAATTGGGAATCCTCCCTTCCATGGAACTTCACAAATTATAGGAAGAACTAGCCCAGCTGATATCTCCCCTGTGGACGTGTGATCCGGATATCCCTTTGAGCTGTTTACCCCTGTAGGGGTTAAAGGATCTGGTGAGTGGGGACACATGTGGGGGACACTGACATCTAAATGAAGAGCAGAACGTTTACTTTTGAATTTTATGAAGAAGACTGTTTTTTACTGTCTGTGTGCATACTAATTTTGGACTGTGTTGCTATCTGGCAGAGATAGGTATCTGCAGCTGCAGATTGGAGCTTCTATCTGGAGCTAACGTGCACTTATCACATTTGGATCTTATCAATGTGTATAGATGTATTGCACTAAACTGTGGTCTTAATGATACAGTCTTGTATTTTTTGTATACTAACATATAATTAGTTTGACACTACACTTTGTTTCTGGGTGTCTCTATGTTCACCGTGGTGTATCTGATGGTGATGTTGGTTTCATGCATCTAGTGTCAACACCATTGTTGAAAGGTGGACTGATTATAATTGTTCACTTTTTGTAGTATATATTATTTACAATTTACTTTTGAGCATTTAGCAATCACTTAGGATTACTGACCCTTTCATTAAGGTTAGGGAGCAGCGCCATACCCCAATTAAATATACTTCTTTACTGTTAGGATCTTTTTTAAAGGTCCCATTAGGGGGGCTGCAGCTCTTCACATTTATTTATTTTGTTCACTGCGAGGTGTCACACCCTTGCACTACATCTTAAGCGCAGGTACACTATTTTTATTTTAATACCAACCATCTAACCTTAGAGATTTTCTCAGACATTCAGCTTGGATATTAGCTCAGGAATCCAGAAGGATAAAGATATGTATGGGCAAAGGCACAACAGCTTATGTACTGCCAAACATCCATTGGTGCCAAGGGATAAACCATGAGATTATTTTAAACAAACGTCAATGTTCATTAAACCACAGTTTAACAAGTGATTTATTCGAACATGAAAAACGTTTCAGCTAGTTCAGTTTATTCAGTCTGGGTGGCTTTTTAGAGAGCATGTGTAGACTTTTAAGAAGTGGTTTTTAATCTAATATACTTAGTAAAATTCCATGTACCTAAAGATGTGGAATAAAAACTTGCCTAACCAGGAAATTTAGACTGAGAATGAAAAGTGAAAAGTAAAGTTTACTTGGAGGTGAACAGACATATTTCTGTAAAATAAAGTAAAAAAAAAAAAGAATACGCTTACTTTATGTTTTTTTTTGTTTTTCATTTGTAAAGAATATATTTTTTTTTTTCTAAATTTAACTAATTATAGAAGACCTAGATAGATAAAGTGTAACCAAATCAAGCTATTATTTTACAGCCAAAAGTACCTCTTTCATTCTATAAATAAACACTACACCTGAGCAGTCGTATGCTAATTCACATGGTGGTTGATTAACTAAAGAAGTATAGGGGTTGATTTACTAAAACTGGAGAGTGCAAAATCTGGTGCAGCTCTGCATAGAAACCAATCAGCTTCCAGGTTCTATCGTCAAAGCTTAATTGAACAAGCTGAGGTTAGAAGCTGGTTGGCTACCATGCAGAGCTGCACCAGATTTTGCGCTCTCCCAGTTTTAGTAAATCAATCCCATAGTCTGTTTGTTTGATTTGTCTTATTGAAGCCATCAAATGAAAGTTGAATTCATCAGTAGTAAATTAAAAAGGATATTGTACAGTACAATAATAAAAATCTAATTTAGCCAGTGAAGAAGACAATAAAAGGACTGAAAGGTCAGCTGAGGTGGAATCTGCTAAAAAGCAGTTACTGTACATGGAAAATTCAGATGAATGTGATGAAACTGTCCATAGTCCATTGCACAGGTGACCACCTTGTAAGCATAAAATAGAGAGATGAATGTCTCTAATGGGTTAAAAAGGTAATTTCTCGACTGAAAAAATTGATAGTTGACATTCTATTGCATCTGCATGATAAAGAGCATATGAGCCCTTAAAATGGCTAAGGCACCGAGTTTTTGCACACACCAGAGCTTCCCCAGAGCACCCTGTGGGGAGTGATGGATTTTCCTGGTCAGTGAACTAGGTTGTGGCCCTCAGACACAACTGTGCAGATAGCATCTGACAAGGAACTGAACCAGAGTGTGGTACACAGTTGACAGGCAATATCAGAGACAGAGAAAAACAAAACGTCAGAGTTGGATGCGAATAAGCATAGTCAGATAAAATCTGAAGTTGGCAAATGGAGTAACAGGAATGCAGAAAATAACATGCACTGGGACCTGGGGCTTGGAAATTAACCTAAAAACAGGTATTGATCTGAGAACAGCTAAATAGTGAGGTTGATTGATATGTTTGAGGGGAAGGGGGGTCATCTTACAGGGGGTATGTAAACCAGCAGGTGAGTTCCAGTTTTGTCGCCCAGTGATACCTCCCAATCCTAAAACAAATAATGGTGTATCAAGAAAGGAGAGACAACATGCTTTTAGAACCACAAGTAGCAGATCTGCTTTTGCTGCTGATCTGTGGCACAAATTGGGTCTTATTAAAAGGAGTAAGAGGCTAAAGCCTAGTACACACGGGCCAAGTGTCGGGCCACAATAGGAACCGACCGACACTCGGCCTGTGTGTACTGGAGTCGGTCCGACACAAACCAGCCTCTGTCGAATGGGCATGACCAAAAAAGGTCTGCTGACCGGCTCCCGATCAGCGCTCTCAACCTATGGCTGAGGGCACTGACCGGAGTGTTCTGGCGGGGGGGAACGCCCCCTGTCAGAACACAATAGCACAGCAGGGGATATTGCTGTACTAACATTGGATAGTTAGTACAGTGGCATCTCCGGAGCTGTCAGTTTTTTTTTTTTTCGTTCAGCCCTGCTAGATTGAACAAAAAAAACTACCGGTGTGTACTAGGCTTGATAGTCTTTTAAATTAGAGCCCAACACTGTTCCAGACCCAGATATTAATTTACTGAACTGAAATGATGTGATCATATCTCCTGAATTAAAGGCAAAACAGCCTTTTTCTTCTGCCACATATATCTATGGAGTGATCTTGCTGTGGCTCTGCATTGGTAACAAAGATATTCCACTCAAACTAAAGTCCATAGAGCCAATAGGCTACCAGGCAGGGTAGTTTAGAGGCAGGAAAAAAACATCTGACACCCCTACAAGCAGCTACAAAAATGACTAGTGTGCATGAGGCCTAAAAATAAATATTGCAGGCTTCAAATGACTACAACTTTTAAAAAACATAATAAAAATTAGGATAGTAGAAAAATGGTAGAGTGCTCCCCTATAATTTCTACAGTAAATTATCACACTGCAAACACTCTACATGTGAAGCACTAAATACCACTAAACAGTATAGTAACTAATGAATGTATAGGTAGATTATAAAGATGCACAACAAAAAACAAATGCATTAAAACATAACACCACTGTGATTCAAATGTCCGTGATAAACACTAGTGTGCACATCCACTAGTATTGTGTGCTCTCTTTAGGTATAAGGAACAAAGTCCAAGTGTGAAGAAACTGTTTCTTAAATTCCATGCAAAGTTCGCCAAACAGCTCCAAATTATGCGCTCACCTCCATCTTTGACCTTCCGCAGGTCAACATGCGCCTTCCCCTTTAAGGGACTTAACAATCCACTGGTGGGTAGGGATGAGCTTCGAGTTCGACTTGAACATTGCCTATTCGCCGAACAGCGAACAATTTGGGTGTTCGCGGCAAATTAGAAAAGCCGCGGAACACCCTGTAAAAGTCTATGGGAGAAATCTAAAGTGCTAATTTTACAGGTCTTATATGCAAGTTATTGTCATAAAAAGTGTTTGGGGACCTGGGTCCTGCCCCAGGGGACATGTATCAATGCAATTTTTTTTTTTTAAACAGACGTTTTTTGAGGAGCAGTGATTTTAATAATGCTAAAAAGGGAAACAATAAAAGTGAAATATTCCTTTAAATTTCATACCTAGGGGGTGTGTATAGTATGCCTGTAAAGTAGCGCTTGTTTCCCGTGTTTAGAACTGTCCCTGCACCAAGTGTCATTTCTGAAGGAAAAAAAGTATTTTAAAAGCACTCGCGGCTATAATGAATTGTCGGCTCCCGGCAATACAGAGAAAAGTCCTTGAAAGTCATTGATAAAAAAAAATAAAAAATGCGTGGGGGTCCCCCCAAATTCAATTACCAGGCCCTTCAGGTCTGGTATGGATATTAAGGGGAACCCTGCATCAAATTAAAAAAAAAATGACGTGGGGTTCCCCCCAAATATCCATACCAGACCCTTCAGGTCTGGTATGGATTTTAAGGGGAACTCCATGCCAAATAAAAAAAAAAATGGCGTGGAGTTTTCCCCAAAAATCCATACCAGACCCTTTATCCGAGCACGCAACCTGGCAAGCCGCAGGAAAAGAGGGGGGACGAGAGAGCGCCCCCTCTCCTGAACCGTACCAGGCCACATGCCCTCAACATCGGGAGGATGCTTTGGGGTCTGTGACCCCTCAAAGCACCATGTCCCCATGTTGATGGGGACAAGGGCCTCATCCCCACAACCCTTGCCCGGTGGTTGTGGAAGACCCCTTTAACAAAGGGGACCCCCAGATCCTGGCCCCCCTATGTGAATTGGTAAGGGGTACATTGTACCCCTACCATTTCACAAAGAAAGTGTAAATTTTTTAAAAAATTGCAACGGTAACCTGCGTTACATCAGAGGGGGCAGGGACATCCGCACGTCACTGGGTAAGCCTGGGTTTCCCCTTGCGTCAGAGGGGGACGGGGTCACGTGACGGGTGGCCCCATCCTCAGCTACATAAGAGACCTGTCAGGCTGCCGGGATTCCCAGGGTGTCTCCGGTGGAGACAGGATGCTTGCTGTTCCTCGCTGCGCTGGACATCTCATCGTTGGGGCCTGGACCTGGAGAGGAGAGGTCATCCATCGCTGGACCCCGGAGAGGAGATCACCCATCACAGGATACCGACAGCGTTGGAGTGGAGACCGAGAGTGGATTACCACCGCTGAAATCTTTTTTTAATTTTTTTCATTTTTAATAAAGGACTTATCCCAACAGTGTCTGTGTGTTTATTTTAATTTTTTTACACTTTCTTTGTGAAATGGTAGGGGTACAATGTACCCCTTACCAATTCACATAGGGTGGGCGGGATCTGGGGTCCCCTTTGTTAAAGGGGTCTTCCAGATTCCGATAAGCCCCCCGCCCGCAGACCCCCACAACCACCGGGCAAGGGTTGTGGGGATGAGGCCCTTGTCCCCATCAACATAGGGAAATGGTGCTTTGAGGGGTCACAGACCCCCAAAGCATCTCCTGTCCCCCCTCTTTTCCTGTGGCCTGCCAGGTTGCGTGCTCGGATAAAGGGTCTGGTATGGATATTTGGGGGGAACCCCACGTCATGTTTTTAAAAAATTTGACACAGGGTTCCCCTTAATATCCATACCAGACCTGAAAGGCCTGATGATTGAATTTGAAGGGACCCCCACACATTTTTTGTTTTTTTATCCATGACTTTCAATTTACTTTTCTCTGTATTGCGGGGAGCCGACAATTCATTATAGCCGCGAGTGCTTTTAAATGACAGAAATGACACTTTGTGCAGGGACAGTTCTAAGCATGGGAAACAAGCGCTACAGTACTTTACAGGCATACTATACACACACCCCAGGTACGAAATTTAAAGAAATATTTCACTTTTATTGTTTCACTTTAAGCAATATTAAAATCACTGCTCCCAATTGTGAGCTCTAACAAGCAGGGCCCTCTTATTCCTCCTGTATTGAATTGTACTGTAACTGTGCTGTCTGCCCTCATGTTGTACAGAGCTGCGCAAACTGTTGGCGTTATGTAAATCCTGTATAATAATAATATATTTTTTTATATATCTATTTACGGTATATCTTTTTTATGCTTTTTTTATGCTAGGCAGTGTTTATTTTTATTTTTTGATGGGGCCACTTTGCCACAGTGTAAAGAAGCAACTACTAGTGCTCCAGAGATTAACTGAATAATAAAGATTCTCAGTAAATAAATAAAATTACATGAAAACTCTGCCTGTACTGTAGTGAGGAGTAGGTCTGCACTGCATCTTGGGTCTTTTTAGGGGCATACAAGATAGGCTAGGTAGGAAACCCTTCAGATTTTTTAAGTGGAAATTTACTTTAAATTTTTTTTTTTTTTAATGTAAAACATACCCTAAACCCTTCTAACTTGCCTTTAAAATCAGCTGGGAAGACATTACTGCATGATACAAGTATTGTTGAGAAATCATGTGATAATTACCCCATATTGAAGTATAAAAAACATCTGCATTAAACCAGAGATGTTAGTGACTGGGCAGGTTATCATTTTTCCTTTGATGAACTGCTAATCTCTGCTAATAAATTAGACATGAATAACTATAACCCAGCACATTGAAATACTGCCCTATGTCCTGAAAGAAAAGAGATGTAAATGTTGCCCAAACAGTGAATGTATACCCTGAGCAGTGGATGCACAACCCAGTGTTTCCAGACAACCATAGTCCACTGTGTCTGGAGAACTTTAGAGCTTTAAGAATGCATTTGACATTATTTTAACTCATATTTTGTTACATTTCCTTAGATTTAAAAGGTTTTTGGCAGTTTGGTTATATTTGTTTTAGGTTTATACATTTTAAATTGTTGTTTCATTTTTTTTTTTTAAAGTATAGCTAAAGGCAAAACTTTTTTTTCTTTTTGAAAACAGTGGAGAGGGATTAGAACACCTGTCAGTTTCTATTGCTGTCTGTGCCCCCATTAGGAAGATTAATCCTCTCTATTTGTCCTGTTTACCATTAGCTTTGACAGTGAAGGTAAAAGAATATCCCAAATTGGGTTGTCCCTGGAAAAGTAATTGAGGGGAAATATTCCAACGGGGACACTACTTCTGGTGGACAGGGTATCCCAAGGGATTCCCTTAATTTGCAGGGATATATTCCTACTTACTGTTTGGCTATGGGGCAAGAAGTGAAGGGAAATTGCCTAATGGGATACAGATCACAAAAAATAAACCAACAGGTGTTATCACCCTCCCTTACTCTATCTAAAAAGAAAAAAAACATTTTGTCTATAGTTCTACTTTAACTATACAATGTATAAATACAATCCTAACTATAAATAAACAAGGAATACACAACAAAGAATTCCAAGAGTAACGTGGGTTAGCTAAAATGTATCTAAAAAGCTGATGCTAACTTTGCAGCTACCTGAAAAGCAACATCAGACTGCGTCATGAAATGCATTCTTGTTGTGAGTAACTGAGATGAGTGATCCAATATGTATATTTAAGTAGCATCTAACGAGACTATAAAAAAACAGTCTATTTTAACAGGAAGTAAATTAATAGAGCTGCAGATGTTAAAAAGAATTGAGATCTTTACGTGTTAGGTAAAAATGTCAACATAAACCATTTCATATTTTTCATTAATAAAAATAAAAAAATAATATATATATATATATATATATATATATATATATATATATATATAGCTAGAACATGTATAAATATATTAGCTCACCTAGCACTGAGATATTGTTATTATGCAAGGCAGAGTGTATTGTTATTTTGCAGTGAACACTTGAAAAGAGACTAAAAAGAAAGTCATGCCATTAAAGGTATATGGTATGTGGTATGTGGCATGTGTCACTATTAATAATGTTGAAGAAAGGCTACTTCTGCCTGGCCCCATTCAATACAAAGACGATTTCATAGCTAGAAAACAGCCCTCGCTTCCCTTTCACCTTGTTCCATTTATGTACAACCCTTATCTAACCATCATTAACCTTTTTCCCTCTATATACATCTAATGAGCACTAATCTGTGATTAGATTTATTAAAACCTTATATATTCCACTGTTAGGTTCTTGAACTGATTTGCCAAATGACCCTGCCAATAGTTTTACATAATGCAAATCACATTTTGTGATGTTCACCCTGACGTGTTTATTTCATGCTTTATATGTTATGTTATGTTTTTTATGAAAGTATTTTGTAATCTTTACTGTTAATGATCCTGCAATGTTTGTAGTACCCTGATATTATAGGATTTTGGCTGCATAAGATCCCATAGGGAAGGCTGAGAGCAGCATGGAGATCACATTACCATCAAAAGGAGCCTTGGTCACCTGTTTATGCATGATAAATACTGTATTTATCGGCATATAACACGCACAGGTGTATAACACGCACCCTAACTTTAAGAGGGAAGTTTCAGGAAAAAAACTTTCCACAGCCCCTTGCGTATAACCTGCAGGCACAGTTTAACCTCTATTTTCAGGGTAAAAAAGTGAGTATTATACGCCAATAAATACAGTAAGTATCTCAGCACTTCTTTCAAAGCATATGCATTAAAGAAAGCAGCGTGATTTGTTTGGAAGTTGGGAACTTCTGTACAGGTCCACTTTACAAGCCATTTTAATATTTCTGTATTCATGTTTTTTTGTAGCCAGATACATTTTTCATTGTTTTGTTAAAGGTCATTCTGTTTGTTTCTGATGAAAACAGAACCTAAAGTGAAAGACAAGCCTACTCTAACCACCTCCTACCTATCCTGCATACCCATAAAAAAGACCTGTGTACACACCTATTTTTAAATCTGGTCCAGTCACTTGATCCAGCATCTCTAGCTTCCTTGGATCAGTTAGCAGCTGCTGCAAGGGAAAGGAGGGAGAGCCAATGGGTCCCATCATGTCTCCAGAAATGAACACCCATTTTTGAATGCTTCCTTATACAGAGCTGCTGAACCAGGCGATTGGACCAATTTAAAAAAAAGTTAAGGACATAGAGCCAGGCCTGGGTTGAATCTGGGTCAGGGCTGAGTGACTCAGGGAGGCTGGATGACTCAGCAAGCAACACCTCTGGTAACTCCCCCTGCTCTCTGGAACCTCAGAGAAGCTTCCAGAAGCAGTGGAGTCTGGGAGGAGCTGCTTGGTGTATTGATGAGGGCCCCAGCCAATCCCCAGCAACATGGGCTGGCAGGGGGCAGGTACCTCATAAATACTCACCATACACCATACTTATGGCCAGCAGCGGCGGTCGGGTGGAAGATAGAGAAGGAGTGCTGAGGAGGCTGTCTGTGGTCCTAGAGGGTACCCCCCTAGTCTGGGGGGGTGACCTCAGACCTGGGGCTCAGGTGCTGGAGGGACCCTCTACAACACACGGAGGAATCCTTCCTGGAGGCACAGGAGCAAGGAGAGGACAGCGGGAGCAGGGCAGCACGTCCAGGAGTTCTCCAGAGGAGTTAACCTGGTGGGTTGGTGAGTGAGCAGTCTGGGAGGACTGTGGTGTCAGTCTCTGAGGACTGAGGATAAGTAGCCAAGAGGGCTAGTGAAAGGGGCAGCTGCAGCCAGGCGGGCTGGCAGTGCCTGAAGAGGTGGTGCTGGGATTAGTAGTAAACTGGACACTGACTTTTGGTACACATTTAAAGGAGCCCTGGATTCCTGCCTATAACAGGTGGTTGCTCAAAGATCTGACTGAGTGCTGTGTCAGAATATTTTTCATCAGTGTGCCAGTGGAGTTCTGCAAGCAAGTGTGCTGGAGAAAGCAGAGGAGTGTATATAGACTGTATATAGGAAAGTTGTCCCGGAAGTTGTTTTGTCAATTGGGCATCCCATAATACCCCTACTCCCCATCCAAGTGCTGGACTGTTTTCTGACTCTGGGAGACTGTGGAAATGCAGTGTGGGGATCCCTTTTCACCTGCCGCTCCTTAAGGGGTGCACTACACAGATATGCAAGATTGTTTTTAAGGATGGTTAGGGTTGGGTTTTACTACCACTTTAAATCTAGAATCTGTTTTTGGGATACCAGATTGTCTAATTTGTAGAATGTTGTCTATCAAAACTAAAATAA
Organism: Rana muscosa; assembly: GCA_029206835.1. Lineage (NCBI taxonomy): Eukaryota > Metazoa > Chordata > Amphibia > Anura > Ranidae > Rana > Rana muscosa. Next base: position 826,105,909 of record CM055121.1, read on the forward strand.
AAAAATTCTAAATAGAGTTACACTTTACAACTATACAAATGTATCGGATTATCTATTAAAAATAACTGCTATAACACAGATGTTCACATTTTTATTTTTTTCTCCATTAAGTTCATATGCAATCCATTAGTCATAATTTTTTAAAATCATTTTTATTGCAGTTTTTCAAAGTAAAGTACAATACATTACAGAGCCTATTGGGCATATCCAGGCTCGGACACACAATTAAAAACTAAAACACACAAAAAACAAAAAACAAATGTACGCTCATACCACCTGTGCAGACTGAATCACAAGAATGTTCTGTTCCCACAAACAACCTTCAGAGCTTAACTTATTGATTGATGAAATACACAATCCCCCCGCTCTGCTATACCCAGTGAAGAAACCACTAATGTCTTGTACACACGATAGGAATTTACGATGAAAAAAATCAGACGTAGTCCTTTGGAGTTCTTTCATCGGAAATTCCGACCGTGTGTGGGCCCCATCGGAGAAATTCCAATGAATTCCATCGGAATTTTCAAATAGAACCTGTTTTTGCAATGAAATTCCATCGGAATTCCGATGGGAGTTTGATCGGAAAAAGGTCCGATCGTGTGTACGGGGCATTAGTGAGGCATATATGTACAAATCCACTACATGATCTATATTTAAATACATATCATAATATTGACTAATTATGCAGAGAGTCTGCATTTTTAGACAGCGATTCTGCCCATATGTCCCATACTTTGTGAATTTTTTTGCCACAACCTCGAGACAGGTAAGTGGCCTTGTATAATGGCAGAGCTAGATTAACTAACCATTTCCAAAAGTTATTGAGGATGCAGAAGAGGCTTTCCACCTGAGGACAATGGCCTTATGTGCATAATAAAGTAGTAGCTCCAGTAGGGTTCTGACTGCCCGGCTGAGAGCCAGTGGGTCTACAAGTCCTAGCAAGCACACCTCCACTGTCAATGGGATCTGAATGGTAGTGACAGTTAAAATAAATCTAGTATCCTCATTACAAAAAGTTTTTATCTGGGGACAGCTCCAAAATACATGGGAAAAGTCTGCTGAGGGGGAGGCGCACCTCCAGCAGGAAGCTGGAATAGATGAATACATTTTGTGTAAACGCATCGGTGTGAAGTACACTCTATGCATAATTTTGAACTGTACTAGTCTGTTCCTAGCAGAGACCAATTGTGAGAAGGAGCACTCCCACATTTCTTCCCAATCTTCCATATCTAGTGACAGGAAATCCCCCACCCACTTAGCTTTAGGGGCCTCTATCCTGTGTAAACATTAGGCAGTAATTCCTTATATATGGTGGACAGAGGCTTAATCATAGATTTGTCTCTGTGCCAATCCTCCAGAGTCAAAGTATAGAAAGCCACTTGAGAGTTCTCAAATTGAGTATTGAAAGCATGCCTAAGCTGCAGAAACCAAAACAGATATGAAGTAGGAAAAATTATATTTTTGTTTTAACCCATCAAGGGTCTGTAACTGGCCCCCAGCAATCCATTATTTTTAACTTAACTCCTTATTTTTAGCTAAACATTACTCAAAATAACAGGTCAAAGGGAATGGTGTACACAGTTTGATCCTCAAGTCATGTCAATACTTGATAAAGCATAGTTAAATAACACCCTGAAACAATATTCATTTTTTTCTTACCATTTTGATGTGGCTGTAACACGTGTTTTTTCTTTTGGTGATATCCAATAATCATGTTTGCGGTCATGGGAATGAATTGCAGATGTAGTTTGTGATGTAATTATTAAGCAAAAGAAGGGCTTAGTTATGGTTTCAATTATGGTTTTCAGAAACAGTTAATTATGGTTCAATGACTCTCATTCTACAGTATTTACTGGTATAAAGGGGGGATATGGTAATAAGTGGGATGTTAATGTGTGTCATTGTACTCTTAAGTGGTGAGTTAGTTTCCTAAAGTCCATACCTGTGAACTATAAGGTCACTAAGGTTTGACCCTAATTTTCTCTTCAAATGTCACATTCAAATTTCTGTCCATAGGTTTGAAATACTGAGAATTAGCTTCACATACACTTTCTAGTTTTGATATCTAATTGTAACATTACCACAAATTATTTGAGGGTATAATTGTTGATTTTCTTACTTTTAAATTGACAGTTCTGTGTATTTTGTATACATTCACAAACTCTTTTTATCTTTTATATTTTTAAACTGGTATTGAAGCAAATTTTGGAGGTTTTCTTTTGAAACTGCAATGCTAAAATCATGAATGATGTAATGTTAAAGAAGGTAGTCCGTCAAAGTCAATTAAATTATATCTTGCGTTATGTTTTACGTTTGGTTGAAATTTATTATATCCATATGTAGAGTGACACAAATTGCCACTTAGGTCTACATGGGAGGCAATAAAAGCCTTTTGGTAATATTGATATGGGTATATTTTCTATATTTTCAAGGCCTTCTTAGACTATGAAAATGAGCACCTTGGACTGTTTAAAGTGAAAGTAAACACTCTTCGGTTGGTTTATTCAACAAAAGCTGATACACCATTGGGGGAGTTGAAATGTCTGTTTACACAGTTAAAGACTTTAATTATCTGAGTTGACTTCACGGAAACACTGTCAATGCTTTTAAAATTGTTACATGTGGACAGCATACAATAAGGCTTGCCATACATTATACAAATTTCTTGTACAGTTTTCCAGATTTACCAAAACCATATAATATAGGGTCAAACCCAAACACTTTCAATTTGTAGGCAAGCAGGCAGGCCCTTTCACTACATAGTTACTGTAAATGTAAATCTAAAGGAAATTAAACAAGAAAGTTGTATACTGTATGGCCAGCTTAAGGGTATAAGCATAATCTAGTTTTAAATTACCAAAAATTGCATATAGTTTAAGGGATTCATTTTATTCCACACCTTCAGTTTTTAGTTTTTTATTCCCATAAATTTTCTATTAGTCAACCTTTGTCTTTCTACTATGCAGTTCATTATAAAACCTAAGTTGGAGCCCTGAAATCTGAACTATCCCTATGTCTACTTCCATAAATAATCTTGTCAGGGTAGCAAAAAAATCCTAAATAAAAAGCTGCCCTGCAAAAGGAAAGCTCTTGTACAAATGTTTCTGGTGACCATCCTGTTGCATCTGATGGTTCCATCCCCCAACCCCCTAAGCACTGCTGTGTCCTACAGTGACATTGGGGTTGGGTGAGCGAACCACAGCATGCAGCTAGGCACACAGGCATCTGACAAAAAGACTGATAGAGCATTCAGTGCTGGAATGGAGCACAGTTAGAAATACAGTTCACCGGAGAGGTACGTTTAGGAGCTCCTCTCTTGCAGGGTACCTTCCTTTTAAGGCATGTAGTAAAACAATAAATGTAAACCTTTTTATTTATTTAGTAGGTATGGACAGAGTGGGTGAGACAATTGCAAGACAGAGCCATACACGCAAATAGACAGAGCTGTATTCAATGGAAGCACTGAGATATGTCAGACTGAGTAAAAACACAGCTAAAACAATTGTATAATGACAATTGTATAATGATGAGGACTCGAACTAGCAGGAGAAAAGTTCAAAACTAATCTCAGAAAGTATTATTTTACTAAAAGAGTAGTTGATGCTTGGAATAATCTTCGAGCAGAGATAGTAAGTCAGTCAACAGTAAGTGGATTTAAGCATAATCTATATTCAGAAAAAAAAAGTTAACAAAAAAGGTAACCACCTGCTCTTTGTTCCTATTCTTTCACACAATTAAGCCTCGTACACACGATCGGATATCCTATGGATTCTAATCCGATGGTTTTGTCCATCGGAAATCCGATGAAGCTGACTTCCATCAGTCTTGCCTACACACCATCAGTCAAAAAAACGACCGTTCCAAACGCGGTGACGTAAAACACTCCGATGAGCCGAGAAAAATTAAGTTTAATGCTTCTGAGCATGCGTCGACTTGATTCTGAGCATGCGTGGGTTTTTTATCCGATGGACTTGCCCATAGATGATCGGAATTTGCTATCGGTTTTTGATCCATCGGAAAAATTTTAAAAAAATTCTATTTTTTAAAACCGGTGGAAAAAAGACCGTTAGGTCCCATACACGATCGGTTTGTCCGATGAAAAAAGTCCATCGGACTGTTTTTATCGGTAAAACCGATCGTGTGTACAGGGCTTTACTGTTTAAACTAGACATTTCTCTTTTTTCTTAACACATATTTATACTTTTAACACACATAGGTCATCACTACACGATCCAGAGTCCTTCCCAAATAGCCTATTATTTGAAATTCTACTGGTGTATATCTTCAATAGTGATGAGCCGCACCAGAACCCGCGAACGGACCGAAAGTTCGCGCGAACATTAGAACCCTATTAAATACAATGGATGCGAACGTTCGGATTCTAAAGTGCTAATTATAACGACTATTATCCATGTTATTGTCCGAAACAGAGTTTGGGAACCCGGGTTCTGCACCAGGGGACATGTATCAATGCAAAAAGAAGTTTTAAAAACGGACGTTTTCCGGGAGCAGTCATTTTAATGATGCATAAAGTGAAAAAAAAAAAGTCAAATATTCCTTTAAATATTGTACCTGGGGGGTGTCTAAAGTATGCCTGTGAAGTGCCACGTGTTTCCCGTGTTTAGAACTGTCCTTGCACAAAATAACATTTCTAAAGGAAAAAAAGCCATTTAAAACTGCTTGCGGCTTTAATGCAATGTCTGGTCCCGGTAATATGGATGAAAATCTTTAGGAAAAATGGCATAGCTACCCCATCAACCCCCCCCCTACCCCAGCCCATTACCAGCCCCTTTGGGTCTTGTATGGATATTAAGGGGAACCCCGCACACAAAATAAAAAAGCCCCTATATACTCTGAACAGCCGTATACAGGCGGTGCATACAAGACAGGGACTGTAGGTTTGTTCTTATGTAGAATCTGTTTGTAATTTTGAACAGCTGCATTGTTTAAGTGTAGCTCCATGCCAAATTCCTTTTTTTTAGCTTTTTGGAAAACATAGGGAACGGTTATCACCCCTGTCACATTTTTTTTGCTGTCTGTGCCCCTGTTCAGAACATTTCACCTCACTTTGCGTCCCAATGACAACTGTTTTTGAAATGTGGTGTTTGTATTGAAACAAGGATTGGTGATAAAGCATCAGTAGAGAGGAGACACCTTTCTCCCATATTAATTCTTACAGGAGAGAATTTTCCTTCCAAGGGGTAGATTTCCTCTCACTTCCTGTTGTCTTCTTCCGTTTGCAAGTAGTAGTAGTTTGTAAGTTGGATGTTTGAAAGTAGGGACCTTCCGTATATACTCTGCAGAAATTGGCCCCTTAGGTGTTGGTGTTGGCACAACACTGAAAGCACTCACAGTTATTCTTGGTGGGTGCTGGAACGCCCTGCTGTCAAGTATAATATCAGGAATTGTAATAACATATAATTGTTGATCAGTGGTAGCAAAAATTGGGCCTTTGATGGTGGTGCTGGTGCCACAACACTGTAAGGCCTGACAGTTACTCTTGGTGGGCGCAGCAATGGTCCCTGCTGTGAATTATTAGATCAATAATTATAATTGCATCCCCCTGTTGAACAGGGGCTGAAAAATTGGGCCTTTGGTGGTGGTGGTGGTGGTGATGGTGGTGCTGGTGCCACAACACTGTAAGGCCTGACAGTTACTCTTGGTGGGCACAGCAATGGGCCCTGATGTGAATTATTAGATCAATAATTATAATTGCATGCCGCTGTTGAACAGGGGCTGAAAAATTGGGCCTTTGGTGGTGGTGGTGGTGGTGATGGTGTTGCTGGTGCCACAACACTGTAAGGCCTGACAGTTACTCTTGGTGGGCGCAGCAATGGGCCCTGCTGTGAATTATTAGATCAATAATTATAATTGCATGCCCCTGTTGAACAGGGGCTGAAAAATTGGGCCTTAGGCACTGGTGGCACAACACTGCAACCCCTCACAGATACTGTACTTGGAGCACAGCAATGAGGCCTGTTGCAAAGTATTGCATCAAAAATTTTAATTACACGCCCCTGTTAAACAGGGGCTGAAAAATTGGGCCTTATCCACTGGTGGCGTCACCCATAAACCAAAATGATCTTCCAAGCTATCATCGTTAATCGTATCATTGAGGAGGAGGAGGAGGATAGCCAGACAACATAACAGCACAGGCACTCAGCATCAGCATCAGTCTTGAAGGGATGTGACATTTTAAAATCAATTAGTCTGTTATATCAGCATCTGGTGTGTGGTAGCTGGTGGTGATCCAAGACTGGTTCATCTTGATGAAAGTCAGTCGATCAACCGAGTCGGTGGACAGGCGCACCCTGTGATCCGTGACAAATCCTCCAGCAGCACTGAATGTGCGTTCTGAAAGAACGCTGGATGCAGGACAGGCCAGTAGCTCAATTGCATACTGTGCAAGCTCTGGCCAGTGATCCATCCTCAAGACCCAGTAAGCCAGAGGATCTTCGGTGGGGAAGGTGTCCAAGTCTGACCTTGCCCCTAGGTATTCCTGCACCATGTATATCAGACGCTGGCGATGGTTGCTGGAACCGATCATACTTTGGGGCTGCGGACTAAAGAATTGTCTGAACGCATCGGTCAGACGGCCACCTTCCCCACCGCTCCTTCTTTGACTGCCCGAAGCCTCAGCAACTCGTTGTCCAGGACCAGGAGTTTGTAACCTCCCAGTCTCTGGGAACGTGTTGCACAGACCTTTCTGCAAGGCCTCCCGGAGTTGTCTCATCCTCTGCTCCCTCTGCGACGGTACGATAAGGTCCGCAACCTTACCCTTGTACCGTGGATCAAGGAGAGTGGCCAGCCAGTAATGGTCCCTCTCCTTGATCCGAAGAATACGAGGATCCTTCCGCAGACTTTGCAGGATCAGGGAGGCCATGCAGCGTAGGTTAGCTGAGGCATTCAGTCCGGAGTCCTCTGGGTCACTAAGGACGACATGATCCGCAGCCACCTCCTCCCAGCCACGTACAAGTCCACTGGTTTCTTGGGACTGTAAATCATCCCTAAAAGACTGCTGCTGATGATGCTGAGTGCCAGCCTCCACCTCCATGCTGACACAATCCTCCTCCTCCTCCTCCTCCTCCTCCTCTTCCTGTGCGATGGGTGGGACAGAAGGAACACTGTCTGGGTAAAGGGGGCCTTGAGAGGCAAGGAAGTCCTCCTCTTCCTGCCTCTGTTCTGCCTCAAGTGCCCTGTCCATTATTCCACGCAGCGTGTGCTCCAACAGGTGGACAAGAGGTACAGTGTCACTGATGCATGCACTGTCACTGCTCACCATCCTCGTGGCCTCCTCAAATGGTGCCAGGACAGTGCATGCATCCCTGATCATGCCCCACTGGCGTGGTGAAAAAAACCCGAGCTCCCCTGACCCTGTCCTGGTGCCGTAGTCGCACAGGTACTCATTGATGGCCCTCTGCTGCGTGTGCAGCCGCTGCAGCATGGCCAACGTTGAGTTCCACCTGGTGGGCATGTCACATATAAGGCGGTTCTTGGGCAGGTTCAACTCCTTTTGAAGCTCAGCCAGGCGAGCACTGGCATTATAAGATCTGCGGAAATGCACACAGACTTTCCTGGCCTGCCTCAGGACATCCTGTAAGCCCGGGTACCTGCCCAAGAACCGCTGCACCACCAGGTTAAGGACGTGAGCCATACAGGGCACATGGGTCAGTTGTCCCTGTCGGAGGGCGGAGAGGAGGTTGGTGCCATTGTCGCAAACTACCATTCCTGGCTTAAGCTGGCGTGGCGTCAACCACCTCTCGGCCTGCCCCTGCAGAGCAGACAGGACCTCTGCCCCAGTGTGGCTCCTGTCCCCCAAACACACCAGCGCAAGCACGGCATGGCATCTTTTTGCCTGCGTACTTGCGTAGCCCCTAGAACGCCTACGGAGCACCGCTGGTTCCGAGGACAAACCACAGGAAGAGGCCATGGAGGAAGAAGAAGAGGAGGGGGTGGAGGAGAGAGGTGTGTCACAACCAGTAGTAGCATTTTGGAGGCGTGGGGGTGGAACAACCTCCAACACTACTGCACCTTGTCCTGCATCCTTCCCAGCTGCCAAAAGAGTGACCCAATGGGCCGTGAAAGAAAGGTAACGTCCCTGTCCATGCCTGCTGGACCATGAGTCAGCGGTAATATGCACCTTACCGCTGACCGCCCTGTCCAGCGAGGCCAAGACATTGCCTTCCACATGCCTGTAGAGAGCCGGAATAGCCTTCCGTGCGAAAAAGTGTCGTTTGGGAACCTGCCACTGAGGAACCGCACATTGCACAAACTCACGGAAGGGGGCCGAGTCTACCAACTGAAAAGGCAGCAGTTGAAGCGCTAGCAATTTAGCCAAGCTAGCATTCAACCGCTGGGCATGTGGATGGCTGGGAGTGAACTACTTTCGACGGTCCAGCAGCTGGGGCAGGGAAATTTGCCTGCTAGAATCGGACGTTGGTGTACTGCTAGCAGAGTGCCCGCAAGTACTTGCCTGTGACACACCTAATTCTACACCTTCATTCCTCTCAGAGCAGGTTTCAGAGAGGAGTGAAGGTATAGTGGGGTTGGAGATCCCAGCTGATGCGGTGCAAGAAGAGGTCAGCTTTGTTCTTTGGTGTGGGTCTTTAAGGTAGGCTTGCCAACGAGCTGCATGGCAGGTCAACATATGTCTGATCAAGCATGTGGTGCCCAAGCGGCTGATGTTTTGGCCACGCGATATACGCTTGAGACATATGTTGCAAACAGCAGCTGTGCGATCTGATGCACTCGCCTCAAAAAAGGCCCACACCAAAGAACTTTTTGAATGACGGGCAGGGGCAGCGCCCTGCACAGGTGGAGCTCTGCGGTGTGATTCCGTCGGTGTGCTGCCCATACGCTGGCCACTCAAGGGCATCCTGCCTCGTTGGAGATGTGCCTCCTCCTCATCCTCCTCCTCCTCCTCTCTCCTATTAGGCACCCACGTGGAGTCAGTGACCTCATCATCCCCTCCCTCCTCATCACTGGAGCCAATCTGGCAGTATGCTGCAGCTGCTGGAACATGACTGCCAGATTGGTGTCCTTCTTGAGCATCCCCTCTCTCTGCTCTCACGCTGCTGCCTTCCTCTAGCTGGGTATCATCATCAGATCCTTCCAAACGCTGGGCATCCTCCTGGAGCATGTACCCAACACTGTGCTCAAACAGTTCGGGGGACTCCTCAGGAGGAGGGCATGGTGGGTCTAGGGAAGGATTGACTAATGAAGATAATGATACCAGAGAAGAGGACGCTTTGGCAGCTGCTTTGCCACTACCCTGAGCCTGGGTGAGAGAGGATGAGGAGGATGAGGTGGGCTTGGTCATCCACTCTACCAAGTCTTCGGCATGATGTGGCTCAACATGTCCAGCTGCCGAAAACAAGGACAAGCGTGTCCCATGGCCATGTGCTGATGACAATGCACCGCGTACACGACCAGCACTGTTGCCCCCAGACACAGAGCCTGCTTGCCCTCTTTTTTTGCCTCCTGACTGTCTGCCTCTCCTTGGTTGCCTTCCAGACATTTTAATGGATGGCCTGCAGGGAGATGGGAAAAACAGCAATAAGGGCTACCTTCAGGTGTATATTGTGCAGGAGGCTTAGCAACAATGACACTGACACTGTCCCCTGCCTATCCTTCTCTGTCCCTAAACACAAGGATTGAAAATATGGTTCAGCAAAAAAGTTTTAGAACAGAATAGCACACTGACACTTTCCCTCACTGTCCTACTCTGTCCCTCCCTACAAACAAGATTTAGCACAGAATAGCACACTGATAATTTCTACGAGTGTCCTTCTCTGTCCCTCAACTCAGGGATTGAAAATATGGAACAGCAAAATAGTTTTAGAACAGAATAGCACCCTGTCAGTTTCCCTCACTGTACCTCTCTGTCCCTCAACTCAAGGATTGAAAATATGGAACAGCAAAATTGATTTAGAACAGAATAGCACACTGTTAGTTTCACTCACTGTAGCTCTCTGTCCCTCAACTCAAGGATTGAAAATATGGTTCAGCAAAATAGTTTTAGAACACAATAGCACACTGACACTTTCCCTCACTGTACCTCTCTGTCCCTCAACTCAAGGATTGAATATATGGAACAGCAAAATTGATTTAGAACAGAATAGCACACTGTCAGTTTCACTCACTGTACCTCTCTGTCCCTCAACTCAAGGATTGAAAATATGGAACAGCAAAATAGTTTTAGAACAGAATAGCACACTGTCAGTTTCACTCACTGTACCTCTCTGTCCCTCAACTCAAGGATTGAAAATATGGTTCAGCAAAATAGTTTTAGAACAGAATAGCACACTGTCAGTTTCCCTCACTGTACCTCTCTGTCCCTCAACTCAAGGATTGAAAATATGGAACAGCAAAATAGTTTTAGAACAGAATAGCACACTGTCAGTTTTACTCACTGTACCTCTCTGTCCCTCAACTCAAGGATTGAAAATATGGTTCAGCAAAATAGTTTTAGAACAGAATAGCACACTGTCAGTTTCACTCACTGTACCTCTCTGTCCCTCAACTCAAGGATTGAAAATATGGTTCAGCAAAATAGTTTTAGAACAGAATAGCACACTGTCAGTTTCCCTCACTGTACCTCTCTGTCCCTCAACTCAAGGATTGAAAATATGGAACAGCAAAATTGATTTAGAACAGAATAGCACACTGTCAGTTCCACTCACTGTAGCTCTCTGTCCCTCAACTCAAGGATTGAAAATATGGTTCAGCAAAATAGTTTTAGAACACAATAGCACACTGACACTTTCCCTCACTGTACCTCTCTGTCCCTCAACTCAAGGATTGAAAATATGGAACAGCAAAATTGATTTAGAACAGAATAGCACACTCTCAGTTTCACTCACTGTACCTCTCTGTCCCTCAACTCAAGGATTGAAAATATGGAACAGCAAAATAGTTTTAGAACAGAATAGCACACTGTCAGTTTCACTCACTGTACCTCTCTGTCCCTCAACTCAAGGATTGAAAATATGGTTCAGCAAAATAGTTTTAGAACACAATAGCACACTGACACTTTCCCTCACTGTACCTCTCTGTCCCTCAACTCAAGGATTGAAAATATGGAACAGCAAAATAGTTTTAGAACAGAATAGCACACTGTCAGTTTCACTCACTGTACCTCTCTGTCCCTCAACTCAAGGATTGAAAATATGGTTCAGCAAAATAGTTTTAGAACAGAATAGCACACTGTCAGTTTCACTCACTGTACCTCTCTGTCCCTCAACTCAAGGATTGAAAATATGGTTCAGCAAAATAGTTTTAGAACACAATAGCACACTGACACTTTCCCTCACTGTACCTCTCTGTCCCTCAACTCAAGGATTGAAAATATGGAACAGCAAAATAGTTTTAGAACAGAATAGCACACTGTCAGTTTCACTCACTGTACCTCTCTGTCCCTCAACTCAAGGATTGAAAATATGGTTCAGCAAAATAGTTTTAGAACAGAATAGCACACTGTCAGTTTCACTCACTGTACCTCTCTGTCCCTCAACTCAAGGATTGAAAATATGGTTCAGCAAAATAGTTTTAGAACACAATAGCACACTGACACTTTCCCTCACTGTAGCTCTCTGTCCCTCAACTCAAGGATTGAAAATATGGAACAGCAAAATAGTTTTAGAACAGAATAGCACACTGTCAGTTTCACTCACTGTACCTCTCTGTCCCTCAACACAAGGATTGAAAATATGGTTCAGCAAAATAGTTTTAGAACAGAATAGCACACTGTCAGTTTCCCTCACTGTACCTCTCTGTCCCTCAACTCAAGGATTGAAAATATGGTTCAGCAAAATAGTTTTAGAACAGAATAGCACACTGTCAGTTTCCCTCACTGTACCTCTCTGTCCCTCAACTCAAGGATTGAAAATATGGTTCAGCAAAATAGTTTTAGAACAGAATAGCACACTGTCAGTTTCCCTCACTGTACCTCTCTGTCCCTCAACTCAAGGATTGAAAATATGGAACAGCAAAATAGTTTTAGAACAGAATAGCACACTGTCAGTTTTACTCACTGTACCTCTCTGTCCCTCAACTCAAGGATTGAAAATATGGTTCAGCAAAATAGTTTTAGAACAGAATAGCACACTGTCAGTTTCACTCACTGTACCTCTCTGTCCCTCAACTCAAGGATTGAAAATATGGTTCAGCAAAATAGTTTTAGAACAGAATAGCACACTGTCAGTTTCCCTCACTGTACCTCTCTGTCCCTCAACTCAAGGATTGAAAATATGGAACAGCAAAATTGATTTAGAACAGAATAGCACACTGTCAGTTTCACTCACTGTAGCTCTCTGTCCCTCAACTCAAGGATTGAAAATATGGTTCAGCAAAATAGTTTTAGAACACAATAGCACACTGACACTTTCCCTCACTGTACCTCTCTGTCCCTCAACTCAAGGATTGAAAATATGGAACAGCAAAATTGATTTAGAACAGAATAGCACACTCTCAGTTTCACTCACTGTACCTCTCTGTCCCTCAACTCAAGGATTGAAAATATGGAACAGCAAAATAGTTTTAGAACAGAATAGCACACTGTCAGTTTCACTCACTGTACCTCTCTGTCCCTCAACTCAAGGATTGAAAATATGGTTCAGCAAAATAGTTTTAGAACACAATAGCACACTGACACTTTCCCTCACTGTACCTCTCTGTCCCTCAACTCAAGGATTGAAAATATGGTTCAGCAAAATAGTTTTAGAACAGAATAGCACACTGTCAGTTTCCCTCACTGTACCTCTCTGTCCCTCAACTCAAGGATTGAAAATATGGTTCAGCAAAATAGTTTTAGAACAGAATAGCACACTGTCAGTTTCCCTCACTGTACCTCTTTGTCCCTCAACTCAAGGATTGAAAATATGGAACAGCAAAATTGATTTAGAACAGAATAGCACACTGTCAGTTTCACTCACTGTACCCCTCTGTCCCTCAACTCAAGGATTGAAAATATGGTTCAGCAAAATAGTTTTAGAACACAATAGCACACTGACACTTTCCCTCACTGTAGCTCTCTGTCCCTCAACTCAAGGATTGAAAATATGGTTCAGCAAAATAGTTTTAGAACACAATAGCACACTGACACTTTCCCTCACTGTAGCTCTCTGTCCCTCAACTCAAGGATTGAAAATATGGAACAGCAAAATTGATTTAGAACAGAATAGCACACTGTCAGTTTCACTCACTGTACCTCTCTGTCCCTCAACTCAAGGATTGAAAATATGGTTCAGCAAAATAGTTTTAGAACACAATAGCACACTGACACTTTCCCTCACTGTAGCTCTCTGTCCCTCAACTCAAGGATTGAAAATATGGAACAGCACAATAGTTTTAGAACAGAATAGCACACTGTCAGTTTCACTCACTGTACCTCTCTGTCCCTCAACTCAAGGATTGAAAATATGGTTCAGCAAATTAGTTTTAGAACAGAATAGCACACTGACACTTTCCCTCACTGTACCTCTCTGTCCCTCAACTCAAGGATTGAAAATATGGAACAGCAAAATAGTTTTAGAACAGAATAGCACACTGTCAGTTTCACTCACTGTACCTCTCTGTCCCTCAACACAAGGATTGAAAATATGGTTCAGCAAAATAGTTTTAGAACAGAATAGCACACTGTCAGTTTCCCTCACTGTACCTCTCTGTCCCTCAACTCAAGGATTGAAAATATGGAACAGCAAAATTGATTTAGAACAGAATAGCACACTGTCAGTTTCACTCACTGTACCTCTCTGTCCCTCAACTCAAGGATTGAAAATATGGAACAGCAAAATGGTTTTAGAACAGAATAGCACACTGTCAGTTTCACTCACTGTACCTCTCTGTCCCTCAACTCAAGGATTGAAAATATGGTTCAGCAAAATAGTTTTAGAACACAATAGCACACTGACACTTTCCCTCACTGTACCTCTCTGTCCCTCAACTCAAGGATTGAAAATATGGAACAGCAAAATTGATTTAGAACAGAATAGCACACTGTCAGTTTCACTCACTGTAGCTCTCTGTCCCTCAACTCAAGGATTGAAAATATGGTTCAGCAAAATAGTTTTAGAACACAATAGCACACTGACACTTTCCCTCACTGTACCTCTCTGTCCCTCAACTCAAGGATTGAAAATATGGAACAGCAAAATTGATTTAGAACAGAATAGCACACTGTCAGTTTCACTCACTGTACCTCTCTGTCCCTCAACTCAAGGATTGAAAATATGGAACAGCAAAATAGTTTTAGAACAGAATAGCACACTGTCAGTTTCACTCACTGTACCTCTCTGTCCCTCAACTCAAGGATTGAAAATATGGTTCAGCAAAATAGTTTTAGAACACAATAGCACACTGACACTTTCCCTCACTGTACCTCTCTGTCCCTCAACTCAAGGATTGAAAATATGGAACAGCAAAATTGATTTAGAACAGAACAGCACACTGTCAGTTTCCCTCACTGTACCTCTCTGTCCCTCAACTCAAGGATTGAAAATATGGAACAGCAAAATAGTTTTAGAACAGAATAGCACACTGTCAGTTTCACTCACTGTACCTCTCTGTCCCTCAACTCAAGGATTGAAAATATGGTTCAGCAAAATAGTTTTAGAACAGAATAGCACACTGTCAGTTTCACTCACTGTACCTCTCTGTCCCTCAACTCAAGGATTGAAAATATGGTTCAGCAAAATAGTTTTAGAACAGAATAGCACACTGTCAGTTTCCCTCACTGTACCTCTCTGTCCCTCAACTCAAGGATTGAAAATATGGAACAGCAAAATAGTTTTAGAACAGAATAGCACACTGTCAGTTTCACTCACTGTACCTCTCTGTCCCTCAACTCAAGGATTGAAAATATGGTTCAGCAAAATAGTTTTAGAACAGAATAGCACACTGTCAGTTTCACTCACTGTACCTCTCTGTCCCTCAACTCAAGGATTGAAAATATGGTTCAGCAAATTAGTTTTAGAACAGAATAGCACACTGACACTTTCCCTCACTGTACCTCTCTGTCCCTCAACTCAAGGATTGAAAATATGGAACAGCAAAATAGTTTTAGAACAGAATAGCACACTGTCAGTTTCACTCACTGTACCTCTCTGTCCCTCAACACAAGGATTGAAAATATGGTTCAGCAAAATAGTTTTAGAACAGAATAGCACACTGTCAGTTTCCCTCACTGTACCTCTCTGTCCCTCAACTCAAGGATTGAAAATATGGAACAGCAAAATTGATTTAGAACAGAATAGCACACTGTCAGTTTCACTCACTGTACCTCTCTGTCCCTCAACTCAAGGATTGAAAATATGGAACAGCAAAATGGTTTTAGAACAGAATAGCACACTGTCAGTTTCACTCACTGTACCTCTCTGTCCCTCAACTCAAGGATTGAAAATATGGTTCAGCAAAATAGTTTTAGAACACAATAGCACACTGACACTTTCCCTCACTGTACCTCTCTGTCCCTCAACTCAAGGATTGAAAATATGGAACAGCAAAATTGATTTAGAACAGAATAGCACACTGTCAGTTTCACTCACTGTAGCTCTCTGTCCCTCAACTCAAGGATTGAAAATATGGTTCAGCAAAATAGTTTTAGAACACAATAGCACACTGACACTTTCCCTCACTGTACCTCTCTGTCCCTCAACTCAAGGATTGAAAATATGGAACAGCAAAATTGATTTAGAACAGAATAGCACACTGTCAGTTTCACTCACTGTACCTCTCTGTCCCTCAACTCAAGGATTGAAAATATGGAACAGCAAAATAGTTTTAGAACAGAATAGCACACTGTCAGTTTCACTCACTGTACCTCTCTGTCCCTCAACTCAAGGATTGAAAATATGGTTCAGCAAAATAGTTTTAGAACACAATAGCACACTGACACTTTCCCTCACTGTACCTCTCTGTCCCTCAACTCAAGGATTGAAAATATGGAACAGCAAAATTGATTTAGAACAGAACAGCACACTGTCAGTTTCCCTCACTGTACCTCTCTGTCCCTCAACTCAAGGATTGAAAATATGGAACAGCAAAATAGTTTTAGAACAGAATAGCACACTGTCAGTTTCACTCACTGTACCTCTCTGTCCCTCAACTCAAGGATTGAAAATATGGTTCAGCAAAATAGTTTTAGAACAGAATAGCACACTGTCAGTTTCACTCACTGTACCTCTCTGTCCCTCAACTCAAGGATTGAAAATATGGTTCAGCAAAATAGTTTTAGAACAGAATAGCACACTGTCAGTTTCCCTCACTGTACCTCTTTGTCCCTCAACTCAAGGATTGAAAATATGGAACAGCAAAATTGATTTAGAACAGAATAGCACACTGTCAGTTTCACTCACTGTACCTCTCTGTCCCTCAACTCAAGGATTGAAAATATGGTTCAGCAAAATAGTTTTAGAACACAATAGCACACTGACACTTTCCCTCACTGTAGCTCTCTGTCCCTCAACTCAAGGATTGAAAATAGTGATGAGCCGAACACCCCCGGGTTCGGTTCGCACCAGAACCCGCGAACGGACCGAAAGTTCGAACGAACATTAGAACCCTATTAAATACAATGGATGCGAACGTTCGAATTCTAAAGTGCTTATTATAACAACTATTATGCATGTTATTGTCATAAATAGGGTTTGGGAACCCGGGTTGTGCACCAGGGGACATGTATCAATGCAAAAAGAAGTTTTAAAAACGGTCGTTTTTCGGGAGCAGTCATTTTAATGATGCATAAAGTGAAAAAAAAAAAGTCAAATATTCCTTTAAATATCGTACCTGGGGGGTGTCTAAAGTATGCCTGTGAAGTGCCACGTGTTTCCCGTGTTTAGAACTGTCCCTGCACAAAATGACACTTCTAAAGGAAAAAAAAGCCATTTAAAACTGCTTGCGGCTTTAATGTAATGTCTGGTCCCGGTAATATGGATGAAATTCTTTAAGAAAAATGGCATAGCTACCCCATGACCCCCCCCCCCTACCCCAGCCCATTACCAGCCCCTTTGGGTCTTGTATGGATATTAAGGGGAACCCCGCACATAAAATAAAAAAGGCCCTATATACTCTGAACAGCCGTATACAGGCGGTGCATACAAGACAGGGACTGTAGGTTTGTTCTTATGTAGAATCTGTTTGTAATTTTGAACAGGTACATTGTTGAAGTGTAGCTCCAGCCCAAAAATCTATTTTTAAACTTTTTGGGAAACATAGGTAAGGGTTATCACCCCTGTAACATTTGTTTTGCTGTCTGTGCCCCTGTTCAGAACATTTCACCTCACTTTCCGTCCCAATGACAACTGTTTTTGAAATGTGGTGTTTTTCTTGAAACAAGGATTGCTGATAAAGCATCAGTACAGATGAGACCCCTTTCTCCCATATTTATTCTTACAGGAGAGAATTTTCCTTTCTAGGGGTAGATTTCCTCTCACTTCCTGTTGTCTTCTTTCGTTTGCAAGTAGGAGTCGTTTGTAAGTTGGATGTTTGAAAGTAGGGACCTGCCGTATATACTCTGCAGAAATAGGCCCCTTAGTTGTTGGTGTTGGCACAACACTGTAAGCACTCAGTTACTCTTGGTTGGTGCTGGAACGCCCTGCTGTCAACTATTATATCAGGAATTTTAATTACATATAATTGTTGAACAGTGGTAGTAAAAATTGGGGCTTTGATGGTGGTGCTGGTGCCACAACACTGTAAGCCCTGACAGTTACTCTTGGTGGGTGCAGCAATGGGCCCTGCTGTGAATTATTAGATCAAGAATTGTAATTACATGCCCCTTTTGAACAGGGGCTGAAAAATTGGGCCTTTCGTGGTGGTGGTGGTGGTGGCGTTGCCACAAGACTGTAAGCCCTCAGAGTTACTCTTGGTGGGTGCAGCAATGGACCCTGCTGTGAATTATTAGATCAAGAATTGTAATTGCATGCCCCTGTTGAACAGGGGCTGAAAAATTGGGCCTTAGGCACTGGTGGCACAACACTACAACCCCTCACAGATACTGTACTTGGAGCACAGCAATGAGCCCTGTTGCAAAGTATTGCTTCAAAAATTGTAATGACACGCCCCTGTAAAACAGGGGCTGAAAAATTGGGCCTTAGCCACTGGTGGCGGCACCCATAAACAAAAATGATCTTCCAAGCTATCATCATCAATCGTATCATTGAGGACTCGGAGGAGGAGGATAGCCAGTCAACATAACAGCACAGGCACTCAGCATCAGCATCAGTCTTGAAGGGATGTGACATGTTAAAATCAATTAGTCTGTTATATCAGCATCAGGTGTGTGGTAGCTGGTGGTGATCCAAGACTGGTTCATCTTGATGAAAGTCAGTCGATCAACCGAGTCGGTGGACAGGCGCACCCTGTGATCCGTGACAAATCCTCCAGCAGCACTGAATGTGCGTTCCGAAAGAACGCTGGATGCAGGACAGGCCAGTAGCTCAATTGCATACTGTGCAAGCTCTGGCCAGTGATCCATCCTCAAGACCCAGTAAGCCAGAGGATTTTCGGTGGGGAAGGTGTCCAAGTCTGACCTTGCCCCTAGATATTCCTGCACCATGTTTATCAGACGCTGGCGATGGTTGCTGGAACCGATCATACTTTGGGGCTGCGGACTAAAGAATTGTCTGAACGCATCGGTCAGACGGCCACCTTCCCCACCGCTCCTTCTTTGACTGGCCGAAGCCTCAGCAACTCGTTGTCCAGGACCAGGAGTTTGTAACCTCCCAGTCTCTGGGAACGCGTTGCACAGACCTTTCTGCAAGGCCTCCCGGAGTTGTCTCATCCTCTGCTCCCTCTGCGACGGTAACATAAGGTCCGCAACCTTACCCTTGTACCGTGGATCAAGGAGAGTGGCCAGCCAGTAATGGTCCCTCTCCTTGATCCGAAGAATACGAGGATCCTTCCGCAGACTTTGCAGGATCAGGGAGGCCATGCAGCGTAGGTTTGCTGAGGCATTCGCTCCGGAGTCCTCTGGGTCACTAAGGACGACATGATCCGCAGCCACCTCCTCCCAGCCACGTACAAGTCCACTGGTTTCTTGGGACTGTAAATCATCCCTAAAAGACTGCTGCTGATGATGCTGAGTGCCAGCCTCCACCTCCATGCTGACACAATCCTCCTCCTCCTCCTCCTCCTCCTCCTCCTCCTCCTCTTCCTGTGCGATGGGTGGGACAGAAGGAACACTGTCTGGGTAAAGGGGGCCTTGAGAGGCAAGGAAGTCCTCCTCTTCCTGCCTCTGTTCTGCCTCAAGTGCCCTGTCCATTATTCCACGCAGCGTGTGCTCCAACAGGTGGACAAGAGGTACAGTGTCACTGATGCATGCACTGTCACTGCTCACCATCCTCGTGGCCTCCTCAAATGGTGCCAGGACAGTGCATGCATCCCTGATCATGCCCCACTGGCGTGGAGAAAAAAAACCAAGCTCCCCTGACCCTGTCCTGGTGCCGTAGTCGCACAGGTACTCATTGATGGCCCTCTGCTGCGTGTGCAGCCGCTGCAGCATGGCCAACGTTGAGTTCCACCTGGTGGGCATGTCACATATAAGGCGGTTCTTGGGCAGGTTCAACTCCTTTTGCAGCTCAGCCAGGCGAGCACTGGCATTATAAGATCTGCGGAAATGCACACAGACTTTCCTGGCCTGCCTCAGGACATCCTGTAAGCCCGGGTACCTGCCCAAGAACCGCTGCACCACCAGGTTAAGGACGTGAGCCACACAGGGCACATGGGTCAGTTGTCCCTGTCGGAGGGCGGAGAGGAGGTTGGTGCCATTGTCGCAAACCACCATTCCTGGCTTAAGCTGGCGTGGCGTCAACCACCTCTCGGCCTGGCCCTGCAGAGCAGACAGGACCTCTGCCCCAGTGTGGCTTCTGTCCCCCAAACACACCAGCGCAAGCACGGCATGGCATCTTTTTGCCTGCGTACTTGCGTAGCCCCGTGAACGGCTACGGAGCACCGCTGGTTCATAGGACAAACCACAGGAAGAGGCCATGGAGGAAGAAGAAGAGGAGGGGGTGGAGGAGAGAGGTGTGTCACAACCAGTAGTAGCATTTTGGAGGCGTGGCGGTGGGACAACCTCCAACACTACTGCACCTTGTCCTGCATCCTTCCCAGCTGCCAAAAGAGTGACCCAATGGGCCGTGAAAGAAAGGTAACGTCCCTGTCCATGCCTGCTGGACCATGAGTCAGCGGTAATATGCACCTTACCGCTGACCGCCCTGTCCAGCGAGGCCAAGACATTGCCTTCCACATGCCGGTAGAGAGCCGGAATAGCCTTCCGTGAGAAAAAGTGGCGTTTGGGAACCTGCCACTGAGGAACCGCACATTGCACAAACTCACGGAAGGGGGCCGAGTCTACCAACTGAAAAGGCAGCAGTTGAAGCGCTAGCAATTTAGCCAAGCTAGCATTCAACCGCTGGGCATGTGGATGGCTGGGAGTGAACTTCTTTCGACGGTCCAGCAGCTGGGGCAGGGAAATTTGCCTGCTAGAATCGGACGTCGGTGTACTGCTAGCAGAGTGGCCGCAAGTACTTGGCTGTGACACACCTAATTCTACACCTTCATTCCTCTCAGTGCATGTTTCAGAGAGGACTGAAGTTATAGTGGGGTTGGAGATCCCAGCTGATGCGGTGCAAGGAGAGGTCCGCTTTGTTCTTTGGTGTGGGTCTTTGAGGTAGGCTTGCCAACGAGCTGCATGACAGGTCAACATATGTCTGGTCAGGCATGTGGTACCCAAGCGGCTGATGTTTTGGCCACGCGATATACGCTTGAGACATATGTTGCAAACAGCAGCTGTGCGATCTGATGCACTAGCCTCAAAAAAGGCCCACACCAAAGAACTTTTTGAATGACGGGCAGAGGCAGCGCCCTGCACAGGCGGAGCTCTGCGGTGTGATTCCGTCGGTGTACTGCCCTTACGCTGGCCACCAAAGGGCATCCTGCCTCGTTGGAGATGTGCCTCCTCCTCATCCTCCTCCTCCTCCTCTCTCCTATTAGGCACCCACGTGGAGTCAGTGACCTCATCATCACCTCCCTCCTCATCACTGGAGGCAATCTGGCAGTATGCTGCAGCTGCTGGAACATGACTGCCAGATTGGTGTCCTTCTTGAGCATCCCCTCTGTCTGCTCTCACGCTACTGCCTTCCTCTAGCTGGGTTTCATCATCAGACCCTTCGAAACGCTGGGCATCCTCCTGGAGCATGTACCCAACACTGTGCTGAAACAGTTCGGGGGACTCCTCAGGAGGAGGACATGGTGGGTCTAGGGAAGGAGTGACTGATGATGAGTCTGACATTGATACCAGGGAAGAGGACGCTTTGGCAGCTGCTTTTCCAGTACCCTGAGCCTGGGTGAGAGAGGATGAGGAGGAGGAGGAGGGCTTGGTCATCCACTCTACCAAGTCTTCGGCATGATGTGGCTCAACATGTCCAGCTGCCGAAAAGAAGGACAAGCGTGTCCCATGGCCATGTGCTGATGACAATGCACCGCGTCCACGACCAGCACTGTTGCCCCCAGACACAGAGCCTGCTTGCCCTCTTTTATTGCCTCCTGACTGTCTGCCTCTCCTTGTTTGCCTTCCAGACATTCTAATAGATGGCCTGCAGGGAGATGGGAAAAAAGCAATAAGGGCTACCTTCAGGTGTCCTTCTCTGTCCCTTGAAACAAGGACTTTGACAGTGAAAGAAACTGACACACTCTCCCTACCTACAGTTTTCTGTCCCTAGAAAAAATGTTTTTTTTAAGCACAATTTAGCACAAGGAGAATTACCTCACTGTCCTTCCAGGTCCCTGGAAACAAGGACTTTGGCAGTGAAAGAAACTGACACACTCTCCCTACCTACAGTTTTCTGTCCCTAGAAAAAATGTTTTTTTTAAGCACAATTTAGCACAAGGAGAATTACCTCACTGTCCTTCCAGGTCCCTGGAAACAAGGACTTTGACAGTGAAAGAAACTGACACACTCTCCCTACCTACAGTTTTCTGTCCCTAGAAAAAACGTTTTTTTTAAGCACAATATAGCACAAGGAGAATTCACTCACTGTCCTTCCAGGTCCCTGGAAACAAGGACTTTGACAGTGAAAGAAACTGACACACTCTCCCTACCTACAGTTTTCTGTCCCTAGAAAAAATGTTTTTTTTAAGCACAATTTAGCACAAGGAGAATTACCTCACTGTCCTTCCAGGTCCCTGGAAACAAGGACTTTGACAGTGAAAGAAACTGACACACTCTCCCTACCTACAGTTTTCTGTCCCTAGAAAAAATGTTTTTTTTAAGCACAATTTAGCACAAGGAGAATTACCTCACTGTCCTTCCAGGTCCCTGGAAACTAGGACTTTGACAGTGAAAGAAACTGACACACTCTCCCTACCTACAGTTTTCTGTCCCTAGAAAAAATGTTTTTTTTAAGCACAATTTAGCACAAGGAGAATTACCTCACTGTCCTTCCAGGTCCCTGGAAACAAGGACTTTGACAGTGAAAGAAACTGACACACTCTCCCTACCTACAGTTTTCTGTCCCTAGAAAAAATGTTTTTTTTAAGCACAATTTAGCACAAGGAGAATTACCTCACTGTCCTTCCAGGTCCCTGGAAACTAGGACTTTGACAGTGAAAGAAACTGACACACTCTCCCTACCTACAGTTTTCTGTCCCTAGAAAAAATGTTTTTTTTAAGCACAATTTAGCACAAGGAGAATTACCTCACTGTCCTTCCAGGTCCCTGGAAACAAGGACTTTGACAGTGAAAGAAACTGACACACTCTCCCTACCTACAGTTTTCTGTCCCTAGAAAAAAAAATTTTTTAAGCACAATTTAGCACAAGGAGAATTACCTCACTGTCCTTCCAGGTCCCTGGAAACAAGGACTTTGACAGTGAAAGAAACTGACACACTCTCCCTACCTACAGTTTTCTGTCCCTAGAAAAAATGTTTTTTTTAAGCACAATATAGCACAAGGAGAATTCACTCACTGTCCTTCCAGGTCCCTGGAAACAAGGACTTTGACAGTGAAAGAAACTGACACACTCTCCCTACCTACAGTTTTCTGTCCCTAGAAAAAATGTTTTTTTTAAGCACAATTTAGCACAAGGAGAATTACCTCACTGTCCTTCCAGGTCCCTGGAAACAAGGACTTTGACAGTGAAAGAAACTGACACACTCTCCCTACCTACAGTTTTCTGTCCCTAGAAAAAATGTTTTTTTTAAGCACAATTTAGCACAAGGAGAATTACCTCACTGTCCTTCCAGGTCCCTGGAAACAAGGACTTTGGCAGTGAAAGAAACTGACACACTCTCC
This sequence comes from Rana muscosa, assembly GCA_029206835.1. NCBI lineage: Eukaryota > Metazoa > Chordata > Amphibia > Anura > Ranidae > Rana > Rana muscosa. The sequence continues at coordinate 826,129,196 of CM055121.1, forward strand.
CTACCTACAGTTTTCTGTCCCTAGAAAAAATGTTTTTTTTAAGCACAATTTAGCACAAGGAGAATTACCTCACTGTCCTTCCAGGTCCCTGGAAACAAGGACTTTGACAGTGAAAGAAACTGACACACTCTCCCTACCTACAGTTTTCTGTCCCTAGAAAAAACGTTTTTTTTAAGCACAATATAGCACAAGGAGAATTCACTCACTGTCCTTCCAGGTCCCTGGAAACAAGGACTTTGACAGTGAAAGAAACTGACACACTCTCCCTACCTACAGTTTTCTGTCCCTAGAAAAAATGTTTTTTTTAAGCACAATTTAGCACAAGGAGAATTACCTCACTGTCCTTCCAGGTCCCTGGAAACAAGGACTTTGACAGTGAAAGAAACTGACACACTCTCCCTACCTATAGTTTTCTGTCCCTAGAAAAAATGTTTTTTTTAAGCACAATATAGCACAAGGAGAATTCACTCACTGTCCTTCCAGGTCCCTGGAAACAAGGACTTTGACAGTGAAAGAAACTGACACACTCTCCCTACCTACAGTTTTCTGTCCCTAGAAAAAATGTTTTTTTTAAGCACAATATAGCACAAGCACAAAACACACTGACACTCTCCCTACCTATCCTTCTCTTTCCCTAAACTAAAGGAATCCAGGTTAAGCAAGAAAGAAATAAAAGTCACTGTCCCTGCATATGATGCTCTATCCCTGCTCCGGAACACACTACACTAGGCCGCCGTGCTGGCGGCCTTTTATAGTGTGGGGCGTGTACTAAACCCCCTCAGCAATAATTGGCCACAGGCATCCTGCCTGTGGCCAATCATTGCTCTCCTCGCTGCCGGCGCTGTGATTGGCCAAGCATGCGGGGTCACAGTGCATGCTTGGCCAATCACAGCGCCTGGATGACACTGCGATGGCGTAGTGCATTGTGGGCCGTTCGCGTCACTCGAATTTGGCGCGAACGGCCCAAATCGTTCGATCTTCGTCGAACGATCGAACAGCCGATGTTCGAGTCGAACGTATGTTCGACTCGAACACGAAGCTCATCCCTAATTGAAAATATGGTTCAGCAAAATAGTTTTAGAACACAATAGCACACTGACACTTTCCCTCACTGTAGCTCTCTGTCCCTCAACTCAAGGATTGAAAATATGGAACAGCAAAATTGATTTAGAACAGAATAGCACACTGTCAGTTTCACTCACTGTACCTCTCTGTCCCTCAACTCAAGGATTGAAAATATGGTTCAGCAAAATAGTTTTAGAACACAATAGCACACTGACACTTTCCCTCACTGTAGCTCTCTGTCCCTCAACTCAAGGATTGAAAATATGGTTCAGCAAAATAGTTTTAGAACACAATAGCACACTGACACTTTCCCTCACTGTAGCTCTCTGTCCCTCAACTCAAGGATTGAAAATATGGAACAGCAAAATTGATTTAGAACAGAATAGCACACTGTCAGTTTCCCTCACTGTACCTCTCTGTCCCTCAACTCAAGGATTGAAAATATGGTTCAGCAAAATAGTTTTAGAACAGAATAGCACACTGTCAGTTTCCCTCACTGTACCTCTCTGTCCCTCAACTCAAGGATTGAAAATATGGAACAGCAAAATTGATTTAGAACAGAATAGCACACTGTCAGTTTCACTCACTGTAGCTCTCTGTCCCTCAACTCAAGGATTGAAAATATGGTTCAGCAAAATAGTTTTAGAACACAATAGCACACTGACACTTTCCCTCACTGTACCTCTCTGTCCCTCAACTCAAGGATTGAAAATATGGAACAGCAAAATTGATTTAGAACAGAATAGCACACTGTCAGTTTCACTCACTGTACCTCTCTGTCCCTCAACTCAAGGATTGAAAATATGGAACAGCAAAATTGATTTAGAACAGAATAGCACATTGTCAGTTTCACTCACTGTACCTCTCTGTCCCTCAACTCAAGGATTGAAAATATGGTTCAGCAAAATAGTTTTAGAACAGAATAGCACACTGTCAGTTTCCCTCACTGTACCTCTCTGTCCCTCAACTCAAGGATTGAAAATATGGAACAGCAAAATTGATTTAGAACAGAATAGCACACTGTCAGTTTCACTCACTGTACCTCTCTGTCCCTCAACTCAAGGATTGAAAATATGGTTCAGCAAAATAGTTTTAGAACACAATAGCACACTGACACTTTCCCTCACTGTAGCTCTCTGTCCCTCAACTCAAGGATTGAAAATATGGTTCAGCAAAATAGTTTTAGAACACAATAGCACACTGACACTTTCCCTCACTGTAGCTCTCTGTCCCTCAACTCAAGGATTGAAAATATGGAACAGCAAAATTGATTTAGAACAGAATAGCACACTGTCAGTTTCACTCACTGTACCTCTCTGTCCCTCAACTCAAGGATTGAAAATATGGTTCAGCAAAATAGTTTTAGAACACAATAGCACACTGACACTTTCCCTCACTGTAGCTCTCTGTCCCTCAACTCAAGGATTGAAAATATGGTTCAGCAAAATAGTTTTAGAACACAATAGCACACTGAAACTTTCCCTCACTGTAGCTCTCTGTCCCTCAACTCAAGGATTGAAAATATGGAACAGCAAAATTGATTTAGAACAGAATAGCACACTGTCAGTTTCCCTCACTGTACCTCTCTGTCCCTCAACTCAAGGATTGAAAATATGGAACAGCAAAATTGGTTTAGAACAGAATAGCACACTGTCAGTTTCACTCACTGTAGCTCTCTGTCCCTCAACTCAAGGATTGAAAATATGGTTCAGCAAAATAGTTTTAGAACAGAATAGCACACTGTCAGTTTCACTCACTGTACCTCTCTGTCCCTCAACTCAAGGATTGAAAATATGGTTCAGCAAAATAGTTTTAGAACAGAATAGCACACTGTCAGTTTCCCTCACTGTACCTCTTTGTCCCTCAACTCAAGGATTGAAAATATGGAACAGCAAAATTGATTTAGAACAGAATAGCACACTGTCAGTTTCACTCACTGTACCTCTCTGTCCCTCAACTCAAGGATTGAAAATATGGTTCAGCAAAATAGTTTTAGAACACAATAGCACACTGACACTTTCCCTCACTGTAGCTCTCTGTCCCTCAACTCAAGGATTGAAAATATGGTTCAGCAAAATAGTTTTAGAACACAATAGCACACTGACACTTTCCCTCACTGTAGCTCTCTGTCCCTCAACTCAAGGATTGAAAATATGGAACAGCAAAATTGATTTAGAACAGAATAGCACACTGTCAGTTTCACTCACTGTACCTCTCTGTCCCTCAACTCAAGGATTGAAAATATGGTTCAGCAAAATAGTTTTAGAACACAATAGCACACTGACACTTTCCCTCACTGTAGCTCTCTGTCCCTCAACTCAAGGATTGAAAATATGGTTCAGCAAAATAGTTTTAGAACACAATAGCACACTGACACTTTCCCTCACTGTAGCTCTCTGTCCCTCAACTCAAGGATTGAAAATATGGAACAGCAAAATTGATTTAGAACAGAATAGCACACTGTCAGTTTCCCTCACTGTACCTCTCTGTCCCTCAACTCAAGGATTGAAAATATGGAACAGCAAAATTGATTTAGAACAGAATAGCACACTGTCAGTTTCACTCACTGTACCTCTCTGTCCCTCAACTCAAGGATTGAAAATATGGAACAGCAAAATAGTTTTAGAACAGAATAGCACACTGTCAGTTTCACTCACTGTACCTCTCTGTCCCTCAACTCAAGGATTGAAAATATGGTTCAGCAAAATAGTTTTAGAACACAATAGCACACTGACACTTTCCCTCACTGTACCTCTCTGTCCCTCAACTCAAGGATTGAAAATATGGAACAGCAAAATAGTTTTAGAACAGAATAGCACACTGTCAGTTTCACTCACTGTACCTCTCTGTCCCTCAACTCAAGGATTGAAAATATGGTTCAGCAAAATAGTTTTAGAACAGAATAGCACACTGTCAGTTTCCCTCACTGTACCTCTCTGTCCCTCAACTCAAGGATTGAAAATATGGAACAGCAAAATTGATTTAGAACAGAATAGCACACTGTCAGTTTCACTCACTGTAGCTCTCTGTCCCTCAACTCAAGGATTGAAAATATGGTTCAGCAAAATAGTTTTAGAACACAATAGCACACTGACACTTTCCCTCACTGTACCTCTCTGTCCCTCAACTCAAGGATTGAAAATATGGAACAGCAAAATTGATTTAGAACAGAATAGCACACTGTCAGTTTCACTCACTGTACCTCTCTGTCCCTCAACTCAAGGATTGAAAATATGGAACAGCAAAATAGTTTTAGAACAGAATAGCACACTGTCAGTTTCCCTCACTGTACCTCTCTGTCCCTCAACTCAAGGATTGAAAATATGGAACAGCAAAATTGATTTAGAACAGAATAGCACACTGTCAGTTTCACTCACTGTACCTCTCTGTCCCTCAACTCAAGGATTGAAAATATGGTTCAGCAAAATAGTTTTAGAACACAATAGCACACTGACACTTTCCCTCACTGTAGCTCTCTGTCCCTCAACTCAAGGATTGAAAATATGGTTCAGCAAAATAGTTTTAGAACACAATAGCACACTGACACTTTCCCTCACTGTAGCTCTCTGTCCCTCAACTCAAGGATTGAAAATATGGAACAGCAAAATTGATTTAGAACAGAATAGCACACTGTCAGTTTCACTCACTGTACCTCTCTGTCCCTCAACTCAAGGATTGAAAATATGGTTCAGCAAAATAGTTTTAGAACACAATAGCACACTGACACTTTCCCTCACTGTAGCTCTCTGTCCCTCAACTCAAGGATTGAAAATATGGTTCAGCAAAATAGTTTTAGAACACAATAGCACACTGAAACTTTCCCTCACTGTAGCTCTCTGTCCCTCAACTCAAGGATTGAAAATATGGAACAGCAAAATTGATTTAGAACAGAATAGCACACTGTCAGTTTCCCTCACTGTACCTCTCTGTCCCTCAACTCAAGGATTGAAAATATGGAACAGCAAAATTGGTTTAGAACAGAATAGCACACTGTCAGTTTCACTCACTGTACCTCTCTGTCCCTCAACTCAAGGATTGAAAATATGGTTCAGCAAAATAGTTTTAGAACACAATAGCACACTGACACTTTCCCTCACTGTACCTCTCTGTCCCTCAACTCAAGGATTGAAAATATGGAACAGCAAAATAGTTTTAGAACAGAATAGCACACTGTCAGTTTCACTCACTGTACCTCTCTGTCCCTCAACTCAAGGATTGAAAATATGGTTCAGCAAAATAGTTTTAGAACACAATAGCACACTGACACTTTCCCTCACTGTACCTCTCTGTCCCTCAACTCAAGGATTGAAAATATGGTTCAGCAAAATAGTTTTAGAACAGAATAGCACACTGTCAGTTTCACTCACTGTACCTCTCTGTCCCTCAACTCAAGGATTGAAAATATGGTTCAGCAAAATAGTTTTAGAACAGAATAGCACACTGTCAGTTTCCCTCACTGTACCTCTCTGTCCCTCAACTCAAGGATTGAAAATATGGAACAGCAAAATTGATTTAGAACAGAATAGCACACTGTCAGTTTCCCTCACTGTACCTCTCTGTCCCTACAAACAAGGATTAGCACAGAATAGCACACTGTCACTGACACTCTCCCTACCTATCCTTATTTGTCCCTAAACACAAGGAATCCAGGATTAGTAAAGGAAAAAAAATGACACTGTCCCTGCCTATGCTTCTCTTTCCCTGCTCCGGAACACACTACACAAGGCCGCCGCGCTGGCGGCCTTTTATAGTGTGGGGCGTGTACTAAACCCCATCAGCAATAATTGGCCACAGGCATCCTGCCTGTGGCCAATCATTGCTCTCCTCGCTGCCGGCGCTGTGATTGGCCAAGCATGCGGGGTCACAGTGCATGCTTGGCCAATCACAGCGCCTGGATGACACTGCGATGGCGTAGTGCATTGTGGGCCGTTCGCGTCACTCGAATTTGGCGCGAACGGCCCAAATCGTTCGATCTTCGTCGAACGATCGAACAGCCGATGTTCGAGTCGAACGTATGTTCGACTCGAACACGAAGCTCATCCCTAATCTTCAAACAAGATCCAAGGTACCTATGTCTCTCTCTCTCTCTATATATATATATATATATATATATACATATATATATATATATATATATATATGGTGGGGTGTGTGTATATGTATATGCACACCTCCTTTACCATCAGGAAACTGTTGATATGTATATTTTCTTACGACACATCATATACCAATTATGTCTTTTAGAGACTCTTTCCATCTTGAGAGGGGTCCGATTTGATCCTCAGCATATACATATTTTGTCTTCATGCCTAGTACTTATGAGATGTTTTTGGATGTGTCCTCCTAGAGGTGGCTGTCACCCATATTCTAAATAGTAATGCCCACCCTTTATCAGATCACATATCATATGGGTTCTTCCCCATGTGGTCTGGTTTGTGGACGCCTTATATTGACATAATTTTTTCTAACCATTTTTTAGACCATTGACACCTCCTGGTTTTGGCGTCCCTAGTGGGGTTACAAACCCTAAAGTGCATACCTGGAATTTTGATCCATGGTTTGGCTTTCTGCGGTCCAGCACCCATGGTGAGAGTGTGAGATGGGGCCCGGCTTCTATGGTTCAGGGAATGTTTGTTTGTCTTTTTTATCATGAAATGCATTTTTCTATATCCACGTTATACTTACCATGTTTTCTCTCCATTCATAGTGACGTGACAACAATTTTTTCATATGTCTACTGAAAATTAATGCATGTATAGATAGAGCTCCTGAAGAAGTGGATTCTTTTTATAGAATCATAAACGTGCATAATATGTATGTACAGTTATTATTTTCCATTGTTTTCAATGACATGATATATTGAACGTCACAAAACCATCTTTGTCTCTATGAATTGTACAAATCTCTCTTTTATATAATAATTTTGTAATAACAACCTTTTAAATACATATCCTCTACTGCCTACACAGTCCACATTAGCCCAGTTTTCCTTTTCCATATAAAAAAGGTAACCAAAAAAAAAACCCATATAATTTAAAAAAAGGACGGGGAGGGGGTCAGACTCAATGGGCCAATTGGTCTTTTTTCTGCCGTCACTTTTCTATGTTTCTAATATGAACACATTGGTGTGACAAAATTTTCTGTTTCAGATGCCTAATGAGCAAGTCTCAAGTGACAGAATCACTAAGGCCCCTTTCACACTGGGGCGGGCAGGAGCGGTGGCGGTATAGCAGCGCGATTTGCAGCGCTGCTATACCGTCGTTCTCACCGCGGTATGCGGTCGCTAGGGGGTTGAATTTAACCCCCGCTAGCGGCCGAAAAAGGGTTAATATCGCCCGCAAACCGCGGCTATTGCCGCGGTTTGCGGGCGGTATTACCGCAGTGTCCCATTGATTTCAATGGGCACCCGCGGTAAAGGAGCGGTGAACACACCACTCCTTTACCGCTGTAAAGAAGCGGCTAGCAGGACTTTTGGAGCGGTCCTGCTAGCGCACTGCTTCAGTGTGAAAGCCTTCGGGCTTTCACATTGAAGGCTACAGGGCAGGAATTTTTCATGCGGTATAATAGCGCTAATATTAGCGCTAAACCGCATGAAAAACGCCCCAGTGTGAAAGGGGCCTAAGAAGTGCAGAGAACATACTCTGTTCCCAGTTTCCTCAAATTCTTCTCGTATTGGCTGGATGAGGAAGGCACTAATCCAAATCTCATTAGAACTTGTTCACACTTGCAAAAGCCCTTGCTGCTCCTCTGAAAAGTGATCTGTGTTTGACAGATGGCTGAGAGGCGATACGTTGCCTGATATCTGACTGTTTTAACCATGAAAAGCACATACCACCACACCACAACTGCATTCATTACTTGTGGTTGCAGTGCAGTGGTACTGCCCCATTTAATTTTAATGGGTCGCATTTGTTGGCAGTACTGCTAGCGCTAAGAGGGACATGGTGTATACTTGCTTCCAAGACCATACAACCACGGACCATAAAGCATCATGGCCATGGTGTGTTTACAACCACACCAGGCCGCCACCGCAGTAAGACGACACATTTGCCAGCAATGCATGGAAACACGTAAGTATTTTTCTACCCTGTATAGCAATCCTGTCGGCTACTGTGCCATGGCCCTTACAGCCACAACTGTAGCCATATCCAAGTAGTAAAACAGCATATGCCTTATTCAATAAACAGTGCAAGGGGATATTTTCTAACTACAGTAACAACAAATCTGAATTTTCTTTGCTGAAGTCAGTTTATTACTTAATAAATTCTAGATGGTTGCTATGAGTACTGCCTTTAGTACTTAAGGGTCTATGCACTAAAGCATAACACATGTACATTTTTTAATAATGTAAATTATTTGCAAATTGTTACTAAAGAAAATCATGTTTTCAATTTGCATAAAGGTTTTAGGGCATGGATCAACAGAATTTAGTGCATGCACTTTTTCATGTTAAAAAATAATGACTTCACATTTACACAATATCTGTAAATTTGAGGCAAATGTTTTAGTTAAAAAATACCATATGATACAATAACCAATGCAGTTAAGATACTATAATTAATGCAGTTAAGATATACAGTAATACCCAATGCAGTTAAAATAGATTATGTAGTTTAGTGAATTGACCCATTAATGTTTGTTCCACGTGCTATCTGTATAATTCATAACCTGTGTATGGGTAGTTAACAAAATCATGTAATTAGCTGTCAAAGACCAGGGATGAGCCGAACACCCCCCTGTTCGGTTCGCACCAGAGCCTGCGAACAGACAGAATGTTCGCGTGAACTTTAGAACCCTATTAAATACAATGGACTCGAACGTTCGAAATCTAAAGTGCTAATTATAAAGGCTTATATGCATGTTATTGTCCTAAAAAGTGTTTGGGGACCCGGGTCCTGCCCCAGGGGACATGTATCAATGCAAAAAGAAGTTTTAAAAACGGACGTTTTTTCGGGAGCAGTGATTTTAATAATGCTTAAAATTAGAAAATAAAAGTGAAACATTCCTTTAAATTTCGTACCTAGGGGGTGTGTATGATATGCATGTAAAGTAGCGCATGTTTCCCATGCTTAGAACTGTCCCTGCATAAAATGTCATTTTTGAAGGAAAAAAAGTCATTTAAAACTCACTCGCGGCTATTAATGAATTGTCGGCTCCCGGCAATACATACAAAAGTCATTGATAAAAAAAAAAAAAAAAGCGTGGGGTTCCCCCAGAATTCAATTACCAGGCCCTTCAGGTCTGGTATAGATATTAAGGGGAAACCCGCCGCAAATTTAAAAAAAAAAATGCGTGCGGTTCCCCCAAATATCCATACCAGGCCCTTCAGACCTGGCATGGATTTTAAGGGGAACTCCACCCCAAATTTAAAAAAAAATTGCCTGGAGTCCCCCCAAAAATCCATACCAGACCCTTATCCGAGCACGCAACCTAGCAGGCTGCAGGAAAAGAGGGGGGAAGAGAGAGCGCCCCCCCTCCTGAACCGTACCAGGCCACATGCCCTCAACATGGGGAGGATGTTTTCATGTTGATGGGGACAAGGGCCTCATCCCCACAACCCTTGCCCAGTGGTTGTGGGGGTCTGCGGGCAGGGGGCTTGTTGGAATCTGGAAGACCCCTTTAACAAAGGGGACCCCCAGATCCCGGCCCCCCTATGTGAATTGGTAAGGGGTATATTGTACCCCTACCATTTCACGAAGAAAGTGTCAAAAAATGTAAAAAAAAACACACAAACACCTTGGAAAAGTACTTTATTAAAAAAAAAATACAAAAAAAACATTCCAGCGGTGAAATCCAGTGTCCCGCGGCGATCCGATGTCCAGCGCTGTCCGTCATTGGCTGAGCCTGAGCGGACCTGATGGGGAACTTCCTCCGCAGTCTATTGCATGTATAGACCCGCCCCTTCTAAAGTTCCCCATCCGGTCCGCTCAGCCAATGACTCGGTGTAAGGCTGAGGACCTGATGCGGAACATGAGAAGGGGCGGGCCTATTCATGAATTACACAGTGAAGGAAGTTCCCCATCAGGTCCGCCCCCTCAGTATGTCAGACCCCGCCTACGTCATTGGCCTGAGCGGACCTGATGGGGAACTTCCTTCACTGTGTAAATTTAAATTACACAGTGAAGGAAGTTCCCCGCTCAGGCCAATGACGTAGGCGGGGACTGACATACCGAGGGGGCGGACCTGATGGGGAACTTCCTTCACTGTGTAATACATGTATAGACCCGCCCCTTCTCATGTTCCGCATCAGGTCCTCAGACTTACACCTAGTCATTGGCTGAGCGGACCTGATGGGGAACTTTAGAAGGGGCGGGTCTATACATGTAATAGACTGCGGAGGAAGTTCCCCATCAGGTCCGCTCAGGCTCAGCCAATGACGGACAGCGCTGGACATTGGATCGCCGCGGGACACTGGATTTCACCGCTGGAATGTTTTTTTTTTTAATAAAGGACTTTTCCAAGGTGTTTGTGTATTTTTTTTTTACATTTTTTGACACTTTGTTCGTGAAATGGTAGGGGTACAATGTACCCCTTACCAATTGACATAGGGGGGGCCGGGATCGGGGGGGTCCCCTTTGTTAAAGGGGTCTTCCAGATTCCGATAAGCCCCCTGCCCGCAGACCCCCACAACCACCGGGCAAGGGTTGTGGGGATGAGGCCCTTGTCCCCATCAACATGGGGACATCCTCCCCATATTGAGGGCATGTGGCCTGGTACAGTTCAGGAGGGGGGGGCGCTCTCTCATCCCCCCCCCCTCTTTTCCTGTGGCCTGCCAGGTTGCGTGCTCGGATAAGGGTCTGGTATGGATTTTTGGGGGGACTCCACGTCTTTTTTTTTTTAATTTGGGGTGGAGTTCCCCTTAAAATCCATGCCAGATCTGAAGGGCCTGGTATGGATATTTGGGGGAACCGCACGCATTTTTTTTAAAATTTGCGGCGGGGTTCCCCTTAATATCTATACCAGACCTGAAGGGCCTGGTAATTGAATTCTGGGGGACCCCCACGCTTTTTTTTTATTTTTTATCAATGACTTTTCTATGTATTGCCGGGAGCCGACAATTCATTAATAGCCACGAGTGAGTTTTAAATGACTTTTTTTCCTTCAAAAATGACATTTTATGCAGGGACAGTTCTAAGCATGGGAAACATGCGCCACTTTACATGCATATCATACACACCCCCTAGGTACGAAATTTAAAGGAATATTTCACTTTTATTGTTTCACTTTAAGCATTATTAAAATCACTGCTCCCGAAAAAACGGCCGTTTTTAAAACTTTTTTTTGCATTGATACATGTCCCCTGGGGCATGACCCGGGTCCCCAAACACTTTTTTATGACAATAACTTGCATATAAGCCTTTATAATTAGCACTTTAGATTTCTCCCATAGACTTTTCGAATTTGCCGCGAACACCCCAATTTGTTTGCTGTTCGGCGAATGGGCGAACAGGCAATGTTCGAGTCGAACATGAGTTCGACTCGAACTCGAAGCTCATCCCTATCAAAGACATTACTGCGGTTAGATAACGTCATTTAGACCACAAAAATTCAGCTGTAAATAAAAAATAATGATAATTACTCAAGCTTTTTATAAAAACACAAACTAAGGACACGATTTATCATTCAACTAATGACATGTGTATGTAGAGCAGGGGTCCCAAACTGGCGGCCCTCCAGCTGTTGCAGAACTACAAGTCCCATCATGCCTCTGCATATAAGAGTCATGTTTGTAACTGTCAGCCTTGCAATGCAATGCCACATTTGAATTGTAGTTCTGCAACAGCTGGAGGGACACCAGTTTGAGACCCCTGATGTAGAGTGACTGCTATCAAAAGAAAAGTTGCTTGGTCATGTTAGATTTTTTCGGTACATTCATAAAGCATTACATGTGCATGCAATCCTTGAAAATCAGCAAACCATCTTTTTTGGAAAATGCACATGTGCCAAAAGATATAGGCAGAAATTTCTAAAAGCCAATACATTTGAATATTGGAGTCACACTAGTTGGGTCTAGATCTTTATCAATGGGATAGTGTCAGTGGGAAGTTTGGGTGGTAAAGTCTTGGCTTGAGCTGTAGACAAAATTCCTGTGACATTGGCTCAAAGAGAAAAGAATCAAGATCCTTTTTTGAGGAAGACCACCATTAATTACAGATGTTTATGCCTGTTCAGGAAACTTTGCTGCAGTTGTAGACCAGTCACTTTCGCTGCTTTGGCCCCCACCATCCCCAGGGGGCACATCATTAATGTTAGTAGCGAAGTCAAGCAAGTGGTTCATATGCCAAACAATAATCTAAACCTCAAGTCTTGTGTAATGGTATTCATGACAGCTGCTCTAAGACATGAAAACAATTCTCTCCTACAATTTTATGTTATATTAATTTCTCCTCACCTTAGGCTCTTTTTAATACCCATGCAGCACATTAGTATAGGAATACTAATAACTGTTATTCCTATACTCACTACATTGCCCAGTCTTGCTGTTGAAGGAAAAACCTCAAAATAGTCTTCAGATCTCTAAAACCCTTATGTGCCTCCGATGTCAGAGGCATATGTGGGTAGCTATTAACCACAGACTTCGGAATTGTCTGACATCTCAGATGAGGCAGTCATTGTCACTGTGCCAATCTTGTAAACATTGAGAGGTTAGATCCTAAAGCAGAACCCTTATTGTATTTTGAATTTATAGCTATTCTTTGAGGAGTGTAGAAATGGTGTTTCAGAAGCAAGAAATTAAAAAAATCTTCCTTTGTATATTACTGCTTAAAGTGGAAGTAAACCCTCTAGAAATTTTCCTAAAAAAAAAACCCCTGCAAGAGAAAGGCATAATGAGCTATTATGGATAGCATAATAGCTCATTATGAGCTCATTATAATAGCTCATTATGAGTGACTTACCTGAGATCGAAGCCTCCGAAGCGCTCTTCGTTCCCCTCCTCTGCCGCCGCCGTGTCTCCTCCGAGTGCCTTCCGGGTATCGCCGCTCCAACGCTGTGACTGGCCAGAGTGGCGATGACGTCACTCCCGCAGATCCCCGGCAGATCCATTCAAAACCCGGCATGCTCAGTGCACCTGCGCCGTTGTCTACGGCGCAAATGCGCCGTAGACATCGGTGCATTCTTTTTGGCAAATATCTCTTAAACCTACAGGTAAGCCTTAATCTAGGCTTACCTGTAGGTAAAAGTTAAAGACTTGATTACTTGTGCCCTCGGGTAGTAATCTATCACCCTTGATGACTAAAGTGCCACATCCTGATTAATAGTAGAAGAATATGTGGATGCTCTCTTTCATGTATTCTTTACAGATCTATTACCCTTATCTACTAATTGGGCCCCCAGCTGACATATAAACTTCCCCGGTGTTCGCATATTATTGAACCTCTCGTATATGTAAGTTGTTTTACTTATCATACATTATCTCTATCGTAAGGCACTTTCACCTATTATTAATCAGCCCTATTATCTATATATGCTTGGTATATTTTAGTTTCCCGGTGCAGCCCCGTATCCCCCATTATACTCACCTCCTCTGATCGGATCCCACAGCCAAGGATTGTTTGGGTATTATCAGCCACCCCCAGGTGGTTGGTTCCCCTGGAGGAGTTGCTGGGCGGTGAAGCAATCGTATTCGACATTTTGCAAACAACACATTTATTTGGTGAGCGTCATGGGTTGCAGCCATTGACAGTCATATGCATCATACAAATCTGTATTATATCATATTATATATATATATATATATTGTGGGGGGGGTTAGCTCGGCAGCGGGTGTGTGTGATCCCCTGGATGGGCTCCCCACACAAAAACAGGCCCAGCAGACGGAGGTTGTGGTTTTCAAGATCAAAAAGGTGCGGTTTATTTCTCTATTTAGTGACAAAAAAACACAGCAAAGCAAAAAGAAACATAAACAAAATAAACCCTGGTCAGCTTGACCTCTGACTAAACATGCAGGTTTCCTAACTAACAACTGGGATCAGCCTGGTGCTGTCCTAGTCCCTAAGTCCCTGGTTTAGTAAATGTCCAAACAAATAGCCACACAGGCTTTGTCTCGCCGCACAGGGGTTCACTCTCCCTAGACAGTCCACACAGGTCTGGTTCCAGGCATGAGCAAACACCTAATGAAGCTGGGAGTTTTTATAGAGGCCTTAAACGAGCTGACAAGCTTCAGCTGGTCTCATCAACTCCCTGCCTGCACGACGCCCAGCCCTCTCCCTAGAGGTATGAATCATCCATGAGCCCACTAGCCTCAGCTGGGCTTCATCAACTCTCTCCCTAGTTGTATAAGTCGGCATAAAGCCTGAATCTGGGAGAAATATATCTACCCCCCTGGATGCAACCAGGTGACTTTACCTTCCTGCTGTCACATACCCCCCCCTCTTGTTTTAACCTTGGGGTTGGAACACCAGCAATCAGGCATTCATGTACTCGAGACAAAGCATCCACATTCCCCATTTGAACGCCAGGACGATGCTTTACTGTGAAGTTGAATTCCTGTAGGGCCAGGAACCACCTATTTACTCTTCTATTTGTCTCCTTGTTTTGAGCCATCCACTTTAACGGAGCGTGATCCGTAACCATGTCAAAGTGCCTACCTAGCAGATAGTACCAAAGGGAATCTAGAGCCCACTTCACCGCTAAACACTCCTTTTCAACCGTGGCGTAATTTACCTCATGGGACTTCAACTTCCTGCTGAGGTAAATGACTGGGTGCTCTTCCCCGTTCCAGACCTGGGACAATACTGCTCCTAACCCCACATCTGACGCATCACTTTGTACGACAAAGTCTTTAGAGAAGTCGGGTGAGTACAACACTGGCTGGCTACATAAGGCTTGTTTCAAGAATTGGAATGCTGCCTCAGCCTCGGGGGTCCATTTAATCATGACCGACCCTTTCCCTTTCGTCAGGTTGGTTAGCGGCACAGCCTTAGAAGCAAAGTGGGGAATGAAGCGCCGATAATACCCCGCGATTCCCAGAAAGGCTCGTACCTGCTTCTTGCTGTTGGGACGTGGCCAACTCTGGATGGCCTCGACTTTGTTGAGTTGGGGTTTTATTACTCCCCTGCCAATGGTGTACCCAAGATATTTGGCCTCCTCCTGCCCAATGGTACACTTCTTGGGGTTAGCCATAAACCCCGTTTCCCGGATAGAGTCTAGGACTGCTTGCACTTTTGGCAGATGTGAGGCCCAATCTGTGCTATGGACAATTACGTCATCCAGGTAAGCCGCAGCATACTTCCGATGGGGCCTCAGTATCTGGTCCATTTTCCGCTGGAATGTGGCCGGCGCATTCTGTAACCCGAACGGCATTCTCTTATATTGGAACGCCCCGTCTGGGGTTACAAATGCGGTTTTCTCTTTGGCCGACTTGGCCAGGGGAATTTGCCAATACCCTTTTGTGAGGTCAAGAGTCGTCATGTATCGGGCTGTTCCCAGCCGGTCGATCAACTCATCTATACGTGGCATGGGGTAGGTGTCAAATTTTGTAACTTTGTTCAACTGACGAAAATCGTTACAAAATCGCCAGCTCCCATCCGGTTTAGGCACCAACACAATGGGACTAGACCAATCACTTTGGGACTCCTCTATCACCCCTAAGTTCAGCATTTTCTGTACTTCCTCCCGTATTGCCTCCCGTCGGGCCTCTGGGATCCGATAGGGTTTTAACTTCACCCTTTCACCGGGCGGGGTAATAATATCATGCTCTACCCCAGATGTTTGTCCCGGCAGCTCAGAGAACACCTCCTTGTTGCGAAGCACAAACTCCTTCACCTCCTGTTGTTGGGGTTGTGACAAGGTGGCTGCTATTCCAACCTCCGGGATCACGCAACCAGTTTGAGCTGGTGACCAAGTTTCTGCGACTAGGGACTCTCTATCCCTCCAGGCTTTCAACAGATTAACGTGATAGATCTGTTCGGGCTTTCGCCTTCCTGGTTGTCTGACCTTGTAATTCACTTCGCTCACTTTTTCCATTATCTCGTAGGGGCCTTGCCATTTGGCAAGGAATTTACTTTCAACCGTAGGGACAAGTACCAATATCCTATCCCCCGGGGAAAAGGTACGGGTCTTGGCTCCACGGTTGTACACTCTCTGCTGTGCCAACTGCGCTTGGGCCAAATGTTCCTTCACGATGGGCATTACCTGTGCAATTCGATCTTGCATCAGGGCGACATGCTCAATCACACTCCTGTGGGGAGAACTCTCACTTTCCCAAGTTTCCTTGGCAATATCCAACAGTCCTCTTGGGTGTCTCCCATACAGTAACTCAAAGGGGGAGAATCCCGTAGAGGATTGGGGCACCTCCCTAATAGCAAACATCAAATAAGGAAGTAGACAGTCCCAATCCTTTCCATCTCTATCCACCACTTTCTTCAACATTTGTTTTAGGGTTTTGTTGAATCTTTCAACCAGCCCATCGGTTTGGGGGTGATACACAGACGTACGCAATTGCGTCACTTTGAACAATTTACACAGCTCTTTCATAACCCGGGACATAAAGGGTGTACCTTGGTCCGTAAGCAGTTCTTTACAAATACCCACCCGGCTAAAAACAAGAGATAGCTCTTTGGCTATGGTTTTGGCTGAGGTATTTCAGAGAGGGATCGCTTCTGGATAACGGGTGGCATAGTCCATTATAACTAATATGTACTGGTGCCCCCTAGCGGACTTGATTATAGGACCTACCAAATCCATTGCGACCCTCTCAAACGGGACCTCAATGATGGGTAGAGGGACCAGCGGGCTACGGAAATGTGGCATCGGGGCCGACCTCTGACACACAGGGCAGGAGGAACAATAATTTTCTATGTCCTTCATCACCCCAGGCCAATAGAATCTCTGTAATACCCTCTCTCGGGTTTTCTCTGTCCCCAGATGACCTCCAAGAATGTGCCCATGGGCCAACTCCAACACCAACTTCCTGTAAGGTTTGGGCACCACAAGCTGCTCAACGGTTTCTTCTGCCCTTTTTGCCACCCGATACAGTAGGTCCTTCTCTACGCTGAAGTATGGGTAAGTGCAGGTATTATCTGGGTTCACTAACTCGCCATCTATTTCCACTACGTTTTCCCGTGCCTTTATTAGGGCGGGGTCTTTTAACTGTTCTGTGGCAAAATTTTCCCTGTGAACCTCAAGATCAGAAAACTCCACAGACGGTAGGTTTTCGTCTGAGGAGGTGGGCTCCTCTCCAGTTTCTTGAGTCTTGCCTGCCAATACTGACAAGGGAAATTCTGGAGAGTCCTCACCACTCTCAGAGGAGTTCTGGCTATCACCTTCCTGGTACATAGGGGCACCAGTGGGGGGCTCAGGATCATCCCACAGTTCCCAGAACTTTGGAAAATCCCTTCCCACAATGGCATCATGCGGTAATTGAGATACTAACCCCACTGGATGAGAGAGGGTACCTTTGGGGGTCTTGAAACACACTGTAGTCACTGGATACTCTCGGGTGTCCCCATGCACACAAATAACAGCTACCTTGCTATTCCCAGAGACCTCTGTTTTAACTAATTCAGCCTTTATCAGGGTCACAAGGCTACCTGAATCCAGTAATACCACAACATTTCTACCATTAATACACATTTTGCATAAATGTTTCTCAGTTCCCCGAATGGCAGTGCATGCGACTGTCGCACACAGCGACTGACGTCTGTCCGTCAGAAAGTCACATTGCATGGGTTCCTCCACAACCGGGCAATTTGCTGCAATATGTCCCGCTTGCCGGCAGCGGTAGCAAACAATCCATTTGGCTGCCTCTTGAGCCCCTGACTTCCCAGGCTGTTCTCGCCAAACTTTGGGTAGAGCTCCCACCCTCTCACTCTCTCCACCCTCACCCCTTGGAATCCTCTTATCCGCCCCTGGGGATGGTCTGGTCTTAGGGTGGAAAGTCCGAGAGTCTCTGGAAGAGGCCGTCAGGTTCTCTGTAGCCAAGTATTTCTCTACACGATCCACAAGACCACCGGCCGTCTCTGGGTCTCCATGGCTTACCCACTTTTGGATGGCAGTAGGAAGAGCTCTCAAAAACCGATCCATTACAACACGTTCCACAATCTCTGGTGCGGACAAAGTCTCTGGCTGTAGCCACTTCCTGCTCAGGTGAATGAGATCATACATTTGAGACCTGGGGGGTTTTCCAAGCTGGAAAGTCCAGTTATGCACACGCTGAGCCCGGACAGCCAGGGTGACACCCAGCCTTGCCAATATTTCAGCTTTTAGCATCACATAGTCTTTTGCTTGGTCAGGCTCTAGGTCATAGTAAGCCTTCTGCGATTCACCAGTTAACAGAGGAGCCACCAGTCCAGCCCACTGCTCCTCAGGCCACTTTTCTCTTTCAGCAGTCCTTTCAAATGTGGTCAAAAATACCTCTGGATCATCCTCTCCAGTCATTTTTGTCGATAAACGACTCACCCCAAAGGACGCGGTATTAGTGGGACGGCTTTCCTCACTGGTCTGCGGACGTTGCTGCATTACTGCTTCCATTTGTTGTAGTCTCTGCTCTTGCTTCTGTAACAGGTCTATGAAGCGGGCCTCAGATTGCTGCTGGGCTGCAAGGCTCTGTTGATGAGCTTGCTGCTGGGCTGCGAAGCTCTGTTGTTGAGCTGCAAGGCTCTTTTGCAAACCTGCATTTGTCTGCTGTTGATTGGCATTTGCTAGAGCCAGCTGTTTCAGTATCTCCTCCATGCTGGCTTAAAAAAAAACTGCCACTGGTTCTCCACCAACTGTGGGGGGGGTTAGCTCGGCAGCGGGTGTGTGTGATCCCCTGGATGGGCTCCCCACACAAAAACAGGCCCAGCAGACGGAGGTTGTGGTTTTCAAGATCAAAAAGGTGCGGTTTATTTCTCTATTTAGTGACAAAAAAACACAGCAAAGCAAAAAGAAACATAAACAAAATAAACCCTGGTCAGCTTGACCTCTGACTAAACATGCAGGTTTCCTAACTAACAACTGGGATCAGCCTGGTGCTGTCCTAGTCCCTAAGTCCCTGGTTTAGTAAATGTCCAAACAAATAGCCACACAGGCTTTGTCTCACCGCACAGGGGTTCACTCTCCCTAGACAGTCCACACAGGTCTGGTTCCAGGCATGAGCAAACACCTAATGAAGCTGGGAGTTTTTATAGAGGCCTTAAACGAGCTGACAAGCTTCAGCTGGTCTCATCAACTCCCTGCCTGCACGACGCCCAGCCCTCTCCCTAGAGGTATGAATCATCCATGAGCCCACTAGCCTCAGCTGGGCTTCATCAACTCTCTCCCTAGTTGTATAAGTCGGCATAAAGCCTGAATCTGGGAGAAATATATCTACCCCCCTGGATGCAACCAGGTGACTTTACCTTCCTGCTGTCACAATATATATATATATATATATATATATATATATATATATATATATATATATATATTTGTTATATATATCTTCTCTATGTATTATAATCTATGTTTCTTTATTGGAATTTAGAAGCTCCTGAAGAAGCGATCCTATAAAAATCGCGAAACATGTTGAGCATCTCTTAAATTTCTTCAGGAACCCGGTGGATACCTACCTGGGAAACATCTCTCAATAGGTCCAGCATGGGCAATTCAGCATGTTCATCCCCACATCCAGCGACAATTATCTTTGAGTGTTCCCCTGTGGTTGTGACCCACGGGTTACCATTTTCTTTTTTATTTAATTTTTTCAATCATTTGTGTTCTATTATCTATGTATTCTATATGATATTATTAAAATTATATATTTTTCTATAGTAGTGCCTATAAAGTCCATTCTTTCCACATATTCTTCTACTGTAGGTAAAAGTTGTCAGAGAGGGTTTACAACCACTTTAAATAAATAAAGGCACAGGCAAGTGGCAGGCAAAGACTAGTTGCCAGTATTGCCAGTTAACTACCTACACCTGATCTTTTCCCCATTACTGATTTTCCATGCCTTGTTGTACACACGTGACTCCTATGATAAGTGCTGAAATGAAGACTGCTAAGGGGAATATTTAAGAAACAGCAGGAGAGGTGTAGAAAGCACAGATCCACAAAACGAACACAGCATAAGCAGGGATCCTTGCATTGCAGCCAGGTCCTCAGGTACAGCTTCCTCAACAACAAGGAGAACAGTAAAGCCTCGTACACACGATCAGATTTTCCGACAGGAATTGTGTGATGGCAGGATGTTGTCGGATAATCCGACAGTTTGTATGCTCCATCAGACATTTGTTGTTGGAATTTCCGACAACAAATGTGGGATAGCATGCTTTAAAATTTTAATACAACAAATGCGTCTTGTTGGATTTTCCGATCGTGTGTACACAAGCCTGTCAGAAAAAATCCAAAGTTCAAACACGCATGCTCAGAAGCAATGCTAACCATAAGACAATATTAGCAGAAGTTGCCCAAAGGGTGGCGCTAAAGAGCTAAAAAACCGCATAGTTTTGTGTTTGTTGGACGACAATTATTTGCTGTTTGTATGCAAGACAAGTTCACGGCCAACGCCCTTTGGACAAAAGTTCTACGCTTTGTCCATGGAAAATCTGATCGTGTGTACCAGGCTTAAGTCTCACAGTATAGACAATTCCAAAACCAGTGGGACTTGCAGTCACCGGCAGCAGTGCTTTAAATGACTTCACACTGTTGAGATGCATCTTTGTGGCTCAAAGCAGAGGAAGTGAACTGCTACTTTTTAAAAAAGGTAAAAGGTAAATTTTCTGTACAATGTCTAGGCACATTCAACATTTCTAGATGTTCCCTATAAAATAGCAAATCTTTGCTTGTTAAGTTCAGGCTCACTTTAAATGGACATGTATTGCTGGTGTGGGATGAACTGGCAGCTGGAGGAGAGGTAAAGAACCAGGTCAGGTTACTGACTTGTATTAGAATCAGAAAAAAATATCATAACCACTTCTCTACTGTGCACGAAAACCCCCTTCCTGCCCAAGCCATTTTTCAGCTTTCAGCGCTGTCACACTTTGAATGACAATTGCGCGGTCCTGCGACGTGGCTCCCAAACGAAATTTGCGTCCTTTTTTTCCCACAAATAGAGCTTTCTTTTGGTGGTATTTGACCACCTCTGCGGTTTTTATTTTTTGCGCTATAAACAAAATAAGAGCGTCCAGTTTGGAAGAAAAACACTATTTTTTAATTTTTGCTATAATAAATACCTTTTTTTTTTTTTAAATAACATTTTCCTCAGTTTAGGCCGATACGTATTCTTCTACATATTTTTGGTAAAAAAAAAATCGCAATAAGCGCGTATTGATTGGTTTGCGCAAAAGTTATAGCGTGTACAAAATAGGGGATAGATTTAAAGCATTTTTATTTTTTTATTTTTTTATTAGTAATGGCGGCGATCTGCGATTTTTTTATTGTGACTGCGATATTGCGGCGGAGACATCGGACACTTTTGACACATTTTTGGGACCATTCACGTTTATACAGCGATCCCTGCTATAAAAATGCATTGATTACTGTATAAATGTGATTGGCAGGGAAGGGGTTAACCACTAGGGGGCGGGAAGGGGTTAAATATGTTCCCTCAATGTGTTCTTACTGTGGGGGGAGGGGACTAACTGGGGGAGGTGACCGATGGTTGTCCCTATGTACAAGGGACACAGCATCGGTCCCCTCTCCCTCACAGGACGTGGATCTCTGTGTTTACACACAGAGATCCACTTTCCTGCTCGTTTCCCGGGCAATCGCGGGTGCCCGGCGGCAATCGCGGCCGCCGGGCACGCGCACCGGGGCCTTGTGAACGCGGCGGGCGCGCGCGCGCGCCGCTGGCGGCAAGCGCGCGCCTCCTAGCTCGTTTTAAAGGGAGGACGTCATATGACGTCCTCCCAGAACGAGAGTATCCTCCGCCCGCCGTCAATTGACAGTGGGCGGGGGACAAGTGGATAATTTTCAATAAAAATTATAAAATGAAATGCAGATTCAGTCCCTGTACAATAAAATACATCACATGCCTCACATAAACTATCTTCATAAAAACAACATATACATCGCATAATAAATACATACTGCACATTTTAAGGGTAACTCCACTTCGGTGGGGGAAAAAAAATAGCAAATAAAGAAAAAATAATATAGCGTATACAATTGTGATACAAGTCATAATGTAATTGAATGTTATTAAAAATTACCTTTCCTTTTCAATCTGCAGCAGCTGTAATTTTCTATAAATGCAAAGCAATATGGCTACATGGAGTTGTTCTGTACACAGAATGTGTACTGACCACTCCCCAGAAACATAATTTCCTGCTTGTGTAATTGGCTCACTGAGACAGATTTCAGGCATCCCCTGCAACAAAAATTAAATTTTTGGTGAGATATTTCCAATAGAAACACATCTAAAGGGATGCAGGCCCAGCAGATTTCCTCATTAGTGCCCTGCAGCTGCCACAGCTGACTGATAATTATGAAACCACTCCCATTAGAACCATTAACCCCAGAGGCACAGACAAACACAAATGGATTTCTTCAGAATAACTAAAGGTAGGAATCTGCAACAAAGGTTGTTATAATCCTTGTAATGTACATAGATCACCCAGGGGAGAATGTTTTTTTCTCAACAAAAGTGGAGTTATGCTTTAATTTAACCCTAAAAAGAGTCTAGCATTCAAAACTTGTATGGACTGCAGAAATAAGCTGTTTTACTGACTGGTGGTAGGAAAGGAAATTCTCCTAAATCACCTGTCATGCACAGTAGACAAGACATCGCAGGATGGGAGCTATCCTTTAGGACAGAGATATGCAAATAGCAGACCTCCAGCTGTTGCAAAACTACAAGTCCCATCATGCCTCTGCCTCTGGGTGTCATGCTTTTGGCTGTCAGAGTCTTGCTATGCCTCATGGGACTTGTAGTTCTGCAACAGCTGGAGGTCCGCTAATTGCATATCCCTGCTTTAGGATATTAATAGCTCTCCGAAGGCACCTCCCTTCCCTCAGTTCTTCAATACTTGGTACAGTAAGTATGCCTCTTAAATAATCTTCTGCCCTATTTTTATTACCCTTTGTAAGTAGAGTTGAGCGGACACCTGGATGTTCGAGTTCGACGGGTTTGGCCGAACTTCGGAAAAAAGTTTGAGTTCGGGACCGAACTTGACCCGAACTTGACCCCAAACCCGAACCTCATTGAAGTCAATGGGGACCCGGACTTCTGAGGACTATTCACACTTGTTTCCCGTGCTTAGAACTGTCCCTGCACAAAGTGTCATTTCTGAAGGAAAAAAAGTCATTTAAAACTCACTCGCGGCTATAATGAATTGTCGGCTCCCGGCAATACATAGAAAAGTAATTGATAAAAAAAAAGCGTGGGGGTTCCCCCGAATTCAATTACCAGGCCCTTCAGGTCTGGTATGGATATTAAGGGGAACCCTGCCGGAAATAAAAAAAAAATGGCGTGGAGTACCCCCAAAAATCCAGACCAGACCCTTTATCCGAGCACGCAACCTGGCAGGCCGCAGAAAAAGAGGGGGGACGAGAGAGCGCACGGGAAACAAGCGCGACTTTACATGCATATTGCCGAACACCGGACCCGAACCCGAACATACAGTCAATTGTTCGGGTTCGGGTCCGGGACCCAAAAACCCAAAAGTTCGGTACGGACCCAAACTTTACAGTTCGGGTCCGCTCAACCCTATTTGTAAGGCATTTCTCTCATAGCCCACTAGATGGGATATGTGCCCTATCCATGACAGATCCTCCTTAATTATTGTTCCCAAGAAACGGAACACCTGTACCCTCTCAATTTCTACACCATCAATCACAACTCGTTCAGAACTAGTCTCTCTACTTCTATTAAAATCTACAATAAATTTTGTCTTATCCAAATTTAATAGTAAAGGTAATACTGCGCTAATGTGAAGAAAGTGAGAATAACGTGCTAATAATAGCTAGGCTGCGACACAAAGGAAATATGTGAAACCATATAAAAAATAGAATGTAATTAAAGAAATATGTCGCGCACAACCATGTGAAAAATATAACTCTAGTGAGAGTCCATATAAAGATATGAATATAAAATGTATTAATAAACGTGAATTGTGAATAAACCACGTGAATAAAATCCACAAACTGATAAATGTGCAGATACAGGAACTGAACCCCTACTTTAAATGAATGAATATAAAGCCTGCAAAGTAGGTACTCATATTTGTAATCAAACAAAAATTTACCTCAATACTACTGCACAGTATTACTAAACTAATATACGTGTAATGAGTTACTGAACATTACAAATCACTACTACAATAGTAATCTAAATTATTAGATGCATAACAACAACAATAGTAGGGAAGTCCATTCTTTAAAGGTTCCAAAGAGGATTCCAATACAAAAAAATAATTGCTTCAGATGAGAAGAAAGCAGGGGTTTGTAGGAAGATGTTGAAAGGAATAGTGCCCAAGATAGATCCACAGATATAGAGAAGCTGCATCCACCACGGTGAGTATGAAATCAAGATGGGTACCTTACCGCAATAGGTGGACCTCCACTGTGGCAAAGTCGGAAAAAGCCTGCAGATATCACCCTCTGTGGGGTATTGGTGCTGATCCTGGGATGTCACGACTCCTAAATCCTGATACTCCCTCTGCCTCTAGTTGTACTGTTTCATCCTCTGGGGGCTGATGTGATCAAATATTTGGAAAGACCCAACAGACCTCCGGTATAGGTACCATAACCTTCAACAGATGAGCCTCATCACACACTTGTCAAAATCAACTGTGGAGCTCACTTTCGAAGCAATCGTACAATAATCTGATCGTGAGTAAACCGCTTTTGGAGAGCCGATCACGATAGTCTATCTGATATTATCCGAAGGGACAAACATGAAAATTTGTCTTGTACGATACCAAATCATACGATTTTCATTTAATCAGTGCAGTTTTCGTCATTGATGCCACAATAGGAGTATGCAGACGTCTTTCTGTATATTGCGCACAAAAATTAAAATTTAGTTCTAAATTATAGTATCTGCAAAAACCCACTAGGTTTCCTATATCCTTCCAATATGCAGCCTTGTCACGTCCCTTATTCTCCCAACAAATGTGGTGTCATATGAAAATTTTAGAACATAATTCACCTTGAGGTAATCATAAGTATGTAAGGTAAACAGAAATGGGCTAGAAGCAACTACCAACCTTTTTCTCCTCTGCTCCCAACTGGCCAGGAAATCCAAAATCCAGTTACACAGTGATGGGCTTAACCCCAGCAAATTCAGCTTAGCAAAAAGTTTCATCTGTAAGATTGTGTCAGAAAGGGCATACCAGCAAACAAGATGACTCCCTTGGCCAGATTCCTGTTCAAGGCTCTTCACGCAGAGGTATGGACATTGGCGCTTATAGGAATGCGCATAGATATGCCCACGTGCTCCCCGTAACAGATGTTGGCACCAAACGGACTATTTAAACTGGACCAGTGCCCAGGATCAGTGCAGTCTTGTCTACAGTGTTCATGTGCAAACCTGCAATCTGTTAGTCTGTATCTGTCTTCAGTTATTGCCCCGGCTTGCCTTGACTATTCCTGAACTCCCCCGGCATATACCCTGGCTTTCCCCTAACCTTCTCTTCTGCCTGTGCCCATTACTGCTACTTTGCTGATTTGTTACTGACATCCACATCTGTATTTGATCTGTCTGCCTGTGTATGACCCAGCTCCTCTGACCCTGTCTATGTTCCAGTCCCTACTGGATTTTCAAGCTGCATGCATGTGCTATTCATCCACCAGTGTCTGTTCCCCATCTGCCTGCTACCCGCCTGTTGTACACCTGTCTGCTGTCACCAGTGCCAACCTACTCCTGCCTACTGCTCATCGGCTGCTACACGGCATCTCTGTCGACTGTGATTCACTGACGACCATTCACTGCATAACTGGGAGATCCTGTCCAGCCCTGCGGCTACCAAGACCATCATGCCACTCTGCACTCCTGCTCTACCTGTCTACTCTATCCCCTGATTCAGAGGTGTAATAGAGGCCTTTCTCATCATATCAGGCTCTTCTACCAGGTACGTGACAGATTGTATTAAATGCTAAACCAAAATCAATAAAAAGCATACAAAAAAACTGTTACACCTTCCAAATGGGTCAGTATTAGGGATGAGCTTTATGTTCGAGTCGAACATGAGTTCGAAACGAACATTGGCTGTTCGCCCGTTCGGCGAACAGCGCACAATTTGGGGTGTTTGCGGTAAATTCGAAAAGCCGCGGAACACCCTTTAAAAGTCTATAGGAGAAATCTATAGTGCTAATTTTAAAGGTTAATATGCAAGTTATTGTCATAAAAAGTGTTTGGGGACCTGGGTCCTGCCCCAGGGGACATGTATCAATGCAAAAAAAAGTTTTAAAAACTGAATTTTTTTCGGGAGCAGTGATTTTAATAATGCTTAAAGTGAAATAATAAAAGTGAAATATTCCTTTAAATTTCGTACCTGGGGGGTGTCTAAAGTATGCCTGTAAAGAAGCGCATGTTTCCCGTGTTTAGAATTGTCCCTGCACAAAATGTCATTTCTGAAGGAAAAAAAGTAATTTAAAATCACTCGCGGCTATAATAAATCCCCTGGTCCCCGGCAATACAGAGAAAGGTCATTGAAAAAAACGGCAGGGGTCCCCCCCAGTACCATACCAGGCCCTTTGAGTCTGGTATGAATATTAAGGGGAACCCCTGCCGTTTTTTTCAATTACTTTTATCTGTATTGGCGGACCCGACAATATATTAATAGATGCAGTAGTTTAAATTACTTTTTTTCCTTCAAAAATGACATTTTGCGCAGGGAACCAAAATAAAAAATAAAAATGCGTGGGGGTCCCCCCAAAATTCCATATCAGGCCCTTCTGGTCTGGTATGGATATTAAGGGGAACCCCGCACCAAAATGTAAAAAAAAAATGGTGTGGGGTCCCCCCCAAAAATCCATACCAGACCGATTTTAAGGGAAACCCCGCACCAAAAAAAAAATGGCGTGGGGTCCCCCAAAAATTCATACCAGACCCTTATCCGAGCACGCAACCTGGCAGGCCGCAGGAAAATAGGGGGGATGAGAGAGCACCCCCCTACTGAACTGTACCAGGCCACATGCCCTCAACACGGTGAGGATGTCCCCATGATGGGGACAAGGGCCTCATACCCACAACCCTTGCACGGTGGTTGTGGGGGTCTGCGGGCGGGGGGCTTATCGGAATCTGGAAGCCCCCTTTAACAAAGGGGACCACCAGATTCCGCCCCCCCCATGTGACTTGGTAACGGGTACATTATACCCCTACCATTTCACAAAGAAAGTGTAAAAAATTGTAAAAAAACACAGACACAGTTGGGAAAGTCCTTTATTAAAAAAAAAAAAGAAACATTCCAGCGATGTAATCCAGTCTGTCCAGCATTGTTCTCTATGTCCCACGGTGATCCGATGTCCAGCGATGCTGCGGGACTTTGCCTACGTCATTGGCTATTCCCCGGAAAGCGGGGAAAGCCGGGGCTTACCCTATGATGTGACGGGTGACCCCGCCCCCTCGTACGTCATGGGGGTTTCGTGTGGAGTGGAGACTGGAGGTGGAGGAGACTGCAGCATCGCTGGACATCGGATCACCGTGGGACAAAGAGAACAACGCTGGACAGACTGGATTACATCGCTGGAATGTTTTATTTTTTTGACTTTCCCAACTGTGTCTGTGTTTTTTTACAATTTTTTACACTTTCTTTGTGAAATGATAGGGGTACAATGTACCCGTTACCAATTCACATACGGGGGCCGGAATCTGGGGGTCCCCTTTGTTAAAGGGGGCTTCCAGATTCCGATAAGCCCCCCGCCCACAGACCCCCACAACCACCGGGCAAGGGTTGTGGGGATGAGGCCCTTGTCACCATCAACATGTGGACGTCCTGGGCATGTGGCCTGGTACGGTTCAGGAGGGGGGCGCTCTCTCGTCCCCCCTCTCTTCCTGTGGCCTGCCAGGTTGCGTGCTCGGATAAGGGTCTGGTATGGATTTTTGGGGGACACCACCCCATTTTTTTTATTTTGGTGCGGGGTTCCCCTTAAAATCCATACCAGACTTGAAGGGTCTGGTATGGATTTTTGGGGGGGACTCCACGCCATTTAAAAAAAAATTTTGGTGCAGGGTTCCCCTTAACCACTTCCATACTGGGTCATTGTAAAATGACGCCGGCAGGAACCCTCTCTCCCTCCGGATGGACGTCATATGACGTCCTGGGTTTGAGGGGGGATATCTGAATGATGCCTGCAGCTAGAGGCATCATTCAGATATCCTTGTCTTCAGCCGGCGATTCTGTGCACCATAAGAATGATCATAGCGGCGGTTCCACCGCTTGATAGTTCTTATAGGCAGCGGGAGGGGACATCCCCCCTTCCGCCGCCAGGGAGGGGACATCCCCCCCCTCCTGCCGCCATCCGGTGCTTCTCCGGGCTCTCCCGTGCCATCGGGGGCCCGGAGAAAGAATCGTCCGGCGCCGGTGGTCACATGACGAGGAGAATAGAGATGACTGGTGACCAGATGGTCACCAGTCATCTCTATGACCGTCGGAGGCCCGGGCGCGATGTGATGACGTCACGCCTGGGTCCTCTGAAGTAAACAAAGCCGCCATTGCGGCTAGTAAGCATGAGATCGGTGAAATTTTTTTCACGATATCATGCTTTCCAGCCTGGAAGAGAAATGTGGGGTCTTATTGACCCCGCATCTCTCCATAAAGAGGACCTGTCACACACATTCCTATTACAAGGGATGTTTACATTCCTTGTAATAGGAATAAAAGTGATAAAAAAAAAAAAAAGTGTACAAAAAAGTGTAAAAATTTTAAAAAAAATAAGTAAAATAAAAAAAAATATATAAAAAAAAGTTTAAAAACGCCCGTCCCCAATAGCTCGCGCTCCGAAGCGAACGCACACGTAAGTTCCGCCCACATATGTAAACGCTGTTAAAACCACATATGTGAGGTATCGCCGCGTGCATTAGGGCACGTGCAACAATTCTAGCCCTAGCCCTCCTCTGTAACTCTAACCTGGTAACCTGTAAAAATTTTCAAAGCGTCGCCTATGGAGATTTTTAAGTACCGAAGTTTGGCACCATTCCATGAGTGTGCGCAATTTTAAAGCGTGACATGTTGGGTATCTATTTACTCGGCGTAACATAAGCTTTCATATTTTACAAAAAAATTGGGCTAACTTTACTGCTTTGTTATTTTTTAATTCATGAAACCATTTTTTTCCCCCAAAAAAAAGGCGTTTGAAAAATTATTGCGCAAATACCGTACAAGATAAAAAGTTACAACGACCGTCATTTTATTCCCTAGGGTGTCTGCTAAAAAAAACATATATAATGTTTGGGGGTTTTGAGTAATTTTCTAGCAAAAGAATCATAATTTGTACATGTAGGAGAGAAGTGCCAGAATAGGCCCGGTATGGAAGTGGTATAAAAAGCCCTGTATGGAAAGGGTTAATATCCATACCAGACCTGAAGGGCCTGATATGGAATTTTGGGGGGACCCCCATGCATTTTTTTTTTCATTTTGGTTCCCTGCGCAAAATGTAATTTTTGAAGGAAAAAAAGGCATTTAAAACGACTGCATCTATTAATGAATTGTCGGGTCCGGCAATACAGATAAAAGTCATTGAGAAAAACGGCAGGGGTTCCCCTTAATATTCATACCAGACCCAAAGGACCTGGTAATGTACTGGGGGGGAACCCTGCCGTTTTTTTCTATGACTTTTCTCTGTATTGCCGGGGACCCGGGAATTCATTATAGCCGCGAGTGGTTTTAAATTACTTTTTTTTCCTTCAGACATGACATTTTGTGCAGGGACAATTCTAAACACAGGAAACATGCGCTGCTTTACAGGCATACTTTAGACACCCCCAGGTACGAAATTTAAAGGAATATTTCACTTTTATTGTTTCACTTTAAGCATTATTAAAATCACTGCTCCCGAAAAAACGTCAGTTTTTAAAACTTTTTTTTTGCATTGATACATGTCCCCTGGGGCAGGACCCGGGTCCCCAAACACTTTTTATGACAATAACTTGTATATTAACCTTTAAAATTATCACTTTTGATTTTTCAAACAATTTTTTTGCCTGTTCATGTTCTGGTGCGAACCGAACCGGGAGGTGTTCGGCTCATCCCTAGTCAGTATAAAATATAGGTGCAAAATAGGTAATAAATGCACAACCGTGTAAATGGCAACCAACGTGCCAAAAGTGATATATATGAGCAAACACACAAAAAAAATAATTAAAATTATAATAAATTAACTACTAAGTGAATGTGCAAAAACACACTAAGGAAGTCCATATACTTCAACTGCCTAACTCTCACGGCAGTAGGAGAAGCGGTAACTTCATAAGCAAACAGAAATGTCCATTGGTGATGCAAAGCCAGCCAGCATATATCAAGGGATGGCAGATCTTCAAAGGTCAAATTTCACTTCAATCAAAACGTATAGACAGGAGGCTTACCAGACCAGGTGGGTCCCTATTACGGGGACCAAAAGGGCTCAGCAAATACACCGGATAAGATGTCAGTGATGCAGTCCTCTGAGTCCTCACTCCGCTCACCAAAAACTCAGACTCCTGGTACACCTTGAGGCCGCAGGAACGCTCGTACGGTGAAATGGATACCAATTAAAGGAAGAAATAAAAAGGCTTCATTGTGCAGTAGATTCATAAAAAAACGGGATACCCTTTATTCTTAGAGCGGGTAGACTGACATCCATGTAGAAAAAAACAAAACTTTTCAAAATCGCACTGAAACCCCGCTGTGGCAGCAGCCAGTCAGCTGGGGGCGTGATGACGTCAGGGTCCTGAGCTCCACCCTACGCGGCGTTTCCCTGTAAGAGGCATCGTCTGGGAAAGGAGGCCTCCAGTGCGATTTTGAAAAGTTTTGTTTTTTTCTAGCTGTATATTCCAGCTATTGTTTTTTATTTGCAGCACCATCATCCTTTTACTTCATAGCATAATTAATATATGCATACATTTTTTGGCTTAGTGTGTTAGCACTTGGGTATCATTACAGCCTTGGGAGATAGCGCGGATTTTCCACAATAAAATATAGGTGCAATAGCGTCGTCTGTGGATCAATTAGCTCCAAAGGCAAGTTGGTAGCTATCCAGCCCTTACAGAATACACTTTTTAATTACACAATAGAACCCAAACACACCTCCAAGAAGACCACTGCCTTGCTAAAGAAGCTGAGGGTAAAGGTGATGGACTGGCCAAGCATGTCTCCAGACCTAAACTCGTTTGAGCATCTGTGGGGCATCCTCAAACTGAAGGTGGAGGAGTGCAAGGTCTCTAACATCCACCAGCTCTGTGATGTCATCATGGAGGAGTGGAAGAGGACTCCAGTGGCAACCTGTGAAGCTCTGGTGAGCTCCATGCCCAAGAGGGTTAAGGCAGTGCTGGAAAAAAATGGTGGCCACACAAAATATTGACACTTTGACCCCCTTTGAACATTTTCTCTTAGGAGTGTACTCACCTTTGTTGCCAGCGGTTTAGACATTAATGGCTGCATGTTGAGTTATTTTGAGGGGACAGCAAATTTACACTGTTATACAAGCTGTACACTCACTACTTTACATTTTAGCAAAGTGTAATTTCTTCAGTGTTGTCACATAAAAAGATATAATAAAATATTTACAAAAATGTGAGGGGGTGTACTCACTTTTGTGAGATACTGTACATTAACACAGTAAAACCTATATGAGATTTTAGCAACTGGGTTTACATATACTTTAAGCCATTCTCTACATCCATGCAAGCACCCTCTTAAATAATCCAAGAGTGCATATTTATGGAAAGATTTTTCCCTTTTAGCAATCAGATTGTACCTACTGTAGGGTTGCCACTCATCCCTTTAAATGCAAACACATATGAATTACACAGGTTCTGAGGCAAATTTATTGTAGATACGGCACTATTTGGGTTCATTTAACCCCTTAATCAGCCACAGAACATGCGTAATTAATATGTGTTTGGGTTTAAAGGTATGAGGTGGCAATCCTAATTGTACCTACTTATCCACCTGCCCTCTGATGTCTATAACTGGCCATACATGGCTTGAATCTTGGCCAATTTCTGTGGAAGTGTTTGAAATTCAAGCTGACCCTGTCAGCATCACTGAGCTTAATAGACCTTGACTGAAAAATCAAAGGAGTTGGATGGAATATTGTCAGATGAACAGTGTCTGCATCCAAACAGATTTGGGGAGATGAGTGATTTTAGTCGTTCAGTCCATGGGCCTAAACATGAGAAATGTAAACAAGTATGACTAGCCTATGGGTTACCGAGCACATACTTAATTGTATTTAAAATGTCACCAAATTTCACAAAAGTTTATGCTTAATTTTATTGTAAATTTCAGACTGCAGCTTGAGAGGTGTACACAAGATGAGAAATGTGAAAATCACCAGTTAAAACTCACTCAAAACTGCAAGAAGAAATTGTTGTTAAAAGGAGTGAAAGCTTTGTAGATCAAAATGATTCCGTGTTACATGGAACAGGGATATTCATGTATATTTACCACAAAAGAAGAAAAAGTCGAGTTTCAATTAATACCAGACTAGCTGGCTGCATTATTTAATGCTGAGGCCAGATACTACGACAAACTGTGAATACAACAGCTCGTATTGTTCTTCCCTTTTCGAAGAGAATTGTGAGTATAGCAGTGATATTAGACTTACACATTCTTAAATTTAAAATAATAACAAAAAAAAAATCTGAAGTACATTTTCTTACCATAGTACTGAGCTATAAATATATTACATATTTTCTTTCTTGGTAGCTATAACAAATATCTTCTATGGGCTAAGAAAATATATAAACGATCAAAAGACATACCACATGCTAACAAATATGACAACAAAAAACATGCAAGATCTTTTATTGTATGCAAAGACACAAAAAGAATAAAACATGCATTTGAGTTTAAAAATAATCTTAAAAAAAATATGTTTTTTATTTTACCATTGACTTTTTCAACATAAACATTAAAGTGGAAGTCCATGCAAAAACTAAAATCCCTGCATCCATAGCCACCAACATTCTAACACTAACCTCTCTAGCCCTGAAAAGAAAAAGTATACATACCTTTTCTACAGGCGATCCAACCCAATCCCCAGAGTCTGGAGCTCTGATCCCACGCTGAGCTGTCAGCCGCGGCTTCGCTGTGTGGGTGGGTGCAGAGGACACATCCGTCAACAGAAGCCCCATAGTAACTCTATGAGTGACGTCACTTCCCATTCATTTTACAGCCGTTGTTGGACGTGTACTCAGCAGAGCTTCCGCCATTGGAAATCAGGTTGGATTACCTGCAGAAAAGGCATGCATGCTGATTTTTTATTTTCAGGGCTAGATAGGTCAGTGTTAGAATGTTGGTGGCTATAGATGCATGGATTTCCACTTTAAAGTATGAAGTATTAAGATTTGTTTTTTTACTAATTACTATGAAGGTGCTAGCAGGTTTGATTTCAGAACCCATCATTTTATGAAACTCCTTTTTTGGTCAAGTATATGTGTGACATCTACAAGCAAAGGATACCCAAGCTCAACTGCCTGAAAGTATAAATATTTGCTGAGATACAGTGCTCAGGCTGGGGGGTCCATCTCCCCTAGCAGACTTTCAAAGCAAAGACTGAAGCTGGCCACTCGATAACTCCTTTTAATGTTCTTTATTGGCTACATCATGTAAAAACAAGGTCAATGCTAATGTATTTCGGCTATTGCAGCCTTCCTCATAGCAATATGTGTGACATCATTGGAATAGGACAGCATATCATTGTGTATGCCCCCTCCCATTTCCCATTTTTCACAAGCGCTACATTCCTGCAACGCTGTATCTTGGCCCAGGCCAACAAGGCCCAGGCCTAGGGCAGCACTTTGCAGGGGGGCAGCATGAAAAGAGTCCCCACCGGCTTGCGCTACACTTTTAGTGTAGCGCCAGTCTTATGAGGTGGACTGGGCCGCAAGACAAATTGATCTGGCGCCCCCATAAAGCAGCCACTCTGCTGTCGGTAAGATAGGGATGGTGCAGACACAAGGGACACTGACATGGTCATCTATACCTGTCAGTTAGGTAGTAGGGCTCTCCTGCAATCCTTTGCTTGTGTCAATTGTACATATTAAGGAATTTTAATTGTATTTATTTTGTTGCTGCCCCCAATCCTTCCTTTGCTCACTGCCTGGACCACATACCTCCATCACTGTGCTACATGTTTTCTGCTGCACCACTGGCATGAGTCCTCCATAAATTTAGCAGAAATTTGTGCTTAAAGTAGAACTATAGGCAACAATTTTTTTTCCATTTTGGATAGAGTATAGGATGGTTATAGCCCCTGTTAATTTGAATTTTTTTGCCATCTGTTCATTTCCCTTTTTTTCCTGCCCCATAGCCAAACAGGAAGTGAGAGGAAATCTCTGAAGATTAAGGGAATCCCCCCCCCCCCCCAAGGCCCTCAGAACCAGTGTCCCCACTGGAAAATTTCAGGACAGGTCTTAAATGGGAAGGGGTGTGGCCTTGACAGGAAGGGGTGGATCATATTTAAATTAGGGGTTTCACAAGTTTAATCAGGCCTAGGGCAGCACAAAACCTAAATACACCACTGCATTCCTGGCTATGCTTCTTAATACAAAAGGTTGATTGGTTGGTCCTATGCAAGGCTTCAGACATCAGACAGGTATTTTTTTAATCAAATGGGGGCTATACTCTTCCTTCAGTTTTAAATAGCTGAAAGAGAGGCCAAACCCAGCCCCCTGACTGCTGCCTATAGCATATACCCCACATATTTATGATTTCTGTAACCTAAGAGTAGGGCTGTGGCCAGCTTCTGTAGTCCCACTTCCAAATTGCCATTACTGAGTAACCAGCTGTTTTTGTGGG
This sequence comes from Rana muscosa, assembly GCA_029206835.1. NCBI lineage: Eukaryota > Metazoa > Chordata > Amphibia > Anura > Ranidae > Rana > Rana muscosa. Next base: position 826,164,106 of record CM055121.1, read on the forward strand.
CTTCTAAAACTATGGCAGGCACTTCACATCCTAGGATATCATTAGGCCCTACTCACACTTCACCACTTTGAAAACGTGAGCAGAATCATTCTTTTCTGCCCTCATTTTCAGAAGCACGGCAAAACATGTGACTCACTTGCAGTGCCAGTATTTCTTAACAAATTGCACTCCTGTGATCCAGATCTCCTTTATTTTGGTATATTTGGATTTCACACAAGATTCGATGAACCCCATGAACCCAGGCACATTCCAACTGATGACTTTCATTAACTGTGGGAGATCTGGAACTGTACATATTCGTTCCTGTCTATTCTACTGCCCAAAACCCATAAAGAGGACCTGTCACACACATTCCTATTACAAGGGATGTTTACATTCCTTGTAATAGGAATAAAAGTGATCAAAAAAAAAAAAAGTGTACAAAAAAGTGTAAAAATTTTAAAAAAAATAAGTAAAATAAAAAAAATAATAAAAAAAAGTTTAAAAACGCCCGTCCCCAATAGCTCGCGCTCCGAAGCGAACGCACACGTAAGTTCCGCCCACATATGTAAACGCTGTTAAAACCACATATGTGAGGTATCGCCGCGTGCGTTAGGGCACGTGCAACAATTCTAGCCCTAGACCTCCTCTGTAACTCTAACCTGGTAACCTGTAAAAATTTTCAAAGCGTCGCCTATGGAGATTTTTAAGTACCGAAGTTTGGCACCATTCCATGAGTGTGCACAATTTTAAAGCGTGACATGTTGGGTATATATTTACTCGGCGTAACATAAGCTTTCATATTTTACAAAACAATTGGGCTAACTTTACTGCTTTGTTATTTTTTAATTCATGAAACCATTTTTTTCCCCAAAAAAAGGCGTTTGAAAAATTATTGCGCAAATACCGTACAAGATAAAAAGTTGCAACGACCGTCATTTTATTCCCTAGGGTGTCTGCTAAAAAAAACATATATAATGTTTGGGGGTTTTGAGTAATTTTCTAGCAAAAGAATCATAATTTGTACATGTAGGAGAGAAGTGCCAGAATAGGCCCGGTATGGAAGTGGTATAAAAAGCCCTGTATGGAAAGGGTTAATATCCATACCAGACCTGAAGGGCCTGATACGGAATTTTAGGGGGACCCCCACGCATTTTTTTTTTACATTTTGGTTCCCTGCGCAAAATGTAATTTTTGAAGGAAAAAAAGTAATTTAAAACGACTGCATCTATTAATGAATTGTCGGGTCCGGCAATACAGATAAAAGTCATTGAGAAAAACGGCAGGGGTTTCCCTTAGTATTCATACCAGACCCAAAGGACCTGGTAATGTACTGGGGGGGAACCCTGCTGTTTTTTTCTATGACTTTTCTCTGTATTGCCGGGGACCCGGGAATTCATTATAGCCGCGAGTGGTTTTAAATTACTTTTTTTTCCTTCAGAAATGACATTTTGTGCAGGGACAATTCTAAACACAGGAAACATGCGCTGCTTTACAGGCATACTTTAGACACCCCCAGGTACGAAATTTAAAGGAATATTTCACTTTTATTGTTTCACTTTAAGCATTATTAAAATCACTGCTCCCGAAAAAACGTCAGTTTTTAAAACTTTTTTTTGCATTGATACATGTCCCCTGGGGCAGGACCCAGGACCCCAAACACTTTTTATGACAATAACTTGTATATTAACCTTTAAAATTAGCACTTTTGATTTTTCTTTTTGCTTATGAAGTTACCGCTTCTCCTACTGCCGTGAGAGTTAGGCAGTTGAAGTATATGGACTTCCTTAGTGTGTTTTTACACATTCACTTAGTAGTTAATTTATTATAATTTAAAAAAAAAAATTTTGTGTGTTTGCTCATATATATCACTTTTGGCACGTTGGTTGCCATTTACACGGTTGCGCATTTATTACCTATTTTGCACATGTTTCTAGCTGTATATTCCAGCTATTGTTTTTTATTTGCAGCACCATCATCCTTTTACTTCATTGCATAATTAGTATATGCATACATTTTTTGGCTTAGTGTGTTAGCACTTGGGTATCATTACAGCCTTGGGAGATAGCGCGGATTTTCCACAATAAAATATAGGTGCAATAGTGTCGTCTGTGGATCAATTAGCTCCAAAGGCAAGTTGGTAGCTATCCAGCCCTTACAGAATACACTTTTTAATTACACAATAGAACCCAAACACACCTCCAAGAAGACCACTGCCTTGCTAAAGAAGCTGAGGGTAAAGGTGATGGACTGGCCAAGCATGTCTCCAGACCTAAACTCGTTTGAGCATCTGTGGGGCATCCTCAAACTGAAGGTGGAGGAGTGCAAGGTCTCTAACATCCACCAGCTCTGTGATGTCATCATGGAGGAGTATAAGAGGACTCCAGTGGCAACCTGTGAAGCTCTGGTGAGCTCCATGCCCAAGAGGGTTAAGGCAGTGCTGGAAAAAAATGGTGGCCACACAAAATATTGACACTTTGGACCCAATTTGGAAATTTTCTCTTAGGAGTGTACTCACCTTTGTTGCCAGCGGTTTAGACATTAATGGATGCATGTTGAGTTATTTTGAGGGGACAGCAAATTTACACTGTTATACAAGCTGTACACTCACTACTTTACATTTTAGCAAAGTGTAATTTCTTCAGTGTTGTCACATAAAAAGATATAATAAAATATTTACAAAAATGTGAGGGGTGTACTCACTTTTGTGAGATACTGTACATTAACACAGTAAAACCTACAGTATATGAGATTTTAGCAACTGGGTTTACATATACTTTAAGCCATTCTCTACATCCATGCAAGCACCCTCTTAAATAATCCAAGAGTGCATATTTATGGAAAGATTTTTCCCTTTTAGCAATCAGATTGTACCTACTGTAGGGTTGCCACCTTATCCCTTTAAACGCAAACACATATGAATTACACAGGTTCTGAGACCATTTTTTTTGTAGATACGGCACTATTTGAGTTCATTTAACCCCTTAATCAGCCACAGAACATGTGTAATTATTATGTGTTTGGGTTTAAAGGTATGAGGTGGCAATCCTAATTGTACCTACTTATCCACCTGCCCTCTGATGTCTATAACTGGCCATACATGGCTTGAATCTTGGCCAATTTCTGTGGAAGTGTTTGAAATTCAAGCTGACCCTGTCAGCATCACTGAGCTTAATAGACCTTGACTGAAAAATCAAAGGAGTTGGATGGAATATTGTCAGATGAACAGTGTCTGCATCCAAACAGATTTGGGGAGATGAGTGATTTTAGTCGTTCAGTCCATGGGCCTAAACATGAGAAATGTAAACAAGTATGACTAGCCTATGGGTTACCGAGCACATACTTAATTGTATTTAAAATGTCACCAAATTTCACAAAAGTTTATGCTTAATTTTATTGTAAATTTCAGACTGCAGCTTGAGAGGTGTACACAAGATGAGAAATGTGAAAATCACCAGTTAAAACTCACTCAAAACTGCAAGAAGAAATTGTTGTTAAAAGGAGTGAAAGCTTTGTAGATCAAAATGATTCTGTGTTACATGGAACAGGAATATTCATGTATATTTACCACAAAAGAAGAAAAAGTCGAGTTTCAATTAATACCAGACTAGCTGGCTGCATTATTTAATGCTGAGGCCAGATACTACGACAAACTGTGAATACAACAGCTCGCATTGTTCTTCCCTTTTCGAAGAGAATTGTGAGTATAGCAGTGATATTAGACTTACACATTCTTAAATTTTAAATAATAACAAAAAAAAATCTAAAGTACATTTTCTTACCATAGTACTGAGCTATAAATATATTACATATTTTCTTTCTTGGTAGCTATAACAAATATCTTCTATGGGCTAAGAAAATATATAAACGATCAAAAGACATACCACATGCTAACAAATATGACAACAAAAAACATGCAAGATCTTTTATTGTATGCAAAGACACAAAAAGAATAAAACATGCATTTGAGTTTAAAAAGAATCTTAAAAAAATATGTTTTTTATTTTACCATTGACTTTTTCAACATAAACATTAAAGTGGAAGTCCATGCAAAAACTAAAATCCCTGCATCTATAGCCACCAACATTCTAACACTAACCTCTCTAGCCCTGAAAAGAAAAAGTATACATACCTTTTCTACAGGCGATCCAACCCAATCCCCAGAGTCTGGAGCTCTGATCCCACGCTGAGCTGTCAGCCGCGGCTTTGCTGTGTGGGTGGGTGCAGAGGACACATCCGTCAACAGAAGCCCCATAGTAACTCTATGAGTGACGTCACTTCCCATTCATTTTACAGCCGTTGTTGGACGTGTACTCAGCAGAGCTTCCGCCGTTGGAAATCAGAAATCAGGTTGGATTACCTGTAGAAAAGGCATGCATGCTGATTTTTTTTTTTTTTTCAGGGCTAGATAGGTCAGTGTTAGAATGTTGGTGGCTATAGATGCATGGATTTCCACTTTAAAGTATGAAGTATTAAGATTTGTTTTTTTACTAATTACTATGAAGGTGCTAGCAGGTTTGATTTCAGAACCCATCATTTTATGAAACTCCTTTGTTGGTCAAGTATTTGTGTGACATCTACAAGCAAAGGATACCCAAGCTCAACTGCCTGAAAGTATAAATATTTGCTGAGATACAGTGCTCGGGCTGGGGGGTCCATCTCCCCTAGCAGACTTTCAAAGCAAAGACTGAAGCTGGCCACTCGATAACTCCTTTTAATGTTCTTTATTGGCTACATCATGTAAAAACAAGGTCAATGCTAATGTATTTCGGCTATTGCAGCCTTCCTCATAGCAATATGTGTGACATCATTGGAATAGGACAGCATATCATTGTGTATGCCCCCTCCCATTTCCCATTTTTCACAAGCGCTACATTCCTGCAACGCTGTATCTTGGCCCAGGCCAACAAGGCCCAGGCCTAGGGCAGCACTTTGCAGGGGGGCAGCATGAAAAGAGTCCCCACCGGCTTGCGCTACACTTTTAGTGTAGCGCCAGTCTTATGAGGTGGACTGGGCCGCAAGACAAATCGATCTGGCGCCCCCATAAAGCAGCCACTCTGCTGTCGGTAAGATAGGGATGGTGCAGACACAAGGGACACTGACATGGTCATCTATACCTGTCAGTTAGGTAGTAGGGCTCTCCTGCAATCCTTTGCTTGTGTCAATTGTACATATTAAGGAATTTTAATTTTATTTATTTTGTTGCTGCCCCCAATCCTTCCTTTGCTCACTGCCTGGACCACATACCTCCATCACTGTGCTACATGTTTTCTGCTGCACCACTGGCATGAGTCCTCCATAAATGTAGCAGAAATTTGTGCTTAAAGTAGAACTATAGGCAACACTTTTTTTTCCATTTTGGATAGAGTATAGGATGGTTATAGCCCCTGTTAATTTGAATTTTTTTGCCATCTGTTCATTTACCTTTATTTCCTGCCCCATAGCCAAACAGGAAGTGAGAGGAAATCTCTGAAGATTAAGGGAATCCCCCCCCCCCCCCAAGGCCCTCAGAACCAGTGTCCCCACTGGAAAATTTCAGGACAGGTCTTAAATGGGAAGGGGTGTGGCCTTGACAGGAAGGGGTGGATCATATTTAAATTAGGGGTTTCACAAGTTTAATCAGGCCTAGGGCAGCACAAAACCTAAATACACCACTGCATTCCTGGCTATGCTTCTTAATACAGAAGGTTGATTGGTTGGTCCTATGCAAGGCTTCAGACACCAGACAGGTATTTTTTTAATCAAATGGGGGCTATACTCTTCCTTCAGTTTTAAATAGCTGAAAGAAAGGCCAAACCCAGCCCCCTGACTGCTGCCTATAGCATATACCCCACATATTTATGATTTCTGTAACCTAAGAGTAGGGCTGTGGCCAGCTTCTGTAGTCCCACTTCCAAATTGCCATTACTGAGTAACCAGCTGTTTTTGTGGGCTTCTAAAACTATGGCAGGCACTTCACATCCTAGGATATCATTAGGCCCTACTCACACTTCACCACTTTGAAAACGTGAGCAGAATCATTCTTTTCTGCCCTCATTTTCAGAAGCACGGCAAAACATGTGACTCACTTGCAGTGCCAGTATTTCTTAACAAATTGCACTCCTGTGATCCAGATCTCCTTTATTTTGGTATATTTGGATTTCACACAAGATTCGATGAACCCCATGAACCCAGGCACATCCCAACTGATGACTTTCATTAACTGTGGGAGATCTGGAACTGTAAATATTCGTTCCTGTCTATTCTACTGCCCAAAACTGGTAGGTGTGTTTGTCAGGCTTTCTGCTAAACTATTCTGAACTTGCATTGATGACTGCTACTGTTCTATAAACTGCCAAATGCTGAACTTAACCATCCAGTTCCTCTGTAGTCCTTGCTGTCAATGCTTCACTGTGCTGAATCCCAGGCCTGAACCCCTTTCCTCTAAAAATTTGCTTGCATATGTTAATGCACCCCAATGGACCACCTAGATGTGACTCGGTTCCTAATTTATTTGGGAAGTACCATGCTTTAAGCCTACATTAGTCTTGTGTGCCTCTATAAAGTTAGTCTGTGATTACAGTATCACTAGTAGATTAGTACTGGAAGAACTAGGTATGATAATCGTAACTGTTCCTCAGCATCTCATAACATCACCATAACAACAAATTATTTCACAATTAATTTCCCATACAGCTATTTAATAATGCAGAGTATATGCCCCAAAATTACAGATAAACATTGCCAAAAAACACAGAACAGTACAATATAACCATAAAGATTGCCTCATAAGCTCTTCTGAATGGATGAGACATATTCATGTCTAGTAACACATGTGGCAGTGTTTAAACAGGTCCCTCACAATCATTAGATAAAGAATTTAGAACATAATATGCATAACATATTTAGTTCAGATGCTGACGTCCCAAGTTTGTTCATCGTTCGAGATAATTAAAAATCACGTCTAATTGATGGCTATTTAGTGATGGAAAATGAAAAGGCTTATATTCAGACTAACTAGTGCATGTCTACTACTATCATAGTTTGTCAACACTATGAAAAAATAGACACTATCATGAATTTAGTTAAATAGGCCAAAATGGTGCATAACTGTAGCTATTTGTGAATCTCACCTCTTTTTGACTGTGTAAATGATGACAAGTGCCACCAGTGGCTTTATTTTATGGCATGAAACCACATTCTTAAGACATTAGCATACTTCTACTGCTTCTATTAGAATGAATGATCTGCAGTTATGAAGAAAGGGTTTCCATTCCTACGCTCCCCCTTAGCAACATTGGGCATTAGCCATTGTACAAACCATCTACTTGGACCAGTTGCAAAGGTGGTAGTCGGAGACTTCAGAGTATTAGCCACATAAAGAAGCCACATATTACTAGTACTGGCATGCTTGTTTGAGTCATCTGGACTATATGTGCACCTGCATCTTAAGGTTTTAAAGCAGCAGTGCTCCATATAACTAGTCTTTGGGGTTTATTTACTAAAGGCAAATCCACTCTGCACTGCAAGTGCACTTAAAAGTGCACTAAGTGCACTTGGAAGTGCAGTCGCTGTAGATCTGAGGGGAAGATCGGAAATTAGATGAAACTGCTGATTTTATCATCCAATCATGTGCAAGCTAAAATGCAGTTTTTTATTTTCCTTGCATGTCCCCCTCAGATCTACAGCAACTGTACTTCCAAATGCACTTTCAAGTGCACTTGCAGTGAGTGCACTTGTAGTGCAAAATGGATTTTCCTTTAGTAAATAACCCCCTTAGTATCACTGCATATAGGTGAATGTCCAGCAGTGCTCCAGTTACATTAGGTGGCATGACTGGATTCTTACATAGTGAAGCCAGACATTTCCTCACATAAATACAGTACAGGGTGACCAGTTATCTTTGGTTTCCAGGGATAGCCCCCGATTCCAGTAGAATGTCCCAGCTAAAGTATCCTAAAAAAAATACATCACCAGCCTGGGGCTGCGTGGTAATCCAGGACAGGTAGCTGCCAATCAAAAGGCAATGCACATCCCTTAAGCCACCCCTTACCACCCTTCATACCCACGCTCCTTTTTTAGGCATGAACCAGTAGAAATGACTGTAACATACAGTGACTGTAATTAACCACTTCAGCCCCGGAAGGATTTAACCCCTTCCTGACCAGAGCACTTTTTGCGATACGGCACTGCGTCGCTTTAACAGACAATTGCGCGGTCGTGCGACGTTGCACCCAAACAAAAGTGACGTCCTTCTTTTCCCACAAATAGAGCTTTCTTTTGGTGGTATTTGATCACCTCTGCGGTTTTTATTTTTTGCGCTATAAACAAAAAAAAGCAACAATTTTGACGAAAAAGCAATATTTTTTACTTTTTTCTATAATAAATATCACAAAAAATATATTAAAAAAATATATTTTTTTCCTCAGTTTAGGCCAATATTTATTCTTCTACATATTATTGGTAAAAAAAAAATTGCAATAAGCGTATATTGATTGGTTTACGCAAAAGTTATAGCATCTACAAAATAGGGGATAGATTTATGGCATTTTTATTTTTTATTTTTTTATTAGTAATGGCAGCGATCTGCGATTTTTATCGGGACTGCGACACTTTTGACACTATTTTGGGACCATTGTCATTTATACAGCGATCAGTGCTATAAAAATGCACTGATTACTGTGTAAATGACACTGGCAGGGAAGGGGTTAATCACTAGGGGGCGATCAAGGGGTTAAGTGTGTCCTAGGGAGTGATTCTAACTGTAGGGGGATGGTCTCACAACAACATGACAGAAATCACTGTTCCCGATGACAGGGAGCAGTAGATCCCTGTTATGTTGCTAGGCAGAACAGGGAAATGCCTTGTTTACATAGGTATCTCCCCATTCTGCCGCACCGTGACACGATTACGGGACACTGTGAACATCGAGTCCGCGGGACCCGCGGGCACGGTCACGCAGTACGTGGCGGGCGCGCATGCCCACTAGACTGCAAATTAAAGGGGACGTACAGGTACGCCCATTTGCCCACTGCTGCCATTCTGCCAACGTATATCGGCGTGCAGTGGTCAATGGCATTATTATACGGCTAAGGACTTTGCCTAGGAGCTCTCTGAACAATGTGACTTACTTGCATTCTGTGTATGTGTATTGGTATTGTATTATTGAAACTGGGTTTACACCTTTGCAATATAGTAACATGCCCATTACTACAATACATGGTATCTCAGTATGCACATCTATTGTATACTTACAGTAACACACTACTTTGCATTTTGGCACATTGCATTGGGAGATAAGGGTCAAGTACTTTTTTCAGTGCACTGAATTGCATTAGCAGACACCTTCAAGGTGTCCCTCTTAACTATAGCGGCGGCCCATCCATTAGGGGCAAACGGGTGCCCCCCAATGCATGTGTTCGGCCCCCTGATCTACATGCAGAACGTTGGACCATGGATTCAAATGGGCGGGTGAATCCACAGGCTCTAATAGGCTTCAAAAAAGGGTGGGCTTGGGGCGCAAAGCACTGTGCTCCGACCCCACCCAGTTGTGTAACAATAGCGAATAAATATTCGATATTGCCACACTGATCCTCCTCCCAGCCAATCAGGAAGTGGGTCTTGAGACCTGTCACCCGATTGGCTGAAAGGACAGGCGATCCTATTGGATGCCTAGGAGGAGGAGGGAGGAGACGCACGGTGGAAGCTGCCTTGATGCAGAAGAGGAGGAGAGGACACAGGAGCCGCTGCCCGCTGCCCGTAGGAACCCAAAACCCGCCTGCCACCTGTAGGAGATCGCAAATCGCCCCGCCGCCTCTAGGAGCCCGCAATCCGCCCGTCGCCTGTGGGAGCCTGCAACCAGCCCGCCGCCTGTAGGAGCCCGCAACCTGCCCGCCGCCCGTAGGAGCCCGCAACCAGCCCGCCATCCGTAGGAGTCCGCAACTCTCCGCTGCCCACCTGCAACCTAGATGTGGTAAGTGACGGGCTTGATGACAGACCGGGGGGGTGGGAGTGTGGGTGACCCACCAGCTGACCGACCAACCTACCTAGAGCGGGTGGGGGTGGGGGGGTGCCACCAGTCGCCACTGCTATGCGTGTATAATATGGTGCCTTTTATTTGAAATCTGTTTATTTTTTCTTTATACCTCCAATGTTTGCCTCTTGTTTCCTAGAATTTGTGACCACTTATTCGAGGTATATATTAAAATTGGAGGGGTGATTTTGTGGAAGTGGTTAAAGGAAGGTGTGGTCAGTAGGTTTTCCCCAGATTTTATTTTGAAAACTGCTCACCTTAACATGGCAGTTAAGAATATAGCCAAAGAGAGATAAGTATGCCAATCAGTTTACATGACTGTAATCCTCCAGTTTAGTATGCTGAGTGGTTTATTGTAATATAACTAGATAAATTAGCACAGTTTTGCAACTGTTACACTCTTTAAGGTACTTAAAGTATATCTAAACCCAAGAACGAAAATGTAATATACAGTATACCAATCCTTAGATAAAGTGGCTGCATTCATTTTCTTTTTTCTCTGTCCTTTTTCTTAATTTTCACCTGGTTCCTGCCAGTAACACTGTACTGTATCTGTGGAGGAACATCATTATCACCTTAGGACAAGAAGAGTGTTAGGACTGCACAACACCTTCCCCTTTCCTCTTCTCCATAATATGGGGGTAGGTGTTCTTTAGTCCTCATGGGAAAAATGGAAACAATGCTAAATGAAAACAGTGCAGCAGAAGCAGAGAGCACCGGTTGTTATCAGCTCAAATAAAATATAACAAAATTTTAATATTTCACATAAATGACATTTGATCAACCATTGTATCTAATATAAGAATTCAAAAATATACACAGTATGTAATAAAAGATGCTGCTGAGGAGTGCAGTCACCTGATTCACCCCACATACTAGTGGACCGAAACAGGCTGGATGCGATTCGTCATAGGCTGTTAACCTAGGATCTACCTATGCTGCCTGTTCATTAAAGGAGCCATAATTGTCCAGCAGCTGTTTTGGGGATTATATTCAGCCGCATTTGGCTACCAATTACCAAATAATAAGTGCACATATATTCTCATACCTAGGTCATATCTTGGGAACTCGACATTATTATTATCATCATGTTGAAGCACCTATTCTTGAGGCATATATATCTTTGGGCATTAATCAAATTCTAAGCCCAATACCAACACCGTATACAAGCCTATCACACCACATCCAGTCCAGGGTCACCTGACCCTCTCACTATCGTCATATTATTTATTGCCATCCGATGCATCCCCATACTCTCCGCCATTGCCAGCCTGGTTCCGATGCTTGGGGTTTGAGGGCTAGGGTGTCCTGCCCCAAGAATCATCTGGGGTGTTGATCCTGTTGTATGCCATACTTTGCAGAGCTGGGCTGGCTAATTTTTCAAACACTCTTTATCCGCACCACATTGTGAAGCTCCTGAGGAAGCGATTATACACATATCGCAAAAAAAAAGAGCTTAATTTTAACTATACAAGGATCCCGTGGACTTTGCACCAAGGAGATATCTCCATTCAGCGTGGACTTTTGTCTAGTGGACACCACCGCAGCAAGTTCTTACACTGAGATACTCTGCCTGGGATGTACCACGTGACCCAACATTTTATTACATACTGTGTATATTTTTGTATTCTTATATTAGATACAATGGTTGATCAAATGTCATTTATGTGAAATATTAAAATGTTGTTATATTTTATTTACGTGCCTACAAAGTCCATTTTTCCGTAATTATCTTTATTCTATTACCTTGTTTAGCATTTGCATTGCCTGCTAGTGTATAATCCAGTTGTGTTTTTACTTATGGGAAGAAACATTTAGCAGTAGTAAAGAAAGCTGGTGTCTGTGAGTAAATTTTTTCAAAGCAACAGAGAGTATGGTCACTGAGTCTGGGAACCCAGTAGGGTCGGGACAAGGGGAGGACAGCTGCCTTGGGTGTAGTGTTAGAGGGGGTGCCAGGTTGCCAGCAGCAGCATTCAGAAAAATCTGTGCACAGAACACTCAGGCTATCACACCACTCTATGATCCATCCTCTGTTTTTGCTACAGTCTGCCCAAAAACAGGGCTGAGGATGCACCCATACCCATTGCATGTCTCCTGTCTACAGTGGCTGCCATGTCCCTTTGCAGACAGGAGAAGAACTTTCTCTCCCAGGCTTGAGTTCAGTCTGGCCGGCTGGATCAGGGCTGTCACAGTAAGAGATTCTCTACAGGTTGGTGGAGCAAGAAGACAATATTCCACTGCAGCCCCAATCACGACTTCCCACCCAGCAGACATCAGAGCTCACCCATGAATGAAGATGTCAGAGGATGGATGTCAGACTGGGGTTTATTTACTAAAACTGGAGAATGCAAAATCTGGTTCAGCTCTGCATGGTAGCCAATCAGCTTCTAACTACAGCTTGTTCAATTAAGCTTTGACACATATGTAGTGGGGTGTTCAATTTAGGGGAAGTGTCTGAGTGGTAACCAGGCTCAGACACACTACATTGTTAGGAGTTATGGACCATTTTTTGTTCTCAGGGGTTAATGCTGGTGATGTGTTCCCTGTGGCCGGTGGGTGGCGCTGTCATTCTGGGTCAGGGTTGAACCGCGAGCGCAGTGCTGTGCCTTTTGTGTCCCCTCTTGGCAGCCGTACAGTGGGGCGGGGAACCTGTTGTGCATGCCGGGAGAGGATATAAAAATGGCAGACATCTTCTGAGAGGGGTTCGTCCACGCCCAGGCACCTTCGGCCTGGGTGTGTGTGTGGTTCGTCCGCACCCAGGCGCCTTCGGCCTGGGTGTGTGTCATCTCCGGGTGCCCTAGGCCCGGAGGCCTTGTTCCGGTTCCACCTCAGGCACCTTTGGCCTGGGGTGAGGTACTACCTCACCGTCTCTGTCCGCCTGGGCACGGAGGCCCAGGAGTTGCAGGAACGGCCCGGAGCCCAGCAATCTTCGGCTGGGGTCCACAAGGGATCGAGGAGTCCAGGGTGCCGCTTTGCTAGGGGACCCGCACCCTAAGAGAAGGGAGGATCTGTTCTGAGGGACCGGTGCTATGGACACGGTGAAGGAAGGGGTCTGTTGACTCTCTGGGGGGGACGTCTTCTCCCTGAAAGGGGATATGTCCTAGGAAGAAACCAAGGTCCATCAGGTCAGTGGCAGTGACCTTGTTCGCCAGATCAGTGGCAGTGACCTTATTCACAGGGTCTGTGGCAGAGACCAACCTCATGGTCTGTGGCAGAGACCGTGCGCCAAAATTGTTTGAGAAATCTAAACAGTCCGAAGAGTTTGAGCTACGTTTGTGCCTGGACCTCCTCCACACCTTAAAGCTGTCCTGTGTCTTTGCTCCAACCTTTCTTCTATCCAAGAGACTATGTGTTGTGCAAGTGAAAATAAATATTGAGTTGGACTTTCAGCTGGTGTGGACATTTACGTTCCTGGGGAAGTTAAGGACTTGCATCTACGCACTGTAGAGGTGAGAATCATACTTGGGAGGACTTCATACTCTGGCTGCAGACAAGGCCCAAAAACAACAACGCCTAACCTCTTAACACAGGAGGGTACAGGCTTGTGGTGCGGTGTGCCCCTTCTTCCTGAGGGGAGCCGAAGTAAGCAGGTAAAAAGGGGTCTGTGCGCTACACATATAACCTGGAAGCTGAGAAGGAGGGGAGACTGTCTTGGGCACTGTGGTATCATGTGAGGTGGGGGTGCCACAGGAATATTGGGGGATTTCGTGTTGGAAGGGGGAATTTGGGGGAGCGGCAGGGGGTAAGTATTGTTCTGGGAGGGGAAATTTGGAGGGAGGGTGCTAAGAAAGTGATTTAGGGGGATTTGTGTTGGCAGGGGGGTTGGTGGAAGAAGATTTGTGCTAGGAGGGGGAATTTGGGGGGAGGGATTTGTGCTGGGAGAGGCGGTTTGAAGTGGGGGGGATGTGTGAGCTGGGGGGATTCGGCAGGTGAGGGGGGGCAAATATTTGCACTGAGAAGGGGGATTTAGGCAGGGGGGTGCATTTGTACTGGAAAGAGGGGGGGTATGCTTAGGGGGATTGGTGTATAGTGTAAAAAAAAAAATCTCTTTAAGTGGAAGTTTTACAAGGCAACCAAAAATAACAAAAACATTCTAATAACAAATATCAGTAATTATTAATATCACCTTAAAAAGCTCCTCACATGAGGCACATGTTTAAAAACAAACAACATGTTCAAATAATTAAAAATATTGAACAAAACATATGAAGAGTGGTGATACTCAAAACCATGAGTAGCTGTGTGATCCGAAGTTCAGTAACAGTATCATGTAACAGGATATCATGACGTTTCGAATATCTTCCTCAGGGATATTAATCACCACTCTGAAATTAGAAAATTCCACCATAATATATGTTTTTACAACCATGTGTTGCATTACTTCAATAGTTATCTTACATCTATACTTACAAACATTAGAAATATGTCAGTTTCACTGTAGAGCTTTATGGTTTCCCATTCAGGAGGGCATGCAGGGACACATCCAACAAGATCACATTAAGCTTTAGAAAAGTATATACAGGACTTAAACGATCCGCCCACAAACATATCAGGCTGTAAGCTGAGGCAAAAGGACGAAATCTTCCTCCCAGTGGACACTGTAGCTGAAGGCATAAAAAATACTATTAATCCCCTAGACAAAAAGGTCTCATTGGCCTTGTGTTGTCTCCGGCATTCTTCTTTCACCGTGCATATGCGGAACATGAAGTCACCTCCAGTTCTGTACACCCAGAAGTGATGTCACCCCAGACAACTACACCCGGAAGTGTATACCGCATCACCTCCGGTTCTGAAAAACAACCAGAAGGCTATGAAGACGCCATGCTGGAATTGCTGCAGACACATTCGGCACCTAATAAGCATCCAAAAGTGCCCAGAAATCATGGCTCAGGGGGACTAAGTCCACGCCCCACACTATATAAGGCTGCTTACATAGCGGCAGTGTATAGTGTGTGACTGGGGATGGAGATAGATTAAGCTAGATTAGGCAGGCAGGTTATTTAGTTAGTGGAAGTGTATTTAATATATATATATATATACAGTCTAGTGTATGTATATATATATATATATATATATATATATATATATATATATATATTGTGACAGCAGGCAGGTAAAGTCACCAGGTTGCATCCAGGATGGAAGGTATATATGTCCTAGATTCAGGCTTTATGCCGATTTATACCACTGGGGGGAGTGCTGGGAGTCTTGTAGGGGAAGAGTTAATGAGCCCAGCTGAATCAAGTGGCTCATTGAGGCCTCTACAAGAACTCTCAGCATGCTAAGGGAGATGCTCAAACCTGGAACCAGATCTGTGTGGATAGTCTGGGGAGTGTGATCTCTGTGCGGTGAGCCAAAGCCTGTGTGGTTATTATAAGAACTTCAAAAAGCAGGGAGCTAGGGACTGGGACAGCACAAGGCTGTACCCAGGTGTTAGTTAGGGACACCAACGTGTGTAGTGAGCGGTCAAGCCGACCAGGATTTATTTTTGTTTGTTTATTTTTGTTTTGCTGTTTTCCCCTGTAAATAGTGTAAATAAACCGCACCTTTTGTTTTTTCAACTACAAACTCTGTCTGCTGTGCCTGTTTTTGTGTGGTGAACCCATCCAGGGGGTCACACACACCCGCTGCCGAGCTAACCCCCTCACAGTATATATATATATATATATATATATATATATATATATATACTCTGCATTTAGTGTGGACTAGATATTCAGTGTAGACGCCATATTTAGTCAGTGCAGGTATTGTAGTATATATAACAGTGTATTAAAGTGGTTAAGGGGTACCCTTTCGCCAATTTTTTTTTTAAATGGCGTGGGGTTTCCCCCGAAAATCCATACCAGGCCCTTCAGGTCTGGTATGGATTTTAAGGGTAACCCCGTGCCAAAAAAAATGGAGTGGGGGTCCCCCCAAAATCCATATCAGACCCTTATTCAAGCAAGCAGCCATGGCAGGCCAGAAAGGGGGGGACGAGCGAGCGCCCCCCTCCTGAACCATACCAGGCCGCTTGCCCTCAACATGAGGGTCTCCCCAAAGCACCTTGTCCTCATGTTGATGGGGACAAGGGCCTCATCCCCACAACCTTTGCACAGTGGTTGCGGGGGTCTGTGCGCGGGGGGGCTTATCGGAATCTGGAAGCCACCTTTAAGAAGGGGCCCCCAGATACAGCCCCCCCCCCATGTGAATGGGTATCTAGGCTTAAACAGCATTAAACCCAAAAGAAAACATTTATTATATTGCAGCTTAGCAATTCTTAGATGTGATGGCTGCATTTGTTTTGGTTTTTAGGCTTTCTTTCTTCTCCTTTCATCTGGTGATACAGCCAATAAGTCTGTTGATTTTCAACAGAACAAGCTGTCCTACAGATGTCACAGTTACAGGGTTAAGACAAACCATTTACAATGATCAGCTTTTCTTTTATTTATGTAGAACCTTTATCCCAAGAGGAAAAAAAAATATTCTGTAACTGATTATAAAGTATTAGCAGGAGTTTGGCTATTAGTTGAGGTCAGGATTCTGTGCAGGCCAGTCAAGTTCCTGCACCCCAAACTCGCTAATCAATGTCTTTATGGACCTTGCTTTGTGCACTGGTCCAAGTAATTTGTTGGAGGGGGGATTATGGTGTAGGTTGTTTTTCATGGGTTGGGCTTGGCCCCTTAGTTCCCAATACGTTTGGTAATATAGAGTATAACAGCTTCAACTCTTCTGGGAAGGCTGTTCACAAGGTTTAGGAGGGTGTCTATGGGAATGTTTGACCATTCTTCCAGAAGCGCATTTGTGAGGTCAGGCACTGATGTGGAGGAGAAGGCCTGGCTCTCAGTCTCCGCTCTAATTCATCCCAAAGGTGTTCTATCAGGTTGAGGTCAGGACTCTGTGTAGGTCAGTCAAGTTCATCCACCCCAAACTCGCTAATCCATGTCTTTATGGAGCTTGCTTTGTGCACGGGTGCGCAGTCATGTTGGAACAGGAAGGAGCCATCCCCATACTGTTTCCACACAGTTGGGAGCATGAAATTGTCCAAAATGTTGTGGTATGCTGATTCTTTAAGAGTTCCCTTCACTGGAACTAAGGGGCCAAGCAGGGCTGCCATCAGGGAGGTACAGGCAATACACCTGTAAGGGGCCCGGAGGTCCCCAGGGCCCCGGATGGCAACCCCCCTTTTTTTTTATATATATATTTTTTGTAAGGGGCCCAGAGGTCCACAGAGGCCCGTAGGTCCCCAGGGCCCTGGATGGCAACCCCCCTTTTTTTAAAAAAAATGATAAAAAAAAAAATGTATAATTTTTTTTTATAATTTTCTTTATTTCTCTTTTTTTTTTGTAAGGGGCCCAGAGGTCCCCAGAGACCCGGAGGTCCCCAGGGCCCCAGATGGCAACCCCCCCTTTTGTTTTTTTTGTTCGTCTGCACCCAAACCCCCCCGACCTCAACAATTTCCGGCGGCAGCACCCCCCACTTCTCAATTCATGGCACCCCCCCCTGCTTCTGAATTCGCGGCAGCCCCCGCTTCTCAATTTGCGGCCGCAGTACAAAACATGATAGGATGTTCCATGTTTCTTTTGATGAATTTGCAGAATTTTCAGCATGTTTTAAATTTGCAAATCCTAGGGATTGACATCTGGATTTGTGTGGATCAGTTATCTTAAAGAATGAATCCAACCTAATCTATTAATCAATCAAAACAGGAACAGCAATTGTAGTGTAGCTTGGCCACCCATAGACAGAGAGGTCTCACATGAAAGATCATATGCGTTAAGATAGAGACTGAGTATCTACAACATCTGCTGCACCTTTTCTCATTGATTTGGATTAGGTTTGGGTTTAGCGCATGTCTAGAAATAGATAATTATATACCTATGGGCACTATTTTAAAAACTTTTATGGGCTAGGGTTGACTTAAAGCGGAGGTTCCGCGGTCCCTAACTTTTTTTTTTTCTATGCATTCTATGCTTTACAATGTGTCTTTTATTAACTCACTTCTCCTGTGCTTCCATGCATCCCCTGTCCGTTTTGCGCAGAAAAAACACTTTATAAAAAATTGCATGTATTTCCCATTTTGCTTGTGGGCATCTTGAAGCCCACAAGCATATTCTTCCGGGTAGCGATGAATGCTTGTCTCCCGGCATTCATCGCTGGATCTCGCGCACGCTCAGTGTTGACGGCGAGCAGCGCATTTAACACTTCCTGGTTGCCATCACAACGGGCATCAACAGTTAAAATACACCTGCGTGCCCTTATTAAAAATGGCGGAATTAGATCCACCGTCGCCACGTGACCAGGTCGACGAGTCACGTGACGATTACATTATCGTGATGTCTCAAAGGAAGGCGGTACAATATTACTCCTGGGAAGCAGGACAATTTGCTCCCAGGAGGCATTGCGGAACAATAGCCCAGCGAAGGACACGCCTACTCCCGCGGGAGGAAATCCCGGAAGTAGAAGCAAAGAAATTAGAAGAAAGAAAACTACTGAGAAAAAAAAAAAAAGGTTAGTGTTCTATTTTTATTCTTACTAAGACGGACAGCTGAAAGGAAAGTTAAAAATGTGGGTGAACCTCCGCTTTAAATGTCTTCGATTTCAGCATATTTAACAGTAATCGAATTGTATATACAGTATTTTTCTAGCAGAGCAGCTTTTTTTCTTGTGAAGTAATTTTTGTTTTATTAGCATCTCTTAATATCTAACACCCATCTAAAGAGGGGTTCTTATTTTGTCTACAGATCGAGGCTAGTCTAAAACTGAAAAACAATATTTACACATTTGCTAGGTAAAAATGATTTACCCCTAATTATACTGTATGTATCCGATTGGTGGATGCTTCTGCTTTAGGTAAAAATCCTAATATTTATTTATCCTGACAGCTAAACTTTTGGCTCTGAAAATTACACTCCAGGTTCTAGTATACACAGCATACAGTAAATAGTATGTGGGTTGCTTACCCTCCACCTCTTCCATTCATAAAATGTCTTTCACTCTTTTCACAGAATGCAAGTTGTTCTGCATTTGGCATACCTCCCAACACGCACGGATTCTGCGCGGGACTTTCCCGCATACACACACTGTTGTCCCGCAGTCCCGTGATAGGACAAATTTTCCCGCAAACGAAGACCAGCGAAGAAGGTAGGAAGACATCTCACCCTGTGCTGAGTATACTGTAATGTCGGGCGGTCTCGGAGCTCCCCCTGTAACTTGTAAAATGTATTGTCGGTCGATCGTCCCGCCGCGGTAGCACCCCGCTGAACAACTGAAATGCAATGTACAAATGGTAGGTGACGGTAGGGGAAAGAAAAATAAATAAAAATCGCCGTCCCGCGGTAGCCCCCCGCCCACTCAACAACTCTGCTGGCAGAAAAAAAAAATGAGAATGAATGTCCTGCAGTGAGATATTGAAAAGTTGGGAGTTATGCATTTCGTGTTGGGAAGATCTACCAAATCTCACAAATACAAATGCTCTCAATTGTTAAGCTGCTTACCTAAAACTTGCTTGAAAAAAAAAAAAAATGATTGCCTTTATTTAGGGGGTGTTTTTTTTATTATTTGGTTGTGTTTAGAGTGATTTATCTTATTACACTAAGGCTTCATGTACACGGGACATTTTTACAGCCTCTCCTGAACAATTTAACTTGACAGATAGATAGATAACACACATTTAAATTGTCTGTTTTGCCGCGTTTGTGTTTAAAAGCATTTTTTTTTGCACAATAGCCAAAAACAAAAAAATGCCTGTAAATGAAACGTGCCTAAACGCAAGTTACCACGTTTAGCCACGTTTAGTCACGTTTAGAAGCGTTTAGCACTTGAAATTCCTCTAAACTCGGCTTCTGAACCCTATTTTTTTGCGTTCCAAAAAAAGCCTCTAAACACAAATGCTTAGAAATGACTATAAACAAACATGTACATGTTCTGATAAGATAACATAGAGGAGAGTTCAGGAGCAGTTGAAAAAAATGCCCAACTGCTCCTAAACGTCCATTTACCAGCAGCAGTGTACATGAGGCCTATAAGTTGATTTACTAAAAATAGGGTGAGCAAAATCTGGTGCAGCTCTGCGCAGAAACCAATCAAATTCCATTTTTTTTTTGGCAAAGCTTAATTGAACAAGGGTAGAAGCTGATTGGCTACCATGCACAGTTGCACCAGATTTTGCACTCTCCAGTTTTAATAAATCAACCCCTTAGACCCCTTTCACACTGAGCCGCCCATAGCGTAGGCGACAAAACGCCTCTATTTTTACCGCCGACGCTATGGACGGATTTGCGGCGCATTTCGGCCGCTAGCGGGGCAGCCAAGAAAGGGTTAAAACTGCACGCAGCGCATTGTGGGTGGTATAGCAGCGGTGTCCCATTGATTTAATTGGGCAGCAGCGGTGGAGGAGCGGTGGAGGAGCGGTAAACACACAGATCCTTCACCGCTCCAAAGATGCGACTAGCAGGACTTTTTTTACTGTCCTGCTAGCGTAACGCTCCAGTGTGAAAGTCCTCGGGCTTTCACACTGGAGACAATGCAGCAGCTGTATTTTTAACGCTATAGCGCCTGCAATACGCCCTCGATGTGAAAGGGGTCTAAGTGTTCTGTGTGTTTGTTTGTTTTTTGTTTTGGAAAATTACCTTTATTTGTGTACTGCTTGAAAAGTTTTATTTCTTTTTTATTCCCAGTTGTACTGTATATATATTTTTTTCTGTGATGACCAATTAAAGTGAGTGTAAACCTAATTTTGTTTTTAAGTAACAAACATGATATACTTACCTGACCTGTGCAATGATCCTCCTTATCTCTGGTCCTCTGCTGGTGCTCCTAGCTCCTCCTCTCCTCTGCGTGCCAGCAAAGGAACCCTGCGGGCTTGATCCTAAGCTGTGCTGTCTACGTCTATTGACACAGATAGTGCGGCTCGGCACTGCCATGGCTCCCTTGTCACAGTATTGGATTGACAGCAGCAGAAACCAATGGCTCCCACTGCTTTCAATCTGCCCTGTGAGGAGAGAGACAGCAGAGAGAGCAGAGAGAGACGCTTCTCTTGAGCACAGCACTGGATCGAGTTCGGGCTCAGGTAAGGGGGCGGTGAACAAGTTTCTACCTTTAAAGCCACTTTAAAGCCTATTGGACATTTGAAAACTATCTTAAGCATTGACTCCATTGCATTTTGTCAAGATTGTGAATTTTGCTGAAATCTCTTGATTTTTCAAAAATGTATGGAAATCTAAACTCTTAGTTTTTCTTAACCAGACAAACAGTAAAATCTGTACTATAACAGGCATGAAACCAATAGGGTTGATTTACCAAAGGAGTAAAACATGTTAATTTTGCAAAAGCATTATTCAACACCATTGCATGTTTGTAGTTCACTTATTTAATAAACATAGGCCTTAGATGACGGGCAGTGGGCAGTAACAAGGTATTACTATATATGGGTCATTAGGGGAGATGTCACTGACTCCTCCAGAGCCATTGGCAGAGCGCAAGCTGGAAAGGCCCTTAAACCTATTTCCCTTGCTCCTGTGATCCACAATTGCAGGGAAAGAACACCAAAAGGGGTACTCACAAGCAATACCACAGAGTAAAGTGGGTTAAGCCATCTGTGGCAAGCAATACAGACTGTGTACTCCCCAGGTAAACATCTGGTGATCATAATGTGCTGTGGCAGGATGCAGGAGCAGAAAAGAACATACATACAGTTATCTTGCAGGCTTTCAAAATGGCGCAGACATGCACAGTAAAAATCCAGATAATGGCGCTGCAGAGGCACAATGGCAGAGGACTACACATGTAGATCCAAACTCCTAGACAGCAACACAAAATTTAAAGTGGCAGAACCTACTCCTCTAGTCTGCAACACATGAAAAGTATCACAGATCAATGGAGGGTCACAGCACAGCCTCCACCATGACCCACAAAAGGAAGAAGCAGCCCCCTGGGAACCCAGTTAAAGGGCAGGGCCCTAACTTACCATTGCACATGGCGTTAAAGCAAACAAGGCCTCAGGATGAATGTAACAGGTCCCATCCAAGTTTCACCCTCCTTGTGAATCTACCCAGCTCTTCAAGGACAGAGCTCCATTGGCTGATGGACCATGGCCAGGGACATATATAGCACCCTGCGGCTAACTCAGTGCATTGCATCATGTGCCAAGGTGAGCGCATAATGCAGGATCCAGGGCCCGAATTGATATTATAGGTTGGCCCTGCATCTTCTTTCTCATGGGGTCTAGGTATTGTCCCAAAGACTCAGCTGAGAAGCCCACCAATCACCTGAAAATGGCTGCAATTGTACTGCAATGCTCCTTTTTCTGAGGCGGATTTCACTTGATCGATTAGGTAACACTGCTCTTTCCTCCCATTATGTTTACCCATCCTCCAGGATCACATTTCCTTATGCTGCCTCATATGCTTCTGGAATGGCCTCCATTGGAGTTCTGCTTTCAATCTAGGCAATTCAGCAAATAATGTACCTTAGTGCTGATACATGCATAGATCAAGGAATGGCCACACCTTACAAATTCAATTTTGTATGTCATAAATATATGTTGACCTATATATAGACCTCCATGTAACACTTGTTTTAAAATGGGTCTGTGTCTTATTTTTGTAAATTGAGTATTGGGGATTTGCTCAGTTTATGCACTTGAGGTGAACTGCACCTCTTACATTCTCCTATGTGCTGATAATAAATTAATGAATGGCTTACCATGTTTTCTCTCAGTATTACATTACGATATTTAAAGCAGTTTGACAAAACAAAAGTATATCAGATTCTTGAAATCATTTAAGATGACATCTGCATTTTGACAACTTACTGCTGGTGTGAAAAAAAAAAACACCAAAAAAACATCCTAATACATGAATGACAAGTTAAGTACGCAAATAAGTATAATGCTGTGTTGGTATCCATATGGTTAGCTAAGCATATGGGTAAACTCAGCTTCACTCACCTAAACATATCACATGAACCAAGTATGAATGCATTTGTTGCTAACATCAAAGGAAACATTGATTTATTTGCATCTGGGAAGTACTATTTGCTTTGATCCTTTCTACATTTACTTATCTATATATCTAGATTTCCTAGAGGTCAGAGTTCAGCAATCATATTATACTTGATTTACTGATATTGAATATAGGCATTATTCCAGGGCTATTCTTTGAATCCTGTAATATTCCAAAGTCTATTATAGAAAGAAATTACACCCTTTATCACACACGTCTTGGGTGAATATACTGCATTGGAACACAATGAACTGAAACTATATTCCTGTGACCCATATGACCTTGAACTGCCTCGGGATCACTTCAATACTAGACGATCAAAATGATATGGACCTGACCAAAAGCAATTTGATTCTCAAGGGCCAAGCAGGGCTTCTTTATTCAACCACAAGCAAACAAAAACACTGCTAATGTATCATCACCTTGACTTGACAGGCAAGAAAACACAAGGTTTGCAGGGCTTTCCAATCTTTTTGTCCAAGTTAGTAACAGCATAAACATATACATATGCATAGTTCTAAAGCGCTGAAGTTTTAAAATGCTATTACTGATCTTGTACTTACCAACCAAAGTCATTAATTTAAATCATTAGGCACTTCCTAATAATATTTAGTAGCTTTTAAAAATTATATCAATATTTTGCTGAGCTGGATTAAAATATCAGTTTTTATTTAATTATCAAATCACTACTTTTGTTTAAAAAATATATTATTAATGCATTTTATGAAATTGCACACCAAAGTTTGATTTGGATAACAGACCAAGCTGGTGGTAATAAAATCCTATATAAAGATTGATAAAAATCTAGACAAAAAATAAAGGAGGAATCTCGTTACCTGATCTCCGTAAATATCATCAAGCAGCCCTCCTAGCGAGAATTGTGGATTGGAACATTCACCATACAGTCAAAGACTGGGTGTCTTTGGAACATGCTCAACTTTCCCAACCAGTCAGATCCCTTCCGTGGATTCATCCAAAACATCACCCCTTCATAGCCAAAAACCACCTGCTCATTGGTCCCACGCTTAAATTTTTTCGTAATTCTTTTAAATCTGCCAATTTCTCCCCTTGGCTAAGTCCTCTTACCCCACTCAAGAGCAACCCGGACTTCCCCCCAGGCACAGAGCAAAACTTCCTCACAACCTCTTGGACTCATAGGGATATACTGGCCAGACATTTCTTCAGGACAGGATTACTTCTTTCTAGAGAAGACTTAAGCAAGGAAATTAGTCCGAATGTAATCCCATTTTGGCAGTATTCACAAATCAACCACTTCCTGACCAGAAAAGACACGACCCATCTTTGGACTAGGCCTCTTACAACCCTAGAACAATTATGCTCAAAGAAAACTCCCCAAAGACATACCATCTCCACCCTATACATCTCACTTTTTGAGGGTCAAACTGATTTCTCCAATGCAGCGTGTGAAACATGGGAAAAAGATCTAGGTATAAAGATTTCACAAACAGAATGGGAAACAATCTATATGCATGCACACAAAGGCTGTCTGAATGTAGCCACCCAAGAATGTGGGTTCAAAATCATTACCAGATGGTACAGAACTCCCACCCTGCTACATAAATTCTCACCACAAATATCTAATAAATGCTGGAGATGCAAAAGTGAGGAAGGCTCGATGATACATATATGGTGGTCCTGTCCCCAAATCCAATCCTTTTGGAAAATGGTACACAAAACTACTATCTCAATCACCTCAGAAGATCTCAGGCTCAAACCTGCTTAATACCTACTACATCACAATTCGATCCCTAAAAAGCGATATCTTAAATCCCTTGCTATGTTCATGATTAATGCTGCCAGACATTGCAACCCCTGCCACTGGAGGTCAAACGCTACCCCAACAAAAAAGGAGTGGTTCCGCAGAATACATAAAATTGAAAAAATACAAGAAATTATCAGCATTGCTCAGGAAAAAATAATTAAATTCGCAGCGATATAGTACAATTGGTTAGAATTTAAAAATACCCCTGCATATAAAATACTTGAAGTATAATAGCGTATTCTCTTACGTATATCTTCCTAAAGAAGGTCTATCTGCTTTTGGCCCCTTTCACACATGCGGACCGTATGTCCGCTTTTTCATCCATCCGTTTACGGATGAAAAAGGGACATACATTGGTCCCTATGAGATCGCGGGTGTCGGCGCTGACACCCGATCTTATCCGGGTCCGCAATCCTCCGATTCTGCAGACGGAGGAAAATCCTATTTTTCTATCCGTCTGCAGAGCGGACCGGATGAACACGGGCAGACGATCCGTGTTCATCCGATCCCCCCATAGGGGAGAGCGGAGATCTGACAGGGCGGTCCCTGCACAGTGTGCGGGGACCACCTTGTCATCCGCCAGCTCAGCGGGGATCAGCGGAGGTTCACGGGGCGGATCTTCACGGATCCGTCCCGTGTGAAAGGGGCCTTACTCTGGTACTTCTATCACACAATTCCTACCCCATTCCCAAGGGGTATGTTTTTTTTGGGGGGGGTTTCTTTTTTTTTTCCTCTTCCATTCCCCCCCCCCTCATCTCATATAATTATATTATTACACCATTTGTGTATAACACTGAAAATATACCTGTAATATATTTCATTGCTAATCCTGATATTGTGTTACTGATATGTCAATTACTGTCTTTAACCACTTAAGCCCCGGACCATTTGGTAGCTAAAGGACCAGAGGTGAATTCAGAATTTTGCACTGCGCTGCTTTAACTGTAAATTGTGCGGACATGCAATGTTGTACCCAAACTAAATTTGTGTCCTTTTCTTCCCACAAATAGAGCTTTCTTTTAATGGTATTTGATTGCCTCTGCGATTTTTATTTTTTGCGATATAAACGGAAAAAGACCGAAAATTTTGAAAAAAAATGATATTTTCTACTTTTTGTTATAAGAAAAATCGAATAAACTCAATTTTAGTCATACATTTAGGCCAAAATGTATTCAGCCACATGTCTTTAGTAAAAAAAAATGTCAATAAGTGTATATTTATTGGTTTGCGCAAAAGTTATAGCGTTTACAAACTAGGGTACATTTTCTGGAATTTACACAGCTTTAAATTTATGACTGCCTATCTCATTTCTTGAGGTGCTAAAATGGCAGGGCAGTACAAAACCCCCTCAAATGACCCCATTTTGGAAAGTAGACACTCCAAGGAAATTGCTGAGAGGCATGTTGAGCCCATTGAATATTTTTTTTTTTTGTCCCAAGTGATTGAATAATGACAAAAAAAAAAGAAAATTACAAAAAGTTGTCACTAAATGATATATTGCTCACACATGCCATGGTTATATGTGGAATTGCACCCCAAAATACATTCTGCTGCTTCTCCTGAGTACGGGGATACCACATGTGTGGGACTTTTTAGGAGCCTAGCCACGTACGGGACCCCGGAAACCAAGCACCGCCTTCAGGATTTCTAAGGGCACAAATTTTTGATTTCACTCCTCACTACCTATCACAGTTTTGAAGGCCATAAAATGCCAAAATAGCACAAAACCCCCCCAAATGACCCCATTTTAGAAAGTAGACACCCCAAGGAAATTGCTGAGAGGCCTGTTGAGCCCATTGAATATTTTTTTTTGTCCCAAGTGATTGAATAATGACAAAAAAAAATACAAAAAGTTGTCACTAAAAGATATATTGCTCACACATGCCATGGTTATATGTGGAATTGCACCCCAAAATACATTTTGCTGCTTCTCCTGGGTACGGGGATACCACATGTGTGGGACTTTTTAGGAGCCTAGCCGCGTACGGGACCCCGAAAAACAATCACCGCCTTCAGGATTTCTAGGCACAAATTTTTGATTTGACTCCTCACTACCTATCACAGTTTCGAAGGCCATAAAATGCCAAAATAGCACAAAACCCCCCCAAATGACCCCATTTTGGAAAGTAGACACCCCAAGCTGTTTGCTGAGAGGCATGGTGAGTATTTTACAGCTCTCATTTGTTTTTGAAAATGAAGAAAGACATTTTTTTTTTCTTTTTTTTTTTCAATTTTCAAAACTTTGTGACAAAAAGCGAGATCTGCAAAATACTCACAATACCTCTCAGCAAATAGCTTGGGGTGTCTACTTTCCAAAATGGGGTCATTTGGGGGGGTTTTGTGCCATCTGGGCATTCCATGGCCTCCGAAACTGTGATAGGCAGTGAGAAGTGAAATCAAAAATTTACACCCTTAGAAAGCCTGAAGGCGGTGATTGGTTTTTGGGGTCCCGTACGCGGCTAGGCTCCCAAAAAGTCTCACACATGTGGTATCCCCGTACTCAGGAGAAGCAACAGAATGTATTTTGGGGTGTAATTCCACATATGCCCATGGCATGTTTGAGCAATATATCATTTAGTGACAACTTTGTGCAAAAATAAAATAAAAAAATTGTCTTTTTTCCGCAACTTGTGTCAACATATAAAATATTCCATGGACTCGACATGCCTCTCAGTATATAGCTTGGGGTGTCTACTTTCCAAAATGGGGTCATTTGGGGGGGTTTTGAACTGTTCTGGCATTTTATACACAACATTAGGAAGCTTACATCCACTCTTCTAAGCACTTGAAGACAAAGCCCTTTTTGACACTTTTTGTTTACATGAAAACATATTTATTTTTGCAGGAAAATTATGTTGAACCCCCACACATTATATATATTTTTAAAGCAAAGGCCCTACAGAATAAAATGGTGGGTGTTGCATTTTTTTTTCTACACAGTATTTGCGCAGCGATTTTTCAAACGCATTTTTTGGGGAAAAAATACACTTTTTTAATTTTAATGCACTAAAACACACTATATTGCCCAAATGTTTGCTGAAATAAAAAAGATGATCTTAGGCCGAGTACATAGATACCAAACACGACATGCTTTAAAATTTCGCACAAACGCGCATTGGCGACAAACTACATACATTTTTAAAAGCCTTTAAAAGCCTTTACAGGTTACCCCGTTAGATTTACAGAGGAGGTCTACTGCTAAAATTACTGCTCTCGATCTGACCTTCGCGGTGATACCTCACATGCATGGTGCAATTGCTGTTTACATATGACGCCAGACCAACGCTTGCGTTCGCCATTGGGCAAGAGCAGGGCAGGACAGGGGTGCTTTTTTTTTTTTTTTTTTTTTTTTATTATTAATTTTGCTTTTTTATTTTATTTTTAAATTGTTCCTTCCATATTTTTTTTTTTATCATTTTTATTGTTATCTCAGGTGAATTTAAATATCCCCTATGATAGCAATAGGTAGTGACAGGTACTCTTTTTTTGAAAAAACTGGGGTCTAGACCCTAGATCTTTCCTCTGCCCTCAAAGCATCTGACCACACCAAGATCGGTGTGATAAAATGCTTTCCCAATTTCCCAATGGCGCTTTTTATATCCGGGGGGGGGGGACATTCCCTCCCACTGCTTGTAAAAGCAGTCCAGAGGCTAATTAGCCACTAGGATTGCTTTTACATGAAAGCCGGCCGCTGGCTGTAAAGAATGATACCAAGATGATACCTAAACCCGCAGGCATCAATCTGGTATAACCATTCAAAGTCCAGCAACATACCAGTACGTTGCTGGTCCTTGTTGGACATGTATTGTAATCTTTTTTTTTCATGCAGCCAGGTGGCTGAACGAAAAAAGAGATTGATCGGTGGGTATGCCCACCATTAGAATACCGCCCTTCATCCACCCACTTCTAATGATGGGCATACATGCACCATTTATATATGCCGAAGCATGGGGGCATCCTCCCGCAAAAAAGTTATGCCGCACACACATGGTCGGACTTTTCCACGGGCAAGCCTCCGTTGGAATTTCGACCGTATGTACGCGGCATTAGGAGCAAAATCACTCCTCCGCCCCTGCTGCCCCAATGCTTCGGCATATTTGCTTTTTTTTTTTAACTGTGGTGGTGAAATCACCTCCTACAGCACTGGTGTCACAGGGATCAGGCCTGTCTCTGCGAACGCTGCAGTTATGTGTGTTGTGTTTTGTAAGTGACAGTGATCGATCGATACTGCACTTGGGTGGCCTGGGCTGGACGGAGGGGCAAAACGCAGGTGCTAGCAGGTATCTGGGCTGATCCCGCTAACACTGTGTTTTTGGGAACCCTAAACTGCTGGGGACGCTAGTATAGATCTGATCAGGTCAGATATTGATCTGTTCAGATACTATACCACTAAGGGAGGTGTATGCTTCACGCGTGGGTGTTAGCGTTACTGGCACTAACCTGACGCTGCCTGGGGTGTGACACAGACCCTCTCTGACGCTAAAACCTAATTGATATCACCCGCCGGGCGATCAGGGGGTTAAACCTTTATTGGGTTATATACGGCGGGTGCCCTGACACTATAAAAAGCAAACTAACTAACCAGCGTCACCCGTAACACTTATATGATGATCACTGGTGAAAGGGTTAACTAGGGGCAATTAGGGGGTTAAAACCTTTATTAGATAATATATGGGGGTACCTGACGCTATAAAAACCTGCGGCGAACCTAAAAAAAATTACTGGCTACGGATCTGCATCACCGACGCT